>CM030358.1:15440448-16128701 GCA_017893485.1 Hemerocallis citrina | reverse complement strand
ACCGGCCGAAGGTACGAAAGATAAGGTGATATGGAATCAAACTCCTACAAGGGAGTACACACTGAAATTCGATTGGAATGCTATCAGAAAAAAACGTCGTGGGCGCTCGTAAATCCGTACACAGAAGAGGGTAAATAGGCATCAGAATGGGGAAGCTGCATATTCAGACATCAACCGTTCTTGATCAGCCAACTCTACATCTCGCTGAGTAACAGGTCCATCCGAGTAAAAAAAATGAGACGACCGATTCGCTCGAAGAATAATCTTTATAATACCTTGGCAGAATAAGAGAGCTAACTTCATTGAACCTTCTTAAGACAGCAAGCTAACAGCGAGGGATAGGGATAAACGGAAGCAAAGGCACGGCTTCAAGAAGAAAGGGAGTATACGCGACAACGGGGAAATCAGAGAAGAGGAAGTCTAAAAAATGCCGGAAATGTTGGTTTTCTCCGTGTGGGTGGGAACATAGCATATTCATATTGGTTGGCGGTAGAAAGATGTTTAAGAAAGAATACGCAAATCCCTGGGTTGCCCGGCCCCTGAATGAAATACGTGGAAATAGGGAGCTGGATACAGGGAAGTCAGTCATTAGTTGAGCATTTTTGCCTTATGTCCTCTCGGTCAATAGGTAAAGTGTTTCATATAGAACTAAGCGACAAGGGACGATTACTGCATCTTTCTAGCTGTTTTAAGGAACTGCAAGAAGCACCTGAAGCGAATCATGAAAGATGATGTCCTTCGTTGCCTAGGAGTCATGCTAATTTAGGGTATCACATTCCTTTTGCCCAGCGTCTCCAGACTAGGCTACCGACGTCTTCCTACCGCATTAGGAATAACGAAAATCCGTTCTCCAGCCCCCAACTGTAAGATGGAAAAAAGTAGGAAACTAAAGAGAAGCTGCTAAGTTTTGGTGTTTCCACTTCAATATATAAGGTTAAGAATTTCCGAGTTCCAGCTTATTGGGCCTTCATTACTCCCCATTTTGTTCTAGTTGATTTGAAGCTACCTCAGAATACGACAACTGCTTCTAAAGATTGGCAATGTTCATGAGTAAAATTGAAAAGAGGATTCTGCACTTGAAGAAACAAAAGTATTGGAGATGAAAGGCCTCTCCTCAACAAATAAGGGCTTGGCCAATAAAATCTTACCTAATGAGAGATAGTTGGAGAGGTGACAAAACTCTATACTTTCATTATAAAACCAATAAACCGGAAAAAGATGGACTAGGAAAGAAACAAATGTATATGTGATATTAGATATACTAGTTATATATGTTATATAGGGGTTATCCCTCTCGATATATTATTCTTGTTTTTTAAGTTTTACTTATTTCGACTCGATAGATTTTAGTGAGCAAATCCAATTCCAATAAATAAGTAATAATTCATTGGTTGATTGTATCATTAACCCTTTTTTTTGTACGAGGAACCTATCATGAATCCACTTATTTCTACCGCTTCCGTTATTGCTGCTGGATTGGTCGTAGGGCTTGCTTCTTTTGGACCTGGAGTTGGTCAAGGTACCGCTGCAGGCCAAGCCGTAGAAGGTATTGCAAGACAACCAGAAGCAGAAGGTAAAATACGAGGTACTTTATTGCTTAGTCTAGCTCGCTGATTTACTAATGTTTTTGCATCAAAATCGATGCATTTTTCCTTACTTTTGCCGCTATATAAGCAAGAACTTGAATGAATTAAATCGATCCCTCAACTTATAAGTAGGTTAAAAACGCAGTTTATTCAAGGTACCCGCATATGAGTTGACAGAGTAGGTCACCAACAAGTAGCCAACCAAAAGGTGCTTGCGGTAGACACTGTCTGGTAGAAGAATACGGATTTCGACTAACCAACAAACAACGAACTTGATTTAATAGCTATATTAGTTCAAGCTATCAATATTTGAGTAGTAACTAATATATCTAGCGTTAGCCACTTCCTTTCATTTGAATATTTTCTTTGAGCAGATATGGATTCCCTTAAAGCAAGTTCTCCCTACAAGTCCAGCAATTGAAGAGATTATTCCTCTAAAATGACCTCTACTGAGCCCTCTAGGCCTGAAACCACCTCTTCTTAGTACCCCCAACAAATTTTACCCCAGCAAACCTAATTCAAATTCTTATCCACCTAGGAAAGACAACAAGGGTATGCACACTGAAAGAGACTACTCTAAGATTGCTCCTCTTACTAAGTGCTATAAATGCAAGGAATACGGCCATGTTGCTGGCAATTATCCCAGCCCCAGTAGGATCAACTCGTAGAAGGTACTGCTGTTATTACTGATGAGCCTGACAATGAGTTTACCTATGAACCTCCTGTAAGTGATGTATTCGGTGAAAAAGATGATGACCAGTCTCTCAACTGTATTCAATCAATCCAATCACCTACATTGAATGTACCCGAGTCACTCATTCCTTCCCATGTCACTTGGCAGCTCATAGATTTTATCCTTGTGTTAGAACTGAGAACATCATAGAGTATCAGAGTCTGCATCCACATTGCATTCCACATTCGTGATTAGCATAGAGAAATTTTCAAAAAAATAATGAGAATAATTTTAACTACAAGTTAATAGCAGATACTAGAAGAAAATTTTAAAACTTTTGATGATGGTTATGATGGTTCAGATTCGTCCGAAACGGTTTTTAGTTGAATTCGTTAAGAAATTGAACACACGTGCTACAGGCCCATTTAAAATTTCGCATAAAATCAATGATAATGCCTATGTCTTTGACCTGAAAGTTTTGAGATAAGTAAGACTTTTAATATTGAGGATCTAGTACCTTATGAAGGTCCATAATTTAATCCTAAAAATTCACTTATAGATGAGCCTACCCTGCAGCCTACTGGTGAGATTCCCACATTTTCCCCAATACTTGCCATTACTTATCCACCGACAGACAAATTGGATAATATTTTAGAAGATCAGATAAACTCCACTAAGATCATGGTATTCATAGGTATTTGGTGCGATGGAAGAACAAGCCGAAATCGAGGACACTTAGAGTGATCGTAAGGAGCTCATGTGCTTAGATCCAGATATTTTGGAGCACTATGACTATTTCACTGGTTTTGACTCGACTTGGTCGAGCTCTCTCTCACCCAGAGAGAATGATGAGGACATCGATTCAGACGACTCAGGCATTTTTATCAGCGCATGCATCGTCTAAGATGGCTATCTTATTAGCCTATTTATCTTTATTTTAGCACTTTATTTATTTTGGGGCATTTTAGCCATATGCAGTTTTGCAATTTGCACCTTTTATTTTCTGCATTGAAATTTTGAGATTTGTATTGAGATTTTGTTTTAAGCTTAAATATAGGTCTGAAAATAATGAGAAGGGATGCTATAATTGATTTAAAAAAATTATTGTGTTGAATTGTGCTCTTCATTCTCCTCTTGTGTGTGAGACCATAAAAGAACATTAGGGTTTGTGAGAATCCTAAGAATTTTTAGGGTTTGTGAGAAACTTTAAACTATACTCAAATCCCTAAATTAAAAAAAACCTACACCCTAACCCACCCTTTTCACAGCCACCATCCCCATCCCTCTCTTCTTCTTATCTTCTTCCTCTTCCTTTGTTGCCTCCGAAATCCACCGAAACCCATTAGGCCCTTCTCTTTTCTCTTCTTCCCAAATCCCCACAACACCCATTCTCCTTCCCTTTCCACCCGACCACCTCCGAAACCCCACCAAACCCCCCCCCCCGCCCCCTCCTTGCACCCCACCAAATCCCCGCCTACCTCCTTGCTGCCTGCACCACCACCAACGCCTTCGCCAGCCACCTGACTTCACACCCGACCACCTCTCCTACTGCCGACGCCCCCCTCCCGCCTTGCTGCACCATCGTCGCAACCATTCCTGAGCGCCACCAGCAGCACCACCTCAGCAAGTAGCAACCCGACGTCGATTTTCCTTCGTCCCGAGTGCACAACAAGCAGATCTGATCTAATCTTATTTGAATATTTTGATTGAATAGCTTCAGGTGTCTCTTGTTTGGGTGTGAAGAAGGAATCGCAGTGTTTCAATTCAGATCCAACGCTTTCTTCGAACTCCCGTAACTTCTTTCCACTTTTCAATTATTGTGATATTGCCTTTCAGCTTTAGGATATTATCTGAATTATGTCACCCACAAATATTGAGTATGTGTACTTCTACTTGCCAATTAGAGTACAAATTATTATTGAATATTTTACTTGCTAATAACACTTAAGCATACTTGTTGATTGTTAGGCTGGAATTTTTAATTGGGCTTGTTTATTTCTTGAAAATCCATCAAACCAATCACTAGTTTAGTTTCTAACTTAATCGGTATTACATGTTGGTAAACTTAATTTTTTGATATTCTTGAAAAAATTCTCTACTTAGGGTTAAGTTACATCAGTTTCATTATGTGTTCTATTGACTTTAAATATAAAGTCCTTAAATTTTCTAAAAATTAGAGACCCAAATAAAAAAACCATAGACAGAAGAATCCAACCTGGGAATATGAAGCCGCACATATGCATCCAGAGTACCTTCCATCTGATTCTACATCCACTACAGCTTTTAGATGCTCCCAATGCCAGCTTCTACAATTAAAATATTTCAGTTCATTTGCGCATTTTATAGAACAGGATGTGTATACATTAAAAGCAAGATATAATTACCTTAGGGAAGTTGTTGTTGCTGACATTAGCAACAAAAAAAAAAGTGGGTGTGCGTTGGATGACATGGAGGTCGTTGATGTTGATCACCACTGCAGCAGCCATTGCAGTTGAACAACCCCAGTTTCTTTATTGAAAGGCTGGCAAAAAATCTGAGAAACAACAAAATACTTGAATCCAAAGCAGAAGACGTATTCAGAGATTTATAACAGAGAATATAAATGAGAGAAAGACAGGGACTAACCATATCGTAACTGTCTTGACTTCTGATGCAGCCTTTCTCGAATGTGAAGCCTTTTGAGCATCTTATTCAACCCATCCACTTCAGGTCCAAATGCCCCCAGCGAAATGAGGCATGCTCCAACAGTTAAAATGTTTCAGTTCCTTTGTTCATTTCATTGAACATGATGAATGCATAAAACAAAAGTTATATAAAATTACTACAGGGGGTCGTTTCTTTTTTAGGTAAGAATTTAAGGGTGTTTCTGTTGCTGATATGACAGGAAGAAAGATCCAAAAATCCAAAATGTTTCAGTTCCTTTGTTCATTTCATTGAACATGATGAATGCATAAAACAAAAGTACGATAAAATTACTAGAGGAGGATGGTTTCTTCTTAGGTAAGATTTTAAGGGTGTTTCTGTTGCTGATATGACAGGAAGAAAGATCCAAAAATCTACTCCAAATCAGTGATTATATTATGATATAATCAGTGATTATATATATGTGAGATGCTAGTCTTGATAATAATCTATATGCCTTAAAATTTTATCTCTTTTCACGTTTAAGTTAGTACACCATACATTCCATCATCTTAGACACAATCACATGATAACAAGTGAGCAAATTAGTTACATAACCGTTTAAAATACGCACCAAAGCTCTTATCCAACTGCAGTTTCAAACCAGTTATGCATAGTTATTAAAGTGTGAATTACGCAGTGGTTTTAAACTAACAATTGTATTACCGCCTAATCTGATTTACCTATCTGCATCATGACTCAAACCAGTTATCACACATGTATCACCTAAAGAAACAGCAGACGACCTCATCCGTCATAATACGTATGTCTTACATATGTATAGAAAAACATTAGGATTTTCTGGAACTTGACAACAGAAGCAAAAGTCGAAGATTAAATAATTCAATGAGATTTTTACCAAACTATCCCTCTTTTTGTAAGTTTGTACCAAAAACTGTCCCTGTTTGAAAATACCAAAAAGTCTCTGTCGCTAGCTGAGTTAGCGCCCATAGTAATATTATCCGCGCTATCTCAGTTGGCGTGTGCCAAGGGATACCATTTTTCCCCTCAAGTAGGGGTGTGCGAAAAAACTCACCAAATATAGACACGCTAACTCCGTGCGGAGTGTGTATTTAAACCACTCGCGCTAACGGGATTAGCGTGATAGGTGGACAGTAGGGACACTCCTCCTCAAGTAGGGGTGTAGGCAAAAAAAACCTAAGTATAGACACACTAATCCCGTTAGCGGCCCTTTATACCAGGCGCGCTAACGGGGTTAGCGTGCTATGTCGTTTGGGATGTCATTTATAGCATCCCAAACGACATATCACGCTAACCCCGTTAGCGGCCTGGTATAAAAAAGGGCGCTAACGGGGTTAGCATGTCTATACTTGGAATTTTTTGCCTACACCCCTACTTGAGGAGGATTGTCCCTACTGTCCACCTCACGCTAACCCCGTAAGCACGAGTGGTTTAATAGGCACGCTAACGGAGTTAGCGTGTCTATATTTGATGAGTTTTTTCGCACACCCTACTTGAAGGGAAAAGTGGTATCCCCTGGCACACGCTAACTGAGATAGCGCGGAAAATATTACTAGGGGCGCTAACTTAGTTAGCGACAAGGACCTTTTGGTATTAAATTTTTTCAAAGGGACAGTTTGGTACATACTTACAAAAACAGGGATAGTTTGGTAAAAAAATTCGAATTCAATCTGGGGATAATGAAGCCGCACATAATTAATTAACAACCCGAGCCATCCGCTCCAAACCCGAATAACCATCTGATACAACCGTCCACTTCACAACAAAAAAAATCAAATATAAATGTTTCAATATTTTTTTTCAATTTTTATTGAACAAGATGATTGCATAAAGTAAAAGTAAGAGGAAAGTACCTTTTACCGTGGTGGTTTCCTTCTAGTGCAGGGTATAAATTGGGGCTTGTTGCTTTTTTGCGGACATCAGCAGCTAGGAGGGATGTGATGTTGTTGGATGACGTAGAGTAGTCATTTATGTTGACCACCACAGCAGTATCTCGCTCCAGAGTATCTTGCTAAGCTCCAAACCAAAAATAACCATCCCCGATTCCACCCATCCACTTCAGCTTCAGATCCCAATTAAAATGTTTCGATCCTCATTTACTCATTTTATAACACAGAAGAATGCATGGACACGGAGTAAAAGTAAGATAAATTTACCGTAGGAGGGGGCGTTGTTGTTGACATCAGCATGAGCAAGGGGCTCGCAATAGAGTGATCGTGACGTTGATCACGGCAGTAGCATCTGAAGTTGCATATCCCAGTTTCTTTGTTCAAAGTCCGGCAAGGATTCTGAGACAAAAATATATTAGACAGATTATGTAAACCAAAATAAGAATTTGCAGTTTAAACTGATAATATAATCAAATATCATAACGAGAACTAAGAGAGAGACTAACCAGATCTTTAAGGTTTTAACTCCCGATGTTGAAGTCCATTGTACATCTGATTCGGTTTCTAACCCATCCACTTGAATTTCAGATGCCCCAATGCAGGATCCCACGATTAGAATGTCAATTCAAATGCGCATTCACCAAACAAGATGAGTCAATAAAGTAAAAGTAAGACAAAAATACCTTAAAGACGTTGTTTCTGCTGACATCAGCAATGAGGAGGATCAGGCTCGTGTTGGATGACATGGAGGGTCGTTGACGTTAATCACCAGAAGAAGCCTTTCGAGTTGAAACACAAAGAAGGAATCTGAGCAAAAATTACTCGAGTCCAACAAAAGAATTTGCAGTCTAAACTGAGTATATACTCAAAGACTCATAACAGGAAGACGAGTGAGAAAGACTAACCATATTGTAAAGGTTTTGAATTTTGATAGAGCCTTTCTCAAATGTGAATGCTTTTTGTGCATTTGATTCAACCCATCCATTTCACTTTCAGACCCCAATGCCATTTCCTATGATTAAAATATTTCATTTCATTTCAGCATTTTATCAAACATGATGAGTGCATAAGCTAAAAATAAGAAACATTTAATTTTGAGGGGGGGGGGGGGGGGGGGGGAGTTGATACTGCTGACGTCAGCATAAGTAGAGGTGGAATGGTGGCTGTTGATCATACTAAACCTATCTGCATTACCTGACAAGGCATACTGAAGATAGTCAGCCCAATTTTTTAGCTTTGGAAGTGCTTACTATTACAATTTGTCCATAGAGTGTAATGCCAAATCAGCAATTATGAATTCCACTATATGATCTATTATGTATAAGCGGTGATTATCTTAGTGTGAAGACATGCCAGTCTCGAGAATGTATATGCCTTGCAAATTTATCTTCACTACCACGTGATAATAAGAGAGATAATTAGTTGAGTGACGTTGTAAATGACATATCACATTGTCATTAAAGTGCAAAGTCAAATATACTATATGCACAAATGTATATATTTCCTCCTAAACTTTCCATCTCTATCATGCTTCAAGCACAATTACCTAATGTGCCATCACGCGATTCTATGGATTTGTTTCATATAAAAAACATTAGAAATTTAGCGACAAAATCAAAGATCAAAGGTCGAAGAATTCAACCTGGGAATGAAGCTGCACATAATTAACAATCTGAGTATCTCCATCCGCTCCAAACCCAAAAAAACTTCTCATTTGACCCATCCACTTCTGCTCCAAATGCACTCCAAGTGCAACTGTACGGTTTAGAATGTTTCAGTTCATTTGAGCATTTTATTGAACAGGATGAGTGCATATAGTACTAGAAAGATAGAATTAACCTTGTGGGAGTAGTTCTTGCCGTCAACAACAAGGAGGAGCGGGCTCGTGTTGGGTGACATGGAGTAGTTATTGACATTGATCACCGAGCAGTTGCCTGTGAAGTTAAATATCTCCCTGTCCCCCTTAAAGGCAGGCAAGAATTCTGAGAAAGAACAAAATAGGATTGCAGTTAAACTGAACATGTATTCAACAGAGAACACGTGTGTGTGTGTGTGAGAGAGAGGGGGGAGAGAGAGACTAACTAGATCTTACAGACGAGAGAGAGAGAGAGAGAGACTAACTAGATCAAACGGACTTTGGCTCTGTGCGGCCATCCTCAATGAAGCCGCTTGTGCATCTGATTCAATTTCAACCCATCCACTTGAGTTTCAGATGCCCTAACACAGTAGGCTCCTACGTTAAAATGTTTCAGTTCGCTTGCACATTTTACCAAACAAGATGAGTGCATAAACTAAAAAGCAAGAATAAATTACCTAACGGGAGTTGTTGTTGTTGTTGATGAAACGATCTTTATCAGCCCTAGCCATCGATATGAAACACGAAAGAAAGGATGCCAACTCCTACAATTGAAAATGTTTTACTTCATTATGCATTTGATCAAACATAACGAGTGCGTAAAACTGACAGGAAGATAAGTTTACCTTGGACCTGGGTGGTGGTTTGTTTCATGTTGTTGCTGACATCATCAGCAAGGAGGCACAGGATCTTTTCCAAATGAAGATCGTGGTTTCTTTTCCAAATACAAATCTGAGAAAACATATAAATACCTTGAATCCAAAAAATGAATATGCAATTAAAAATGAGTAGCATTCAAGATTATGACAGAGAAGACAGGAATGAGAGAGGGAGAGAGACTAACCATATCGCAAAGGTTTTGACTTTGATGCAAATGTGAAGCCTTTTGTGCATCCGACTCCACCCATCCACTTGAGTTCCTACAACTAATATGTTTATCGAAACAGGATGGGTGCATAAACTAAAAGTGAGATAACATTACCTTGGGATTAAGAGGAGTTGTTGCCGACGTCAGCATCAATGAGGAGGGGCGTGATTCCCTTCGAAGTGGATTTCACCAGCAGTGGCTTCTTCAAAAAACATTTACCTGAATCTAAAATGCGAGTACACATAACTCAGAAAAAATAGATAGAATGTTTCAACCTATTCAATTCATAATAAATAACAAACAGCTCCATTAGTGTTGCATGGAACAAGTAGTGCATTTTATATTGCACAAAACCACACTATGAAGCATATTATACAAGGAGCACATCATTGTTTTGAAACTGAGCTAATAAATGGATTAAGAATAAAAATAATAATAGTAAAAAAACAGAAGCCCTCTACATGTACTCATGTGTCATTTAACTATTAGCAGTGGCAAAAAGAATGGTGTCCTGTAAACATAAACTATCACTCATGGAGTGTTTCTCAATCACCCCCCCTTATCTTGTTGAGGCTTCTTAGACAACACGCAATTAGTTTTGCTTGACATTCATTCACTGACAATTGTTTTCTTGTGTCTAAAAAGATACATAAAATATCCTTTAATCCTCTACCTTATTTACTCGCTACCACATAAAACTGTTACACAAACAGATAAAAGATTACTTTCAGTTATATTTTAAGCTTATAAATCTCTATATTCACTAATATCAAACTTTATGTATTCATACCTGTATTTCAAAACCTACCCTAAAACTATCAAATGGAATTTTTTATAAGCTAAACTAATTAAGAATTTCAATAAGAAAGAGTAGTTCGGACAATAATAACCTTTTGTATGATAACATGATAACATGTATATCAGAAATCTGCACAAAGAATAATCATACCAATGGTTGAATATCGACCATACAGCAAGAACCCCCCGAGGGAGCAAGGTCCTCATCACTTGCTTAGTATTCAAGTCTAACTACCTGCAAGTCATTACAAATCAACATGTTGGTGCAATTGAGTTACAGAGAAAAAGATAAGGAAAGTCAACAACCTGTCATCCATACCTTTGATTGACTTCGTCTGTTGTGGGTTGCGTCCAACTGCAGGCACTTAAAGGAACAATAAGCCATATGTATCGCAGCTGCCTTTCCAGATATATCCTGAAAATCAGATTGATAAATGTAGGCTGACAAGAGAAGACAAACACAATCAATAGCGGCATGAGTCAACAGTCAATGGTATCTGCATAGTAATTATGATTTCCAAATAATAATCTCGTTAATTGCATAAAGTACGCAGACAAATACAATAATACAAAAATTATTTCATTTCACTAGTGCTTTTCAAGTTGAATTTCCTAGATTATTTCCAATAGCAGGCAAAAGTATCTGAGAAAAATACATTTAAATTCAATTTCCAAGGGTGGGGGAAAATAACGAATTTGCAGTTAAACTGAAGATGAATTCAAAGAGAACACGTGAAAACTAGATTATACTAAACCAGAGTGTTTTACCTGAAGCCGCCAGGTAATTAATCCTCTTAAGCTTTTGAAGTGCTTGTAATAAGACCATCTATTTCATATAATATAATGCCAAACCAATAATCATGAATTCCAATTGTATGATACTGATTATGTATATCGATGATTATATAGATGTGAAGAGATGCATTGCTATTAAAGTGCGTGATCATGTACTGCTGTATATTCACAACTGTATATGTGCATAGTCTCCTAAACTTTCCGGTCCCTATCATGCTTCATACCCAGAGCCGGCCCCCTACTTGAGGCAGGGGAGGCTGCGGCCGCCTCGGCCCCCCCAATTTTTTTCACTATTGTAGAGACCCCTAAATTTGTTTTTCCTTGTATTTTGAGCGTAATGTTTTTTTTAGGGGCCTCAAATTTTTTTTTTTTTGGCTTTTTGTTTTCTAAAATTAGTACTTAAGCCGGCTTATTTTAATTGTACATGGAATTCTATGGAGATTTTTTTCTCAAATCCCTAAATCTTCGTCTATTTCTTCATATATCTCGGGTTTTAATAATTGTAGAAAAAAAATTTGCACAAAAAAATTTTTTTTTATTTTTTTTCAAAACAAATTTTGTACGGGGGGTATCATTTCATAAGCTTGCCTTGGGGCCCCCATAAACTCGGGGTCGTCCCTTATTCATACCTAATAACCTCATCATCATGTAACTGTATGGATGGGTTGCATATAGAGAACATTAAGATTTTCTGAAATTGAGCAACAAAAACAAAAAATCAAAGATTGAAGAATTCAACCTAGGAAGATGAAGCCGCACATAACAAACCAAAGGAACTCGATCCACTCCAAAACAAAAAATCCATCTGATTCAGCCCATCCATCTTAGTTCCAACAATTAAAACGTTTCAGCTCAACCTTGCATTCTATCGAACAGGATGAGTGCATATATAGTAAAAGTAGGATAAATTTACCTTAAGGGAGTTGTCGCTGCCAACATCGGTGGTGAGGAGGAGCGGGCTCATGTTGGAGTGGTCGTGGTCGTTGACGTTGATCTCCGCAGCAGCAAGTGTTTGAAAAGTTGAATATTCCTAGTCTCTATAATCAAGGGCAGGCTAGGAATCTGTGACAAAAGACAATAATTTGCGGTTAAACTGAATCTGTATTCAAAGATTCATAAAAGAGAACATGAATACACAGTGTGAGAAAGAGAGACTAACCATGCCGTAAAGGTTTTAACTTTGGATGCAGCCTTTCCCAAAATGTAACTCAACCCAAGGGCAGCAGGCTCCTGCAATTAACATATTTCACTTCGTTTATGCATTTTATCGAACAAGATGAATGCATAAAAACGGTAAAATTAAGAATAACAAATTACCTCAGAACTTAGGGCGCGGGAGTTGTAATGTATGACGTGAGCAACGGAATCCAGTTGGATGACGAGGAGCGGTCGTTAACATGACGTCATCAGCGGCCAGCCTTTCAAGTTGTTCAATATCAAACAAACAAATATACTAATTTGCAGTTAAAACAAATATATTAATTCAAAGATTCATAACATAGAACTAAAAGAGAGACTTACCGGATCGTAAAGGGGTTTCTCGCCTTTCACCAAATCCGCCATGCCAAAAACTAGGGTTAGGGTTTCTCATCTGTGAAGAGACAAGACAACTAGGGTTAGGGTTATTCTACTGAAAATAGACGAGATAGAGAGAGAGATTGCTATACCTGAAACTAGGGTTAGGTTTCCGATCAAACCTTTCGCCGTTCTGATTCGCCGTCCGACGATAGAAATTAGGGTTTCCGAATAGAGAGGGGATTAAAGGTTAGAGTGCCAATAAACTAGGGTTAGGGCTCCGATCAGACATCCCTCTTTTCCGGATTCGAATTCCGACGAGAGGAGAGGAGCGGGAAAGGGAAAAGATTAATTATATTTAATTAATTTGTATTGATAGAGAATGGAGGAAGCAGGGTCGGGTTTATATAACCCAATATCCCCTTACTAACACCGCCACGCGTCAGCTTAGAAATCACGCCACTCGGTTTAAACGGGTTGCGGGTTTTCTAAGCTAACATCAAACGGGTTAACGGGCGACGCAATTACCTGGCCGGGTTTGTTCAGACGGAGATTTTTCGGGTAAGAGCATCTGTAGTCGTCTTGACCAAATTTTGGGTATTTGACAAATGAAAATGAAAAAATTGACTTTGCACTGCAGTTGTTGGTTGTAAAAAAAACTGGGTATTTAAAAACTTCAAATTCTCGGACGAAAGACGAATTTTCATTTGAAGTAAAAAATAAAAATAATAATAATATAACATTGGAACGGACGGGAATTCTTTTCACGTCCATCCATTTTTTTAAAAAAATTTTTGAAAAATGGAAAACGGAAATTCTTCTCTCGTCCATGGAGCCAGAGGTTTCATTGTTTTGACTTTTCGATCGAACGGGGAAAAATTCCTATCCATCGATTTATTTTTTATTTTATTTTTTGGGACAGAAAATTACTTTTCGTCTGATACTTTTCAGAAGAGTAAAAATAACTCGGACGAAATTTTTTTCCCGTCCGATGCAACAAACGATAAATCATTTCCCGATTGCTATATTTTCCAAAATCTCAGATCTTCTGTCATATTTGGCAGTCTCCTGTTCACTAAAAATCCAAATTTTAGTTTTTGGCCAACGACTGCAAGCGTGATCTTTCTCCTTTTTTTTTAAATAAAAATGAAAAAATAGCCTACAACTACAGATGCTCTAAGTTATTATAAAATATGTGGGCCTCATGTAAAATATGAATCTGTTTGAAGCCGAAGTATTATGCAGATTGAAACTAAAAGATCAAATTTCATTAAACTATACCTATATTTTACCAATTTGCTATAATTATACTCATATTTTTTTTTTTACAGATGAGTATACTTTATTCATATTTTTTTTGCAAATCAGTGTACTCTGTTAATTTCATATATCACGTAATATTTTTGGGACTTTTCCTAGTATAGCCCTGGCCGCAAATACTATTTAATTAAGTTATAGTCCTGAATAATCATTTTCCAGTTGGAAATTAGAGTATAGTAATTAGTGATCTCACCACCCGTTTATGTTTGTTTATTTATTTGTTTTTAAATTGAGGGCTTTCCAGATCAAGCCTTCTGAATTTGATGGAGAAAAATAACTGCTGTCGTTATTTCAAATAACGGCATCAGTTATGCAAATGTCGGTTTTAGAAATAGCGGCATATGTTATAGAATTTTCACACTTGCAATTTTTTTGTCAATATTGAGACTACAAGCGGTTGAAAATAAAATTGACTTATGCTGTGACTCTAAAAAACGGCATGAGAGTTTTTTTTTTAAATAGATGTCGTTATTGGGAACAACGGCTTGTAAAATAACCTATGTTGTTGTTCCCAAAAAACGTTTGTTTCTGACGTGTCCAAAACTGGGTCAGATCGCTAATTGTTTTCGGAAGTGGGTCAGAGCGCCAAATATTTTCAAAAGTGGGTGAGTACGGCAAAAAATTCTGCTGCATGCTTCTTAGCGAAAAGAGGGGCATGCCATTGAAACTGAAGTATTTCTGAACCGTCCTTAGTTTGAGTTCGTCTTCGACTCACGAGTGTATATATTACATTTCCCCCCGTCCCCACCACCTGGTCGTCCATGGTCACCCGAATTCAATTAAGGGTTGGAAGAATTGGTACTTCATCATTCACAGCCCAACTACGTGGGATATCCCGACAACGTGGGCCTTCTGCAAACCAAACCTGAAGCCTCCGAAGGGGAAGTAGCTTACGAAAGAGGAATGGGGCGACGTAAAGAAGGTTGTCGGGGGCAAAAGTATTCATTAGCAAACCGTGCGCGAAAGACACCTGGCCCAGATTGAACTGAGTCATGCTGACCCCTATATGTTGTACGTTTCTTTTTTTTTTTTTTGCATTTTTTTTCCTTCGTCCTTACCACTTGGTTTTTTTTCTTGCAACAATGGAAGACGTTGTGATCGAGCGGAGAAGAGCCGAGTTAGAGAAGAAGGCTACCCAGCAGTTGAAGACGAAGAAGAAGGCGTCCCAGGGGGGCACTGAAGTCTAAAGGGACTTTGGATCCGATGTCCAAGAAGTCAAGGGTCGTCGTGGTACCTAGGACCCCGAAGCTGATGAAGATGGTACTGAGCTCTAGTAATGTTAAGGGTATGGAGCTGTTAACGAAGGGCGTCCCACCTCTCAAGCCTTCGGCCAGGGAGATCGTGGGCGATGAGGGGCTCATGCTGTGGGCCCCCAATTGGTCTGTGAAGACGACGGACTAGCTGACGGAGAGATCCATAACAATCGAGCGTTGGATCACATCGCCACGCCTCATGATCGGGAGAGCTTTTCCACCAAGACCACCAAGTCCTGCTACATGAGGTGGGCTCAAGCGGAAATGGTGGTAAGCGTCCCTTTTTTTCTTCTGGTAAATGTCCCTTTCTTTTATTCCGGTAATTTTCTAAGTCTTGTTCACTCGCTTGCAGAAGGCCATTGTCGGGCCGTAGTTGAGGAGATTGCACGGTCAGGACCTCCAGTGGGAGGTGAGGAAAGCTCAACGCTATGAACGAGAAATGAAGGAACAGAAGCTGCGAGCCGACAGCGCTGAGACTCGAGAGCGTGCCCCTCCAGGAGAGCTCACCTCTATGGCCGAGAGCAAGGCAAGGAGGAAGAAGAAGATGGATGCAGGGATCGAGAAGTAGCTCCGTGAGGTGAGAACCACCGCTATGGACAAAGTCATTGAGGCCCAGAATAAAACATACCAAAGGTTCATCGAACACGTGCTCCGCAAGTACCCTCAGTTTAAGCTCGACGAATTTCACTACTCCATGAAGTTCAACGAACCCCCCTACCCCCCCCCCCCCCCCCCGCCGTGGGAGGGGGGACAACGACGGGGAGGAGGACAATGGACGCCAGCTTGGCGAGGGGGAGGAACAAACGACAGCCGATTCCGAGGTCGACATCATGGGGGAATGAAAACGTGCCCCCACTCCCTCAGCAGTAGTTTTTTTTTTAATTTTATTTTTTTGTATTTTCTGAATGCGGATTGGCCGCCACGATTTTTGTATCGATTTCAAATGAATAGAAAGAAACTTTTTTACTCAACCTTTTTTGCGTGGGATTTTTTGTGATTTGGCCAAGTCTATGAGGCTCAGAATGATTTTATTTTTGTTAATGTTGGATGGCCGATCTTGTCTTTCTCGAACCCTGCGACGCCGAGCTTGATCGCCTTAGGGATCGTGTGAAATTCTTGGAGGCCAATTTCGTGTGCTATCACAAAGAAGTTTCGGACCGGGAAGCGGACCTTACCCACTTCATGAACAGGTCGAAAGAGCTGAGCTTGGAATCAGCCTGTCTAAAATGGACGATTTCCAACCGAGGCCTGGCTGACGCTGAGTTCGGGTGGTCGAGCTCTCTCGCTTCCATTCAATGCCTTTCTTCAGAGTCGTTCCTTCGCGAGGTGATAGTGGAGAAGGAATTAGAGATCCAAAGATTGAGGGTGATGCTCAGAATGAGTTGGTCTCGAACCCGTTCTTTCAGGAGTGGCTAGCCTTCCGATGGGGGTCTGTCTCCGACCCTGAGGCTGGAGCCGCCATCGAGACCTGGCGATTCTCAGAGTTTGGTTGTTTGGGCATCCACAGTAGCGTCTCCTAGAGCTCCTAATGAGCTTATTGGCATACAAACGCGCTCAGTTAGGCTCAAACTGGTTTGCACCAGTCCTATGGCCCACTAGGATGAGGGGTAGGTTGAGTTGGTAGCAACTTTTGTAATCACGAGTTGTAACTTTTTTGTAATCATATAGCCGTATGGCCTTGCCGATTATACCAGTAAAACCTTTATATGTTGTAATAAAAAAAGGTTATTGTGATTTTTATGAGATATCCCGAGTGGCGGAGGACATGAAAGACTTTATGAGAAAGCCAGTAGACAGCTCAAAATTTATGCCGAGCATCGAGCGTGCTAGACGTGAAAAATCAGTAGCCAGCTTGAAGTCCAAGCAGAGTGGTGAGGACGTAAGAGATGGAGAAATCTCTTGTTTGGCTCGAAGTCCAAGCCGAGCGATGATGACATCAGAGATTGAGAATGCAACACCCTAGAATTTTAAATAATGTTTAATGAACGAATTCAAGTGATTTAATAAACATTTTTCTGAAATTTATTTTTTTGCACGTGGAAAACATGTGCAAATATTCTATTGGGAAACTCAAAGTCAGAAGAAAAAATATTTTTTGGAAACCTTATATTTATTAGTATGTATTATTTATGAATTTTATGAATTTTTTTTTATTTATTTGGCATGTTTGCAAATATTATTAAAAATTTTGGCTTTTGTGCAAATTTTCCACTTTGGGTAAAAACACCAGTCTTTGGATTTCTAGGCTGAGCATGATGGCCGGCCAACTCAGAGGTAAAGAGTTTAATTTTTGTTCTAATATATTTGGCTTATTTTGCTAATTTATTAAATGATGGTTTTTTTTTGCAAAATTGCCACTTTGAGCCAAAAAAAATACAAAATCAATTTTTCTAGTTTGAGATAGATGTTGGCTAAATCTGGGGAGGATACTTTTGATTTAATCTCAATTAAATTTTTTAATCTAGTTACCTAGTATAAATTATCCATACATGTAAAGATATATTCTAAAGGAATATTTTGCAAAATATTCTCAAAACCCTATTAAATCAGATTTCGGCCTATATAAGAGTTGCTACAGTTGTCTCTTTTATGCACAAAAACAAAAGCATTATTTTATTATTGATTTCTTGGAGTTTCGAAACGAGGATCTTGGATTTTTGCAAAAGGAGGAGCTTTTCTTATTCCTTTATTATCTTCGTTAATTCTTCACTAAGGTGAGTAATATGTGTTTGATTTCTTGTTGTTATATGCATATTAAATATGTTGATTTGTCTAGTAGGATACATACTAGAAGATTGTATGTTGACAGAATAAATAAATTGATGGATGGATAATTGAAAATATGACTTTTCATGAATGAATATGCAACTATATGGATGAAATTTACTATAAGGATAACTTAAGAATGTTAAGAACTTAGTAGAACTCATGAATATACTATTTTCCTTATTATCTTACTGATTTGATCATAAAAGTTGAGATTTGTATAAGTTAGAATGCTTATGAGTAGATGAAGATGGATATTATACTGATGATATATATATATGGTCTGTTGATGTTCCTATTTGACTAATAAATGTTGTAGAAGCATATAATTAAAGGCAATCGATCTAATTAGTTGTGCATGAGTCTCAATGAATTGCAAGAAAGAGATTGGGATCAAAGATTAAGCCTTTATGTGATGAAATTTTGATTTCCTGATTTCGGGTCTGATGATGAACAGACCAAAGCTTGGATTTTTGAATTTTGCAAAGTTTTCAAGCGGATCTTGGATTTCGATTGATACTGAAATTGAATTAAACATTACACCGCTCACATATAATGATTCTCGATGTTTTACTGATACATCTACATAATAAAACACAAAGAAAGCTATCAAGTGGCTCTCCTTCAATCCCCCCAAAATCAAAGGCTCAGATCTAACCTCACAAAACACATTTTTCCTCCCAAAAGTTTTCCCCCAAAACTCAAATTCAAATCCTCCCACCCAAAAGAAATCCTTTATTTATTTAATTATTTTTCTCTCTCTCACTCTCTCTTTCTCTCACTCTCTCTTATTCAAAAAATTAAGAAAATAAAAAATTCAAAAAATTTTAAAAATAAAAAAAAACTAAAATAATAAACAATTTAAAAATAATTCAAAAAATTCAAAAACTTATAAAAAATTACAAACAAATTTAGGAATTTTTTTTTTAAATAAAAATATTTTTAAAAAATATTTTTTAATTAAAAAATATATTTTATATATTAAAAAAATTAGAAAATTTCAAAAAAAAATAAAAAATAAAAAAATTTTAAATTTTAAATTCAAATATTTGATAATTTTAAAATTTTGAAATTTTGAAAATCTCAGAGCAAATCTAAATCCAATGTCGAACCCCAATCAAGAAGTCGTCGTCGATATCTGATCCGCTGCTGATTCCATATCGGTGACTCCACCAAATCGATCGCGGATATCACGCGACTCCGTATCGGCGACTCCCCCTCCACCGAATCGAGAGCCTCTACATGTAAGTTCAAGCTAATGATAAAAAAGGCGATGGTTGATCTTAAAGGTAAATATACTGCTTTCTCATATAATATGTTTGCTACTTCAATTAATTTGCTAGACCTCCAAAATTATTTTATATAATCAAATTAGGTGCACCTTTCCAAAGACGTGCCGTAGGCACGTGTCAACGGGCAAACCTAGTATACACACATATACCCATATATATATATATATATATATATATATATATATATATATATATATATATATATATATATATATATATATATAGTCCCCTTCGGTTGCATACTACTTTTGGTGAGCACTCCGTGAGCACTCACGAAATAGAGCACCTATGAAAAATCCGAACGCTCATATTGTTCTATATGTCTAAGATAGCCTAACAATAAAAAATCAAGTAATTTGAAGTTCATTTTCCCATCCATCATGCTGTTAGAATTTTCAGCCATACAATTTTGTGATGATGTAAATCATGGACAAATGAATTTCAAATTAATTAATTTTTTATTGTTAGATTATCTTAGGTATATAGAACAATATGAGCGGTCAAATTTGTCAAAAGTGCTCTATTTCGTGAGTGCTCACAGAGTACTCACCAAAGTAGTGTGCAACCGAAGATTTCTCTTTATATATATATAAGCATATACATTTCCTGATGATGAAGGATTTATTTGGAAAATTGCTCTTTTGTGAAATTGTTGAGAGTTTAATTTGATTTATGAATTCCAGTTTGTTAGACAATTTGTATTTGATCATCTCAGAGTTTTAATCTCTTGAATTCATGTTTTTAAAGAGCATAAACTAAGTATCAGTTGAAAAGTGCATGAATTTCAAAGTGGGCTGAGTATCAGCTGTCGGTCGACTGCCCCATTTTGAACTAAGGGTGACAGTCGACTGGCATTCTTTTGGATTTGGGAATTTGGCATGGCAGTCGACAGCCTCGAAATTGAACTGTGATGTCGGTCGACCGACAGCCGTTGTGCTGATTGTTTTGTTGAGTTTTTTGTAGTTTTTCTTAAACGATTATTTCTTCAAACTAATAGATTATTGAACTACTGTTTCAGATGAAGTTTACGCTACAGATTACTGTATTTTACAGAGAGTTATATTTTTATTAATAATAGAATTTAATTGGTATTTCTATTATGGATTTCAAGATATTGACGTTTTGTAACTTTTCTATGATTTCAAATTGTGAAACTTAGTTATTCGAGCGGATTAAACTCATATTTTACTTATGGAAATTTTTGAGTATTTAGATATATTTGTATTTGCTTTATTTAAAGAAGTTTCCTTCATATGAACGAATTGATAATGGAACACAGAGTTTCAATGAAAGATTTTGTGTTGATATTTGAGTTGTGAGTCTATAGAGGTTGAGTGAGATTCATGTAAACCGGGTGAGATTTTGAGGATCTTGGCCAGTTGGGGCATTGGTGTTGTTTTAGTGAAATTAACTCCGGCAGGGTACACCAACTCTAAGGAGGAAAAATTGTGTTTTAATTAAAAATAATCAACCTAAGCACATGCACTAGTGTTGATGTGATAGAACTTAGGAAACGTAAGTATGGGCTCTGTTGTTAGTCCAACGGATGATTCTAGGACTGTGTGTTGTTGTGTCCCTAGTAAATGCGCGTGTCGATGGTCGGCAGGCCTATTCACGGAATATCTAGAAGACAGTTGGTATGTTCGTGTGTCGAGGATCGGCAGGCCTATTCACGGAACATACGGTGCCTTTGCGCATCGAGAGTCGGCAGGCCTATTCGCGAAATGTACTGTGTATCTGCACGTCGAGGGTCGATCGGCAGGCCTATTCGTGAGGTACACGGCAGGTAGGTGACTCTTCGGAGTTAGAGCTATGCTTACATGATGTTTGCGCGTCGAGGGTTGTTAGGCCTATTCGCGAAGTATTCTAGATCTTGTTTCTATCACCGTAGTAGGATTGGTTGCATAACGAGGGATTAAACCGTATAAAATGGAGAATGATAAGGGCTTGCACCGGACCTATGTAGTATGGAATGCATAGAATCCGACAAGTATGCATTAGAGAGTCATCATACTGCATTTGTGTTTTCTTGACTTGTATTATGCATGATGTTTTCATGTTTTCCTACACTTGACACTTAGCTTAGTTTCACTTGATGTTTTATGCTTTATTTATCATTATTCATATTCCGTTTGTTACTACTGTGGGAATGTGTTGGTTTCGAGTTTATTCTTTATGCTTCATTTAAATTGTATTTCTCTTGATTTCACTCACACCGTTATGGCTGACCCCTGTAGTTTTGGGGGTTAGGGTTATCTTTAGCCTCATGTTTTACAGATAGGTACCGTTATCTTGGGATTGGATGCTTGTGGTAGAATGATAATATGGCTTATGCAAATTGCAAGATGAATGAGTTGTAAAAGAAAGAAAATGTAATTTACGGTGTTTAATTTTCGCTGTGCTATATAAAGAATTGATGTAATAAAAGTTGAAAAAAAATTTATTTGTTTTGTTATGTTTACTATTATATTGAGGTAGATGCTGGGAATTGCGCCACGTATTTCTGAGTTAATTTATTAGAAATTCGGGGTGCTAAAGAGAAATCTTTCGTTATGACTCGAAGTCCAAGCCGATTGGCGAGGACATGAGAGATTGAGAAATCTCTCTGTAACGCCCGGAATTCCAAATAAGACCAAATTCGAAGTTCCACAGGATCTTTACACTTCACTTCGTACAATTTTACAAGGAAATTTGAACTTTTTTTCATACAACAGAGTCTTTACAATCATTTAAACAGCGGAAGATAAAATGAAGTACAATAATGAAAATAATATACAACTTGGAACATCTTTAACATGTAATTAATCAACAACATTGTATCAACTTTATATCTTCATAAAAATCCAACTCCTGCATAGTAAACTGTGGGCACGTCAGTTATTTACAACTGACGAAAATATTATACTCGGCCATCCTCTCTATGCCGGAAATATAACGATCTCATTACTTTAACAAATCACAAAAGTTGAATGAACAATAAAGTGTTAATTTTGTGACTACGCTAAACATATAAGTGTATGTCATGTCTTAATGCCTAATGCAAATATTTTATACAAAGATGACACTAATGCATACTTGTTCGGATTCTATGCATCCCATACTACATAGGTCCGAGGGCAAGCACCTACGTACTCTACATTTTAGGGTTCAATCCCTCGCCATGAAAATTACCCAGTAATAAAGTAAGGTTTAGATCATTCCACGGGGACGGATCCCAGTCCCGGAGTCCACCGCCCAACTGTTATAACAGACTTCTCATCGTGCGAATCATCCCGTAAGTGCCCATCTAGCTCCGGTATATGTATATACATTGGAGTACAGCAACTACCTGCCCGACTATACATAGTCCCGGATTTAAAATAAAATATCGTCTCTCACGAAGCAACCACAGTCCCGGAATCCTCCGCCCGACTATATAGAGTACCCCACTTACGTTTGCCCATATTTACTACATCTTCACTTAGTGCCTAGTTTTTAAGTTCAAGACATGAATAAATTATCATTCCTAGATTTAGTCTTACCCCCTACCGGACTTGATCACAAATACCGAGATTTGCTCCATGGCCATATCTCAAAAATATATTTCACATCTTTAATTTCCAACAATGCCGGTACCCGAGGTTTCACTAACTCTAAATCACAACCTTTCGTGTACAAGAAACCGTGGGTACTCATACCCTTCAATAATCATGTATCAAACTTAAATATTCTCATCTTCAACTTATTCACAATTTGATCAATGTCTTGTTTTAGCACTTATTCACGATTAATTTATTCATTCACAATTAAAAAATAATAATTCTATTCATGAACTCATAATAGATTTTAATCTCATAAACAACTTAGAATCACATCAAGTATTTCTTACTCGACATAAGTATATGATTTCATCAAGAGAAATTCATAACATGGCAAATATTTTTCTCTTCTTCTCAAAATAAAAGTCATATACTCAAATAAACAATTTTGTAGTCAAAACTCATTTTTCTATCTCAATTCCTCTTTTTATTCCTCAAAATATACATGAAAAATTCTAAACTATTTTTAATAAACTCTAAATCATTTTATATGAATATTAAATTTTTTCCCAAAATTTTAATGGCATTAAAAATGCTCCTTTTTATTAAACAAACTAAAAAAAAAGTTTAAAGTCATCAGGTTTCGAACCCCATGGCTAGCCGCCAGCAACAATAGGCGCCCAAAGCCCATCACGCCAACCAGAAAGTCCAAGTGGACTTGGCATCATTGAACCGAAACGAAACCCCCAAATATCCATCTTCGGGTTTCGGATTTAATTTAAAGATAACAAAATAAAAAGTGCCCAACAAGTTTCGAACCCAAGACCTCCTATAAGGATAGCAATGACCCTATGGTGCACCCGCTAACCAAGAAGTCCATGTGCAATTATTGATTAGGAATCATATTATTGTAGTTTTGTTCATACGATACAATAATTAGTTTATTTCACACAACTCAAACATATGACCGATCTAATATTTTTAATAGATTGTAATTATCTCATTCATACTTAGTTTATTTGAAATCAGAATTTCACAAATTTCCAAACTTATATATTTTTTGACATATTTCAAAATATTTATTCTCTTTAATAAACATGAATTTTATTTCTTTAGTTTAATCAAAATGGCAACATGCATCTCTTACAAACAATTTAAAATAATTCAATGTGTATCAATTTTACTTTACAAAAGTTCATTTTAACCACAAGGAAAAATCTATAAGTTTCGTACAATTACTCAACATGCATATTCGTTCATGGTAGTAACTTATTGTTTCTTTTTCTCATTTTCAACTAACATGATGGTGATTAGTTCTTAATCATAGCGAATTTTCTACGATTCATAGCACACATAATAGCATGGGTTTGTTCTTTAATGATCACGTCAATTTATCTATACTGCTCATGTAATATAATAGCCTGCATTTTCTGTATTTTTAAAGCACAAGATCATCCACATCACATCAATTTGATCTACATTACTAATGTCATATTCTAGCATGCTCAACCTATGAATTAGAAAGTATATAGACCACCTGTAACAACCCGTAATTTTCAAAGAGTATATATATATATATATATATATATATATATATATATATATATATAAGAGGCAGATGGCAGTTTGGTAAATATATTTAATATAAACATAATGTATTACTATGCACCCAATAACACCACAACAACTCTTCCAACTTATTTACATGACAATCTTTCAACTAGCATACATTTCTTTTCATATTTCATAACAACATCACAAAATTAATTAAAACTCACAAGAAATATCAATTTTATGCATCAATTTTCCCACACATGCATACTACCACTACAAGACTAACGGTCTTTACCGGTATTTTTTTGCACATTTATCGGCGTTTATAAACCCCGCTGTAGATACCACTGGCGTTTTATAAATCGCCGGTGCAAGTGTCGCTGAATTGTGTGTCGCTGTAGCTTAGGGACATTCACCGGCATTTTTTACGACCGCCGGTGTAAGTTAAAACTACACCGGCAATCGTAAAAATGCCGGGGAATGTGTAGTTTCGTTTGGAAATACTATTTTCGGCCATCACCTACACCGGCGTTTTTAAAACGCCGGTATCGACCGCCAGTTTTTTGCTAAAAGCTACACCGGTGCTTGTAAAAACGCCGGTGTAGCTATATTTTTTTTTTTGAAATTAATTATAAAAAAAAAGCCCTTCGACACTCTTACTAATCAAAACAAATTGCAAAACTAAAAGAGACCCATTATAATACATATGAATGAAGCATAATAATATAATATCATCAAATTGTAATCTCATAAACATAATAATGTGATCTCACCACATTCATAACCAAAATATGGAGTTCAAAACATTGAGTTACAAAAAGTGAAAAAGATTATTTTCACTATCAAGATACTAACTGAGATGAAACTTATACTTTTATAATACTCATGAGATAATTGTCAATTGAAACCACAACATAAGTTCAAACAGGATTATTTCATCACTAGTCACTCATCTGTAAATCATAGTATTCAACTTCAGTTACATAATCCATCTCATCATCACTTAAAACCAATGAGAAAGAACAATCACATTTTCAAACCCAAGCAACAAACATGAACATTATCTTAGAAACTGGTACTCATCTAGACATCATGATATAATTGTATATAAAGTTTAGATAAAAAAATTTCCATCACTAGTCACTCCTATATAAAAAAATCATAGTGTGCAACTTCAGATACATTGTCCATCTCATCTCATCTCCATTTCTGGGTGGACACTAAGTGGAAATGAGAAACTTTGAAACAAAATTAGATACCAGCACAATAGTTAATAGCATCAAGTGCTACCCCTTCAAATCAATCCGAAGAAATAAATAAATGACTCAATTATAGGGGCACACTCAAATCAATCCGAAGCTCTGCATGAATTACAAAGCAGGCTCAAGCTCAAAATAGAGCAAATAAATGACTAAATAGAGAAAAAGAAAGATCTACTCACTGATAAAGAAAAGAAGTGACTCACTATGCAAGCAGGCTGAAATCAGTCAGAGCCCGGCATACATCTTTTGCATTTGAAGCAACTAAATATACTAAGCAGAGAGGTAAAGGAAGATTTCTTTATCAAAAAATGAATTGCTTTACATCCCATCTCATCTCCATTTCCGGGTGGACACTAAGTGGAAATGAGAAGCTTTGAAACAAAATTAGATACCACCACAAAAGTTAATAGCATCAAGTGCTGCCCCTTCAAATCAATCCGAAGAAATAAATAAATGACTCAATTATAGGGGCACACTCAAATCAATTCGAAGCTCTGCATGAATTACAAAGCAGGCTCAGGCTCAAAATAGAGCAAATAAATGACTAAACAAAGAAAAAGAAAGATCTGCTCACTGATAAAGAAAAGAAGTGACTCACTATGCAAGCAGGCTGAAATCAGTCAGAGCTCGGCATACATTTTTTGCATTTGAAGCAACTAAATATACTAAGAAGAAAGGTAAAGGAAGATTTCTTTATCAAAAAATGAATTGCTTTACAGAGATCATATTACCATTTTAGGTATTTCTCCATATATGAAAAGCAATCCATAAGAATCATTTATACAACTTAAGAAAAAAATGCACAAGGAGTTCCATCGTTATAAAATATACAATCCATAGAGATTTGGAGTTGCATCTTCGACTGAGTATGAAATATGAAATAAATTAGTTTTAAGTTTTAAGTTTTAACCACAGGCAAATCTAGATTATATATAAGCAAGGATATCGCTTAAAACATGAGTTACATACAAAATAGACCAGCAAACACACAAAGTTCTAAGTTTAGCACACATCAAATTTCTATTGAATAATAATAATCAACTCAAAATCGGAGCAATAATTCAACTACATTTTTTAATAATTAAGTACAAAACTATACAGATCGGAAGACTAAGTAGATGTCATTATTGAACAACTTCTTACTTGAGCAATAATTCAGATATATGAGGCCTTGGAAAATTTCATCAATTTTAAGATCCTTTCCTCAGATTTTCTATCCAACCAACACGATTTCGTTTAAGATCATTTTGTCGGACTGTATTGTGAAGCACACCTCACATAAAGGAACATAATCCGACAATACGATCAAGTGCAAACTTGTTGTTTGGAACATTTTGTGCCTCAACGTTCGTTCTTAAAAAATTCATTCATAGTTAAAATACCTTTATGCATCACAGTATCAGAATATATCCCAACAACACAATAATTAGGTTTCATTCTACTTATGGAGACCTTATCTTAAAATTCAGCTCCTACATTTGTAAATTTATGATTTCAACAAAATAAAATCCAACTTTTAGGGAGCCTCGTTTCTAATACCAATTGAACCCAATATTTTTTTTGGGAAATTATGATTCTCTAAAATTCAATGTAAGAACTTTACAATCCAACAATACCCATCTCAGAATTCAACCCCCACTATTCCTAATTCAGCTACACTCATCTCAAAATTCACCCACCTTCCCTAAACTAAACAATACCCATCTCAAAACACAACAAAAAACAACGAAACAAGGCAAAAAGAGAGGACCTTGGCAGCGTTGAAGATCTCTTCGAATTTCTGGAGATTCAAGGACTTCTTCAATACAAGTTTTGAGCGGGACCGAGAAGATGAGCCAGAACTGCCGGCCTCGACCGGTTTCCCCATGGCGAGAGAAGAAACCCTAACCCTAGGATGAAGGAGAAGGTAAAACCCTATAAGTGGCGCGGCGGAGGATGGGGCGGCGATGGGGGGAAGGGGCGATGGTGGAGGATGGGGCGGCGATAGGGGAAGGGTTGACGGCGGGGTAGGGGGGCGGCGATGGGATGGGGGTTTTCGATTGGGGAGGAAGGAGATGGAGAGAGAGCGGGAAAAATTGGGGGAAGGGGAGAGGAAATAAAGAAAAAATGAGATCGATAGAACCGGAGTTGTTCTCTTATCCTTCACATTCACCGGCGTTTTAACTCTAAAACGCCGGTGTATACGTACATACACCGGTATTTTTCACATACGCCGGTGTAGACCTATAATTTTTTTCCCTGCCAGATTACCTGTTCTCTACAGCGGCGTTTCTACCAAAATGCCGGAGTAGAAACGCCGGTGTATAACTATTTTCTTGTAGTGTACTAAATTTTAGAAAGTTCAAGAATTCACTCACCTTATTTTGATTAACAAGAAATTAGGAACTCCTAGAAGAATGCTCCTAGCTCCAAAAAGAATGAAACTTCCTTTCCTCCTTAGCACGCAATGCAAAACCGAAAGCTCTTCTTCCTCCAAGCAAGAACTCGAGCCACTATTTATTTCTTTCCTCTCTTTCTTTTCTTCTTTTTTGTTTCTTTTGTTTTTTGTGCATTGTTCATGAAATAGGAGGGGCTATTTATTGGGTCTAATGGGTGAATAAAGAGACACTCATTACCCAAAATTAAATATCCATTAACAAAGTGAATCACCCACTCACCATTACTACCACAAACCCCCAACTTTTCCCCTTCTTATGCATGGCCAAGCCCTTTGAATTTTCCACATGCGGACACATGTGCACATGCATTGTACGTGCACACACTCTCATTCATTTAATTATTTGTTTATAGTCCAGTTATATATGTTTGTTACATTACAAGTGTGGTGACAATTTTAAAAGTGTATATAATATAGAATTTTTTCATGAGCTTCTATTTTGCAATTAGCTTCTAATGGACTTTTAAAATAGATTCGGGCCTATGGATTTAAAATAAATAATAAATAACTTAGATGGGACAAATAAAATGAGAATAAATATGCATAATTCTTAGAAAAAAATTTTGGACTAAATTGCTTAAAATTTGTGCGTGACATGCACGTGCCAAATATAAAAATTAATTTGAGAGAACGAAAAGCAGTTAAAAATACAAAATATGTATATTTAATAATGTTACGGATATATTTCATGTAACGGAAAATATACGTAATCGACACGTGTATTGAAAGCACGTGCAATATACGTAAAACGCATAGATTCAAATAAATATTTTGAGTTGGCTAAAAATAGGATTGAAATGAGTTTTGAGAAAACGGAAAACATATAAATAATCAAAATCTGACATTTATATAAAAATACGTTACGGATATTATTCGTAACGGTACAAAATACGCGTGCATAACACGTGAGGGAAAAATTGTCATTACTTAATTTTGCGAGGTGTTACAAGACCGAAGGGCATGACCACTGCAGTAGAGACCTTTGTCGGTAACGAAGGCTGTCTTGGCGATATCAAGAGGGAACATTCTGATCTGGTTGTAGCCTGAAAATGCATCCATGAAGCTTAGCAGCTCGTGACCGAAGGTCGCATTAATCAGGGCGTCAATGCTCGGGAGGGGAAACAGATCTTTTTGGCAATCCTTGTTGAGGTCGGTGAAGTCTATGTTGATCCTCCACTTCCTGCTCGGTTTCTTCATCATCACAACATTTGTCAACCACTCTGGTTTGTTGACTTTCTGTATGAACCGAGTCAGGAGGAGCTTGTCTACTTCTTCCTTTACCGCATGTTGCCAGTCGGGAGCAAACTTGCGGCACTTCTGTTGGACTGGTGTAACCCCTGTTTTTTATTTTTTTGTATTTTTTGGAGTGTATTTTTCGTTTGGTGTATTTTCTCTCTTGTATTTTTTTTCTTCTTTGAACCGTATATTGAATTGTTTTCAGTATATATTCATTTTATTTCTTTTTGAGCTCTTTGTGTTTGAGTGGCTGTCTCTTTTGTTTTGTTATTCAATATTTTGTTCTTCCTTTCATTTTGTTCTTGTCCCTTTTTTTTGTGGTTGTTTGTGGTGGTGGTGATTTGGTTGTCCTATTTATCCCCAAATCCTATTATTTGAAACCCATTAAATCAAACCCTACTACTACTCCTAATACCCATTAACCCACAATTAAACCCTATATATATAAACCCCTCACCACTAAACCCTAACCCTAATTCCCATCTCCTCTACATCCCGGCTACTATCTCTCCCTCTCTCTCTCCCCTCCTTGTTTGCACCCCGACCCGCACATAGCCCCCAGGCCGACCCCCCTACCTTTCCCGGCCTGTGCAGCAACCCGAGCAACCCTGGCCAGCCGACCACGCCCTCCAGGTCACCGGCATCCCCTTCGGCTTGCATCCATCCTGACAACACCCCCAAGCCCGAGCCCTCTTCTCCCTACTCCCGATCCTCTCTCCTTGGCCATCCCGACCACCTCACACCACATAATCCCTCGTCTCTCTCTCTCGCGTGGTGTTCTCTTATGGCTGCAAGCTACTTTTATCGTCTCGCTTTTGGAGTTTTTGGTTCATGTGGAGATTTTTGCTCTAGTTACTTTGATTCATTGATTCGCAGATTTTCGTTCGTGGATTTTGCTCCTACTCTTGATTTGCATTGTTCTTCATCTTCGGTTAAGTCAAGTAACATGTACTCCAATTTATTTGTTTAATACAAGTCAAAAATACCACCTATAATGTAGTTGGGTCTAGAGACGACTCTTGTTTGTGATGTGCTTGATGGGTTTTGTCTTTATTGTGAAAATTTGACCATAGATGACTCACGGCACAATATGGAGATGAATTAACTTATGATTTACCCGTTCTTGATTTTGATAATGTATATGAGACTTTTTTGAAAATTTGTATTTTGGTTGAGACCCATGTGATATGCTTGGTGTGGACATGCTAGATACCCTAATTTGTGATATTTGGATAGACTCGATTTCATGTTTGGTGGTGTTTTGAACAAGTTTTGTATGATATATGTTGAGTTGTTGTTCAAGGGAGAAATCTGTGTTTTGTCGTTGAACTGTTTTGTTTGCCGTTTTGGACTGTCTTGAAATCAGTATCTTAATTTTAGTATAAAAGATGAGATTTAGAAAATTTCGACTATTTTCAAACCCCTCTGACTTTGCTTTGATTTTGTTTTTGTATGAGTGAGTTAAAACTGTTTTACTACAGAGGTGTCGATCTTTTCCAAATTTTGTTTTCGGTAATTTTGATGACAAAATCATTTTAAAGAACTATGCTACATATATTATTTTGATTCAAAACTTTGGTCAGTGTTTATTTATCTAGTTAGGGATTACCTAGAATTTTGGTGAATTTTATTGATGAGTTTTTTGTGTTGTTTTATGCTCGTTTATGAAATCTATACTTGCTGTATTTTACTCACTGTTCTGTAAATAATCTTATTTTCACTATGATCCCTTTTAATGTATGAAAAATGATTGTGAAATATGAAAGTTAGTATATTGTATCTATTTTCATATCCCTTTGGCGGAATTGGATTTCGTTTCACTGGTTGCGAGATATCATAGTTTTCGTACAGCAGTGTTGGGAATTCCAGATTTGCCAAACAATGGTTTCTTGATGTTTTCTTATTTTTGATGACTGATCTAATTTCACTGAAAAATTATGAAATTTTATATTTAGATACTAGATATATAGGGGAATACCCCAGATATTTTGTGGATTTATTTAATGTGTTTTTATGTTGTTTTCCTGTTCTTGAATTCGTTTTTCTGATTTCTGGCTGAACCTATTTTCTGTATTCAAATCAGTTTTGAGCTATAGTTTTGTAAATTAATATCTGATTTATTTATATTCGCTGGATTCATGTGGAAGTCTATTTTCCAGATCCTTCGACAGATCCAGATTTGCATGTTTCTAACCCCGGAAATCACTGTTTTACTACAGTATGGTCTTGCTATCCTGAACTTGAGATTTGTTTATTTTAAATCTTTTATGAGATATCTTGCACACAAATATGTTTATCTTGCAACTTGAACTTGTTACATGATCATGCCCTGATATACTTGATATGTTTTGCACACCTACATACTTGTTTGACTTAATAATAAAATAACCAAGCCGGGGTTAAGGGAAAGATCTAGTAGTGGATAGTGCAGAAACGTGTACTCGGAAAAACCTAGTGGTTATTGGACCTTGTTTACATGTGGAGCTTGACACGATATACATGACACGTACACACATGACGCTGGAACTTATTTGGATTTTGGAGCTTGCTTACATGATACATGATTACATGGTACTTGGAGCTTGTCCCTGAGTACACTGCCCTGTATAGTCCCCTATGAAATCTAAAGCGAAACTGTTTGTTATAGCAACCATGTAGTAAAAACCGGGATGCATGAAGTGCTACCTAGATAGTAATAAATACAAGACTTGATACATGACACTTGAACATGATACATGCCTACTTGACACTTGACTACATGATACATGAGATTTAATACGTGATACATGCTACATGATTACTTGATTCTTGATTCTGATTACTTAATGCATGACACTTGTTTACTGGACACCTTGTAACACCCCGAATTTTAAATAAGGATAAATTCGAGGTTTCACAGGATCTTTACTTCACTTCGTACAATATTACAAGGAAATTAAAACTTTTCATTCACAATACATCAGAGTTCAATTACAACATGGTTTTTCACAGCGGAAGAATGAAATTTACAATAAAACATTTACAACATCTTTAAAATAAAACAGCATCAGCATATCCACTTTATAGCTCCATGAATAGTCCTTTACCTGCATATCAATCTGTGGGCACGTCAGTTACTTAGAACTGACAAAATGTTATACACGGCTATCCTCTCTATGCCGGGAATAGTATAACGATCTCATACTTTAACAAATCACAAAAAGATTGAATGAACATATAAAGTGTCAAAAGTGATTATTCTAAATATAAGTGTATGTCATGCCTTAATGCCTAATGCACACAATTCTACACTAGGATGACACTAATGCACACTTGTTCAGATTCTATGCATCCCATACTACATAGGTCTGAGGGCAAGCGCCTACGTACTCCACATTAAAGGGTTCGATCCCTCGCCATGAGACTACCCAGTAATAAAACAAGTTTTAGAGTTATTTCACAGATACGGATCTCAGCCTCCCTGGCTAGCCTCCCTGGCTTATATTAACAGATCCCAGCCTCCCTGGCTATTATATCGTGATGATAATCCCGTAAATGCCCCTCTAGCCCCAGTATATATATATTCTTTGGAGTATGGTAAACATCCATCGACTACCCTAAGTCCCGGATAAAATACAGTCCATCTCCTATGGGGCAACCACAGTCCACCAACTGGGTCTATAGCCACGGAGATCCACCGCCGACTATATAGAAGCACCCATTTACGTTTGCACAAGTTTATTACATCTTCACTTAAGTGCCTAATTATTTTTAGTTCAAGACATGAATATGTTATCACCCTAGAATCAGTTTTACCTCATACCGGATTTATTCACAAAATACGAGATCGCCCGACGGCATTATCTCAAAATCATATCAATTCTTTCTTTCAAAATTACCGGTAACCGAAGTCTTACTAATTCTTAATCATAATCTTTCATGTACAAGAAACATGGGTACACATACCCTTTTGTAATCATGTCTTAAACTTATTATATTCATATCTCTAACTTATCCATAATCTAATCAATGTCTCATTTTTGCATTACCCATGATTCATTCATTCATTCATAATTTTCCATAAAAACAAATAATCCTTTTTCATGAACAAAATTTTCATCCATTATCATTCTTTTTAACAACTTAGGCACATATTCATAATCAACTTATTCATTCAAAATCTTTATAAGCAAAATATTTTCTTTCAAGTTCGCAACTTCATCACATGAAATTTTATCAACAAATTCAAACTCTCACAATATCTCAACTCACTTTAAAACATTCTTTACACAAATAAGAGTATAATTTTCTTCAAGAAAAATCACTTCACAAACTACTACTTTACTCTTCTTAATAAAATAAAGGTCTATAATAGAATTTTGAAGTCAATAATAATGTTAAAATTACTCAGTTTCGGAAAATATAATAATGGACTAACTTTGGTAAATATTTTCAAAAGTGGACCAGTCGGGTAAATATTTTCCACGGTGGATCAGTTTCGGAAATTATTTTCTTTTTACCCTTTTCATTATCATGTCTTCACTTAGATATTTCCATGTCTCTAGTCATCCACAATTTGATCTATATCTCATTTGGCATCAATCATAATTCTCTTTTAGTCCATTCATGAATCAACAACAATAGCAATTTCATTTGCAAATTTTAAACTCATGAAGTCTCTCCAATTAATCAAATACAAATAATTCACAACTTAATCAATGTTCTATTCATAATTCACTTATTCTCAATTCTTTCCAACAAGAATTCTATTCATGCATTCATCTAATTTAAACTCATTAACAATTTGAGTACACATAGAAATTCAGAATTTCCCATTCATCATAATTGCATAATCTCAACAAGAGAAACTAATTCTCACATCAAAGTCTTTTTTTTATAAAAAAATTCATATTCTTAAAAATAATTAACTTAAGAACAAAATTTCATTCTATCTTCAAATATCTCTTTTACTTCTCAAATATACTTGAAAAATTTCTACAACTATTTTTACTATATTCTATTTCATTTTATAAGAGTATTAGAATTTTTTCCCAAATTTAATTTGCATTTAAACTCATTAAGAAGTCTCAACAATCTTCCTACAAATTATACATTTCGACAATTACAATCATGAGTACTAGTATGGTTTGTGACAGTAATTCATTTTATTATTTTTAACTATCGTGATGGAAAATTGTTCTCTTAGTCATAACAATATTTCTACCATTCATAAACACAATATATTTATCCCATCACATTTTACTTTATTTATCAAAATTAGCATGTTTGTACTACAAAATCAACCACTAACACAATATTAATCTTTCTTTCTTATTCATGACCCTAGAACATAAAACAACATTTTTCAACAAATTTCCCATACAAAAGAATACATTTTTAACATGCATAACATTTTACAAGCATTCTAACATGATCTATGGTATTAGCTCTTTAGTCAAAATCTCCTATTATTTGTTTAATCATAACAATATTGTTTTCATTCATAGCATGTAACACTAACACGAAATCTTAACTACATATCAAAACAAAATGCTCATATTTTGTCACTAGCATGCATAGTTCTAAATTAGAAAGCATGAGAACCCACCTTTTGTTTGAAGGTTGAAAACTACAAATGAATGGCTTCTTCTTGCTCCTAGCAACTCCTAGTCCTCTTCTCCTCCTAGCAAATGCTCCAAGCAAGAGATCCTCCAAGCACAATAACTCTCTTTCTTTTTCTTACACTCTTTTCTTTCTCTTTTCTTTCTCTTGTTTATTTTATTTTTGGTGTGAAAAAGAATGAGAAATGGGTTGCTATTTATAGGACAATGTTAGGGACTATATTGCAAAATCTCCCACCTAATAACTTCTCATTTTAATTCTCTTTTTAATTCTCACCTCTTCATATTTTTAACTCCTAAAACTCCCAACCTCTCATCTCCCCACTCTCCATAAACTTAACCACTCCATTAATCCCCTCCCCTAGCCCACAAAATGGTCCAAATACATTTGTGTGTGCATGCATACATGCACAAACAAATATGAACACATTTCTATAACTCAAAAATGTGTACTAATATTGTAACTTGTCATGTATAACTTAATTTGTGATTTTAATAATGGGCTTGCTACATGGGCTCATTTCTAATTAATTAGTTTGATTATCTAGTGGGCTTGCTACATGGGCTCATTTTATTCAACTAATTTAATTATCCTAGTGGGCTCTCTTTTTAATTAGTCTATTGGGCTAGAATTTAACTTTAAGTCCATGGATCAAAAGAAATGCTAAATAAAACTAATGCATGCTAAAAATAGTAAAATGAGAGTAGCAGAATGAGAATAAAAATTTGCACGTGCACCATACGTGCAGAAAAAATTGAAAAATGCATTTTAATCAAAAACAAGGGGAAAATAAATTTTCGTTTTATAAAATAGATTTAAATACATAAAAATTAATAATTTAAACCTATAGAAAATATTATACGTAGTGGTGGAAACACGTGCATCAAAACACGTAAAAAGCACGTAAATTCCAGGGATTGAAATATTATATTTTAGTTGACTGAAATCAATACGGAAAATGTATAAATAGTATGAATCCAAAATATGTAGTGAAACACATTATAAAATATACGTGCATAACACCCAGGGGCAAAATTGTAATTTTCAATTTTGCGGGGTGTTACACACCTAACACATGCTATTATATTTGCTCATCTTGCCATGCTATGATTTATATTTCTGTTATCATGATTATACCATGCTAGGTTGTTACTTAGATTTACCTATCTCATGTACTTGTATCCTACATTATAAGTGGTCCGTAACTTGCAATTGACGGATACTTGTTTTTCTTCTTCCTTCTCCCGTAAATTTACTAATTGCAGATCAGGATGGTCGGCTGCCAGATGGTATTGGCAAGATGATGTATACATTCAGGTAGTTATTACTATTTAGATAGCACTTCATGCATCCCAGTTTTTACTACATGGTTGCTACAACAAACAGTTTCGCTTTAGATTTTGTAGGGGACCATACAGGGTAGTGTACTCAGGGACAAGCTCCAAGTATCATGTAATCATGTATCCTGTAAACAAGCTCTAAAACCTAAACAAGCTCCGGTGTCATGTGTGTACGTGTCATGTATATCGTGTCAACTTCCACATTTAAACAAGTTCTAATAATCACTAGGTTCTTCCGAGTACACGTTTCTGCACTATCTACTACTAGATCTTTCCCTTAACCCCGACTTGGTTATTTATTATTATTAGTGTCCAACAAGCATGTAGGTGTGCAAAACATATCAAGTATAACATGGCAGGATCATGTAACAAGTGTAAGTTGCAAGATAAATATGTACGAGTGCAAGATAGTTCATAAAAGAATAAAAATGAACAATGCTCAAGTTCAGGACAGCAAGACCACACTGCATTAAAACAGTGATTTCTAGTGTTACAAATATGCAAATCTGAATCCGTTTGAACGTCTAAAAAGTAGACTCCCAACCGAATCCAACGAGTATAAATAAGTCATACATTAATTCACAAAAACATATCTCAAAACTGATTTGAATACAGAAAATAGGTTCAGCCAGAAATCAGAAAAACGAATTCAAAAGCAGAAAACAACATGAAAAATCATTAAATAAATCCACGAAAAATGTAGGTTATTCCCCTATATGTCTAGTATCTAAATATAAAGTTTCAAAATTTTCCAGTGAAATTAGATCATTCATCAAAAATCGGAAAACATCAATAAATAGTAGTTTGGCAAATATGGAAATCCTAACACTGTTGTACGAAAACTATAATATCTCGCAACCAGTGAAACGAAATCCAAATCTGCCAAAGGAAGATGAAAATAGATAAAATATACTAACTTTCATATTTCACAAGAATTTTCATACAGTAGAAGGAAATAGGGTGAACATGCGATTCTTTACAGAACAACGAGTAAATTACAGCAAGCACAGTCTTTATAAACAAGCGTGAAATGACATATAAAAGTCATCAATAAAACTCACCAAAATTTTGGGTAATCCCTAACTAGATAAAGAAATACTGACCAAAGTTTTGGATCAAAATAATATGTGTAACACAGTTATTAAAATGATTTAGTCATCAAAAACACCAAGAAACGAAATCTGGAAAAGATCGACACCTCTATGGCAGAACAGTCATAACTCACACATACGAAAACGAAATCAAGAAAGGTCAGAGGGGTTGGAAAATAGACGAAATTATCTAAAACTCATGTTTTATACCGAATTTAAGTTACCGACTTCAAGGCAGTCCAAAACAGCAAACAAAACAGATCAACGACAAAATACAGATTTTTCCCTTTTACAACAACTCAACATATATCATACAAAACTTGTTCAAAACACAATCAAACATGAAATCGAGTCTATCTAGTGTCCAAATATCATGAATTAGGGTATCTAGCATGTCCACACCAAGTATATCACATGGATTTCAACCAAATCACGAATTCTCATAAAAGTCCCACATACATGACCAAATCAAGAACAGGTAAAATCTAAGTTAATTCAAGTCCATATTGTGTCGTGAGGCAACTATGGTCAAGTTTTCACAATAGAGACAAAACCCATCAAGAATAACACAAACAAGAGTCGTCTCTAGACCAACTACACTATAGGTGGTATTTTTGACTTGTATCAAACAAAGGAATTGGAGTGCAAGTTACTTACCTTAACCGAAGATGAAGAACGACGAAAATCAATAATAATGGGAACGGATCCCGATAACGAACAAAACCCACGAACGAAAATCTACGAATCAACGAATCCAAGCAAACTCGAGCGAAAATCTCCACACGAACAAAACTCCACCAAGCGAGAGAGAGATGATGGCGATGGTGGCTTGCGGCCTGGCCTGGCTGTAAGTCGACGGCGCCGGAGGGAGGGAACGGGGAGAGAGCAAGGGATTATATGGTAGTGGTGGTCGGGATGTGTAGGTGTTCGGGATGTGTAGGTGGTCGGGAATGGGTGCAGGCCGGGAGATGGGTGTGTGCGGGTGGGAGTGCAGGCCAGAGAGGGGGTGTGTGCGGGTTGGAGTGCAGGCCGGGAGGAGGGCTCGGGTTGGGGTGTGCGGCGCAAGCAGCGGGAGAGAGAGATAGGGGGAGGACGGGCAGTAAGGAGGCAGTAGGGTTAGGGTTTAGGTGAGGGAGTGAGAGATAGTATATATATGAGGAGATTAGGGTTTGAATATAAGTTGGGTAGTGGGTTTAATTGGGTATTAGGAGTAATAATAAGATATACCAATGGGTTGTGGATTTGGGTCAAATCAAATAGGAATACAAATAGGATTTTGATTTAATTAGACTTTAGTGAACAAATTGGGATAAAAATAATGGGATTGAAAAAGGGGATGAACCACCCACACACCACTTGCACCAAAAGACAACAATAAAGAGAACAAAACACAATTGGAGAGCGAAAACAGTGACAATAATCAAGAACCAATCAAGAAACAGAAATAAGGTCACAAAAGATCAAGATTGAGCCACAAAATGAATATATATTGAAAGCAACTCCAATATAAGGTTCAGAAAGAATACAAGAGAGAAAATATACCAAAACGAAAAATACATTCAAAAAAAATACACAAAATAAAAAACAGGGGTTACAGCAGAACTCTCCGTATCATTGTTCATCTGGAAAAAAAAAATTTGGTAAATTAATACACACATCTTATATAAAACAGCTCGTTAATAAACGATTGAGATATATATTTATACATACGAAACAAAATGCATGAGAAAATCTCACAAACGACGTCCAAAAAATACGAAACTCTGCGATTGGGTCTGGCTTGCCGCACACAAGGTAACGGAACTTGTAGAAGTGAGTTCCGATCCGCGGTTTGCAAGATACGGTTGTGTCGCCCTCGCTCTCACTCTTGGAAATGAGGGGAATGTGATACACGGACGCATATAGCAAACCGTAGGTGACAACTCGCAACTATAAATTGCTATGACTTGTGAGTGGCAAGACCGACCTACTCGCAAAATTACGAATTTTTTAAGTGGGTTCTCTATTGAAAACTCGGTCAAAACATAACAAAATTTATGAGCAAATCGCACAATCGACGGTAGAAAAAAAACTTCGTGATTGGGTCGCGCTCCCCGCACACAAGGCAACGCAACTTGTACAAGTAAGTTCCGACCCACGGTTTGCGCATACGGTCGTGTATCTCATTCATTCATGAAAAATGCCAACAATGCAATACAATGACGTAGGCCCCAAACCGTGGGTTGGAACTCGCAACTACAAGTAGCGTTTGGTAGCGAGCGGTAAGCCCAACATGGTCGCAAAATTTCTTATTTTTTTGAATGTCGTTTCCTAGTGAAAAATCCATCAATAGAAATCAAACATTAATTGTTGTTGTTGTTTGATATACGGTAGAAATCTGCACAAACGAGGTCAAAAAATTCCGAAACTTTGGGAGTAGGACGGACGCAAAACACATGAGCGAACAAAATTTGTAGAGGTGAGTTTCGACTCACGGTTTGCAATATACGCCGATGTATCATTTTCACTCACAAAAAATAGTCGAAAGCGATACACGGCCATACACTTCAAACCGTGAATCCAAACACACTTCTACAAGTTGTCTTGGCTTGTGTATGGCGAGCCAGACGTACTCGCAAAATTTCATAATTTTTGGATATCTTTGTGTGCTATTACTAACAACGAACAACAACAACTAATACTACATTTACATCGACAATAAAACTATAATTACCTAATCTATAATTAGCTATGCATAATATACAAATTGTACACTCAAACAATGAATACTTTTTTTTAATCAATTAACCTAGTTAGACCTACTAAAATAGGAAAAAATTAATACCTTTCACAATGAGGGTTTTCGGAAATGAGATAAAGGAGGTCCTTGCGCGCTGCTGTAGAGAAAGGAAGGGGATTAATCGGAACCGTCCAAAATTACAGATGTATTAAATTCACAATGAACATATTCAAAATTACAGATGATATGGCTAAAAATGGGATTAATCGGAACCGTCCAAATCAGGTACGAATCTTGAGACCCGGGGGTAAAACGGTAATTTCGCCTACAAAAAAGTCCAAAATGGATATTGGGTCTACTCTCCTAGGACCCGGTAACCCACGAATGGATCCACCAACAAGAGGGTGCGGGTTTTAACCCGCCACGCACCCAATCCAACAAGATAAAATCGGGGTCCCTGATCAATCTTGATCAACGGCCCTGATATACTTCTATCTTTTCACTGGGATTTGGGGATTAAATTCCTTATCTGATTACGGGGAATATACCTTATCAGATTACATCCCTAATCTGTTTACACGGAGGATATTCCTTATCAGATCACGGGGATTACATTCCTGATTTGTTCTCTAAGACGCCTATAAATACTCCCCATCCATCTCTATTAAGAGGTAATCAATCTTTCACCAGTTTTTGCGCTCTTTCATAGTCTTCCTGATTACTGACTTGAGCGTCGGAGGGTGCATCGCCGGGAACAACCCCGGTGTCTCGCACTTTTTGCAGGTCTATGGCGGGATCGACGACCGAAGCCCGACGGAACAGGTATACAGGTTTACTATTCAGTTTCCCTAAGGATCCACAAATTCATTTGTTTGCCACCGCTACTTTTTGACATTAATGAAAAGAAAGTTTTTGCAAGTGTTGATGTTCGGAAGTTTTTTGTCTTTTGCCCCCTCTTTTGCCGAACATTCCCTTCTTGTTTTTAGAAAAGAAAATTTTTCCAAGTGTGGTGCTTCGGCAGTGTTCGACGTTTTTGCTGATTACTCCGATCTCTTTGCAGCTTATGGTGATCGCCCAAGACGTCGAGCCTTCGTGCTCGGATGAGGAAGCTCGAGCCGAGGTCGGCCTATGGGCGACGAGGCTGTGTCTGGCGAGGTGCCGAGAGAGACTCTACGAGGTCGAGCTCGGATTGCGCCGAGCTGAAAGCGAGAGGACCCATCTCCAGCTCATCCTCGGCCGGCGAGACATCGTGATTTGCCGCTTGGAAAGCAGGATCGCCGAGCTTATCCCCGAAGGTGAATATTCGCCAACTGATTTCAGTAATGAGATTCGGGTTCAATGCATCCGTCATAATTTGTCCAAAATAACAGCGGAGAGAGACGATTTGCTTTCCGAGATACAACATCTGCAGTCCGTAGAGGCGAAGCTTCGGAGTGAGGGCAAGGGGCTGACGGCCGAGGTGGCCAAGTTGACGACCGAACGGGTACAGTTGACTGCCGAAGTCGAAGCGCTCAAGAGGGCGACGGTGGATAAAAGCATCGAGGTCACCCACCTTCGGCGCCTCATCGCCAGCCGATCTGGAGTGCCGGACTCCGCGATACCCCCATATTTCGAAGTCGACGTCAAGGACGACTCGTTGCAGGATCGGATCTCGGAGTTGGAGGCATAAGTGGCCCGTCTTAAGCCGCATTCAGGGCCGATCAATGTTCTAAGCACGTCGTGCACTCGTGCTGAGAGTGAGCGGGGTATTACTTTCTATGAGATGGCGACCCGTCAGCGGATCGGCCAACCTAGTCCGGGGGACGCGCAGAGCTCGGTGGCAATTTCGTCGAGCGGAGCGTCCGTCGGAGTAGCCACTAGAAGTGGTGCCGAGGATACGTCTCAGTTCGCTGGCTTGGGGTCGCGCTCCGGAGACAAGCGTCGTCATTCTCGAGTGTCTTTGAAGCGGAACGCTTCGGCTCCAAAAAAGCGCTAAAGTCGTTGACTTCGCAAATTTTTGTGTACTCTTTTCTTTGTTTTTCGCTAAGTGTAATAAGTCGGCATTGTAACTTTTCTTTGACGAGTTGTAATCCTGCTGTGTTTGTCTCTGTACCGCATCTGTTTCATCAATAAAAGTGTTGTTGCCGAACTTGTGTATTTTATTCTTGCGACTGTTGTCTGCTGCGCCGAGGCTTCTAAAGTGGTAGCAGTTCCGAATGGTGAGCTTCTTCCAGTTCGTTTAGGAGCGAACTTGCGAAGTAGCATCGAGTCAAGTGTCGGACTTTGGCGCCACTGTTCGATTAGTTTAAAGGTAGTGGGAGCATTTCCGAACGGCGAACTACCCCTAGCTCGCTTAGGAGCGAACTTGCGGAGTAGAGTCGAACCAAGTGTTGGACTCCGAACCATTCAACGGCTGTGGGAGCATTTCCGAATGGCGAACTACTTCTAGTACGCTTAGGAGCATACTTGTGAAGTAGAATCGAGCCAAGTGTTGGACTCCGGAACCATTGTTAGATTAGTTTAGGGTTGTGGGAGCATTTCCGAATGGCGAACTACCCCTAGCTCGCTTAGGAGCGAACTTGCGGAGTAGAGTCGAACCAAGTGTTGGACTCCGAACCATTCAACGGCTGTGGGAGCATTTCCGAATGGCGAGCTACTTCTAGTACGCTTAGGAGCGTACTTGCGAAGTAGAATCGAGCCAAGTGTTGGACTCCGGAACCATTGTTAGATTAGTTTAGGGTTGTGGGAGCATTTCCGAATGGCGAACTACCCCTAGCTCGCTTAGGAGCGAACTTGCGGAGCAGAGTCGAACCAAGTGTTGGACTCCGAACCATTCAACGGCTGTGGGAGCATTTCCGAATGGCGAGCTACTTCTAGTACGCTTAGGAGCGTACTTGTGAAGTAGAATCGAGCCAAGTGTTGGACTCCGGAACCATTGTTAGATTAGTTTAGGGTTGTGGGAGCATTTCCGAATGGCGAACTACCCCTAGCTCGCTTAGGAGCGAACTTGCGGAGTAGAGTCGAACCAAGTGTTGGACTTCGAACCATTCAACGGCTGTGGGAGCATTTCCGAATGGCGAGCTACTTCTAGTACGCTTAGGAGCGTACTTGCGAAGTAGAATCGAGCCAAGTGTTGGACTCCGGAACCATTGTTAGATTAGTTTAGGGTTGTGGGAGCATTTCCGAATGGCGAACTACCCCTAGCTCGCTTAGGAGCGAACTTGCGGAGTAGAGTCGAACCAAGTGTTGGACTCCGAACCATTCAACGGCTGTGGGAGTATTTTCGAATGACGAGCTACTTCTAGTACGCTTAGGAGCGTACTTGTGAAGTAGAATCGAGCCAAGTGTTGGACTCCGGAACCATTGTTAGATTAGAGAGTTAAAAGCAGAGAGATGTAATAGCAGTGAAAATATGAAGAAACTTTATTTATTAATATCTAATGATCGGCTGCTTCTAAAGTTGCTAGCCGTTATTACAATGAAAAAATAAAAGGAAAAATCACTACTAGTAAAAGGAAGGGAATGGTTCGACATCTCGAGTTACTTAGAGAGGCGTAGTTGCCTTCTCTTGGTATTTCAAAAGATGATCGGCATTCCAAGTCCTGGGAATTTCTCTGCCTTCGAGATCTTCTAGCTTGTACGCACCGGGGCGGATCACTTTTGAGATTTTGTACGGTCCCTCCCAATTCGGGGCCAGTTTGCTTTTCTGTCCGGGGAACGAGATGGCCAATTTTCGGAGGACTAAATCCTCTTCTTTGAGGTCCGTTGGGCGGACCCTTTTGTTGTATGCTAGCTCGATCCTTCTTCGGTAAGCTTGCTGGCGTATGGCCGCTCTCTCTCGGATTTCATCTATCAGATCTAGGCTTGCTCTGAGCTCTTTGGCATTCTGCTCTTCTTCAAAGGCCATCAAACGAGGAGAGGGTATCCCAACTTCTAGGGGAATGAGGGCCTCGGACCCATAGGTGAGATTAAACGGGCTCTCGCCTGTTGGGGTCCGCTTGGTGGTGCGGTGATTCCAGAGCACGTTTGGCAGCTGATCGACCCACAGTCCTTTGGAACACTTGTCTAATCTCTTCTTGATGCCCGAAAGAATCTGTCGGTTGGCATTCTCGGCCTGGCCATTCGACTGAGGATGGGAGACGGAGGAGAATCGGTGTTGTATGGAGAGGTCCTCACATAAAGCTCGGAAGGCGGCCCCAGTGAACTGTGTTCCATTATCCGTGACTATGACTCGGGGAACGTCGAACCGGCAAATCACATTTTTCCAGAAGAATTGAACGACCCTATGCTCGGTGATTGTAGCCAGGGGCTCGGCTTCTATCCATTTAGAGAAATAGTCGACCGCCACGACTAGGAACTTTAGCTGTCCGGGGGCTGGTGGAAACGGTCCTAGTAAATCCATCCCCCACATAGCGAGGGGGATCGGACTTGATAGGGAGGTGAGCGGTGCTTGTGGAAGGCGTTGGATGTCTGCATACTTTTGACAGGAGCTGCATTGCCGAACGTGTCGTTCGGCGTCCCGTAGGAGAGTGGGCCAGTAATACCCGTAGTTCAACACTTTGCGCGCTAGAGCCCTGGACCCAGAATGAGCTCCGCCGATGCCCTCGTGGAGCTCTTGCAGGGCGTAGTCGGCTTGCCTGGGGGAAAGGCACCTTAGGTAAGGCTGACCGTCCACCTGGGTGAAGGAGCGTTTATATAGGATGCCTTCGATTAAAGTAAAACGCTCGGCTCGGGTCCTGATTCTTCTTGCTTCCCTCGGATCTTCAGGGAGGAGTCCGTCCCTTAAGAATTCGACAATGGGTTTCATCCAGTTGTCTTCGAGGAGGACGGGCAATGTTTCGACGGAGTCGGGCGCTTCGTCCTCTATGCTCGGCTTCAGGAGTACTTCAATCAACATGGTCTGCTCCAGACCCTGAAGAGAAGAGGAGGCTAATTTGGATAGGGCGTCAGCCTGAGCATTTTCTTCCCGGGGGATCCTTTGGATGAGGGCCTCTTCAAACAGCGCCATGAGGCTTTTAACTTTAGCCAAGTATTTGATCATCCTATCATCACGGGCTTCATACTCGCCGAGGACCTGATTAACGACTAATTGGGAGTCGCTGAAGATCTGTAGCCGCTGAGCCCCTGCATTTCGGGCCATTCGTAGACCGGCTATTAGCGCCTCGTATTCGGCCTCGTTGTTCGAAGCTTTGAAATTTATACAGAGGGAGTATTGGAGGATAAAGTCATCTGGGCCTGCCAGAATGACTCCTGCCCTGCTTCCTTCATTGCAAGAAGATCCGTCGACATAAATCGACCAGACCGGTGGTCCCTTCACTGTCTGACTGGGCTCAGGGATGGTGGTCTCCACTATGAATTCAGCCAATGCCTGTGCCTTGATCGCGGTCCGAGGCTGATAAGTTATATCATGTTGGCTCAGCTCGATCGACCACTTCATAAGGCGGCCGGAAGCCTCGGGCTTGTGAAGAACTTGTTTCAGCGGCTGGTCGGTAAGAACGACCACCGAATGGGACTAAAAGTAGGGCCGAAGCTTTCTCGCGGCCATTACCAGGGCATAGGCTATTTTCTCAATCTTCGGGTACCGGAGCTCGGCGTCCCGAAGTACTTTGCTGACGTAGTAGATGGGCTTCTGGGCCCTTTCTTCTTCTCTGACTAAGACCGCACTAAGCGTCTGTTCGGAAGCTGCTAGGTAGAGGTTGAGTGGTTCGCCAGGTATAGGTTTGCTGAGAAGAGGTGGATTGACGAGGTATGCTTTAAGCTGGTCGAATGAGTCTTGTTGCTGCTGCCCCCACTCAAATCCTTTAGCCCCCCTGAGGGCTTTGAAGAACGGGAGGCACTTTTCCCCGGACTTCGACAGAAAGCACCCTATGGTGGCTAGGCGACCAGTCAATCTTTGAACTTCCTTGACATTTCTAGGAGGGGCCATGTCCAATATGGCCTTGATCTTTTCCGGATTTGCTTCAATTCCTCGTTGGCTAACCATGAAGCCGAGGAACTTCCCTGATGAGACGCCGAATGCACACTTGTTCGGGTTGAGTCTCATATTGTGTTTTCTCAAAACATCAAATGCTTCTTGGAGGTCGGCCACGTGGTCAATGCCTCGGATGCTTTTTACAAGCATGTCGTCAACGTAAACCTCCATGTTCCGGCTGATCTGGGCCTGGAAAACCTTGTTGACGAGGCGTTGGTATGTTGCACCCACATTCTTGAGACCGAACGACATGACCCTGTAACAATAAAGGCCCTGGTCGGTAACAAACGACGTCTTCGGGATGTCTGGAGGGAACATTCTTATCTGATTGTAACCTGAGAAGGCATCCATGAAGCTGAGGAGCTCATGTCCCGAGGTTGCGTCGATCAGAGTGTCGATGCTCGGCAGAGGGAAAGGATCTTTGGGACAGGCCTTGTTGAGGTCGGTGAAATCAATGCAAATTCTCCACGTCCCATTGGACTTTTTCACCATTACCACATTTGATAGCCATTCAGGATAGTTCACCTCCTGTATGAATCGGGCTTTCAACAGCTTGTTTACCTCCTATTTGATAGCGAGCTGACGCTCGGGGGCGAACTTGCGCCTCTTTTGCTGAACCGGTTTGGACCCCGGATCGACGCTCAGGCGGTGGACCAAGAGTTCTTCGGAGATACCGGGCATATCTGCTGCTGACCATGCGAAGAGGTCTTGATTGGCTCGGATGCATTTCACAATACGTGAGTATAGGGCGGACGGGAGGGTCTTGCTAACAAAGAACTTGCGGGTCGGCTCTTGTTCAGAGAAGAGCACCTCCTCCAGTTCATCCACCGGCTCGGAGGTCGGTCTTGCAGTATCTTGAGGAATCTCCAGAGTCTCTAAGGAGAGGACGGGTCCAAGGGTTGAGGTCATGTAGCACTTTCTGGCCGTCTCCTGATTGCCCCTTACTTCCCCGACCCCGGACCGGGTGGGAAATTTCATCTTAAGATGGTATGCTGAAGGGACAGCTTCCAGAGCTGCGAGGCCAGGCCGACCCAAAATGACGTTGTAGGCGGCAGGAACATCCACCACCATGAAGTCCATTGGCTCTGTTCGGGTGGTAGGAGTTTGGCCGGCAGTTACATCGAGGGTGATCACCCCTTCAATAGTTACCGGAACCCCCGTGAACCCATGGAGAGTGTAGTCGGCGGGCTTGAGTCTGTCTCTGGAGAGCTTTAGGCCTTTAAAAGCGGAGAGGAAGAGGATGTTGACGGAGCTGCCGTTGTCTACTAAGATCCTCTCCACTTTGAAATTCGCCATGTGGAGGCTAATGACGAGTGCGTCACAATGTGGGGTACGAACTCCCTCGAGATCTTCGTCGGAGAACGTGACTGGCACTCCGAGGCCTTTGGGAGGAGGGGTGGTTCGGACCGAGTTGACTTCTCTTATAAAGGCTTTCCGAGAGGAATTCGAGGAGCCCCCCATTGGGCCCCCGTGAATGAGGTAGAGGACTCGCTCTTCCTCGAAGTCTGGCGTCTCTTCTCTTTCCGGACGCTTGTTAGCCCCCCGAGGCGGGGGAGGAAGTTCGGCTCGGTCTTTTCTTACGAACCTAGTCAGCTGCCCTCTCTGGATAAGGGCTTCGATCTCGTTCTTCAGGGCACGACAATCGCTGGTGTCATGCCCATGGTCCCAGTGATAACGGCACCATTTCTCGTTATCTCTTCTTTTAGCGGGAGTGTTCATCCTTGGAGCAGGGGGGATAATACCTTCCTTCTCGACCTCCATCAAAATGGTTGAGACGTCAGTGGTGAGGGGAGTGAACTTTTCGAATCTGGGGGGAGCTCGGCACTGGCCGGCATTGTCCTTTTGGAGCTTCCTGGTTCCTTCCTCCTCTGTTCCCTTTCTCTTAAACCCGGAGGAAGACCCCTCCCAGTTTGGTCGTTGCTCGGCTTCCTCGGCCCGGATATACTTTTCACTGCGAAGGAGGAGGTCGGAAAAGTTCTGCGGAGATTTCTTGGCGAGGGAGGAGCGGAGGTTGGAATTGAGGACATTAGATTGAAATGCTGCCGTAGCGACCGACTGGTCGAGGGATGCTATAGACCTGGCTTCAGCTGTGAACCTCTTCACATAGTCTCTCAGCTTCTCCCCCTTCTTTTGGTGGAGGTGCAATAGGGAGATGCTGGTTTTCTCAGCCCTACGGTTGCTTACGAAATGTGTGACGAAGAGGGTTTCGAACTGTTCGAAGGAGAATATTGAAGAGAGGACGAGGCGAGAGTACCATTCTCGGGCCGGTCCCTTGAGAGTTGCGGGGAAGGTTTTGCAGAGAAGGGCATCGGAGGCTTGATGGAGGAGCATCAAAGTCTTAAAGCTTTCGATGTGATCAACTGGATCGGTCTCCCCGGTGTAAGTCTCGAATTGGGGAGGTTTGAACCCGAACGGCACAGGTGCATCCACTATGGTCCGGGAGAAAGGGGGCGGCTAGGACGTAAGGTTCTTCCCCTAAGCTCCTCTTCTCGGTCGATCTGACCCAGGCGCCTCTCTACTTCATGAAGACGTCGGTACATGGTGTCATCTCTCCGACGGTAGTCTGCCGAGCCTCGTGACTCGTCTTCGTATGAGGGAGAGCAAGGGCTGCGGCGATGGTAACTTCGGGAGTGATGAGGACTTGGGGTACGCCGGGAGTTGGTAGGAGCAGGACGAGGAGATGGGGACCGTCGGTGAGGGCTTCGGACTGGAGGAGGGGACGGGACCTTCGGCTCGTTAGGATTTTGACGGAGGTTGAGAGCCTGCAGAACGGTTGCTTGGAACTGCTGGAACTCGGCACGGGTGATTGGTGCCTCATTGTTCCTGGGCTGCTGCCGACCTGCGGGAGAGTGCCTTCTTCGGTAATGATCGGGGGACTCCTTCCTTCCTCTGCGGACGGGAGACCTGTAATACCGGCGGCGCGGAGACCGATCGCCCGGATGGTGTTGGCGGGAGGTTCCCTCTCGGGCCCGCTTTTCATCCAGATGGCGGCGGAGGTCATCCTCTTTCTGGCGGTTGAGGGCGGTATTGTGGCGGCCAGAGGCTCGGGGGTGATGGGAGGCCATAGAGTCCGTAGAGGCGTTGTGGATGGAGAGGTGCTCTTGGTGAAGAGGCTGTTTCTGAGGGTTAGGACCCTTTGGAGGCTGCTGATTAGGAGGGGGAAGGTCCTGGTGAACCGGGTCTTCTGCTGTAGGGGGTAGCTGCCCTTGTTGCTGAGCAGGATTGTTGGGAACTTCTTGCTGCTGGTCAGGGTTGGGCCCTCGGTTAGACCCCCTTGATCTGACCTTCCGAGGCGGCATGGCTGGAGAAGACCTGTTTTCGGGGAAGAGGAGAGGTTCCTATTCGTTAGTTTCCCACAGACGGCGCCAATCTGTTGCCGCTAAATTTGGTGTGGGGGCAAACAGATGAATTTGTGGATTCTTAGGGAAACTGAATAGTAAACCTGTATACCTGTTCCGTCGGGCTTCGGTCGTCGATCCCGCCATCGACCTGCAAAAAGTGCGAGACACCGGGGTTGTTCCCGGCGACGCACCCTCCGACGCTCAAGTCAGTAATCAGGAAGACTATGAAAGAGCGAAAAAACTGGTGAAAGATTGATTACCTCTTAATGGAGATGGATGGGGGGTATTTATAGGCGTCTTAGAGAACAGATCAGGAATGTAATCCCCGTGATCTGATAAGGAATATTCTCCTTGTAAACAGATTAGGGATGTAATCTGATAAGGTATATTCCCCGTAATCAGATAAGGAATTTAATCCCCAAATCCCAGTGAAAAGATAGAAGTATATCAGGGCCGTTGATCAAGATTGATCAGGGACCCCGATTTTATCTTGTTGGATTGGGTGCGTGGCGGGTTAAAACCCGCACCCTCTTGTTGGTGGATCCATTCGTGGGTTACCGGGTCCTAGGAGAGTAGACCCAATATCCATTTTGGACCTTTTTGTAGGCGAAATTACCGTTTTACCCCCGGGTCTCAAGATTCGTACCTGATTTGGACGGTCCCGATTAATCCCCATTTTTAGCCATATCAGTTCCACTGATGCATGATGGTCTAGCACATATCGATGTGCCTGTTCCCACGCTAAGCTATCGAGCTCAAATGCATCAACTTTACCAAAAATAGTGCCAGCGGTATCAAAAAGATATTGAGCACCATCAAGGTTGGAAATGTCTGGATTTCTACGTGGTCTACTGGAAGATGTCTCCACACCAGGCAAATACCTGGAAAAAAAATGTGAGCACTCCTCTGATAGATATCCCTGGGCTATTGACCCTTCAGGATATGCTCTATTTTTCACATAACCCTTTAGCCGGTATAGGTACCTGAACATGTACAATTAATAAATTAGAGCGGATTAGGGGATTAAAAGAAATGGGCTTTTGAAAATTCAATTTCGTAAGATGAATGAACTATTTTACCTCTCAGTGGGGTACATCCACCGATAGTGAACAGGACCGCCGATTCTGGCTTCACCAGCAAGGTGGATTATCAAGTGAATCATTATAGTGAAGAACGATGGAGGAAATATCATCTCCATTTTACTAAGTGTCAATGGCGCCTGCTGCTCCAATTGGTCCAGATCTTCAACACGAAGCATTCTTGAGCAAATACCTTTATATATGCTACAAAGATCTTTCAGGACAGTAGTGACTTGCTCACACATTGAAGACCTTAGGGCCACAAGAAGGAGATCCTGCATTAGGATGTGGTAGTCGTGTGACTTTAGACCCTGAAGCCTCTTCTCTTTAAAGTTGACACATCTTGCCATGTTAGAAGAATAGCCATCAGGGACTTTAAGTTCAAGTAGTACTTTGCAAAACTATTCCAACTCCGATTTTGACATTGAATAGATTGCAGGAGGTAGGAGTACTTTCCCGTTCGGCAATTCTTCTGGGTGCAACTCATGTCGGATGCCCATTGACTTCAAATCAAGTTGGCTCTTGAGATTGTCCTTTGTCTTCCGATCATCTCCCATAACTGTTCCTATAAAATTCTCACCAATATTTTTTCCTATATACATCACATCTAAATTATGTCGCAGTAAGTTGAATTCCCAATACGGCAACTTGAAGAAAATACTCTTCTTCTTCCATGCACCTAAACTCGTCATGTTTTGATCCTCATCTTCGCCATATAGATTGGTCTCCGCACCTTGCTCCGGCATTGCCCTTTTCTTGCCCTTTGTCCTGACTTCTGGTTCTTTTCCATATTTGAATTGATGACCATCTACCCGCCTCAAAATATCTGAACCAGAAGAAGACCCAGGAGCATGTTCCCACTCGTCGGTACCATCAAATGTCGCTGCCTCTGCCCAAAATATATGTGTGTCAGGCAACCATCTCCTATGACCCATATAGCAAAACTTTTTGCCATTGTACAAGCACCTTGAACTAGTTTGGTCAGCACAACATGGACATGCATAACGTCCTTTAGTACTATATCCAGATAAATTTGCATATGCTGGAAAATCATTGATTGTCCAAGACAACACGGCACGAAGAGAAAATGTTTCTTTAGCCACAGCATCATAGGTTGGAACACCCACCCACAACTTCTGAAGTTCATCTATTAACGGTTGTAGGTACACATCTATATCATTTCCAGGACCTTTCGGTCCAGGAACTATCATGGACAAAATAAATGAGGACTGCTTCATGCAATTCCAAGGCGGCAAATTGTATGGTATCAACACAACCGGCCATATGCTGTATGTACTACTCATTTGCCTGAAAGGGTTGAAACCATCACTAGCTAGTCCAAGTCTCACATTTCGAGGATCTTCCGCAAAATCAGGATATCTTTCATCAAATTTTTTCCAAGATTGAGAATCAGCAGGATGTCTAAGAATCCCATCATTAGTGCAACCTTCAGCATGCCATTTCATATCAGAAGAAATTTTCGTAGACATAAACAACCTTTGTAGCCTAGGAATCAGAGGAAAGTAACGCAGTATTTTGGCAGGCTTCTTTTTCCTACTTCGCTTAGTAGATCCACTGGCTCCCTCGTCTTGGTTTGGTCTTTCTTTCCATTTCGAAGAACCACACACTTCGCAATTCTCCAGACTTTCCTTACCACTCGTGAAAAGCATACAGTCATTTGGACATGCTGCTATCTTCTCATATCCTAGGTCGAAAGAACTTAGGAATTTTTTGATTTTATAGGCTGAGTTTGGAATACAGATTTCAGGAAATGCTTCATTCAACAATTCAAGTAGCATAGTGAAGGACTTAGCAGACCACCCGTTTAAACATTTAATCTGAAATAGTCTGACAATGAATGAGAACTTAGAAAATTTGGTGCAATCGCGGTACAACGGAATACTAACATCTTCAAGTAACTTAGCGAAGGATTTTTGCTGCTTATTATTTTCAGGGGTGGGGCCAGGCATTTCCTCGTCCACCCCACCACCAATCTGGTTTGTTTCTGTTGACTCATTGTGAACTTCGGTTGTTGGGTTATTGGTGTGGAAAGGAACATTATGAATCCCCATGGCATCTTGTAACAAAGCATGCATCTCATCGGAAATGCTTAAGTCTTCGTTCACTAAGGGCTCAGCTTCATTTTCTAATACAACCGGACGAACAGGAGCTGACGTACGATCCTTTCCATGACAAAACCACCTTGTGTACCCTTGAAGGAAACCGTTGACAGCCAAGTGTGTATGTACTACGTCACATGGCCTCAGCATACAATTTGTACACCGGAGGCATGGACAAAGGATTAGGTTGGGATCACGGGAATGTCGTTTGGCAAAGATAATAAAATCTTTAATACCATCACGCTAATCCTTGTATAATCGTGGTTTACTAATCCAACTTCTATCCATTATATCAATAGCACCCAATCTGAAATTAAAATTTGATATATTAAATAGTAATAACAGTAAAAGGCATTTTGTATATTAAATTTCACCTATTTGAAAACTATCCCTAGCTGCAAATAAATAAAGGATATAATCTTTAACTGTAAAATAAAGAAATTGTGGTTCCAAAAAATGTACAAAAAAAAACTACATCTTAACACAATCTACTCTATTCACATAACCCTAAACTACCTTTTGTGGAAATTATCACAACTACCTTAGTGGTATTTTATCGCACACCCTGTGTTCGAGCTTAAAAAAAAATCGACTATAGTCTCCCCTGTATTTGGCTTTCCGTTCAAGGAGATGATGATGGTAAAGGGTATTTTGCTGATGAAGAGGAATCGGCCGAATAATGAGCGCGTCATGCTGTAACTACGGTAACAAGAAGATCCGATGACTCATGAACTATTCTGTTCATGACTACTAATAATCACTTATCTCGTAATAATAATAATAATAATAATAATAATAATAATAATAATAATAATAATAATAATAATAATAATAATAAACAAAAGAAACTAATATGGCTACTAATAAGTTTTTCTAAAATAATTCTTCATCCCAACTAAATCATTGATGCTTGTAGCGCCATAAGAAACCTGCACGAGGTTTGTTCTGCCCAAATCTTGTACAAATTTGGAGGATTTTGGTAAAAAACATGCCAAGATGCCAATCAGATGCATGAAATCAACTTCATTAACAGTAAAAGAAAAATGATAATGTCCATTATGTAAGCATATATTTTTCAGAGTGAACCAATTGTTGTACATATCCGGAGGATTTTGGCATACAACTATAGCATCCTCAGTTCACAGTGAACCCATTTTGGTCAAAAAAACATGCCAAGATGACAATCAGATGCATGGGATAAGCTTCATTAACAGTAAAAGAAAATGAGGATGCTAGCAGCATACTTAGTTTGGAAGTGAACCCATTTTGTTAAAAAATCATGCCTAAGATGGCAATCAGCTTCTCTAACAGTATTTGAAAATGAAAAGTTCCATTATCTGAGCATATTTGTTGCTCTACTACTTCTTTAGCCCAACTAAATCTAAAACCCAATTGTTGTGCGTATCAGGAGGATTTTGGCATACGTACCTATAGCATCCTCAGTTCACAGTGAACCCGTTTTGGTCAAAAAAAACATGCCAAGATCACAATCAGATGCATGAAAATAAGCTTCACTAACAACAAAAGAAGAAACTGGGGATGCTAGCAGCATACTTAGTTTGGAAGTGTACCCTTTTTTGGGGGAAAAAACATGCCTAAGATGGCAATCAGATTACTTTAACAGTATCTAAAAATGAAAATTTCCATTATCTGAGCTTATATGTTGCTCTACTACTTCTTTAGTCCAACTAAACCTAAAACCCAATTGTTGTGCATACCCGGAGGATTTTGGCATACATACCTATAGCATCCTCAGTTCACAGCGAACCCATTTTGGTCAAAAAAACATGCCAATATGACAATCAGATGCATGAAAATAAGCTTCACTAACAGGAAAAGAAACTGGGGATGCTAGCAGCATACTTAGTTTGGAAGTGTACCCATTTTTTGGGGGAAAAAACATGCGTAAGATGGCAATCAGGTTACTTTAACAGTATCTGAAAATGAAAATTTCCATTATCTGAGGTTATATGTTGCTCTACTACTTCTTTAGCCCAACTAAATCTAAAATCCAATTGCTGTGCATATCCGGCCGGAGGATTTTGGCATACGTACCTATTGCATACTCAGTTCACAGCGAACCCATTTTGGGTATAAAAACATGCATGCCAAGAAGACAACCAGATGCATGAAATCAGCTTCATTAACAGTGAAAGAAAATGGACATGCTAGCAGCATACTAAGTTTGGAAGTGAACCCATTTTGTGTTAAAAAACCATGCCAAAGATTGCAATCAGGTTACTTTAACAGTATCTGAAAATGAAAATTTGTCCATTATCTGAGCTTATATCACTACAACAAATATGACATTTGATAGCATTCATAAAATGCTATAGTAGACCTACGATAGCGTTTTACAAACGCTATCAAAAGCCCCGCTATAATAAGTCTATAGCGTTTTACAAAACGCTATAGAAACTATAGCGTTTTGTAAAACGCTATAGTTTCTATAGCGTTTCCGAAACGCTATAGTTTCTATAGCGTTTTGTAAAACGCTATAGATTCTAGAGCGTTTTGTGAAATGCTATAGAATCTATAGCGTTCGGCAAACGCTATAGATTCTATAGCGTTTTGTTAAAAAGCTATAAAATTTTGATATTTGTGGTTTTTTACAGCATTTTAAAATGCTATCGTTTGATATTTGTGGTTTTTTACAGCATTTTAGGAACGCTATTTCGTTTTAACTCTATACAAAAAAAAAATCTACAGATACAAATAAAAATCGATTTATCGAAAATGTCAATACACCATTATAACTATAAAAGTTTCGCAAATTTGTGTACAAATATATAAAAACATACCAACATAGAAATATCTACACAATAAACTGATACAAAAGTTCATCCAATAAACTTAAAACTGACGACAAAAAATTCTTGAGTTCCTAACATCAACACAACTCGCAAAACTTAAAACTGACGACAAAAAATTCTTGAGTGCCTAACATCAACACAACTCGCATTCTTCGTTTCATCCACGACGTCTCCAATCTGCAAATGTAGAAGAAAAAATGTCAAACATAAGATTCATGTAGTCATATTATTCATTACAACTAGTATGAATTATATGAATATATTCTAATAAAACAAAGGCCCCTTAGCATGGCACAAGCAGCCAACAAGTGGAAGCTTGACTTTCTTGATAATTTAGCTTACAGATTATGAGCAGTTATTTTAAGCAGTGCTCTCCAAAGTCCAAATAATGAAAATGATCAGCATATATTCCTCAGAATCTTCGAACACATAACATAGGCCAAGGAAAAGAAAAAGATAACAAACTCAGCACACAAAGAAATACTTAAAAATCAAGAAACACTTGCCTTACACTTGGAAATATCCAGAACAAATTAGACAGACTTAAACACAAAATATACCAATTTGGAATGAAGAAGACAAATTGAGGGTCTGCTGTGCATTTTAGGGGCTAAATGCTGCTGAGGTCATAAGGGAATAAATTCCCTATGGTGGCCTTAAAAACTTTGAAGCTTTCATAATACTGTAGCAAAAAATCATACTTTTTATTAATATGCAACTGGATCAAAAGATTCAAAAGCTGTTCATGGGGTATTTTGAAATGGGTTGAAAGTGTATTTTAAGGAAAAAAAAACATCAAAAGGACTAACGGTTATTCTAGGCCAGTAAGTGACTAAAGAAAATTCCCATATTAAATGTATTTTGTTGCAATTTCTTCATCTTCTTGCAGCAGGAGCGGATGTCCCTAACAATATCAAGATACCTCTTTCCACATACTCTCTATTGAGATTAAAGTTGCTTATAGTATTTCTGGGATTGGGATCAAATGAATCACCCTATAAATTCTGGACAAAACAATTGTTGGATTTGGGGCCTGTCAGCACATAGTAAAAGTCAGCATCTTGAGAAACCTACATTATCTATGATGTTTATCTAGCACAGTTCCGGTCATGCATGTTGGTTAAATTCAAGGTTAATAATCTTCTCACCGACAAACTTACTTTTCTGAGTAACCTTTTGCGAAAGCAAGTTTTCCATCTATCATGGAACATTTGTAACAAGAAAAATAGGCAGAATAAAATGAATATATCTACTCTATATTCCAACAGACTCGGTCAGATCAAGCACAAGTCCTGGGTAATGCTATATGCACAAAATGTAACTCATATGACCTAATGTTTACTTGCTCGATCACTTAATCTCAATCAACTATAAACTTGATCTAATCAAGGCCAATCATATAATAAGCTTCAATGAACTAGAATTGTTGGCCAGTCCTCACCAGGAAAAAAAAGGTTCTCACATCCAGTCACAGTCACAGAATTTCTATTTGTTGGAAGCTGTATTACTGGATGCAGCTGCTTCTAATGCCCTTCGGACTTCTGTATTTGGTTCAGCAAGCTTAGCTGGAGTCTGTTAAAGAACCAATCTTTCATCTTTGATAGTGTTGAATGGATTGTTAAGGTTCTTTTGTAAAATGCTAAATTTCACTGTTCTGATGGCCCAGAGAGACAGATAATTTTTCCTGCATGATATTCAGATAAAACCATGTATGTAAGTAATAAATCTAGGAACACTTCATCAAATGCTGTAAAGTATGGCAGGTTTAACAGATTTACCCTTTGGGTGAAAAGCCACGGACTAAGGTATAAGAATATATTGTTTTATAGTAAAATTTATAAGGTTTCTTAACTTGTCAATCTCATGACTTGCAGAGGGAAACATTTTAAAGATGGTATCTTGCATTAGAACAAGAGAAGTGACCAACTGACAGTCAACTTTTACACAGTAAATAGTAAGCAAATTCCAACGACCACAAGTTAGATTGACTGGTGCCAAGAAAAACCTCTTGCAGATATGCTGGCTAAAAAATTCTTGTAAGAATAGCAGCTCGTGACAATTCATTATGAGAACAGGTAAATCAGGATTACCTAGCTTATTCCCCTAACTCCCTTACTATATGCACACATAGGAGGAGCCGTATGAGATGAAACCTCACAGTGTTCTAGAACGGAGATTTTCTAAATAAAACGAACGATATCAAGTCTTATCGAGTGGACATTAAGTCTAGTTGCAGACCTCTTACACCAATCCCCTTATTATGTGGTAAGAATAAGCGAGTTTGTGGTCTGTAGCCTAGTTCAGAAGATTAAAAAGAAAGAAAAAAAATATTAATATAGGGGTAAATAAGGACATTTATGTGGAAGCTTTAAGGAGCTATTATGAAGCTATGCGACCAGAAAGTTATCCCTACGATCAAAGGTGAACGGTAATTTAAAACCCTCTCGCCCTTTAGTCACTCTAGTACGAAATTAAGATCATTATTCAATTGCAGAGTAAAATGTAAGCCATGTGTACAGGCATCCCCAAATTTAGAAGCACGTCTTTGCAGAATCCATGCAACGCTTAATTAAGAAATTAAACATTACTCGAGAAAAGTAATCACTAAATTTGCTAAGAATACTAACCTTGTGATGTCCCTCTTAATTTTCCAACTGCTATAAATTCTAATATCCTTTCTTTCACATCAGACAAACCATAATGATCCTCATCTAATATCTTTTGAGCATGATGGACATCAAAATTTTCATCACTGCATTTGATGTAAACAAGAATCAACAGATGTTAACAGAAAGAAAAAAACGGCCAACATAATCAACAGCATTGTTGCACGGAAGAAGAACATGTAGTTCAAACTTTATAGTTTACAACTGGTGCATAATTATACATCTAATAAAGAATCTCTGGTAACGGAACAAAGCATAGAAACCAAAGTTATAGAACTCAGATTGACAGGTTGTTTTAATGAATGTAGAAAATGAAGATCTATCTTTGTAAGGATCCCTTGATAATGATTATCTATATTGGATCATCAGATGGAGTGGGAAAATCAAATCTAAGCTGTGATTTAGAGATCTAAAAAATAAAGATTTAAAATGAGACAAATTATATAAAGGTCATTTATTTGATGCTATGATTCATCAAAAGTCACATAGCCATATATCCATGAAAACTGTTTTTGTGTAGCAATAATAGTAGAAATAACTGAAGCCATAAACATAAACATGTGATTTTTAAACCAGTAAAAAATCAATCAGCATTTACGGGAACCAATGAAGTATAATGGGAATCAGGCATGCAATGAAGCCAATTTATCAGGTTATGAGTACAGTGATCTGTTTCTTATTAACTTTTTTTTTCTTTTTGAGGAAATGGAGTATAACCACCCCGTTACATTAATGAGAAAATAAATGAGTAAATAAAGAAACAAACCCAGCGAACTGAGGGGAAGAAAGGAAATACAGTAAACCTCAAACAGCATCGTGAAGTGGAAGCAACTTTTGTAGGCACAGATTAAGGTTAGCTTGACCACAGCGGCAGGTAGTACCTCCTGCACAAGCATCGTGAAGTGGAAGTGCCCCTTCCTCATCCTTACACTCTAGGCTAGCTCCTCTATCTAACAAGAACTGAGAAAAATATATAGCTGTCTTAGCAACCTTATGACTAAAAGAATCAAAAAACATAACTGTCATAGCAATCTGTGATTAAAAAATCACAAGAACAAGTAGATAATTGATCTCCAAACTGAACGCATGGAAGATGTCCATAAAGACAGCACAAATGCAGAACAGTATCTCCATCTTCAACTGGATCATCAATAGTGCCATCGTGGTTATCTGCAAATGAATAAATAGTGAGAAGCTGCAACCATAAATTAAGGAACAATATTTGTAAATTAAAGAAATACCAGATACCTCGTCATCTCATTTCCCATTATGGAAGTCAAAAAGAGATTATCACAATCGAACCAACAGGAAGTCAACCCTATGATCTTAATTAATACATGTTCAATTAAGGTTAGCAGTGGAACCTGAATTCCTATATCCTAATCTAAATTTAATCCAAAGATTTGTGCGGGATCCTTAAAAATCATACCCAAAAACTTGTAGAGCATAAACAAATCTCAAAATTGCAAAAGACTAATAGAAGGAGGCTTTCGACCAGCTCTAGCTTGTTTTAGCTTGAGCTCCTTGCCTTTTACCCTAGTATTCGGAAGTTTTCAGTAGTCGTCGAAGGGAGGAAGGATAGACCGTGGGCATGGAATCATTTCTGTTACGAAGAATGCAAGAGTCAGACCACCAAACAAACCTGACAAAAAAAAAGTTGTGACGAAGCTTCATTTCAAAATGCCAAGCCAAGGATGAAGAAGGGTTGTGTTAGGAAGAGAGGGCAACGGGGGCGCGGGGAGGAGGAGAGGGCGACGGCGGGGAGGAAGAGAGGCCGACGGCGGGGAGGGCTACGGGGGCACGGGGAGAGGTTTTGATGGCGGGTCGGGATTCGGGAGGCGCAGAGGAGGGTCAATTAGGGATCGATTTGGTGAAGAAGGGGTTTTTGGAAGAGAGGGAGAAGTTAATTGGTTTTGATGGATTTGGAGTTTTTATTTAGAATTTCCTTTTTTGCCCATATCTATTTTGTTTATTTACAGCTATAATAGCGTTTCTAAAATGCCGTAAATAATATAGCGTTTTAAAAACGCTATCATAACTAAGAGTAAATTTCAAAATTAATTAAAGACAACATTTTCTTCACAAATGCTATTATTGATCACTTTCAATAGCATTAACACTTAAATGCTATAATAAGTCCGCTGTAGAAAGCCATATGTGTTGTAGTGTATGTTGCTCTACTATATCTAAAACCCAATTGTTGTGCATATCCGGCCGGAGGATTTTGGCATACGTACCTATACCATCCTCAGTTCACAGTGAACCCATTTTGGGTAAAAAAACAAACATGCCATGAAGACAATCAGATGCATGAAATCAGCTTCATTAACAGTAAAAGAATATGAAAATTACCAGTATCTAAGCATATATTATTCTATTAATTCTTCATCTCAACTAAACCATTCATGTTAAGGAAATCAAGATGAATAATCTGAAAAAAGCTGTTTTTTTTTGAAAAATAAGGGAAATCAAGAGATCGTACCGAAGAGAGAGAGAGAGAGAGCGGGGCGACGAGGGCGAGGGCGTAGGAGAGAGAGAGAGAGAGCGGGGCGATCGCCGATTCACCTCCAAATAGAGAGAGGGAAGAGGGAAATCGAAAATGACGAAGGGAAGAAGGGACGATTTCGAAAGGTCGAAGGCCGTCGAAGAGGACGAAGCGGCGGAGGCAAGCGCGTGGGAAGTAGAACGAGGATGGAGGGAAACGAAGCGCCCTATCTTTTTTTGGGGGGGGGGGGTTGGAAAAATGGCGAGCGAAAGATTAGGGTCTGCGGGTTTTATCGCAGTTATTCACCGGCGTTTCAATTAGACACGCCGGTGAATGTGTCCGTATATTCGCCGGCGTTTATAATAAAAAAGCCGGTGAATAATGCACTTCACCGGTGTTTTACTTAAAAACGCCGGTGAATACGAACATACACCGGCGTTTTCAATCGACCGCCGGTGTATAACCATCCCATCTGGCGCCCAATTCCTATTCGCTCTCTACCCGGCGCTACTAGTAAAACGCCGGGGAAATTTCGCCGGTAAAACCAGTATCTTTTGTAGTGAATACGGAATCTTATCTCTAAAAGAGAAGATATTGCCTTGTTCATTTAACGAAGGTTATAATCTGACAGTAAAATTCGATGAGTATATTTTACAGGGAAAAATATATTTTATTACATACAAATTTTTATTTTTTTATAGAATTAAATTTTAGAGTCATTGTCAGATTGTATGAAAGGTTAAATGTGAAAATAAGGTTTAAGTAACAAATTGACCCATGGAGGTGGTATCACGGATTCTTATTGTGCATTTGTGAATATCGGTAAAGGAATGATGTCTTTTAGAACTATATTGTGACTTGTGTCTTAATAATGATTTAGATTTTAGTTGGGGAGCAAAATACAATTACATAGTAGACGGTATTGTAATTTTATCCCAACTATGATTTCTTAAAGTTTCTAACCTTAGGCTTTCATCTTCTCTATCAATATGAGAATAAGGATAAAACCCATCCGTCTCTCTTGTGCCTCCCACTAGGATATAGAAGAAAATGATTGGAAGAACTAGAGTTAGAATTGCAGGAGAAAAAAAAACAAGAAATCAAAGCTTGAAGGTAAAACTTATTGATTTATGTTCTTATTATTTTATTTGAGATTATATTAAATATTAGATCATTTTGATCTTGGAAATTGGGAAGAACAAAAACCCAACACTTTCTTCAACATATATCGTTTCATTTTTTGTCAAATATCGGGAAAAAAAACATTGAAGTTTATTATCAGGTTGGTAGTTTATTATCCTTTCTTGCCTCTACTGCTACAATGGGAAAAAGACCTTAATGTAATTTGTCAATCTACCAACCCGTGCACGCACGTGCCTGAATTTTTACGCTTAAAAAACTATATATTTATTAAGCCGTGCAGCGCACGTGTAACCTACTAGTACTATTTCATTTCATTGTTAGTTAAATAGGAGGGAAGAAAGAAAAAAAAAGAGAAAGAAAAGAAACGCTTGAGAGCATGACGATGGTGCATATGCACAACCTGAATGAGGTGAATTAGAGCATCCACTATCGTTTTCTAAAGCCATTTCTAAATATAGCATTTAGAAATAGCAATAGAAGGACCACGCTGTAGTCGTCAAAATCTTAAAAATAGAAGCGACGGATGAACATCATTCGTCATTGTATTTATTTATTTATTTATTTATTCATTTTTATTTATTTATTTGTCTGGGTATTTGGCGATTCTAAACGGGAAAAAAATAAAAAAAAAAAAAGTCAAAAACCTCCCAAACGGATGAACATCATCCGTTTGGTGGGTTTTGACTTTTTTTTGACTTTTTTCGACTTTTTTTTTAAAATCATAAAAAATTCAAAATTTTTTTTTAAAATCTTTAATAAAACACCAAACGGATTCAGTAAATTTTTTTTAAATTTGTTTTCGACGAGTTTTTAATTTTTATTCAATTAGACGAGCGATCTTCATCCGTCCATTTCGTCAAATGGTTGAATATATTCCGTCTCCTATATTTAGCAATTGTCTAAAGCTTTTGCTAAGTTTAGCAAACTATTGTGCTTTTCTATCCTAATTTTTGAGTTTTTAGCAAAACGACAGCAGTGCGCTTTTCTAAACCTATTTCTAATTTTTGAGTTTTTAGCCAACCAACAAATAGTGGATGCTCAGCATCCACAGTCGTTTGCTACAGCTATTCTAACTTTAGTAATGTAAAATTAGCATTTAGGAAATGTCGCTGCAGTCATTATTTCTAATTTTTTAAAAAATATAGTACGAAACAAATCTTCTTCATCCGTCTAATATTTTTTATATTTTTTTAATTAAAAAAAAGAGAAGACGGCGCTTCTTCATCCGTTTTATGTAGAGGACGGAGTAACATCATCCGTCCCTATTTAAATTTTTTTTTCCCCGTTTAATATATATATATATATATATATATATATATATATATATATATATATATATATATATATATTGTCACCTTTAGGCCAATTACAAAAATACCCTTCAAAGCTTTAAAATGCCAAAATTGAATGGAAGGATGAACTTCATCAGTTTGTTGCTTTTCAATTTTTTTTAAAATTTTAATTTTAAATAATAAAGTTGAATTGTGCATAGTCGTTGGATTTTTGTTAAAAAAAAAAAAAATCAAATTACATAACATTGTGCCGTTGGATACACAACGGTTAAATCCTTAGGGGTAAAAGGGTAAGTGTACAATATTAAAAGTGAGGGACGGATGAACTTCATCCGTCTCTCACTTTCAACTTTTTTTAAAAAAAAATAAACTTTACCTAGTTAATAAATTAATTTTATATATTAAAAATCAAATTAACGAATAAATGGAACAACTTTATCCGTTTTTCACATTTTTATTAAAAATCGAATTGAGACGGATGATCTTCATCCGTCCCAAACCTCAAACGGATTAATATCATCCGTCCTCTATATTTAGCAATCCTCTAAGCGGCCTTCTAACTTTAGCAGTTTACTGTAGATCCCTATTCTAAATTTTGAGTTTTTAGTAAACACTACATGCCTATTTGCTAAAGCTATTTCTAATTTTTGTGTATTTAACAAACGACTGTGAATACTCTTACATATGGAAGACAAATTCTACTGGCAACACATGCTTAGGATCCACTGTTGAGTACGTGGCTCTGGGATGATCAGACTTGGATAGGATGATATTTTCATACTAAACATCTCTTATATATTTGCTCATTTTCTTTGTTTTTTTTGATAACGCGCCTGACGATTCCACCCAAATCTCATTTTCTTTGTTAAGAGCATCTGTTGTCGTTGAGATCCATTTTTTGGTTATTTAGCAAATGGAAATGAGAAGAATAAATTTGTGTTGTAGTCGTTGGCTGCCAACTTTTTTATTTTTTTTGAAATTAATGAACCGGATGGAAAATAATTTTTCGCCTGTCGATTTTTTTTTGTTGGAATCTGGAAAAATGGACGGGACGGGAAATAATTTTCCGTCCGACCAATTTTATAATAATAATAAAAAAATCAATGGGACGGAGAATAATTCCCCGTCTAATAAAATTGAATTAAAAAAAAAACTTTCCGATGAAAGATAATCTTCCATCCAATCAAACGGACGAAAAATTATCATTCGTTAGCTATATTTTGACAATTATCATTTTGTCAGTCAAATATAGCCGACCACTGTAGCGCCTAAATCGAAATTTTGGATAAATGGCCAACGATCGCAACATTGTTTTCGCCAAATTTTGAAAAATTTAACAAAATAGCCAACTACTACAGATGCTATAAGTAGCATTAGTGGGTTGATTACTTATCTTAAGATACAACATTGTTTAACATATTTAATTTGTATAAATATTTAAGAAATGTAGATATGTGCACCAAGTTCGTGCACTTGGTGGACAGGTGCTTTTCATTAGTATTTGTAAATATTCAAATAACCCTCTTACTACGATGTATTATTATCTCCCCTCCTTTCTCAATATCATTTGGCATCTTTCTTCCTTTCTCAATTTTTTATATAATACAAGGACTAATATTCAAAGAAATAAAGAATGAGCATTTTATTTAAAAACACTAGTAATCTGTACGTGCAATGCATATTTTTCTTTATTTTTTATATAGTAATAATAAGACTTAATCTGGCCATGAACCTGAGATCTTCATTTATTCATTATATACTTTTTACAAATTATTCCTAACGGTACAAACTTTTATTTCATATGAGTGACACTTTTGTAAATAATTATGTCGAAAATAAATTTAACTTTAGAAATATTATAAGAAGTAATAATATTTGAGTAAATGAATGGTTAATATAATTCTCACTTAAAAATAACCGGTTGAGATTAGATTGTTGAATATCTACAAATTACGAGTTATCTAGAAATGACAACCCACACTCGCATTATATTAGATATTAGATTAGATATAGAGACGCATGGGCTTTGTAATGATTGGGTAGTAAACTAAGGCTTTGTAATGATTGGGTAGTAAACTTAATTTTGGACGGGTATTTTATATAAAGCCCATCAATTTTAGAATGTCTTTGCAGACTTATCATCCACATATAAATAAACCCGACCCGGTCACCGTGTCGCTCGTAATCCGGTTCGTGTCCGCTTAGAAAATCCGCAACCCGTTAAAACGCGTGGCTTGGTTTGTAAGCAGACGCGTGGCGTTCTTAGTAAGCGGATATTAGGTTATATAAACCCGACCCGAGTCCCTCCTCTCTCAATCAAATTAAATACAATTTATCTTTTTCCCTTTCCCGCTCTTCTCCTCCTACCCCCCCCCCCCCCCCCCTCTCTCTCTCTGTCGAAGGTGGAAACCCAAATCGTCGGAATTCGAATCGGAAAATATACAAGTCTGATCGGAACCCTAACCCTATCCCCTTTTTATTCAGAGAATCCCTAATCTGAATCATCTGACAGCGAATCGGAACGGCATAAGGTTTGATCGGAAATCTAACCCTAGTTTCAGGTATGGCGATCTCTCTCTCTCTCTCCTCTCTATTTCTCAGTGGATAAACCCTAACCCTAGTTGTCTTCTCTCTCTTTACAGATGAGAAACACTAACCCTAGTTTTTGGGATGGCGGACTTGATGAAAAGTTGAAACCTTTACGATCCGGTAAGTCTCTCTCTCTCTCTCTCTCTCTCTCTCTCTCTCTATATAGATAGATAGATAGATAGATAGATAGATATATTGAATACATGCTGCATATTCAGTTTTAACTGCAAATTCCTATCTTTTTTCTCTCTCAGATATTGATCAACTTCAACAACCACTTTTGCCCGCTCCTCCTCGTCACTGATGTCAGCAATAGTTACTCCCTTAAGGTAATTTTATCTTACCTTTACTATATATGAATTTATCCTGTTCGATGAAATACCCAAATGAACTGAAACGTTTTAATTGTAGGAACTCAAATGGATGGGGTTGGGGTTGGAGTGGATCGAAATCCTCTGGTCTATTATGTGCGGCTTCGTCTACCCAGGTTAAATAATTCAATCTTATCTATGGAACTCAAGTGGATGGGTTGAGTCAAACTAGGGTTTTAGTTTTGAATTTGATTAGGGATTTATACACCAGTCTTCGAAATATTAGGTTTTAATAAGATGCGTATAGATGTTGGATGGTTCAAAATTGGGTTCAAGTTAATCATGTTGATTACAATTATCTTCTAATTTGTGGCGCACATGAGGTGTTTGTGAAAATGCTCAAAAGACCTATGTGAAAATGTTTAAGGGGTGTGTGTGTGTGTTTTTTTTTTTTTGGGGGGGTTGGGGGGGGGGTTTCATTTCTGCCCTGTCTACCTGATGAAACTTACCTTGCTTTAAACAATTTTAATTGCAGGAGCATTCTTTTCTTGCAGCCTTTGGAATAGATGGTTGAATCAGCTTATGCACTCATCTTGTTAGATGAAACGCTGCTGCATTTGGGGCATCCGAAACTCAAGTGGATGGGTATGAAATTGAATCAGATACACAATCCACTTCAAAATTGAGGAAGGTTGCGTCAAGAGTCAACGCCTTACGACCTGGTTAGTCTTTCTCTTTCTTTCTAATTCGTGTTCCTATATTTTTCTCTCAGATTTCTTTCATGCATTTAGGGAGAAAATGGGGATATTCAACTTGAAATGCTAAAACTACTCCATGTCATCCAACGCGATCCCGTTTCTCCTCGTCGCTAATATCAGCAGCAACAACGCTCTTGAAGGTAATTTTACGTTACTTCTATCTACTGTTTGCATTTGTCTTGTTTGATAAAATGAGAAGTGAAATATTTTAATTGTAGGAGTTGAAATTGGAGGGCATCTGGAGCTGAACTGGATGGGTCAAATGAGAAGGTTTTTTGGGTTTGGAGCAGATGGAGATACTCGGGTTGTTAATTATTTGCTGCTTCATTTTCCCAGGTTGGATTCTCTAACCTTTGATCGTTGAGTTTGTCTCTAAATCTTACAAAATATAATGTTTTTTATGTATCATATCCATACAATCACGTGATGATACATGGGTGGTATTAGGTTTGAAGCATCATAGAGATCAGAAAGGGGCTTCAGATTTGATAAAGGTTGCATTGAAAGTGTAAACCTTTACGATCCGGTAAGGCTCTCTCTTAGTTCTCTGTTATGAAAACTTTGAAAACTTGCTGCATATTCAGTTTTAATCTCAAATTCCTATCTTTGTTTTTCAGATACTGATCAACTTCAAAGGCCTCTGCTCATCATCATCCAACAGGATACTGCCTGCCCCAGCACTGTCTGCAACAACAAATCCTCCTCTAAGTTATAAGGTAACTTTATCTTAATTTTGCTTTATGCATCATCCTGTTTGATAGAATGCGTGAATGAAGTGAAACATGATAATTTTAGGAGTCGGCTGTGTTGGGGCATCTGGAACTCATGTGGATGTGGATGTGGAGGGGTTGAATATGATGCACAAGTGGCTTTACAAATATGGTTAGTCTTTCTCTCTCTCTCTCTCCCTCTCCGTCTCCCATTCGTGTGTTTTTTGTGATAAATCTTTGAATACATACTCAAATTTAATTGCAAATTCATATTTGTGTTCAATTATATGTTTCCTCAGGTTCGTGTGTGGATCATCAACATCAATGGCTGCTTTGGTCATCATGTCAAGGACCACTTCACGTCGTCCAACGAGTCCCATGCTTCCTCACTACTAATGTTCAACAACAACATGAAAGAAACCGCCACCCAGGTCGAACCCAGGTCCAAGGTAAAATTATCTTGCTTTTTAGTTTTATGCATTCATCATGTTTGACCAAATACACAAATGAACTAAAACAATTTTACTTGTAGGAGCTGGTCAGGGCATCATTTTCTTGCAGGCTTGGGAATAGATGGCTGAATTGTTTGTGTTCACACCAATGGCTGGGAATGAAATAGATTCAGCAGCAACAACTCCCCCAAGGTAATTTTGTCGTGTTTTTAGCTTATGCACTCGTATTGTTCGATGAAATGTGCAAGCAAACATTTTTATGTAGGAGCCTGTTGCATTCGGGGCATCTGATACTCAAGTGGATAGGTTGAAATTAGATTAAACAAAGGAGTTGTTTGCAAAAAGAGCTCGAAAAGATGGACGTCAGTCGTAGAGCTAGAATAAGATGGACTTCACTCATATTTTACACTTATATTTTACACTATAAATTTTACGAAGAGACTCAAAATCCACTCTCACTCACGGGGAACTGCAAGCAAACTGCAGTAGTATCGGATACAGACTCATCAAGTGATGCCAGTGATGAGTAGAATACCTCGTTTCTAGTTTGTTTATAGAGTGGGAAAAAGCATTTTGGTAAACTAGTTACATTCTAATAGAGAATGTGTGTTTCCTTCTATTTTAGTCGTATAGGGTAAGAGCATTGGAAGTATTCGATAGTTTCCTTTTGCCTTTTTGTAATGTAGGAAGAAAATCGAAGCTGGTGGTGTAGGTGTGTATGGGTCTTTTGGGATGGATTAAAATTCTAGGTGATATGGCTAAAAATGGGATTAAATCGGGACCGTTCAAATCGGACACAGATCTTAAAGCCCAGGGGTAAAACGGTAATTTCACCTACAAACGGGTCTGAAATGGGAACCGAGTCTTTCTTTAAAGCCCAATAACCCACTAGTAATTTACACGTGCGATGCACGTTTTAATAATTTCAAAAAATAAAAATAAAAACTCTGAGTCTATGACGTAGAGAGGATTTGAACCGAAAACCTCCTTTATATTAATTATCTACGTGCGTTGCACATGTTGGTAGAATGACACAATGACAAATGACATTAGGCCTTCTCCCATTATAATATTAGAGATTAGAGATAAACGGATCTGTCTTACTGGGTACGGGGTCCCAACCCGTTACAAACCAGTTCAGAAGGATAAAGAATTCAGATTCATAATTATCCCTAAGAAGTGATCTTAACCGCTTCTATCCATTCATACCGGAAAGTAGAGATATGTTCTTATCTCGAAACGGATCCCTAAAGGCGAGGCGACTATCAAAACCCCTCTCCCCCCACCATAAGAAGGTAATCAATACTTTTCCAATTAAAGCTCTTTTATAATCATTTAGATTACTGACAAGAGCGTCGGAGGGTGCGTCGCCGGGATCCATCCCGGTGTTTCGCATTTTTTGCAGGTCAACGGCAGCGGCAAGAAACCAGTCAACACATTGGTGAAGGTCAACAGGTCAACATGTTTGCTTTATTGTTTTCTCCAAGAATCCATAAATTCATCTATTTGCTCCCACACCAAAATCGGCAGCAACAGATTGGCACCGTCTGTGGGAACCAAAAAAGCAACCCGACCTAACTTCATCAGCGACACTAGTTTCAAGCCATACATCCAAAACATAAGGGGAAGGCAGCAGTCTTCAGCCGAAGAACCATTTCTTTTCCTCCTCCCCCTCCTTCAGCTCAAGGTGCTCCTACTTAACAGGCCCTTCCAGGGTCTCAGGGGGCTGCCTAGGGGGCTCTCGTCGGAGTCGTTCGAAGCAACATCCTCCTCATGACCATGTCGTGGGTCCCAATCCTTCAGTTGAATTTATGGCTTCTCAAAGCCCTCCCGAGCGGGATTTTCGTCAAGTGATTGCCGACCGCCAAAAGGGGGTCGACTTCCGAACTCGCCTGAATGGATGGCGAGCCCTTGGGGAGTCCATCAACCTCAGCACCCAGATGCCTCAAGAGTCCGGACCCCCCGCCGACCGAGGACCAGAAGATCCCCTCCCCCGAGGAGGCGAAGAAAGTCCCCTCAGCGTCATCGGCGGATAACTCATTTTCCAGTAAGCCGAGCCACACATAGGGACCGCCAAGCTGGAGAGACACCAGTCACAAGGGCAGAGCTTCAAGACTTCCAAGCGGCAGTCTTACAAGCCCTCAATATCGCCCCAAATAACGACCAGAGGCCACCTATTCATGAGCCAGCTAGGAGCCACCGCCTTCACACTCCCAGTTCTCGTCCATCTCCAAGCTACCATCGCCGCAGCCCCAGTCCACCCTCGTACGAAGATGAGTCCCGAGGCTCGGCAAGATATAATCAAAGAGAAGACTCAGTCTACTGCCGTCTTCACGAGATGGAGAGGCACCTCGGCTGAATTGATAGGAAAGAAGAGCAGCGGGTGATAATCCTCCGCCCGAGCATACCTCCATTCTCCCGCACCATCATGGAGGCCTCCGTCCCAGAAAACTTCAAGCGCCTTACTTCGAGTCGTATACCGGGGAGTCGGACCCCGCGGATCACATAGAGAGTTTCAAAACTCTCATGATGATCCACCATGCTTTAGATGCCCTCCTCTGCAAGATCTTCCCTGCCACGCTTAAGAGGCCTGCGAGAGAATGGTACTCTTGACTCGCTCCGGCCTCCATCTTCTCATTCGATCAGTTCGAAGGGCTCTTCCTTACTTATTTCGTGAGTAGCCGTCGGGCAGAGAAAATAAGTGTATCTTTGGTGACCTTCAACCAAGAAAAGGGTAAATGCCTAAGGGATTACGTTCGATGCTTCACCGCCGAAGCCCGGTCCATTCCCTCCCTCAACCAATCAGTAGCCTCTGCTGCATTTGAGTGCAACTCCACTAACGCTCGCCTCAAGGCATTCCTTGCCAAAAAGCCTCTTCGGGACTTCTCAGAACTCCTACTAAGGTGGAGAAGTACATACGAGTGGAGGAGGCTTTCAACCCCTTTACTCTTGAGGAACCATCTTCCGGGAACAAACGGAAGAATACGAGCGAAAAAGGGTCCCAAAAATTCCAGAGGGACGGCAATGGCCAGTGCCGTTCGACTCCTCGTTTTGAGAAGTTCACCCCCCTCATTGCTAATATATCAGAAGTTCTTATGGAGGTGGACAAGGAAGGGCTACTCCGCGCTCCCCCTAGAATGAATACCCCTGGCAAGAAGAGGAACAAGGATAAGTGGTGCCGCCTTCACAGGGACCAGGACCACGACCACGACAAGGATGATTGCCGGGCTCTCAAGGAGGAGATCGAAGAACTCATACAGCGAGGACACCTGACCAAGTTCGTCCAAAAAGATGGGGCGGAGCTTCCCCTCTGAGGATCCTACAAACGAATAGAGAGGCCCGCTGAGCTTCAAGACTTAGAACCTGGGGCCGTCTTCCACCTCATCCAAGGAGGTCCAATGGAGGGAGAACCCAGCTCCTCCCAAGAGGCCTTCACCTTATTGTAGAAGTAGGATCTTGGTTTTCAATAAGGCCGATGCTTGTAATCCGGCCAATAGCATGTAATAATGGCTCGCCCTATTGAAGCGGCCACTTAGTTTATCTCAATAAAACTTAGCATTTTTTCGTTGAAAATTATTGCTCTTGCTTCATCTCTATCTCTCCGAGTCACATCTACGACTCGTTAAATGGTGAGTTCAGAGTCTAGCTTCTCCTACATGGCTGCTCCCACAGCTTACTAAGCTCAAAAGACGAGTTCGGAGTCCAACACTTGGTTCGACGTCGCTTGCAAACAAGCAAGGACGGGACAGCTCACCATTCGGAATTGCTCCTACAACTCGTTAATCCTCTCTAACAACAAGTTCGGAGTCCAAAACTTGGCTCGATTTCTCTTCGACTACTCGCTTACAAGCGGGTAAGAAGTGGTTCGCCATTCGGAATTGCTCCCACAACTGTTGAATCTCTTTTTTAAACGACGAGTTCGGAGTCCAACACTTGGCTCGACTTCGCTTCGACTACTTGCTCATAAACGAGTAAGAAGTGGTTCGCAATTCGGAACTGCTCCTACAACTGTTGATTCTCTCACTTAGACAACAAGTTTGGAGCTCAAAACTCTCCCATAGAGTTGCTCCTCAAACTTGTCTCCCAAATGACTCTCTCCTAGAGCCAAGCTTTCCGCTCCGCTCGCCTCCAAAGCGGGCCTCCTCTCAACAAGTTCGAAGCTCAAAACTCTCTCCTAGAGTTGCTCCTCAAACTTGTCTCCCAAATGGCTTTTTCCTAGAGCCAAGCTCTTTGCTCCGCTCGCCTCCAAAGCGGACCTCTTCTCAACGAGTTCGGAACACAACTCTCTTCTAAAGTTGCTCCTCAAACTCGTCTCCCAAATAACTCTCTTAGAGCAAAGTTCTTCGCTCCGCTCGCCTCCAAAGCTGACCTCTTGCCGACGAGTTCGGAGCACAACTCTTTCCTAGATTGTTCCTCAAACTTGTCTCCCAAATGGCTCTCCTAGAGCCAAACTCTTCGCTCCGCTCGCCTCCAAAGCGGACCTCTTCTCGACGAGTTCGGAGCACAACTCTCTCCTAGAGTTGCTCCTCAAATTTGTCTCCCAAATGGCTCTCTCCTAGAGCCAAAATCTTCGCTCCGCTCGCCTCCAAAGTGGACATCTTCTCGACGAGTTCGGAGCACAACTCTCTCCTAGAGTTGCTCTTCAAACTTGTCTCCCAAATGGCTCTTTCCTAGAGCCAAGCCCTTCATCCCACTTGCCTCCAAAGTGGACCTCTTCTCAGCGAGTTCGGAGCTCAAAACTCTCCCCTAGAGTTGCTCCTTACACTCACCTCCCAGAATTGATCTTCCCATGGCTCTTATGAGGATCTTCCTAGCCCATCTTCTTCGCCCCGAGAAGTGGAGCTCCTCTTCGAAGATTATGAAGACCAAAACACTCCTCAAGACAAAAATTTTGACCATGAAGGAGGGTGATTCTTCAACCCACACCTAAAGAGAAGTTGTAGATCTTCGAGTTAGCTTCGAAACGAGGGGTCGCACGCCCCGATCGGACCTCCGTAGCACCGGGAAAGTGGATCGCAACACAGCTACGCCGAGCTACCGAGGTGCCCATTCGGGAAAAGATGCCCCTGAGCCACAGCGTCGAGCTACCGAGCTACAATGCCGAGCTACTGGGGCACCGACCTCCGTATTGGGGAAAAAACACTCCCGAGCTCCTTGGACCGTCAGATCGTCCGGATGTTCGCGCCAATGGCTGATGGATGGCTCAGATTTCACCACGTGTCCACAAAACGACAAAATCACGTTTTCTCGTGATCCACGCCTTCTTGCATCATGATACGTGCCATGATCGTGATCAATCGTCCAGATGGAGCCACGTAGCTCGGATCTGAAATCCGAGCCACTGATCTACCGAACTGCAAAATGGCAAAAAATTAGCCTCAAAATCCGTGCCCAAATCAAGATCGATGGATGAGATTCGCCAATCAAACAAACAAACAAAAGAAAGAGAAAACAAGATATGCATATATATATATATATATAGGGAAAGGATCCGTTGCACACTACTTTGGTGCTCACCGCGTGAACACTACACCTTCGGGCGTTCATATCGAAAATCCGAACCGTTCACATTGATCTACACATCTAAATTAGTCTAAATATGTAAAATCAAATCATTTGAAATTCATTTGCTCATTCATTGAAGTGTTACAAAATTGTATGGCTGAAATTCATTGTTTTTATAGTCACATGATGGATGGGCAAATGAATTTTAAATGATTTGATTTTACATATTTAGAATAATTTAGATGTGTAGATCAATGTGAACGGTTCGGATTTTCGATATGAATGCCCGAAGGTGTAGTGTTCACGCGGTGAGCACCAAAGTAGTGTGCAACGGATCCTTTCCCTATATATATATATATATATAATGTTAACGGGTCGGGTTTGGACCCGCTACCCACAACCTGCCTTCACCATCCCTTTCTTCTCCTTCAGTTTTCCCGCCAAAAGAAAACCCAAACTCCTCTCCTCTTCTTCGTTGGGGCGCCAAGACTCCTTCGCCAACCCCATGCTCGACCTCGCCGCACATCACCGAGCTCGACCCCATCTCCTTCCCGAGCTCCTCTATCCGTCGAAGCCAACAAGCGAGCTCCACCATAGCTTCGACGACCTGTCACCAAGCTCCACAAACAAGCTTCGAACGCCACCATCACGAGCTCCGTCAGCCCCCTCGAGCGATCTCCGCCGAACACTAAGCTCCATTCGTCGCCGAGCTCCTTTCCGCCGAAGCTCTGAGCTCCTCGCTTGCCTTTGTCGCCGAAGCTCCATTCAGTCGAAGCCTCGACGAACCAACAGCCAAGTTCCGTCATCGATCTCTCTCTCTTTCCGAATCTCCACTCACCTCCAACGACGAGCTCGTCTCCAATGCCGAGATCATCGCTGCCGAGCTCATCGTCGCAGAGCTCACAAGCTTCGAGCTCACGCCTTTCTCGCCGAACTCCAACCCTCAGTCGTGCTCCCACTCCGAAGCTCCGACCTCCGACCTACTCGCTATTACTGCCGAGCTCTTATCTCGTCGACCTCCGAAGACGAGCTCCCTCGTCGACCTCCACCTCGCGAGCACCAACAACCGAGCTCTCTCCATTACCAACTCCAAGCTCCGTCGAAGCTCGAGCTTCTCTCCTATGGCTTCGTCGAGCTCTCCCCATGCCGAGCTCGACGCCTCCTCTCGAAGAGACTCCATCGCCGAGCTCTCCTTTGCCGAGCTTCACGACGAGACGAAGAAGAAAAGGAAAAGGCAGAGGGCGGGAAGAAAAAGAAATAGAGAAAGAGGAGAGAACAGAGCGGGGACACAAAAAAAAGCCACGTGGCGTCACCTCCAATGTTCGGCCAAATTCGAGGACGGGTGCCGAGCTACTGGGGCACGGACCTCCACATGTGGAGAAAAACGCTGCCGAGCCACACGATCCGTCAGATCGTCTCAAAATTCGCGCCATGACACGATCGACGTCCAGAAACGCGCCACGTGTTCAGAGAATGATCCGTTTTGCGATGCGCACCATCTGATCATGATCGACGTCCAGAAATGCGCCTTGTGTCCTGGTAATATTTAATTAATTAATTAATTTATTTATTTATATATTTGAATTAATTATTTTAAAAAATCCAGAAAATTAATTAAAAATAAAAAAAATAATTAAAAAATTCTAAAAATAATTATTAATTCGAAAAATTATTTTAAAATTCTGAAAATAATAATAATTAAATTAGAATAATTAATTAAAATTTTCGATAATTAATTATTTAATTCGAAAAATGAATACAAATTCAAAAAAATGAGGAAAAATTCAGAAAAATTTGGAAAAATAAAAAACAAATCCAGAAAATTCTGAGGATATTTTTGGGCATTTTACAAGCTCAAAATAACATCGTTACACCTCGAGCAAGGTCCGAACTCCCTTAAGAACTCCGATAAAATCACGTACGCCATTAGGACGACAAACTACTCCTTAAAAACTGTAGAACTCAGTCTCCATGAGTGGGGGCTCGTGATATGGCTAAAAATGGGATTAAATCGGGACCATTCAAATCGGACACAGATCTTATAGCCCAGGGGTAAAACCGTGATTTCACTTACAAACGGGTCTGAAATAGGGACTGGATCTTTCTTCAAAGCCCAAAACCCATAAACGGATCTGTCTTACTGGGTACGGGTTCCAACCCGTTACAAACCAGTTCAGAAGGATAAAGAAGAATTCAGATTCATAATTATCCCTAAGAAGTGATCTTAACCGCTTCTATCCATTCAGATCGGGAAGTGGAGATTTGTTATTATCTCAAAATGGATCTCTAAATGCGACTATAAAAATCCCTCTCCCCCCCACCATAAGAAGGTAATCAATACTTTTCCAATTAAAGCTCTTTTATAATCATTCAGATTACTGACAAGAGCGTCGGAGGGTACGTCGCCGGAATCCATCCCGGTGTTTCGCACTTTTTGCAGGTCAACGGCAACGGCAAGAAACCAGTCAACACATTGGTGAATGTCAACAGGTCAACAGGTTTGCTTTATTGTTTTCTCCAAGAATCCACAAATTCATCTGTTTGCTCCCACACCAAAATCAGCAGCAACACTAGGCATTGTATGTGAAGCTTTAGTCACATGTTGTTTGACTTGAAACGGGTCAACCGTGCATTGAGATTTGCGTCCTCTTCATCAACGCTTTGATGGATGCCCGAAAAGTGTTGACTGCATATCTCATCGGTCTATTTTTATAGCATGTACATTGCTTGTATCATGTGCTAATAGTTGTCGTAGTTTAGTGCAAATTATAGAAAATATTGAATAGTATTCATTTTTAAGATCAAAGCGTTAGGATTTATTGAAGACATCATTACTACATTTCATATTTCCCGACGATCATCAACTTATGAGAGAAAACCCTTGGCCAAAGGACTTGATTCATAAGAAAACCCTTGGCCAAAGGACTTGATACGTAACTTACTGTACAAGATAAGTAACAACTAGAGCTACAATCATAAGCACATAAGCTATGCCTTGATCAATAGTTGCAGCATCACTCACTGACGCTGGGCCCCAAGGCTCCGAGGCCCCACCGCCGCCGTAGCCAACCTGCACTAGCCCTGGCAAAATGAAGGCCATATTGAGCATAAAAACACAAACCCTCACTGAAGTAGTCATCTTCTTGTTAAAACTAGGATGAAATATGAATTATAATTGAAGATAGTTTTTGTGTTTTGAGTGTTGTATATGTTATGTGCCTTTATATAGGGAAACCTAGTCAGATTGTATTCAAAAAAGAATCTAAAAAAAATTATTGAGAATTTGACTGAGCAAATGAGGATAAGTCTTTACATTGTCAAGTCATGCAGTTGGGTCCACTGCATTTAGGGCTTGACTTAGCCGGCATATAAAATATTTTCTTCACAATTGTGGGGAAGTTGATTGGTAGGTGTAGGGCAGGTTCGAATGTGGAAAGTGGATCTCCGGACGCTGATTAAGCACATTGAACTATTCATGTGACTGCAAACCCTCACAACCCAGTCATAACGATGCAATTATCAGGGGGCATGCTCTACTCTTGAGCTAATAGCCTTCGTGCTAAAAACAAGAGAAACCCCATCCTCTCTTTCCCTTTTGCATTGTATCCCGCTCAATAAATTCAGATTTATCCGATTCAGGGTATGCTGAGGGATAACATCCCAAAGTGTTTGTGAAAGATCCGACGAAAAGGTCAAAACTCCAAAATTATGGTAAGGGTTGAGGATTTTTTTATATGTATTTCAATAGGCTTCATTTTTTTTTTCCTATGCAAGGAATGTGTCTCAAAACACTCCTTATTTCACCGCGTTTAATCTCCTTTCTCTAGTTATTTTTTTGTTATTGTTTTTGTTGGGTTGATATTTTCTAACCTTAGAAGATCTTCCAGACTCGGTCTAAGATTTCCCCCCAAACATGTTCTTTTTGTTTTATTTGAAATGAAATTGTTAACAATAAACATGGAGCGCAAACCGCGACAATAATCGAATTGATGATGCATAAGTTTTTAGTTTGTTTTTTGTTGTTATTATGTATCTTCCACTATTTGGGTCATTCGGAATGTAGACTTTGAAATTTTAAAAATGTTGCTGCATTGTAAAAGCAGGTCAATTGACGATTCGTGGTGGAAACCTTTGCATTTAAATATCCTATTGTTCCTTTCACCGCTAGTTACACATTTTGACAAATTGTTTTTGTTACATTCCAGGCATTCCACAAAACATTCTTCTCTTGTTTATTTTTTTGACGGATCGCGCCCTTTTTTTTCTAACTTTTTTTTTTTGTGCTTGTGCATACTGTAACCTTACTTTTCTCTAGCCCAACTTTGATATGCATATATGTCCTTACAAAGCTGCAATTGTCGAAGTTGTCAATTCCGAAGTCAACTCCTCGATTTTTTTTGATAATCTTTAACTTTTTTTCTTTATAAATCCAAAGTCCTCGATTATGCTCTTCTTGTTTTTGATTCACTTAGAAACATGAGAGGAATTGTCAAACTCACCCGAAATTAGTAGAGAGAACCAACACACTCTTATAAGGATTTGTTTTTTCGTTTCCCCAGTTCATTTTAACTTCTATATTAGTAGGGATTTTTTTTTTTGTTTTTGTTTTTGTTGTGTGTGTGGGGGGGGGGGGGGGGGGTTTAACATGTATAGGCCTAACAAATAAGTGAAATAAGTGAATATCATATATGTCCGTCGCAAATATATATTTTCATATTTGTCTCCAACAATATATGCCACATTTCTTAATCACCCCTCTAGTTAAAAACTCAAAATGATGGAGAATTTTGAGTTTTTTTAATTAATGGTTTTGAAAAAAAAATGATTGAAATATTCTCTTCTCTACCATTCAAATTTTATCTTCTCCATTTTTGTGAATTTGGACAGTTGTTAATCCAACCGATACTCATTAACTTTTCTCAAAATTTTCTTATTTTTTTAAGAAATTGACAAACTAAGTAATTGTGCATCTTTGAGAACAACATATTCTTCCTCACATTACTTCTCCAAATTTGCCGTCAATCTTGTTTTTAACAATAGATTATAAGCTTCCTCATTTATTTTTATTAAAACTCTTAAATCTTTTTTCATTTGATTGTCTAATTTGAACTTTTAATTTAATTGTCTCGTTAGGGAAAAAACATGGTTAACAGTGATATCTAACGTATATAAAATAAAGTCCAAATTGTTAGGCGCATATATGAAAATATACATTTGTGAGAAGTATATATGATATTATTTTATTTGTAAACCTTTTTTTTTGTGCTATGTTCGTTAGGGAGGCACTTGTTTTCTCAAGCTTAGTAGTGATATATTTTTTTGTTGCTATGTTCGGGCCTTCAAGGTGCAGAGCCTGAGCCTCCTCGGTTCGGATGTATTTTTCGACCTTGTTGAGGAGGTCGGGAAAATCAAGGGGGGCTTCTTCGCCATGGAGGCATTGAGCTGGCCATGGAGAACGTTGTGTCGGAAGGCTGCAAATGTGACGCCCGCGTCGAGAGAAGAAACTGACCTAGTCTCGGCGGTGAATCTCCGCATGAAGTGTCGAAGGAACTCTTCATCTTTCTACTTGAGGTCTAGGAAGGAGGCACTTGTTTTCTCGAGCTTGCGACTGGTTACGAAGTGAGCGAGGAAGCTCACATCGAGCTGATCGAATGAGAACATTGAGCCGGGGGTGATCTTGGAGAACCATTCCCGTGCTGGGCTGCGCAGCATGGATGGCCCTCGCAGAGGAGAGGATCTGATGCGCTGTGAATCATCATGAGAGTTTTGAACTCTTCTGTAACACCCCGAATTCCATTTACATGTAATTCGTTGCACAACAGGATCTTTTACTTCATTATGTACAATTTTACAATTACAAGAAAATTAAAACTTTTTTATTATACACATTGTTTATTACAGAGTTACAAATCGGAAGTTGAATAAAATATAACATGAAATACATCTTTAATATCAGAAGCTTTAATCATGAATATAATTTTTATCATCAACCATCTTTAAGTCCTTGCCAATCCAAACAAGCCCTGCACTGAAAATCTGTGGGCACGTCAGTTGCTTACAACCGATGCAACGTTGTTAACAGCGATCCTCTCTATGTTGTATTATAGCGAACACTTTTACTTTAGCAAACACAAACTTGAATGCATTTAAAAGTGTAAAGAGTGTCTATCCTAAACATGACAATGTATGATATGAGTTAATGCCTAATGCAAATGTTATACTACATTGACACTAATGCATACTTGTTCAGATTCTATGCACCTCATCCTTCATAGGTCTGAGGGCAAGCACCTACGTATTCCACATTAAAGTGTTTAATCCATCGCCATTAAAAAATACTCGGTAACAAATTCAATGCTTAGACATTCCACGTGTATGTATCCCAGTCCCGAAATTCACCACCCGACTATACAGAATCTTCGTAGTGCGAACATCCCGTAAGTGTTGCTCTAGCCCTAAAATATATTGGAGATCTGCCTCCTATCCGCCCGACCAATCATGATCTCAGAATTCACCACCCGATCAATCATAATTCCGGATTTAATTGAGGTTCGTCTCGCTCCGCAAGCAACCACAGTCCCGGAATCCACCGCCCGAGTGGTCTATAGTTTCGAAATCCACCGCCTGACTGGGTCTATATGTAGTGCCCCAAATTTCGAATATAATATCTTAGAAATACGTGGCACAATTTCCAGCATCCACTTCAAATATAATATTAAACACAGTCCAAAACTCAGATAATTTTTATTTCAATAATCATTTACAAAACACAGCGGAAATACAAAACACCTTGAATTACAAACTTTCTTTTTACTACACTTCTTTTACAAAATTTACCCAAAAGCTCTATTACATCAATTTATCTCAAGCATCCAAACCCCAAGCTCTAGGCAACAACAATCTATAAAATATGAGGCTAGAGATAACCCTAATCCCCAAAACTAAAGGGGTCAGCCATAAAGGTGTGAGTGACATAAAAACAAAGCAACATAATTAATCATAAAACACTGAGTCATCAACAACATATATTAACAACAAGAATAAATAAAATGAGAAATAACAAATAAGTAAAGCATGAAAACATCAAGTGATTCTAGACTAAGTGTCAAGTGTAGGAAAAACAGGGAAAACACAAGCATAAAACCAAGTCAAGAAAACACAATCTCTATATGCTGACTCTTTAATGCATACTTATCGGATTCTATGCATTCCATAGTACATAGGTCCGGTGCAAGCCCTTAACGATCTCCACTTATAGGGATAACCCTTCATTATGCAACTAATCCTACTACTGTGATGGGAAAACAAGATCCAGAATACTTTGCGAATAGACACCATAGCCCTCGGCGCGCAAGTATCATGTAAGCTAGCTCAAAAACAACCGGAGAAACATCTCCCAAATCCGGGTACCCCACGAATAGGCTTGCAAGGCTCTCGACGTGCAGATACACCAGGTACATTCCGTGAATAGGCCTGCCGACCCTCGACACGCGAATGCACCCTGCATGCTCCGTGAATAGGCCTGCAGACCCTCGACACGCGAACACACAAATGTCCTCTCAAGACATAACAACAAACAGTCCTGGAACGCATTCGTTGGACTAACAAAACCATGAGCCTATACTTACGTTTCCCAAATTCCATCACATCCCCACTAGTGCCTGTTCTTAAGTTGATTATTATTAAACCACAAAAATCACCATCTCTAGAGTTAGTGTATCCTGCCGGACTTAAATACTTAACAACAACTAAACCAAGACCCCCCAGGTCCAACTCAACAATCTCAACTTGCCGGTTCACAGGACTCCCACTCAACTCCTAGAGATCTCAACAAGACCAAAATTGACAAATTCATCGTCAAAATGATCATAGGGAGAAACCTTTCCAATCAACAAAACCCAAATCTTTATAAAATTCCAGAATCCAAATCCAACAATAAAATATCTTGAAAACATATGTTCTGTAGAAACAATAATATTTATAATAGTAAGTTATAGATCCAAAAACATTTAAAGAATCAACTATTTAAAGAACACCTGGAAAACTCAAGAAACATCAGTAACAGTCGACTGCAAACTAGTCGGCCGACTGTCCAGAGCGAAGACCCAACCTTTTTAAGAAAATAATTCTAAGTGTTGACGGTCGACTGTAAAAGACACCAATCGACTGTCCAGAGCGAAAAACCAACATCTTTTAAGAAAATAAATTCTAAGTAGTAGCAGTCGACTGCTATTAGTCACCAGTCGACTGTCCAGAGCGAAAATTCAACACTTCGAGAAAATACCAAAACAGAGCAGAGACAGTCGACTGGAGAAATGGTTCAGTCGACTGTTCTGCACGAGATTTTCAAGAAAACGAGAAAACACAGCAGCCAGGTAGCGGCGGTCGACTGTCAAAACATACCAGTCGACTGTCACACCTACAGACTGCAGTTTGGGTTGTGCATATGTCAAAATTAGAGTTTTTTAAGAATCAGTCATACATCAAAATAACTTGTTTTATATTCCAAACCTTATCAGTACCAAAATAAGTTGAGATATAGTAAAATCATTTGAAAATGCATAAAACTCAATTTCTTCTTAAACAACAAAATACGATATTTATGAAAAACGTTTGTGCATACTTGTGCACCAAAAGAACCTCACAAATCCATAAACTAAAGTAACAAAATCTTCAGATTTAAAACTTAGCAATTGAGTAAATCCAAATTCAAGTAAAATCTTTCACATAATCATAAATCCCCAAATTTAATCCAAATGTATAAATATCCAAATTTAGTCATCACAACTCAAATCCTCAAGACATGGTCTTTTAATCCATTACTCATTCTCAAAATTCCTCAAACTCAATCTCAACTATTCTCAATAGTTGATTCATAAACAAATTTATTCTTAACATGGTCAAGTTGCTTTCATCCAACTCACTAATAGTTCCAAAAATTCATCTTTAATCAATTAATGCATAACATCCATCATAATCAATCAAATCAGCAATAATCCAAAAGAAATAGCCTACCCACAATTTATATTAGGTTCTCCTTCAATCTAAAATCATCCACATGTAAATTCTACTCACAAATAACTAGGGTTCACAAAAGATCTAATTTTTAACTCATCCATTTATTCAATCCACCACATGTATTTATAACAAAAACCCTAGCATGCTTTCTACTAGATGAAACACCACATACAATATTCAAAGAACAAAACAAGACAACTTACAGCATGCACAAAACAAAATAAAACAAAATAAGTCACTCACCTCAAATGAAGAAGTCCAATCGAATTAATGGAGAACAAGCAAAGTCCTATTCTGCGAAATCCAAAATCCCCTCCTTAAATCTCCAAGAAAATAAAAACAATAAAATATTTGTGTTGTGCAGCGAAAGACGGTTGCACTCCATCTTTTAAATAGGCCGGAAATTGTAGGATTAGAGTTTTAAACACATTTGCAAAATAATCCTTTAACAAATTATTACTTTACATATATAAATCTTTCATTATAAAGTAGTTAAAATAAGTTAAATAAATTAAAACCAAATCTAATCCTTTTACTACTGAGTTGTCCAGCAATCCAGCACAGCCCAGAAATAAAGAAAATTTGGATTTGTACTCAGGGTGGCAATTTTGCACAAAAGTCCTTCTTTTTATAATATTTGCAAATATATCATAAAATATTCGTAAAAATTCCAGAAAATTCAGAAATAATATGTAATAATACATATTATATTTTCCAATTAAAATATCTGACTTTTACTTTCTAGAAAAATATTTGCACAAGATCCAACATAAATTCCATATTTATTTAAATCTTTACCAAATCGATTCTAAATAAAATTTAAATACATTTTAATTTCAATGATGACCATGGAAAGCCCAAAAATCAGTAAAAACGAATTTTCATTATTTATTTGAGATCCAAACGGCTTTTTACATAAAGGCCCCTCTCTTTCGAGGTATTTCTAAAAATAGTTTCTTTATTCAGAAAAATATCAAAATTTAGAATATACTCTATTATAAGTAGGAGAATTTATTAAAAATATAAAATTAGATATTTACACCAAAATATTTGCACGTGTTTTGCACATGCGAAAAGATAAATTTTTAGAAAAATATTTATTAAATTTCCAGAAAATTATTTTAATTCATTTTCAGATCTCAAAAATAGTATTTAAAAATACGGGGTACTACTGTAGTGCCCCGAATTTCTAATATAATATCTTAGAAAATACGTGGTACAATTCCCAGCAACAACTTCAATGTAATATTAAACACAACTTAAGACCAATAAAATTTTTCAACTTTCATTACAATAATCATTTACATAGCACAGCGGAATACAATACATCTCAAATCATAATTCTCTTTTCTTTTCAATACTTTCTTTTACAAATACATAAGTCACTAAATCAATTGAACTCAAGCATCCAAATCTGAGCCTTAAGAAATCACCTGTGAAATATGAGGCTAGAGATAATCCTAACCCCCAAAACTAAAGAGGTCAGCCATAAAGGTGTAGTGACATAAAAACAAACAAGCAACATAAATAAACATGAAACATGGAATCATGAACAACACGTACTAGAGACAATAATAAATGAATTAAGAAATAACAAGGAAACATGAAAAACATCGAGTGTAGCTAGACTAAGTGTCAAGTGTAGAAAACAGGAAAACACATGTATGAAACCAAGTCAAGAAAACACAATTCTATATGCTGACTCTCTAATGCGTACTTGTCGGAGTCTATGCATCCCACTCTACATAGGTCCGGTACATGCCCTTAACGTCTCCACATTATAGGGTTTAATCCCCCGCTATGCGACTAATCCTAACACGATGATTACTACGAGATAAAGAAACTATGAGTATTAGCCCATGCCCCGATAATTCCGGAGGTCAATTTCTATCCACAGATAATTCCGGAGACTATTTCACTCACACCTGAGAATCTTCGAGAATATCCCACACCGCAAGCAATGGCACCTCATCACACGAATACCACATGTGCGTCGCCTCGACCCTGATAATTTCGTAGATCAATCCCACACCACAGGTAATTCCGGAGATTTTCACTCACACCTGGATAATTTCGGGGATTTTCTCACACCGCAAGCTATACTGAGGTCCATAACCCATGTTCTCGTTCATCATATCACCACTAGTGTTTGTCCTTATTATTAGGTTATTTAATTACTTAACAAATCTCCTAGAGTTGGTATACCCTACCAGACTTAACTCAACAACTGATCAACTAAAATGCCTCAACAGGCCCAAACATAAATAACTTAACTGCCGGTATACTAGGGTCACACACACCCTCTAGAGACTCACACTCAATTATCCAAATCAACCTTCCAACATAAATTGCTCAACTCAACATCTTGAAAACATATGTCCAATAGAAGAGAAAGTATAGAATAGTACGTTATAGATTAAAACATTTAAAGAATCAATTGTTTGAAAGAACATTAAAAAATATAAAGATACATCAGTATAAGTCGACTTTAGAAAAGGGTAAGTCGACTGTCCAGAGAAAATCTAGTGGCTTTGAGAAAAATAAATCTAAGTATTATAAGTCGACTGAAAAGAGTAATAGGTCGACTGTCCAGAGAAAATTATATATTTATCTTTTAGAAAATAATTCTAAGTATACATGTCGACTAAAAAAAGTATAGGTCGACTGTCCAGAGAGAAAACTACAATAACTTTGAAAAATAGTTCTAAGTGTACCAGTCGACTGAAAAAGCCTTAAGTCGACTGTCCAGAACGGGTTTTCAAGAAAATCTAGAAAACATATCAGCCGGGTCGTGTCGGTCGACTGAGAAAACACACCAGTCGACTGTCGGCCTACAGACTGCATACATTTGGTTGTGCACATTCAACCGATACATAGTTTTACTTCTTGAAAACGATTTTTACGAAAAACATATTTCTTCTATGGTCAAATACAACTTGTAGAATACAAAATAGTCCATAAAACTAGATCAACTACTTGAAATCATGAAAATAGAGATTTTGTTGATTTCTTTCGATTAAAACATGAATTTGTGCATATAATCAAAATAGACTTTCTTAAAATAATCTACTGATTGCTGAAATAGTTCGTATTCAGATCCAAACCATCTGAATATTAAAAACTCAAGAAAATCCCAATTTGGGTGTATTTCCTCAACTCAACTAAATTTTCAAATTCCGATTTTCATATCAAGATATCTTGATTCATAACTTTTCCATTCAAATTTCTCAAAACTGAAACTCTCTCACAACTCACAACCATAATCAATTGACAACATCACCATGTCCAATTTGTATTCAACCAAATACTCAAAAGTCATAAAGGTCTCACCTTTATTAGATTCATGCATAAAATTCACCATATTCATTCAATCCAATTCCAAAGAAATAGACTACCCACATACAATTTTATTTACAAACAACTAGGGTTTCACAAGATCCAATTTTCATCCATCCATCCAATTCATAATATACATATTCATATTCAAACCCTAAACATGCTTTCTAGCAATAAAATTCAACATCCAAGATCCATGAAGACATTCATATCATTCACATACATAAATCAAACAAACAAACCATTTGCATCACTCACATACAAAATACACAAAGTAAAACAAACATGTCATTCACCTTAAATGAAGAAATCTTGATAAGAAACATTTCCTTCGCGAGATCCAAAATCTTCTCCCAAATCCTCCAAGAATAATAAAACTTTATGTTGTGCAGCGAAAGATGGCTGTTTTTCTTTTTAAATACCCGGAAAAAGATGTTTTAGGGTTTTTAGACACTTTTGCAAAATAACCCCTTGAAAATACAATTTTACATAAATAGATCCCTATATTTGGAAACTCGATAAAATCATTTAAATTGAGATTTAAAAACAAAATAAACTCCTTAACTCCAGCCGGCACTGTTGAAAAGTTCAGAAAATAGTTTTTTTTACACTTTCTTCCCTCAAAATGGCAATTATGCAAAAAGATCCTTCTTTTTCGTAATATTTGCAAATAGATCCAATTAATTTTAGAAAAATATGGAAAAATTATAAATAAATCCCAAATAATAAATAATGATTTGCCATAAAATAGTTTTGGCTTTTGAACTTTTCAAGAAAATATTTGCACGTATTTTGCACGTGTAGAAGAGATAGATTTTCAGAAAATACTTATTAAATTCTCCAAAAATCATTTTATTTCATTTATAACCTTTAAAAATAATATTTAAAAATACAGGGTACTACAACTACACTATAGTTCCAGAATCCACCCCCCGATTATGTAGACGCTCCCCACTTACGTTTGCCCAAGTTTATTACATCTTTCCTTAGTGCCTAATCCTTAAGTTTAAATATGAATAAATAATACCACTATGGTTACCTCATCCTCTTACCGAACTTACAGAAAATACCGAGAACGATAGACTATACTGGACCTTTCTCAAAATTAATAATCAGTTGCCGGTACCCGGGTCTCACTAAGCCTCTAGATCAACATCTTTTCAGGTTCAACATTATGAGGTATGCATCCCCTTATAATTCATATTCTCAATTTCATGTATTTATATTTCATTCAAATTCTTTCATTTATTCTTATTTACTAACTATGAAGTAAACACTTCTTGGTTGATCACACAACCAACAATTCACTTTAAATAAATTACCAAGTCTCTTTGATTAACAAAAACTTCTTTTTATGTATATTTATTCTTCAAGAATATTTTTCAAATAAAAAATTCTTTTGATTAATAAAAACCTTTTTCTACTCTTCCATATTTCAATTATAAATCTCAATTATATTCAAAAGATAGATTGATCATTTTCATAAAAGATTCAACTATAACTTTGTTGTTAAAACACTTAGAATCATCCTCAATTATTTTATCTAAATTCATTTGTAAAACTGTAAGTTCAAAACTAGAAAACTGCAGTTCATGTTTCTTGTAAAAATCATAGAAAATATACTTTATGAAACTTCGTGTTCTTTAGATCAAAATAGAGGTATACAAGTTTACTACAATTTCTTAGTTATAAGTTTCTCCAAAATATTGTATATTTAACCCTGAATTCTTCGAAATATACAGTAGGGTCGAAATATCGAAATATTGCCACTTGTTCAGTCTTGCAAAATTCATTATAAATTCAATTCTTTGTGAAAATTTGATTTCTTAGACTTCACAGAAAGATTAATGAGTCTACTATAAGTTCTTAGTTCTGTCTTTTCTCAAATTACATCATTTACAATGCTGAATTAATCAAAAACCGAAATGTGTACAGATTTTCAGCAACTAGTCGACTGCCAACCAGTTCTAAGTTTAGATTTTATTAAAATAGTAAACGACCTCCAAATCTTATGAAATTTTAAAGAGATGCTCTTGACATATACAAGATGCTCCCATAAAAATTTTAGTTCTAGATTCCAACTATTTTATTAAACATGATTTTCTGATGTGCAAACAAAACTCAAAACAGTAACTTTCTTTGCATGATTTAGCAATTTTGTGTACAAATTTATATCCAATTCATTTAATCTATTCATGATGTATTACCATGCACCCAAAACATCATTTCAACTTATCTACATGACAATCTTTTAATTAGCATGCATTTTCATTCGAAATATCATCATCACAAATTAATCACCACTCATATGTATAATCAATTTTATGTTTCAATTTTCCTAAACATGCATGATACTATATTTTAGAAAGTTCAAGAAGTTACCCGCCTCAGTTGAAGAAAGGAAAATGGAAGAAGACTCTTTGGATGTTGCTCTTAGCTCCAAAAAGATGCGAGCCTTCACTTCCTAGTAAAGCCAAGCCTTCTCTTTCTCTTTGCCAAAAACCGAAAATGCTCTACTCTTTCTTTTCCTCTCCTTTTCTTTTCTTTTCTTTTGATTCTAGTGTGCATTTGTTCATGAATCAGGAGGGGTTATTTATAGGGTAATATGGGTAGATGAAAGGACCCCACTACCCTAAATAAATACCCACTCCCACAATTAATCACCCACTCATCATTTCTCCACAAACCCTCACCTCTTCTCTTCCCCTTCACATGCAAGGCCAAAACCCTTTAAATTTCCCATATGTGCACACTTCTCATTCTTTAATTATTTTTTTATAATCCATTTGTATATATTTGATACATGATAAGTGTGGTGACAATTTCAAAAAGTGTATTTAATACAGAATTTTCTCATGGGCTTCTATTTTGCAATTAATTTCTTTTGGACTTTTAAAAATATATTAGGGCATATGGATTTAAAATCAAAATAAATAACTTAAATAAAAATGAGAATAGATATGCATAATTCTTAGAAAATTTTTATAGACTAAATTGTTTATAATTTTCGCGTGCAATGCACGTGCAAAAATACAAAAAAATATTTTGAGAGAATGAAAACATTCATAAATAGTCAAATAAAATATGTAGAACATTTATAATGTTACGGATATTTCACGTAACGGAAAATATACGTAATCGACACGTGAATTGAAAGTACGTGCAATGTATGTAAAACACAAAGATTTAAAATAAGAGTTTGAGTTGGCTAAAAATAAGATTAAAATGTGTTTTGAGAAAACGAAAAACATATAAATAGTCAGAATATAAAATATGTTAGACATTTATATAAAGATACATTACAAATATTATTCGTAACAATACAAAATATGTGTGCTTAACACACGTGGACAAAATTGTCATAACTCAATTTTGCGGGGTGTTACAGCTTCCATGTGATCAGCATGATTGCTCTTTCCATTGCACGTTTTGAATTGGGGTGGTTTGAAATTCTTGGGAATCTTAGCCTCGAGGATGTTAGCGAAGAACGGAGGTTGGCTGGGCTTATGCCTCTGGTTGGCCTGTGAACCCCCCTCACCGATCCGAGCGAGGCGAAGCTCCATCTCTTGTAAGCGCTGAAGGACGCCCGCTGGCTAAGTCGAGCCATGGGATTCGCCACCCTGGGTTGCTTCTTAGTAAGGGCTTTCATGTTGGGACTCGATTCTGGAGCCCTCTGACTGAGTCGAGCCATGGGATTTGCCACCTTGGGTTACTTCCTGGGATGGGCTGTCGTGTTGGCACTCGGTCCTGGAGTCTCCCCGGATGGCCTGGAGGACCTCGTTCCGAAAATCACGGAACTCAGCCCTCGTTACTGGGACCTGTTTGCCCTAACCGCCCGGGGGCGGACAATCTCTTAGGGAGTGGCTGGTCGGAGGGGGCGACCCCGCCTCTTGATCGACTGAGCTGGCATCGGAGGTCCTCCATCGCTGCCGACCATTGATGACATGCCGAAGGTCGGTGGAGACCGCTGAAGCACTCGGACCTAGTCTTGACGGGCCCTCGGCAGGCTGTCTTGATGACTCTTGCATGTTCACATGACTTCGAGAGGGATGAGGGTCGGTCTGACTTCCCGCCGTGGGCGCTTTCTTAGCTTTAGGTGCCATGGAATGGGTTAGCCTTGGGATCGGATCCGAGCCTTAGATTGAATCATTATGCTAGCTTTCCCACAGATGGCACCAATCTGATGTTGCTGATTTTGGGGTGGGAGCTACAGGTGTGAGTTCTTGTAATTTGTAGTAGAAGAGACATGTTCTGAGACAGATCTCAGCCTCATATCTGGATCTAAGATGAGGAGCTTGTGAGGAGCAGTAAAGGAGGTGAAGCTCGTGGCTGGCGCCTCCCTGACCACCTGTAAAATGCCTAGAAACACCAGGAGAGATCCCGGCGACAGGCCCTCTGACGATTTAGTCAGTCACTGAAAAGGAGGGGAAGTTAGGGTTCAGGTGGAGAAGTGTTCATTACCTGCAGAAGGAGGGAGAGGGTTTTGTATTTATAGGTAGAAAGGGAGAGGGGAAACCCTAACCCTAATAGGCCGAGTGACCCTCTTCTGTGGGCCTGAAGCAACAGAAGGCCCATAGGAGCTGTGGGCATGTTTCTGTAGGAGTCTGCAGATCTTGAGGGGATCAGACGGTTCAGATTAAGCCGGATTATTTCCCCATATCATTTCTCTTTATTTTAAAAATGACCAAAACAGGGGATACTGCTAATAAACTAACGTAAACAGTGCATAGTTAGAAGGCAAACTAAAACTCATGTCATCTACAATAGAATGAAAATGCAGCGAACACACAAATTTTTTGTCGTACTAGGCCACTTATTGAAACTATTTGCATTTTTGGGTCACTTTCCAAACAATTAGCGTTTGTGGGCTATTTGATGTCACGTCAACGGGGCCACTATTCCTATTAGCGACATCTTCCTTTAGGATGTCACTCATGGGAATAGCGCTCTCTTTTATTTATTTATTTTTGAAATTTTTATTTGTTGTCGTTATTTCTATTAGCGACCACGGCATATATGAAGTCACTAATCGGATTAGCAACTTTAAATGAATGTATTGAGATACTTAGCGAATTCTAGAGAGCTTTTACTCTCTGAATAGAGAAAAAAATTGAAATTGAGGTCGCTAGACCATATAGCAACCTCAGTAAATGACTAAATTTCCTTGCACACTGTAAGATTTAAAAATAATCACTCTAAGTAGAAAACTAAACCTCCTTGTTCTCTGTAAGATTTGCAAAACAATCGCACAACTAAGGCCTCTATTCCGCGACCTCAGTAGGGTACCAAATCTCTTTGTTCTCTATAAGATTTGCAAAATAGTCACACGACTAAGACCTCTATCCAGAATATAGACATTAGTACAACTAAGGCCTCTATTTTGAATAGCGACCTTAGTAGGGGACTAAATTTTCTTGCTTTCTATAAGATTTGCAATATAATTACCCAACTAAGGTTGCTATTCCGAATAGCAACCTCAGTTTCAATTTTTTCTACATAGCAAAAGCTTTCTAAAATTCGCTAAGTGTCTCGTTACAGTTCATTTAAGGACGTCGTTCCAATTAGCGACTTCATAGATGCTCTGGTCGCTAATAGGAATAGCGACAAGAAACAAAATTTTCAATAAAATTTAAAAAAGAGGCTGTTATTTCTATTAGCGGCCTCCTGAAGAAAGATACCTTTAATAGGAATAGCAGCTGCTGCTGACGTAGCAGTGACTAGCCCATAAGCGTTAATAGTCTGGGAACTGACCTAAATTCGCAAATATTTTCAAAAAATGGCCTAGTATGGCAAAAAATTCCGAACGCACGAGGTCACATGAGCTTTAAATCAATTGGAGCAGCGAAAAAATGGCAAAACCTGCTAAGATTGCGAGCAAACCATAGGGCTAATCTGGAATATCCTACATCCTTTGAAAATACGTACACAGCAACATGCGGCGTATATAGAGGAACAGTTGACAACTACAAATTTCCTTATGTTTACGAACTTACTGAGAGATATTCCAGTACATTTAAAGAATGATAACCATTTTTCTCCAAATCGTCCCTGAATGATAGATCTTGCAGCATCCCTATGTTTGTATTCATATTGATGATGTAATGTCACGTACGGGAAATGAAATATCCGACCAGAAATGCTGCCAAGAAAAAATTTGTTTTGATGTAAGATTCTTAGCTAGAGGAGAACAAAGAGCTTCGTCAAAAGATTAAAACACAAATCATTCATCTTAATTATCTTTCCGCATTTTCTGAATCTAAAAATAAGTTATTCTGATTTTGCATCGAAAAATAAAAATTAAAAAGGGCTATATTCCAGATTGAATGTTACGATCCAAATTTAGTCCCACATCGGTTATATGGAGAATCAATGTTGGGTGGTTATAAACTTGGGATCCCTCCCTTTAACAGCTAGCTTTTAAGGGTGAGTTCTCCTAAGTTCCTAACAATTGGTATCAGAGCTAACCCCATGCTTCTTAATTCGCTCTGGAGGCTAGATTAAAATTACTGGTAGATCTGGGTCGGGCCAATGTTGCTAGAGTGAAAGCCGCCGAGAGTCGGAAGGGCTACCTAGAGGCTCGATTAAAATTACTGGTAGGGCGGGCCGGGCCAGTGTCGCTAGAGTGAATACCGCCGAGGGCGGCGGGTTATGGAAGCGTGGTGGAATGTTACGATCCAAATTTAGTCCCACATCGGTTATATGGGGAATCAATGTTGGGCAGTTATAAACTTGGGATCCCTCCCTTTAACAGCTAGCTTTTGAGGGTGAGTTCTCCTAGGTTCCTAACATTGAATATACGATCCTTTTTCCCCGAGGATTTGACCGTGCATCCCCCCCCCCCCCCCCCCCCCCCCCAAAAAAAAGGCCATACAGTGACACAAGTCGCAGAAACATCAAATGGAACTCTACCATTTCATATGACTAGTAAGTTTCGTAGTAATTAGCACGTGCGATGAATGTCTTAATTTTTACAAAAAAATTGGGGTTGAACGAGCGATACTCTTAGGTTTTAAATGATGTTGAAAAAAAAAACTTTAATTTGCACATGCGATGCACGTGTTAATAAGTAGAGTTGGAGTTATACGTGTGGTGCCTGAGTTTGTTTGATGAAAAAGTGGTGTTTATTTGAAAAAATTGGAGTTAAACGGATAATACACGTAATTCCAAAAAAAATTAAATAAAAACTTCGAATACTTTGATTCGCACATGTGATGTACGTGTTAATAAAATTGTTTGTTTGTTTGTTTCAACGCCAACTCTCCCATTAATATAGTAGAGACTACTATATCCAATTTGATTTGAGTTGATGTGTCATTAGTGACATCCTTAATTTTAGTCGAAATTAATAATAGACATACATTCCTAAATTTCTAATACCTTTTCCTCTAATTTAGCCATATAAAAACAAACTCTATCATCTCTGCCTTTCTAAAAAGATCACCAAAAGCAAAGAATAAAAAAATATCATAACTAACTAAGAAGTAAACCACTCACCTCAGTGAACAATCAAATCCAAAGCTTCTTCAATCAGTAAGTTATTTTGTCGTGACAGAAACAAATAAGAAACAAAAAAAATCTTACAATATTTTCATTTATAGTTTGGTCATGAACTAAAAATTTGTATTTTTCTTCTAGGATTGTTCATCTCAACATGCAAAAGAAAATCCTATTCATAGTGTCATAATTACCCCCTAAAACAATTCATAGAAACAACATAATTACAGAGAATCAGGGCGTTTTAATTTAAAAATAAAGGAATTAAAACAAAAGATGTGTGCTCACATAACATTAAAACCAAAGGTTGTGAATAAACATGTCAATAAGCTTGTTAGAGATTATAGTCCCATATTGAGTAGTTGGTTAGTTTTGTATTTGGTTCCTCATATATATAGGAGATATTGTATTCAGTTATTTCTCAATTCAATATTTAGTATTGTTTTCATTTCTCTCTGATTTATCTTAACATGGTATCTGAGCTAGTTATCAAAATTTTTCCTTCTTAAATTTTCTCTATAAAAATTCTCAAATCCCAACAGCCAAGTTATACAAATCCTTCATTCTTTCCCAAATCCTAGAATTCCAATAGCCAAAAAAAAAACTCCTGTTCATCTTCCTCAACAGTCAAAGCATCCAAATCCAGATCGTCATTTCAACATCCAAAGCATCCAAATCCAGATCGTCATTTCAACTCCCGTTCATCTTCCTCAACAGTCAAAGCATCCAAATCCATATCGTCATTTCAACAACTGTTCACTGCCGATCCATTTCAACATCCAAAGATCCATTTCAACTGCAAAGATGCACTGTACACTTCAACTCGGCAACCCTTCTTCATCTTCAACTAGGCATCGTCATCTTCAACTCATCGGCAACCCATCAAGCTGTCATCCTACCCGAATCCAGATCGTCCAGTCCAATCGGCAAAGATCCAATCATATTTTTGGATCCAGATCTCAGCCGCCATATTTCTGGATCCAGATCTCAAAGATCCAATACTACTCTGTAACCCTACTTCTCTTGTTACTCTTGTAAGTTGTAACCCTACCCGAAACCAATTACCCGTATCAACCCGAAATCGTACTTCTGTTGCAAAAACAAAAAAAACAAAAAAAACCCAAAAAAAAACCAAAAAAAACCAAAAAAAACAAAAAAAAACCAAAAAAAAATTCAAAAAAAAATAAATATTATTATTATTATTATTATTATATATATATATAGGTACTCCTACTTGATGGCATCTCAGTCTCTTCCGCATATTTTCGCCTCTACTGACTTCCCCGATGCAACCGCCTTTCGTTCCTCCTCCAAAGACTCCCCTTACTACCTGACCCCCCCCCACCCCGAGGATACCAGATTTCTCGATTCCCCAATTGTTGCTAGCCCCCCGACTTTATCTTCCTACATTCCTTTTGATCCCACTCCTCTGGCTCCATTCACATCTCCTGCATTCTTTACCTGTTGTTCCCCTACCGAAACTCCACCTGCATCCCCACAGCAGCCACCACCCATCCCACCTACTCCATCGTCCTCACCCCCACACCGTGTCAGTCCACCACCTCTTCGTTAGTCTACCCGTTCCACTTCTGGCATTCCTCCGGCACGTTATACACCTGATGCCACTGGTCCTTCTGACCAGTTTGGTTTTGCCACTCTAGCTTCCTACTCACCACAGTTTCATGCATATCTCACCGCTATACACTCTACACGTGAGCCCAGAACCTATCAAGATGCAATTCAATATCCTGAATGGAGGAAAGCTATTACAGAGGAATTCAGTGCATTTGATCAGACTGGCACTTAGGATGTTCCTCGACCAGAGGGCGTTCAGTCTATTAGCTGCAAGTGGATCTTCAAGGTCAAATATCAACCTGATGGATCTATTGAGCGGCACAAGGCCCGTCTAGTAGCCCGAGGGTTTACTCAGGAGCATGGCATTGACTATGATGAGATCTTTGCTCCCGTTGCACAGATGACTACTGTTCGCACCCTTCTTGCTGATGCAGCCATCCGCCAATGGCCGTTATACCCGATGGACGTGAAGAATGCTTTTCTTCATGGTACTTTATCTGTGGTTATTTATATGGATCCTCCTCCTAGACTCCCTACTCCTCCTCGTCATGTTTGCGGGCTGCGTCGGGCTATATATGGTTTGAAGTAGGCCCCTCGAGCCTGGTTTGAGGGTTTTCGCCTTGTCATCACCAAGGTTGGTTTTAGTCAGAGCTCTCAGGACCTTTCTATGTTTCTGTGGTCATCACCGCAGGGAAGAGTAATTCTACTACTATATGTTGATGATATGATCATTACTGGGAATGACTCCGCCGGCATTGCATCCACACAGAAATACCTTCACCAGCAGTTTCATATGAAAGACCTTGGTAAGCTACGTCATTTTCTGGGTTTAGAGATTGCTCATGGATTTCTGGGAATACTCATTTCTCAGCAGAAATACACATCAGATATCATTTCCACTGCATGTCTCTCTGACAGTCGATCAGCTGATACACCCTTAGAGCTTCATGTGAAGCGTCGTCCCACAGATGGTGAGCTCCTTCCTGATCCCACTAGATACAGGCAGATTGTTGGATTGCTTGTCTACTTATGCATGACCAGACCCGATATTGCTCATGCAGTTAGTATTGTCAGTCAGTTTGTTTCCGCTCCTACATCAGTTCACTACGGTGCTCTTCTTCGGATCCTCAGATACCTTCGGGGCACTATCACTCGCTCATTACTATGTCTTCTACATCCAAACTAGAGCTCAGTGTATATTCTGATTCAGATTGGGCAGGTGATCCGACTACCAGAAGGTCTACTGTCACGCCCCGCTTCTCAAAAATATGGAATACGAGCACGTGACGAAGCCCAGCGGATGATTTTAACATCATCCATAAGCTGTTGGATCGGCTCAGCATCACAACAAGATTATAACAACTTATATATACAACCAAGCATGCATGAATAATTTATTAAGCAACAGAAAACAATTGAAAACAAATAATAATGTCCACATAGTTTTCAAGTCTGGATCAAATATAAACTCGGGAACGTAAGCCCGTTATAAGTCTTGTACAGCAGAAGAAATAAATAATTTAAGGAAAACAATTATTTAAACAAGACCTTGCTCCAAGCGAAACCTGAAATGTTTGCTTGCCCATCCTAGCAAGTAGCTCGTCTCCAAAGTCTGCTTAATAAATATAAAAATGGAAAACAGGGAAAAACAAGAGAAAATGCCCTTAGTGCAAGCTAGGGCCACAAATAGTGAAAACGAGTACAAGTATGGGGAACAAGAATTGGAATCAAGAATGTAACAGAGATATAACAAGTAGTGGAAAAATCAGGAACTAGCTAGCAAGACGGACATCTTAATAACCAGGTAGGATAACAACTGCTAATGGTAAAACACGTGTCAGGTGAACCTATAGGTGTATCTAACATCAAGTGACAAGTCTCAAGTCTGGTATCGTGTAACAAGTGTCAAGTCTAGTGTCAAAATTTTATTTCAAATGTCAGGTCTCAAGTAACAAGTTGTCAAGTATCAGGTTGTCAAGATTTAGTGTCAAGTCTCATGAATCAAGTCATCAAGTAACGAGTAAGCAAGTATCGAGTTCAAATTTCATGTTCAAGTCTTATGGTGATTGCTATCTAGGTAGCACTTCATGCATCCATTCTTTTACTACGTGGTTGCTACAGTCAAAACAATTTCGTTTAGACCTAGTAATGGAGTCTATAGGGTGGCGTACTCAGGTGTCAAGTATCAAGTAAGTCATGGTTCATGAATCCGAAATAAATAACAAGTTCACGAAGCAAGTTCGCGAATCTACTAACAAGTTCAAGAACCGTACAATGGGTTCATGAATCAAACAAGTTCATGAGCCAAGTAACTGACTCCATGAATCGATCAAGATACAATAAGTTCATGAACCAAGTATTTGGGAAACACGGGCCCCCTTCTGAGTACACTTACCTATATTGTCCACTCTATAGTCTTTCCCTTAAATCCCGGCTTGTTACATTTATTAATTTATCCAGCAACATACATGTGTGCGAAACAAGTCAAGAAAGCATGGTCATGGACATGGGACAAGTTTAGGGTAATTATATGGCATAATCGAGGGTCGACATGAATAAATTATCCAGCTAAAATGTTCAGGCAGAATTTGTGTATTTGTATTTATACATATGAAATAATGTTGAAATAATGTAAATTAATTCTAAGAAAAATTGGGGATGTCCTATAGGGTGTCCAGCAACTACCTATAAAATTTCAAGTCAAATGCTTGCTGTTTACATAGCTAAATTAATTCGCAAAGTAAAGGTGTGCAGCAGTTTTGCGAATCTGTGTCTACCGACACAGCTGCAGTAAAACTGCAATAACTCCTACACCGTAACTCCGAATTCAAAAATTTTGGAAGCTATCGACATCTAGACATCCAGGGCGACATTTTCTATTCAGGGCTCGGGTTCAGATTCTAATGTTAAATGGGTCAAAATAGCATAACAAAATTCAGGACAACAACATGAGGGAATAACTTACTAGTATAGATTACATGAAAATTTGTTATTAGGCATCTAAGTTATTGTGTGATATAAATACATAATATTGGTTATCAAAACAGCAAGTAATAATTATTTTTCAAGTCAAATGGTTGCAAGATCATCAAATACTAGATATAACAAGTGTCTACAAATCTAGGCTCCTTAATCTCATGTGTCCATGTGTTCAGGGGTAAAATGAGTCCAAGTAGTTATAATTTAATACAATGAAATTATTGTGACTCTTAGAATTATAAAATTGAGGGGATTAATATTTGATTAACAACGATAACAAAGAGGAGTCACGATTTCTAACTATTTGTAGTATTTTTCAAGGGGTGCTTGTACTAGAACAAAAAAAAATGTACAAGAGGAATACTTACCTTAATTGACGATGATTAGATCCGTTGTTGAAGAAAATTGGATCGAAAAATCCCGGGCAAAGTTTTCCAAAAGCACGTGTGAAGCACGTGCAAAAATCCAACAGTAGAGAAAATTTCCCAACACCAGATCAGCCAAACAACAAACAGCAATTAGGATTTGTTGCGCCAAAACACCAAAACACCGAAACAGACCAATAGGAACTCTCCCGCACACCAGATCTGGCCCAGAACAGGAGACAGCAAAACGGGGATTCGGTTTGGCAAAACACGAAACAGCAAGGTCGGCCAATAGGAAACCTCCCACACAGCGGATCCATCCCGAACAGCGGACAACAAGGAGTGGACCAGGGACGGCAAAACACGGAACAACGACTTCGACGAATCACTTCGCGTCTTCTTCCTCTCGACAGCGGAAGAGGAGAGAGAGAGAGAGCAGCGCGATGAACGGCGACTGCGACGGCTGCGGCATGGTGGCGCGAGCACTGCGGAGGCAACGACACCGCGGTCGGGTAGCGACAGTGGCGACGACACTCCGGCGACGAATGCCCTGTTCTTCGGTCGAAAACAGAGACGATGCTCATGGCGACTCTGGGGCCTCGATGGCGATGCACAAGAGCCTCAGTGGAGCGGTGGCGAACGACGAAGACAATGGTGGAGCACGGAGAGGGAATGGGGTGACGGTGGAGAGTCGAGGTCAATGGTGAAGGTGGGGAAGATGACGATGGTTAATGGCGTCGCGAGTTTGGATGGGTTTTCGGGAGTGGGAGTAATGGCGGGAGACGATGGAGAACTAGGGGATGAGGACGACGAGGAGACGGTGAGGCGATGGTGGAAGGGTAGGGGGCGATCGGTTAAAGGGGTCGAGGTTCGATGGGTTGATGGTGGTTGGCGGGAGTTGGGTTCGAGGGTCTGAGGAGACGATGGAGAACGATGGCGGTGGTGGCGGAGATGTTGACGATGAGGAGAGGGAGGCGAAGCGAGGGGGTGCGAGGTGAATGGGGTTGGGTTGGCGTGCAAGAAGAGCAGACGAAGAAGAAGGGGAGAGCGGCGGGTTTGTTAGGGTAGAACAGTAGGGGTTAGGGTTAGGGTATAGGGTTTCTGTCTATTTCTTGGTGATTCACTGATCTCATGGCGGAGCAAGAAACAGGCAGTTGTTGCATGTTCTTCCACCGAGGCTGAGTACAGAGTAATGGCAGCTACCACTAGAGAGATTGTTCATGTTCGTTAGCTGTTATCAGATATGAGTGTCACTCTTACAGGAGCTACTCCACTTTATTGTGATAACCGAAGTGCATTGCACATTGCAAGCAACCCGGTCTTTCATGAACGAACGAAGCATATTGAGATTGATTGTCATTATGTTCGTGAGCGTTTTGAGGTAGGGACCATCTCTCTCTATTCTGTTGCCACTTTCCAGCATACAGCAGACTTCTTCACCAAATCCCATACTGTTCAGGAATTCCGACACTTAGTAGGCAAACTCACATTGTTTGACCCATCGTGAGTTTGAGAGGGGTGTTAAAGATTATAGTCCCATATTGAGTAGTTGGTTAGTTTTGTATTTGGTTCCTCCTATATATAAGAGATATTGTACTCAGTTATTTCTCAATTCAATATTCAGTATTGTCTTCATTTCTCTCTGATTTATTTTAACAAAGCTTATATATCTTCCAAATTTCTGACTTTTTGCTAACGGAACAAAGACACATGATTCAATATATTTATTAACTTGATAATTCGAAATCATTATCAGATTCAATGTTTAAACAATGTCTGAAATTCTAAAGTTGGTAACTGATATCAATGTATATTATCGACATATATACAGTTTCTTTTGTAGAGAATTCGTCAATCCCATAAGAGTTCAATAAATTCAAATCCAAAAACTCTCATAGGAGGAGCCCATGATGAACAGAGTTTTTTGTACTTCTCCATTAATAATTATGATTTAAGGAAAGAAAAGCACATCTTATAAGCTATAGAATGAATTCATCCCTACCCTCTTCAAATACTTAAATACAGTTATGTCTTCGAAATCCATATCCTCCTAAAATTTATCAATTAAACACAATCACCAAGCACATTGTACACAACACTCCATTTGATAATGACTTCAAATCTCTACCAAGTTAACTCTAGAAAGTTCACTTATCACACAACATAAGTAGATTTAAAAAAAAAGTGAAAGAAGATGAAGCACAATAGGAACAACTAACCCAACAAACAAACTTGACATATTAAACTATTATTAACCAAAAAGTGATATAAAAAAAACATGCAGAGTTCGAAAATCGATAAATTACCTTACAAAAATGAACAAATGAAGTGTCTGGTTGTTGTAACTTGTTCATATCCTTTCTAGCCTATAGTTTATTCGCATGTTTCCCAATTCAGAATCCAAAATTTTTGAGCTGCATCATATTTTAGAATACCAATTAGATCCAAGAGATTCAAAAGCAACCAGACATGCAAATAAACAAACAGCTAAAGGACCAATTCAAAGCTTTATCACTTTTCCTAAGGACCAATTCAAAATAGGTAAATAGTTTTTATACATTTATTTCATAGGAATATATTTCTCATGGCAATTACCCTGAAATAACTCAAATTAATATCTACATTCCTACATCAGCAAAGTAAATTATCCCCAAATGAACCAAATATCTCTTCTAATCTTCTAATCTTCTAATTTCTCCCAATCTCAACACCCATGAAACAAAATAAGGAAAATTGTCAACTGGGTAGATGGGTAGATGAATCAAGAAGAAGAGAAGAAAAAGAGAAAAGCCTTACCCTTGGCTCGACGGTAAAGCTGTGCCGCAACGGTCAGGATTGGACGGCTCAACGGCGTAGCTGCGGCGCGGCGATCGGGATTCAGCGGCTCGACGGCGAAGTTGCTGCACAACGGCTTTCTATTCTAATCTTCTAATTTCCCTTAATCTCATCACCTATGAAACAAAAATAAGGAAAATTGTCAACTGGGTAGATGGGTAGATGAATCAAGCTGGGTAGATTGGTAGATGAATCAAGAAGAAGAGAAGAAGAAGAGAAAAGCCTTACCCTTGGCTCGACGGCAAAGCTGCGACGCAACGGTCGGGATTCGACTGCTCGACGGCGAAGCTGATGTGCAACGGTTGGGATTTGGCGACTCGACAGAGAAGTTGCGGCTCGACAGCCGTGCGCTGGCGACGGGAATGCGAGAGAAAGGGCGGTGCAGGTCGAGAGAGGAGATGAATAGAGAGAAGATGAAGATGTTTTGGTTTTAGTTTTTTTTTTTTTTACAGAGAAGATGCGGCTGTGTTTTTCTTTTGTAGGGGCTGCACGTGCATCACACGGGTGTCTTTGGTGGAATTAGTTTGGCCGTACACCGCACGGGTTTGCTTAGTTACAAAATTAGGATTTGTTTGATTGCAAACCCCAATTCTCCCCTTAAAATAGTGGAGATGAATCTTATGCCCTACTAGGCATATATGGAATTTTTTCCGCATCTTCTACAGGAGTCGTAACAGGACTGCAGATTTGATGTCCAAAATAAGACGGTCCCTAGAAGAAGAAAAAATTGTACTAAATACAAAAATAACTTGTGTAAAAAATTTGTGCTTATAGCATTACTCTTAAAAATTGGTACAATTTCCTTTCAGTCAACCAATCCAAAAATAAAAATAAAAATATAAGGAAAAAAAATAGTCAGTCAACTAATCACTTTCCTAACAATTCGATGTGATAGAAAAAAGTAATAATATTGCCGGCTAAGTTCACTCAGTTCATAACGTCATTTTAGACTTGAAAGTAGAAAGATTATTCAACTCTTGGAAGCTCAAATGACTTGTATTCCTGTGCCTCGACTTCACAATTTCTTAATACATCCAAGTAGCTACTTTCCAAACTTCTCTTCTTGTATAAAGAAGAAGAAGAAGAAAAAAATTGTACAATCCATTCTTCATTGATCACATTCATCTCTTCTTCCAAGTTCTAACTCAATACTCTTCTTGTTTCACTTACAATTCTGCGTCGTTTATAAGATGAGTTAAATGAGAATGTGTGCTCTCCTCTTCGTTGCTTTCTTTTTCTCAGGTCTCATGCAGATTGCACGTGGTGAAGCTAACGATGGCTCCGTCTCCCGTGAGCGATGGCACTGCGCTTGATCAATGAGCTAGATTGGCAATCTGTATATGTAACCTTTTTATTTAAGAACGACTCCAGCCAGGCAAAATAATATATAAATCGTAAATTGTACAACAATAGTTTACAAGACATAAAACCAAAACGCAACAGAGCAATGAGCAGCGAAACACTGTAGGATGAAACAAGTAAAGCAATAGGAGCCAAAAACAACAGAGACACAGAAGCTAGTTATATAAAACAGCTATCGGCCTAAAAATGGAGATTCCAGACGCGAGAGACGGGACCCCCTGACTCTCTCGACCCCACAGCAATGGAGCGATTAACAAACTCAAAGGGCACGCCCTGAGGACACCTAGCACCTAGTACCATCCATCATGAGATACACTCGGTAGGCCGCCATCAACCATCGACTGTATATGTAACTTTTATGACAGAAAAGTTGTTGTAATCATCATTGTTATACAATTCATTGGTAAATTTATATCAATTATAATAAATATATCTGTTGTTGCACATTAATGCCTTACTGATCAAATCTATTTTTCTCGTTTTTGTTAGTTCTTTTTCTTTAATGCCATGTCTTCTCTTTGTTATATATGTTCTTGTGCAAAGCAAGCTGGAGGTCGACCTAGAGATGTAAACATAGCAACAAAAAAAATATCACTACTAAGATAGAAGTTAAAATGAATTGGGGAAAAGAGAGAAAAAAACTTGTGTTCTAGAGCAGGGTTAGCGTGGGAGGTTCCGTGTCTAGGTTTGGGAAGTATAGAGGTACTGAGCTCGAATATGGAGGTTTGGGGATGGTGGTGAGAAAGCATTGTTAGAAAGAACGACAGAATAGTTCGAGATATTTCTGTAGCCGCAACTATCTGAGGGTTATGGTTAGACTGTAACGAACTTTATTTTCGCAATATTAATAATAGATTCCTGATTTTGGTGCATGAAATCTATACTGTTATTCACGTTTGGGCAGGTTAAGCAGGAACAAAGAAGATGATGTGTAGGGAGGAGGAGTAGCTCACGACGGTAGGGACTGTATTGTAGGGGGGATGGAACATTTCTTATGTATCTTCTTTTGATTTGTCGATTCTTGTTGGCTTTGTTGCCATTGGGTTTATGTAGGATTTTGATGTAATTGGTACTACTTGTTTCGTTAATTTTTTATTAATGAAGCGATGACGAAGTCATCTTTTATTTATTTATTTATTTTTATTTTTTAAAATCTTATAAAAGTGTGTTGGTTCTCTCTACTAATTTCGGGTGAGTTTGTCAATTCCTCTCATGTTTCTAATAAGCCAATCAAAAACAATAAGGAGGACTTTGGAATTATAAAGAAAAAAAAAGTGAAAGATTATCAAAAAAATCGAGGAGTTGGCCTGATGAGGAAGATTTGGGTGGAATCGACAACTTCGATGATCGCAGCTTTGTAAGGGCATATACGCAAATCGAAGTTGGGCTAGAGAAAAGTATTGAGACTTAAACGCGGGAAAGGAACAATAGGATATTTAAAAGCAAATGTTTCTACGACGAATCGTTAATTGACTTGCTCTTACATCACAACAACATTATTAAATTTTCAAAGTCTACATTCGAATGACCCAAATTGTGGAAGATACATAATAACAACAAAAAAACGAACTAAAAACTTACACATCATCAATTTGATTATTGTCTTTGTTTGCGCTCCATGTTTATTGTTAACAATGGGGGAAATCTTAGACCGAGTTTGTAAGATATTCTAAGGTTAGAAAATATCAACGCAATAAAAACGATAACAAAAAAATTAACGAGAGAAAGAAGTGAGACACATTCTTTGCATAGGAAAAAGAACATGCAGCCAACACTAATAGAATACATATAGTAAACCTTCAACCCTAACCACATAGTTTTGGAGTATTGAATTTTTTGTCGGATCTTTCACAAACACTTTGGGATATTATCCCTGAATTTATATTATAGGGAGGGATACAGTGTGCAAAAGGGAAAGAGATGATGGGGTTTCTCTTGCTTTTGGCACGAAGGCTATTAGCTCCATAGTAGAGCACGTCCCTGATAATTGCATCGTTGTGACTGGGTTGTGAGGAATTGCAGTTACATGGATAGTTCAATGTGCTCATCAGCGTCCGAAGATTCACTTTCCACCACTTTACACATTCAAACCTGCCCTACACCTACCAATCAACTTCCCCACAATTGTGAAGAAAAGATTTTATATGCCGGCTAAGTCACGCCCTAAATGCAGTGGACCCAAGTGCATGACTTGAGAATGTAAAGACTTATCCTCATTTGCTCAGTCAAATTCTCAATGATTTTTTTTACATTCTTTTTTGAATACAATCTGACTAGGTTTCCCTATATAAAGGCACATAACATATACAACACTCAGAACACTCAAAACTATCTTCAATTATAATTCATATTTCATCCTAGTTTTAACAAGAAGATGACTACTTTAGTGAGGGTTTGTGTTTTTATGCTCAACATGGCCTTCATTTTGCCAGGGCTAGTGCAGGTTCGCTACGGCGGCGGTGGGGCCTCGGAGCCTTGGGGCCCAGCGTCAGTGAGTGATGCTGCAACTATTGATCAAGGCATAGCTTATGTGCTTATGATTGTAGCTCTAGTTGTTACTTATCTTGTACATTAATTAAGTTAGGTATCAAGTCCTTTGGCCATGGGTTTTCTCTCATAAGTTGATGATCGTCGGGAAATATGAAATGTAGTAATGATGTCCTCAATAAATCCTAACGCTTTGATCTCAAAAATGAATACTGGTGTTCAATATTTTCTATAATTTGCACTAAACTACGACAACTATTAGAGCATCTCCAATGGGGCTTCATTCCGGGCTCTAAAGTTGTCTTCAAAATGAAGATGCTTCAAAAAAATCTCAAAATTTGGTGACTTTTTGGAGCATCTTCAAATCACTATTCACTATTAGCATTTTTCATTTTACCCTTTTTTACCTTAATATCTTTTTAAGAATTCCTTCCATATCCTTTAATTAAAATGTGTACTATATATTTCGTGAATGTATATTATAAAATATTAAACCAAATTTTATTATTTTGGTACAGTTGGAAATGTCTCGACGATACCTTTAAACTGACCAATTTTGAATATTTTTTTATTGATTGAAAAAAATAATTGATACAATATTTATAGTCAAGAATATTTAGTTATTTTGTATTAGCTTAACATATTTTAAAAAGACTACCCACTCATACAATGTGATCATCTCTATGGGAGTCTTTATTTCTCCGGATTAAAAAGACTACCAATTCATACTAATATTAGGCTCGTTTTAAAGCTTTCGGCGAGACATTTCCAACAGCATAATTTTTTTTCCCAAATAGATTATTAATATAAGCAATTTAATGTAAAATTATTTACAACAAAACTAATCAAAAACTCATTTTTTTCCAAAAATTTATATTGTATAAATTATAGAGGGGCATGGTTGGAGTGCCCCTTTATTTTCTCATCTCTATAATGAAATATTCCCAGGAATATTCCATTATAGAGATGAGAAATAACGACCTCCATTGGAGATGCTCTTAGCACATGAACATACAAGCAATGTACAGAGTTATCTAGCTTTTTGCCCCACTTTTTATTTTTATTTAGTGGAATGCCCTTGTTTAGAAAATATTTAGTGAAATGACCTAGTTCTTAATTAAATTTCTATAGTATCCTTCCGATAATAATTTTTATAGGATGTGTGACCATTCTTCAAAATCTAAAAGTTTTTGGGTTTTAGGATAATTTCTATTTTTATTATTAGATTTTAGTTTTTCTGTTTTCTAACTTATAAATTATTAATAAATTTATGGAAAATTAAGTTAAAATAACTTGCTCTGTACTGGCTCTGATACCATTATTGGGTGAAGCGTTACATGACTGATTACAGGACCGACTCTTACGCAGATACAAATAAAAAGTACATAAACTGACTCAGTACATAAAGCAAACTCACAAGACTAACACGACATAAAGAAAATAATACAAGACAACATGAAGAAAGTAGTACAACTAACTTGTAGACTAGTATGTCCATAAGTCTTCAAGTTACTTTCATCATTATTAGATTCCTTGATTAGATTTGTCTCCTTCTCCTTTGTTAGGTCTCTTTCACCATTATTAGGTTTCTTTATTAAATTTGTCTCCTTCTCCTTTGTTAGATTCCTTTTCTTATCTCTCGTACCTCCATTACTTTCACAAATTAAATTCTGCTTGTCTTCTTTTTCTTCATATGTATTTAGTATGCTCTGATACCAACTGTGAGAGCGAAGCGTGTAATCAAAAGGAAGAGAGTATCAAAAACTTTAAACTTCTAAAGATGATAGTTTGGTGTAAAATAATATTCGTCGAAATAATGGATATTGTCTATTCTGAAAATGAAATCATGAGTAGGGAGGGATTTCTTAAGGATACCATAAAAATCAAAACAAAATGGCCCATCATGCTTCCGACCTTGTTAAGCCTCTTTGAGCTGCTCTGTACCAGTTACTACTAGTAGATAAAATTTCTCTAGTATGCACCCCGATTTCAGTGCTCCTTTTACGTTCCTTCCATCTCAGGACTATTATACTCTTCAAGAGAGCTTCACCCAAGAGATACGTCTGGAACAACTACTAACACTTCGATACAGGCAACCACAACCTAGTTCATTTCCTGCGACTAGGTGTACAGCTCAACTAGAGAAGGTTGCATATTAGACTTTTTGCAAGATTTTTCAGGCAGAGCCTAACAAAACTCTCCCTGAGGGGAAGAGATTAGGTAGTCATCTCTTATTTTGAACAAGAAAGATAATTTTTATTTCTTTCAAACTTGTTACAAACAGAGACTCTTCAAGATTTTGTGGAATTTTTTCTCTCCAGGATAGTCTGCCCTCTCTCTTGTTTACCTTTCCCTTTTATAGACCAAGGGATCAGCTTACAACAGGTTTTCATGCGTTACTGCTTACATCATATGTTCAATAATTGGATAAATACGTAAGTGTTTACATCAGCTTACAATAATTGTTCTAATTACATTTTGGCCAATTCTAGGAAAAAAGATTCCTCTTGGCCGACATCTTCACATGCTGCACATTTATGTTGGTGCTCCATCTTCATCAAACTACAATAATGTACGGCTATCTCTGCTGTCATTGTCATTGCTCCAGTAGATAGTATCTGGTACCAGCTGTTAAACAGCTCATGCTTATCTTATGGCTGTTTGATCTTTGTTATACTATACATTATTATCTTATCTGAATCTGGGCTATCATAGATCCATATATTGCTGTCTCTTTGTTTTATGTCTTTCAATTCACAGTACATGTTCCTGAAGCCTATTGCCCTTCTTTCTGGAATTAATTTCTCAAATTCTTCACCTTTAAATGGTACAATATTTGATGCTCCATAGATCATTTGGGTGGTCATCCCTATTTTTATAACATGTTCTGCTGGAAATTCTTCCTCATCATTAAGATACTCTGGGATGGCTGAATACATTCTGACATATATTTTCGAGGCCTTCGTGAGCCCAAAATAACTTTTGGCTGCCTTGTAAATTTCTCTTTGTGGTGGATTAGTTCTTCACATTCTCTGGACGGATAAATGCAATGAATTAGTCCTCTTTCGAACAGTGCCCCAGTTGTTCTTGGATTAGCTCCTGGTAGGATGATGGCCTTGTTCATGTGCTGTTGAGATGTGGTCTTGATGAACTGGTTTACCTCCGTTACTTGACATAGTTTTTGAATATATTGTAAAAATAATATTTTCTTCGATACTTTGGTAGGAGCTTTCTCAGTAAGAAGTGTCACCTTGTATGTGGTTTTATTTGAGGATATAATTGCTTCTTCTTTTACTGACTGAGAAGGCTCACCTATCTCACTCATTTTTTCGCTATTATTGTCCACCATATTTTCTGTGGTTACATGCTGACTTACATGCTGATGGAACAGACTTTGGAGTCCACATATTTGTAGTTGTAACTGATTAAATGCTTCTTTTAATTGCTCCATTGTGCCCTTGATGTAAATAACATCTTATTCTATTTGTTGGACTCTGGTTTCCATTCTGCAATAAGTAAAATAGTTAATTTCTTGATAGAAAATCAGCTAAAATATTATCTTTTCCTTATGTTTTCTATTAAGAAATCGTAATGTGCTAACTCCATCTGCCACCTTATCAATCTTTTGTTTGCTTTGGTTGGATTTATTATTTTGTTAATCCAACTCTTTGCTTGGGTATTATCTGTCCTTACTGTAAATTTTGTTGAATGTATATGTATATTCTCAATATAATAGGATAATATTGTGTATATTGTTCTATGGGGCAACACGGGTTTACACGTGTTATGTATTAATTATTGGAACGGGTTGAGTGGGCTAAAAGCCCAGTACCCTAAACCCAGTCTAATCTCTTTATAAGCTGGTCTAGAGGTAGTGCTCTGTGATATTCCAATACTGATAAGCAGGGTATAATATCTTAAGCGGCTAGAGATTAACCCTAACCCTAATTTCCCCAAATCAGTATTAACAAATTTTGTGTGTATTATAAATAGTTCAAACTTTTTTATAGCTTTTAAGATTGCTAGTAGTTCTTTTCGTTTATGTGGTAATTTTGTTGGGTTTGTGTGAAAGATCCACTAGTATATCTAGCCAGTTTTTCCTCCTTTTCTCCTTTTTCAATAAATTTTAATGCTGCTCCCCAATTGTTTTCACAAGCATCTGTTTCTATTATCCAAGAACATTCTTTAACAGGTAATTTTAGGTTATGTAATTCTGAAGTTTGTTGTTTTAATAATTTAAGTTTCTCTTCATCCTCCGGGTTCCATTCCCATTTCTTTAACTTTTTTAGTATTTTTTGTAACCAATTTGTTTTTGCTGATAAATTTGGTATGTAACCTCTTATTTGATTTAGTAATTCTATTATAGCTTGTACTTCTCTTTTTTCTTTTAGGACGTTAGGAAAAGTCTTTATTTTTTCTGCTATATGTGGTTGTAATTCTATTCCTTAATGTGATAATTTTGTTCCTAAGAATTCTATCTCAGTTTTGAATAATTTCATTTTCTTTTTTGATAGTATAATACCTGCATTTTTCACTATTTCTATGAATTTTAGTAGATGTTCTTTATGTTGTTCTTCGTTTTCGGATCCTATTAGAATATCATCTACATATACTAATATGAAATTGTTGTATTTTTCAAAAATTTTATCTATATACTCTTGAAATATTCCTGGGCTATTTTTATAATCGAATGGTAATACATTCCATTCATAAAATCCCTGAGGTGTGCTAATTGCTGTTAAAGGTTTTGAATCTTCTGTTAGTTTCATATGATAAAATCCTGATTTACAATCAAATTTTGAATATATTTTTCCTGTTCTTACTGTGTTAAGTAGTATTTGCATGTCTGGTAGTGGCTATCCAAACCTCTTAGTATTTTTATTTAATTACTTATAATTTACTACCATTCAAGATTTACCTCTTTTTTCTTCTGAATGCTTTCTTTACTATGAATGCTGGTGATGAATGTGGACTTTGTGATTTTCTTATGTAATTATTTTCCATTAATTCTTTTATGTATATTTTGAACTCTTTAATGTCTGTTAGAGTATGTCTTATAGGTTTAATTTTTATTATTTTGTTGTTATCTATTAACTCTATATGTGCTGTGGGTTCACTTAAGTTCCATTTTGCCAAGGGGTTTTCTCCGCACAGATCTTTTAATTGTTTTTGTAAAATTTCTTTTGTAGTTGTTTCTTGAACTTGTTGTATTCTAGTTTTGTTTGGTAAATATTAGTATTCATCATGCTGGGTTAAAGAAACTCTGATGTGTGGCAGGTCAGTTTTGGAATAAGGTTGGGTTATTCTAATTGCTATTGCTTGGTGTCTGCAAGGTGTGGTAAATACAACTGATTTATGTGATATAGTTATGGGATAGTATTGTTGGAAAAAATCATTTCCTAAGAGTACTTCATTATTCATATCATTAAACTGGTATATTATAGGTATTTTTAGTATGTAACTTCCTATTTGTACATTAACATTTTGTTGATATTTGTCAAGTATGATAGTTTGTCCAGTTAATCCAGTTATGGCTTTTTTATTAAAACCATCTTGTTTCCATTTTGGTAGTATATTTTCGCGACATAGACTAGTACCTGCTCCGGTGTCTATTAGACTGTGATAGTTTCTTGATTTGTATCCTTCGTAAATAAATTATGTTAGAATGTATAATGTGTTTTTTTTTGCTTTTAATGGATTCATTTGTCCAATATCCTATTTATTATCATGCTTTCATTGTTTACTGTTAATGTAATTTTTTCTTCTTGAATTGAGTAAGGTTGTACTGATGTAAGGAAGTCAATTCCTAATAACATTTCATTAATATAGTGTTCTGGGTCTACGTGTAAGTGTAATAACATTTCCTTTTTACCATTTATCCTTATTGATAGTATGATTTTATGTACAATTGGATGTCTATTATTGTAATAGTCTAGGTAGTAATATGGGTTTTCTAATGTTATTAATTCAGTGGTTTTTACATTTGTTTGTTTAATATGTGAATTAGTAGTTCCTGTATTTACTAAGGCTATTTGTTTATTTCATTTTCCATTGTCATGATATTCTATTTCTATTTTAAATTGGTTATTGTTTTGGTGTTCTAATGTATTTATTATTGGTATTAATTCGAATGTTTGTTGTTTATTTCTTATTGATAGTGATCTCTTTCCGAACATTATTTGTGGTGCATTTCCTTTTGCAGTTTCTTTTGCTTTATTAAAGTCGAATTCTATATAAGTTGGTATAGTCATTTCAGGGTTCTCTCTAGCTGGTTTGTATCTTATGATTGCGCTAAATAGAGGCTCTATTTTAAAATTATCTGTATTTCTATTCTTTAGTTCGTGCTTGCTAGTGAAAGCGTAAATGTTTCTTATTTGTATACTCATAACTTTGTTTTTTTTTATCATTTTTATACCTGATAACCTATGATACATAACTAGACTTTTATCTTTATTTTCTTCTGCCATGCTTATAGAGAAATTAGGTTTTATTGTAAATGTTATCTTTTGGTATCTTGTGTACTTGATATTATCCTGTCATCCATTAGGTATATTTCGAGGGGTGTATTTATTCCTTCCTTAGAATAGGCTTTTATTATTATTTGTACAGCTCCTAAATGTATGTGTCTTAATATTTTTCTGGTCTTTTCACTTATTTTTTCCATCTCTTGTCTTATTATTCTTTCGGTTATTAATGGAATTATGGTTTTGCCTTGTGCTTGTTCAATGTCTATAGGTTGTTCATTATTCCTAGCTATTATGATGGTACTTTTCTTTCTTTCAAATATTGGTAGTTTAAAATTTTCTTTTGAATTTATATCTAATTTGGTCGCTCTTATTTTATCGTATTTATGTATGTCAAAGCACATTCTTTCTCATAGTTTTTCATTGTTTTCTTCTCTTTCTGAAGGTTCTCCTATTTCTGTTAAATCTGTTATCATGTTTATTTCACATTCTTCTGTTTCACCTTCACTACTTCCACTATCATCTTCCATTACCATTATTTCTTCATCTTCACTTATTTCTGACCATTCTTCATCATATTCTATGAGTTCATAATTTATGTTATTCATTTCTTCAATTTCTTCTATGTATTTTACATTTTCTTTTTTCATTCTTTTAGGACAATTTGGTGATATATGTCCTACCTCTCCACATATGTAACAATTACATTTTTTAGGATTTTTCGTATACTGCCTATTTTTATTCTTCTTCATTTTTCTAAAGTATTTTTTATAAGGTTTTCTATATTTCTTAAAAGTTTTTCTATATTTTGGTTTATATTTTTGGAATTTGTAATTATTCTTCTTTGTGTATTTATAGTTATTATTGCATTCCCAATGATTCGGCCTTGCATCCTCACAACAAATTCTTCGTTTATATGTTCTATAATATTTCATTGTTGCTCTAGCATCTTGGCATACTTTATTCCTATAACTTTTACGAATTGCGTTCTATACCCTAAAGTGTCTACTTCTAGTTTTACTTTCTGACTTATGTATGCACTATATATGTTTATACTCCATGGATCAGGTAGTTTTAAAAAGAATGAGTCTAAAATTGGACTCCGTTCTTCTTTTGTATAATAACTATCTTGAAAATATTCTCGAAATTCACAAGCATAGTTGTCAAAATGGCACATGTCGCATATTTCTAAGTTATTTAGTCTCCATCTTGCTTGATTCTTTTTATATTTAGTATGTTTTTCTCCTTTATCATATACACTGAATTCAGTTTTCATTGCTTTTTCGTAATTTGTAATTATTTCTTTTAAACCTAAGGTCTGTTGTGCTGAGCTTTCTTCAGTTCCTCTATCATCAATTGGTCTTGATTTTCTTATAGTATTTCTCTCTTCTTCCTCTAGCCCATTCCACCATTTTGCTACTACTCCCATAAAGGTGGCTTCTATAAATCTCTCAAATGCATTTTCGTTAAGGTTTTGCCTAAATCCTACTATTAGTGACGCTTTTACCCATTCTTCAATTGTCCTATCTACGTCTTTTATGCAATCTAGGTCTAATCATTCTCCATTTCCTGCTATTCCTTTTTCGTAGTGTTCTGTAGGTTCATATTTTGGGGTTTCTTTTTCATTATCTTTTCCTAGTTGCATTCTTCTTTTTGTGTTTTGCCATTTCCATGGTAATTGATAAGGTTTTTTATTAGGTGGTGGTCTTAAGATTTCATACATGTTACTTGGAATTTCTGAAGATTTTGCAGTAATCTTATCTTGGCCCATTTTTGTTTCCTCATTTGTTATATCTAGATTTTTCAAGGCTTCTTCTACTTCTTCTGAATTAGGATTTGCCATTAAATCTTCTATTTCCAAGATATTTATATTAAGTTTTGTTATGGCTTCTAACTCTTTCATACCTTCTTCTGTTATGCCTGATTCTTCTTCTGGGTAGTCAGTTATATATCTACCTAATTCTTTAATATTTTTATTTGTGATTCTTAAATCTTTTCTTATATCTCTTAACATTTCAGGACCATTGTAATCTTTTTCCAACTCTTGTATGTTTATCATATAAATTTCTGGGTTCATGTTAGGAATTAATACAACTGTTTCGTTGGTCATACTTAACCTATTATTTTGTATGCTAGTAGGTGTTGGTAATACCAACTTGCTTCTTCGTTTCTGTCATTTAATACTTTGTATGCTATTTCTTTTTGTATCTCTTTAGGTAGTTGATTAGTTGCTTTTCTTGTTGGTAACAGGTATTCTGATATTTCTTTACTAGCAATATGCTTCCTTTCTGCTAATCTTTTATCAACGTATCTATTCCTGAATTTTGAAGGATTTTTTTAGTTTAAGTTTCTTTATTTTTTGTGAATTATCTAGCTTTTATAAGGATAAGGTGTATTATAGTTTATAATTTCCAAAGTAGGGTTATATATACAATTTTGTTTTTAGGTTCTTATATTTAAAAGGGTTAGCTAGTTAAATATTTTATAAAAGTGGGTTGTTTGGCTAAATCTTTTAGAAAGTGGGGTATTTGGCTAAATGTTTTCCAAAAGTGGGTTAGTAATGTACATGCTATAAAAATAGAAGGAATATTTTAGCAAATGCCCCCATTCAAAATGTGAAAACTAGCATATACCCCCACTATTTTTTAAAACTAAGAAATACCCCTAGTTTGGACGGAATCATTAAAATTCCGTTAAGTTAACTTACGTGGATCACTTGTGACACAGTAAAATGACCAAAATACCCCTAATAAAATTATTTTAGCAAATACCCCTATTCCGAATATAAAAACTAGCATATACCCCCACTATTTTAAAAAACTAAGATATACCCTCAGTTTGGAAAAGGAAAAATTTGTATTTATAATTATGCCGTCAGGTAAGCTCGAAAATTTCCCAAAAATGCTATGTATAATTATGCCATCACTACTTTAAATTGAAGGATTTACAACCGAACTTACTTCTGCAGATAAATACTTAGAAAGGAACTACAACAATGACTAAAAGGGGAGCTACAACCGAACTATGACCCAAAGGGGAATGACTTACAATAATCTTAAATTGCACATTTATATTCTTGTAGATTAGTAGATATGCAACTTACTGGAAAATGTGTGGAATAGTTCTATAGCTAGCTACAAAGCACATACACTTCTATATGGAATCTCATATGTAATATCAGCATATGCATATAACTCCTTTGTCGTCCATCAAATATATGTACTAGTATACAAGTCACCTTCACTAATCTTGACTTACCTTACCTAAGCTCCATATCCGAATTGCGCCTTAGTGGAAGAATGAATAAAGGTCGGTTATGTTTAGAAAATTATTTGTTAAAAGTAATGCTATTCTGACGTTTAGAGCATGCAGATATAGATGCCCAAAACTGTAAAAAAATAATAATTAAACATCAAACTTTTTTTGAAAAATATTCAAGAAATTCCTTGAAATCTATGGAACAAATAGTCAAGATGAGCAATTTAGATTGATTTTATTTTGGTACTTTTTAATTGTGTGGAGTCGTAACAGGGATTGGGTTGATGATAAATTTGTTGTCTATGTAAGGTGGTAGGTACAGATTCAATGAAGAAGTACCATCCCTGTCTTGTGAATGCTCAATGTAGATGTTCATTGTTCCTGGTTGGGGAGTGCAATTCGTTTGATAGCAGTGTGGTTCGGGAATTTTGCCTGAAAACTCTGACTGAGTGCTTGCAATCTTCTTCCACTGTGAATCTCTTCCATAGTGTATGCTGTAGTCATACTTTCCCACTTTTGTTGCAATATTTATTATACTTATTTATTTGGACTAAATCTGAATGGTTGTACATGATGTTCTGAGTTTCAACATCCAAATTGCAGATGTCGAGGAATATAGAATATAGGCAAGTCTGTTGACAAGAGCTGGGAGAGCAGAGCCCTTCTTATTCTAGATGTACTAAACATCACTTTAGAAAGTTCTCTATGTGAATGCAAGGTAATGACTAATGAACTAATTTTCTGATAGTATTTATGAAATTTTTTGAAATGCCATCTTTGTACATCAGAATGTCACTCACCAACGAAGGCACTGTTGATATGATACCTATGTGCCATACATAGTGTTTTTTCTATAGCATAATATTTTCCTCTTTACTTTGCAATTTTTAGATAGTCAATTATACTTGGTGGTTTTGCTTCTTTTTTTTCTCAGTGTAAATTTGATGAACGACAAAGCTGTTATATGTTCCTAGTTATACCTGTTGGAACCAATAGATAAACTTGGCGATTTCTTTATAGACAAAGGTGTTATATGCATATGCTGATATTACATATGAGATTCCATATAGAAGTGTATGTGCGTTGTAGCTAGCTATAGAACCATTCCACACATTTTCTAGTAGGTTGCAAATCTACTAATCTACAAGAATATAAATGTGCAATTTAAGATTATTGGAAGTCATTTTCCTTTGGGTCATAGTTCGGTTGTAGCTCCCCATTTAGTCATTGTTGTAGCTCCTTTCTAAGTATTTATCTGCAGAAGCAAATTCGGTTGTAAATCCTTCAATTTAAAGTAGTGATGGCAAAATTATACATAGCACTTTTGGAAAATTTTCGAGCTTACTTGATGGTATAATTATACATACAAATTTTTCCTTTTCCAAACTGAGGGTATATCTTAGTTTTTTAAAATAGTGGGGTATATGCTAGTTTTTATATTCCGAATAGTGGTATTTGCTAAAATAATTTTATTCGGGGTATTTTGGTCATTTTACTGAGTCACATGTGATGCACGTAAGTTAACTTAACGAAATTTTAACGATTCCGTCCAAACTAGAGGTATTTCTTAGTTTTTAAAAATAGTTGGGGTATATGCTAGTTTCCACATTTTGAATGGGAACATTTGCTAAAATATCCCAAAATAGAACGATGAGATACACAGTCAACACTTTTCGGGCATCCATCAGAGCGTTGATGAAGAGGACGCAAATCTCAATGCACGGTTGACCCCTTTTGAAGTCAAACAAGTGACTAAAGCTTCACATACAATGCCTAGAATTTTAATCCATCCCAAAAGACCCACTGCCAGTTACACACCTACACCACCAGCTTCAACTTTCTTCCTACATTACAAAAAAGCAAATGGGGTTTCTCTTGCTTTTGGCACGAAGGCTATTAGCTCGATAGTAGAGCACGTCCCTGATAATTGCATCGTTGTGACTGGATTGTGAGGAATTGCAGTTACATGGACAGTTCAATGTGCTCATCAGCGCCCGAAGATCCACTTTCCACCACTTTCCACATTCGAACCTGCCCTACACCTACCAATCAACTTCCCCACAATTGTGAAGAAAAGATTTATATGCCGGCTAAGTCAAGCCCTAAATGCAGTGGACCCAAGTGCATGACTTGAGAATGTAAAGACTTATCCTCATTTGCTCAGTCAAATTCTCAATAATTTTTTTTACATTCTTTTTTGAACAATCTGACTAGGTTTCCCTATATAAAGGCACATATATAACATATACAACACTCTAAACACTAAAACTATCTTCAATTATAATTCATATTTCATCCTAGTTTTAACAAGAAGATGACTACTTCAGTGAGGGTTTGTGTTTTTATGCTCAACATGGCCTTCATTTTGCCAGGGATAGTGCAGGTTGGCTACGGCGGCGGTGGGGCCTCGGAGCCTTGGGGCCCAGCGTCAGTGAGTGATGCTGCAACTATTGATCAAGGCATAGCTTATGTGCTTATGATTGTAGCTCTAGTTGTTACTTATCTTGTACATTAAGTTAGGTATCAAGTCCTTTGGCCAAGGGTTTTCTCTCATAAGTTGATGATCGTCGGGAAATATGAAATGTAGTAATGATGTCTTCAATAAATCCTAACGCTTTGATCTCAAAAATGAATACCGGTGTTCAATATTTTCTATAATTTGCACTAAACTACGACAACTATTAGAGCATCTCCAATGGGACTTCATTCCGGGCTCTAAAGTTGTCTTCAAAATGATGATGCTTCAAAAAAATCTCCAAATTTGGAGACTTTTTGGAACATCTTCAAATCACTATTCACTATTAGCATTTTTCATTTTACCCTTTTTTACCTTAATATCTTTTTAAGAATTCCTTCCATATCCTTTAATTAAAATGTGTACTATATATTTCGTGAATGTATATTATAAAACATTAAACCAAATTTTATTATTTTGGTACAGTTGGAAATGTCTCGACGATACCTTTAAACTGACCAATTTTGAATATTTTTTTATTGTTTGAAAAAAATAATTGATACAATATTTATAGTCAAGATTATTTAGTTATTTTGTATTAGCTTAACATATTTTAAAAAGACTATCCACTCATACAATGTGATCATCTCTATGGGGGTCTTTATTTCTCCGGATTAAAAAGACTACCCATTCATACTAATATTAGGCTCGTTTTAAAGCTTTCGGCGAGACATTTCCAACAGCATAATTTTTTTTCCCAAATAGATTATTAATATAAGCAATTTAATGTAAAATTATTTACAACAAAACTAATCAAAAACTCATTTTTTTCCAAAAATTTATATTGTATAAATTATAGAGGGGCATGGTTGGAGTGCCCCTTTATTTTCTCATCTCTATAATGGAATATTCCGAGGAATATTCCATTATAGAGATGAGAAATAAAGACCCCCATTGGAGATGCTCTTAGCACATGAACATACAAGCAATATTGTACAGAGTTATCTAGCTTTTTGCCCCACTTTTTATTTTTATTTAGTGGAATGCCCTTGTTTAGAAAATATTTAGTGAAATGACCTAGTTCTTAATTAAATTTCTGTAGTATCCTTCCAATAATAATTTTTATAGGATGTGTGACCTTTCTTCAAAATCTAAAAGTTTTTGGGTTTTAGGATAATTTTTATTTTTATTATTAGATTTTAGTTTTTCTGTTTTCTAGCTTATAAATTATTAATAAATTTATGGAAAATTAAGTTAAAATAACTTACTATGTACTGGCTCTGATACCATTATTGGGTGAAGCGTTACATGACTGATTACAGGACCGACTCTTACGCAGATACAAATAAAAAGTACATAAACTGACTCAGTACATAAAGCAAACTCACAAGACTAACACGACATAAAGAAAATAATACAAGACAACATGAAGAAAGTAGTACAACTAACTTGTAGACTAGTATGTCCATAAGTCTTCAAGTTACTTTCATCATTATTAGATTCCTTGATTAGATTTGTCTCCTTCTCCTTTGTTAGGTCACTTTCACCATTATTAGGTTTCTTTATTAAATTTGTCTCCTTCTCCTTTGTTAGATTCCTTTTCTTATCTCCCGTACCTCCATTACTTTCACAAATTAAATTCTGCTTGTCTTCTTTTTCATCATATGTATTTAGTATGCTCTGATACCAACTGTGTGAGCGAAGCGTGTAATCAAAAGGAAGAGAGTATCAAAAACTTTAAACTTCTAAAGATGATAGTTTGGTGTAAAATAATATTCGTCGAAATAATGGATATTGTCTATTCTGAAAATGAAATCATGAGTAGGGAGGGATTTCTTAAGGATACCATAAAAATCAAAACAAAATGGCCCATCATGCTTCCGACCTAGTTAAGCCTCTTTGAGCTGCTCTGTACCAGTTACTACTAGTAGATAAAATTCCTCTGGTATGCACCCCGATTTCAGTACTCCTTTTACGTTCCTTCCATCTCAGGACTATTATGCTCTTCAAGAGAGCTTCACCCAAGAGATACGTCTGGAACAACTACTAACACTTCGATACAGGCAACCACAACCTAGCTCATTTCCTGCTACTAGGTGTACAGCTCAACTAAAGAAGGTTGCACATTAGACTTTTTGCAAGTTTTTTCATGCAGAGCCTAACAAAACTCTCCCTGAGGGGAAAGATTAGTTAGTCATCTCTTATTTTGAACAAGAAAGATAATTTTTATTTCTTTCAAACTTGTTACAAACAACGGCTCTTCAAGATTTTGTGGAATTTTTTCTCTTCGGGATAGTCTACCCTCTCTCTTGTTTAGCTTTCTCTTTTATAGACCAAGGGATCAGCTTACAACAGGTTTTCATGCGTCACTGCTTACATCATATGTTCAATAATTGGATAAATACGTAAGTGCTTACATCAGTTTACAATAATTGTTCTGATTACATTTTGGCCATTTCTAGGAAAAAAGATTCCTCTTGGTCGACATCTTCACATGCTGCACATTTATGTTGGTGCTCCATCTTCATCAAACTACAATAATGTACGGCTATCTCTGCTGTCATTGTCATTGCTCCAATAGATAGTATCTGGTACCAGCTATTAAACAGCTCATGCTTATCTTGTGGCTGTTTGATATTTGCTATACTATACATTATTATCTTATCTGAATCTAGGCTATCATAGATCTATATATTGCTGTCTCTTTGTTTTATGTCTTTCAATTCACAGTACATGTTCCTGAAGCCTATTGCCCTTCTTTCTGGAATTAATTTCTCAAATTCTTCACCTTTAAATGGTACAATATTTGATTCTCCATAGATCATTTGGGTGGTCATCCATATTTTTATAACATGTTCTGCTGGAAATTCTTCCTCATCATTAAGATACTCGGGGATGGCTGAATACATTCTGACATATATTTTTGAGGCCTTCGTGAGCCCAAAATAATTTTTGGCTGCCTTGTAAATTTCTCTTGGTGGTGGATTAGTTCTTCACATTCTCTGGACGGATAGATGCAATGAATTAGTCCACTTTCGAACAGTGCCCTAGTTGTTATTGGATTAGCTCATGGTAGGATGATGGCCTTGTTCATGTGCTGTTGAGATGTGGTCTTGATGAACTGGTTTACCTCCGTTACTTGACATAGTTTTTGAATATATTGTAAAAATAATATTTTCTTCGATACTTTGGTAGGAGCTTTCTCAGTAAGAAGTGTCTCCTTGTATGTGATTTTATTTGAGGATATAATTGCTTCTTCTTTTACTGACTGAGAAGGCTCACCTATCTCACTCATTTTTTCGCTATTATTGTCCACCATATTTTCTGTGGTTACATGCTGACTTACATGCTGATAGAACAGACTTTGGAGTCCACATATTTGTAGTTGTAACTGATTAAATGCTCCTTTTAATTGCTCCATTGTTCCCTTGATGTAAATAACATCTTATTCTATTTGTTGAACTCTGGTTTCCATTCTGCAATAAGTGAAATAGTTAATTTCTTGATAGAAAATCAGCTAAAATATTATCTTTTCCTTTTATGTTTTATATTAAGAAATCGTAATGTGCTAACTTCATCTGCTACCTTATCAATCTTTTGTTTGCTATGGTTGGATTTATTATTTTGTTAATCCAACTCTTTGCTTGGGTATTATCTGTCCTTACTGTAAATTTTGTTGGATGTATATGTATATTCTCAATATAATAGGATAATATTGTGTATATTATTCTATGGGGAAACACGGGTTTACACGTGTTATGTATTAATTATTGGAACGGGTTGAGTGGGCTAAAGGCCCAGTACCCTAAACCCAGTCTAATCTCTTTATAAGCTGGTCTAGAGGTAGTGCTCTGTGATATTCCAATATTGATAAGCAGGGTATAATATCTTAAGCGGCTAGAGATTAACCCTGACCCTAATTTCCCCATTTAGAATATGTTTAGCAAACAAGATTTACAATTTAATAAAATCATCATATGCTTTAAAACATGTAATATAGCTAGCGTATAAATATTTTGACAAATTTCTTAAAGAGCCTAGTATATGAATTAAGTAATTCAGATCAGTGCCTTTAACTTTGTTGGGTGTCAAATATAATGGCTATTATTTACTTGGTTTTATTGACATGCTTGTTAATTGGAAGCGACATCTCTATTCTAAATGGAGTTAAAATTGTGCTATCCAAATAAATTTAGCACCTAAGTGGTGTGGACACCATATTATGTATAAGGGTGAGTTTTGGTTGGTAAGGGATAAACCTTAGTCAAACTCGATAAATCAATAATGTGTTTCAAAAGTGGGGATATAGTGATCGAAAGTGTATTTTGAAACACCTTATGATTATGATAAAAGGTTGACACCTTATGATGGTGCAACTATGAGACAGGTAGATCATTCTAAAATAATTGAAAGTCTCGTGTATACAAAGATCTGCACTAGAATAGACATAGCCTTTGAGGTAGGTATGATCTGCAGATTTACTAATAATTCCATACGCATTTGAGTGCCCTTAAGAGACTAATGAGATACCTGAGTTGTACTCAAGAGTTTGCTTTGTGCTACTCAAAGTTTTCTGAAAGTCAACAACTAGTGGATATGTGTTCACACTAGGAGGAGCAGAAAAATTATGGAGATTAATAGGCAAACAAACGTTGCGTTCTCATCCAAGGAATTAGACCTCTATGTGTTATCCTCTGCAGGGGAAGAGACTGAGTGGATTGAATGACTTATTGCTAATCATCCATTTGAGAAGTTTAATGTACATTCTCTAATTCTGTTATGCGACTATCAAGCTATAATGCACTGTAGCTCATAACTCACTCTATAATAGTAAGAGGAGTATATTAAGACTGAAAGAAGCCTAGTTAAACTTTCTCATAGATAAAGTGCAATTGTGACAAATATGGTCAATGCTCTTGCTAAGAGACTTGAAAGTGATCTAATTATCAAAACTATGGGGAAAATGGAGTTAAAAGCTGTTGAGTCAAAAGCTTTAACATCTAAGTTGTTTTGAAATTTAGAATCCAATTGGAGCCATAGGGAACTTCAAACTGAAGCATCAATTTTAGGCAGTTGACATGCTTTAGATAATTTAAAAAGTTCTATGTAAATTCTATTAATATATAATTTCATTCCAATTTTGATGATGCTATATATTTTCATAATTTACTTAGAATCATTTCATTATTCCAAAAGAAAGCATGAAAACTTGTCGATGTGTTTCCGATGTTTAGAACTGTTGTTATATCATTCCAATTTTGATGATATAACTCTTTTATGGATTCATGTTTCATTCCAATTTTGATGATTTAGAATTAACCATAATTGATTTGACTGTTCTATCATTCCAATATGAAACATAGTATAGTTCTTGTGTAGAAACTATAATAGTTCTTGTTTTTTATTTTGTTAAAGAAACTTGATTATGATGCTTGCGTTACATTTTGCTAGGCTATCGTTGAATTGTACTAAGTTATTTAGTAGAACCAGATACTTTATGAAATTTGCTAGAATTTTTAGAGATGTGTCTCTTGATATTCTTGTTTTCAATAAGCTAGCAAAGATAGAGGAGTTGAATCTGTCAACATAGATTTCAAAATAATGATTTGCTCAAAATGGAGGAGTAAACATAAAGCAGTTTGCAAGGATATAGTTTTGGTTTATTTCTCTGAGGAATAACTTTGTCACTTGCTTGATAAAACTTCTGTTGAGTTTAAGACTCTTGTGTTCATGAGCTTAAAACTCATATTTTATTCTTGAAGTTTATTTGCTTTGGTTGATTTTGAAACTATGACAGGTTCCTCTAGTTGGTTTAGTCTTTGTGAACTATTTATTTATGGTTTTAGAACTATTTGATTATTTTGGTTTAGTCATATTTGAACTATTCAAGTTATAATTGATTTAGTCTATGATCCATGGTTTTTATGATTCAATAATGTTTGAATTTTTATGATCCAATATTATAACATTGCTTAGCCTAATATATTGAGAATATAGGAGGAGATTATTAGATGTATATGTATATTCCCAATATAGTAGGATAATATTATGTATATTGTTCTATGGGGCAACACGGGTTTACACGTGTTATGTATTAATTATTGGAACGGGTTGAGTGGGCTAAAAGCCCATTACCCTAAACCCAGTCTAATCTCTTTATAAGCTGGTCTAGAGGTAGTGCTCTGTGATATTCCAATACTGATAAGCAGGGTATAATATCTTAAGCAGCTAGAGATTAACCCTAACCCTAATTTCTCCCAATCAGTATTAACAAATTTTGTGTGTATTATAAATAGTTCAAACTTTTTTATAGCTTTTAAGATTGCTAGTAGTTCTTTTTCGTTTATGTGGTAATTTTGTTGGGTTTGTGTGAAAGATCCACTAGTATATCTAGCCAGTTTTTCCTCATTTTCTCCTTTTTCAATAAATTTTAATGTTGCTCCCCAACTGTTTTCACAAGCATCTGTTTCTATTATCCAAGAACATTCTTTAACAGGTAATCTTAGCTTATGTAATTCTGAAGTTTGTTGTTTTAATAATTTAAGTTTCTCTTCATCCTCTGGGTTCCATTCCCATTTCTTAAACTTTTTTAGTTTTTTTTGTAACCAATTTATTTTTGCTGATAAATTTGGTATGTAACCTCTTGTTTGATTTAGTAATTTTATTATAGCTTGTACTTCTCTTTTTTCTTTTAGGACGTTAGGAAAAGTCTTTATTTTTTCTGCTATATGTGGTTGTAATTCTATTCCTTCATGTGATAATTTTGTTCCTAAGAATTCTATCTCAGTTTTGGATAATTCCATTTTCTTTTTTGATAATATAATACCTGCATTTTTCACTATTTCTATGAATTTTAGTGGATGTTCTTTATGTTGTTCTTTGTTTTCGGATCCTATTAGAATATCATCTGCATATACTAATATGAAATTATTGTATTTTTCAAAAATTTTATCTATATACTCTTGAAATATTCCTGGGCTGTTTTTATAATCGAATGGTAATACATTCCATTCATAAAATCCTTGAGGTGTGCTAAATGCTGTTAAAGGTTTTGAATCTTCTGTTAGTTTCACATGATAAAATCCTGATTTACAATCAAATTTTGAATATATTTTTTTTGTCCTTACTGTGTTAAGTAGTATTTGCATGTCTGGTAGTGGCTATCCAAACCTCTTAGTATTTTTATTTAGTTGCTTATAATTTACTACCATTCAAGATTTACCTCTTTTTTCTTTTGAATGCTTTCTTTACTATGAATGCTTGTGATGAATGTGGACTTTGTGATTTTCTTATGTAATTATTTTCCATTAATTCTTTTATGTATATTTTGAACTCTTTTAGGTCTGTTGGAGTATGTCTTATAGGTTTAATTTTTATTATTTTGTTTTTATCTATTAACTCTATATGTGCTGTGGGTTCACTTAAGTTCCATTTTGCCAAGGGGTCTTCTCCGCACAGATCTTCTAATTGTTTTTGTAAAATTTCTTTTGTAGTTGTTTCTTGAACTTGTTGTATTCTAGTTTTGTTTGGTAAATATTAGTATTCACCACGCTAGGTTGAAGAAACTCTGATGTGTGGCAGGTCAGTTCTGGAATAAGGTTGGGTTATTCTAATTGCTATTGCTTAGTGTCTGCAAGGTGTGGTAAATACAACTGATTTATGTGATATAGTTATGGGATAGTATTGTTGGAAAAAATCATTTCCTAAGTGTACTTCATTATTCATATCATTAAACTATTATATTATAGGTATTTTTTGTATGTGACTTCCTATTTGTACATTAACATTTTGTTGATATTTGTCAAGTATGATAGTTTGTCCAGTTAATCCAGTTATGGCTTTTTTATTAAAACCATCTTGTTTCCATTTTGGTAGTATATTTTCGCGACATAGACTAGTACCTGCTCCGGTGTCTATTAGACTGTGACAGTTTCTTGATTTGTATCCTTCGTAAACAAATTCTGTTAGAATGTATAATGTGTTTTTTGTTGCTTTTAATGGATTCATTTGTCCAGTATCCTATTTATTATCATGCTTTCATTGTTTACTGTTATTGTAATATTTTTTTCTTGAATTGAGTAAGGTTGTACTGATGTAAGGAAGTCAATTCCTAATAACATTTCATTAACATGGTGTTCTGGGTCTACGTGTAAGTGTAATAATATTTCCTTTTTACCATTTATCCTTAGTGGTAGTATGATTTTATATACAATTGGATGTCTATTATTGTAATAGTCTAGGTAGTAATATGGGTTTTCTAATGTTATTAATTCAGTGGTTTTTACATTTGTTTGTTTAATATGTGAATTAGTAGCTCCTGTATTTACTAAGGCTATTTGTTTATTTCATTTCCCATTGTCATGATATTCTATTTCTATTTTAAATTGGTTATTGTTTTGGTGTTCTAATGTATTTATTATTGGTATTAATTCCAATGTTTGTTGTTTATTTCTTATTGATAGTGATCTCTTTCCGAACATTATTTGTGGTGCTTTTCCTTTTGCAGTTTCTTTTGCTTTATTAAAGTCGAATTCTATATAATTTGGTATAGTCATTTCAGGGTTCTCTCTAGCTGGTTTGTATCTTATGATTTCGCTAAATAGAGGCTCTATTTTAAAATTATCTGTATTTCTATTCTTTAGTTCGTGCTTGCTAGTGAAAGCGTAAATGTTTCTTATTTGTATACTCATAACTTTGCTTTTTTCTATCATTTCTATACCTGATAACCTATGATACATAACTAGACTTTTATCTTTATTTTCTTCTACCATGCTTATAGAGAAATTAGGTTTTATTGTAAATGTTATCTTTTGGTAATTAGGTTTCCTTGTACTATTCCAATTAAGGTATCTTGTGTACTTGATATTATCCTGTCATCCATTAGGTATATTTCGAGGGGTGTATTTATTCCTTCCTTAGAATAGGCCTTTATTATTATTTGTACAGCTCCTAAATGTATGTGTCTTAATATTTTTCTGGTCTTTTCACTTATTATTTCCATCTCTTGTCTTATTATTCTTGCGGTTATTAATGGGATTATGGTTTTGCCTTGTGCTTGTTCAATGTCTATAGGTTGTTCATTATTCCTAGCTATTATGATGGTACTTTTCTTTCTTTCAAATATTGGTAGTTTAAAATTTTCTTTTGAATTTATATCTAATTTGATCGCTCTTATTTTATTGTATTTATGTATGTCAAAGCACATTCTTTCTCTTAGTTCTTCATTGTTTTCTTCTCTTTCTGAAGGTTCTCCTATTTCTGTTAAATCTGTTATCATGTTTATTTCACACTAGCGTTACCCTGTGCAAATTACACAGACTAAAAAATTTATAATGAACTAATAAAATTATATAGAACTTTAAAAAAAATGTGAGAGAATTGAGAGAAATTTATTCTTCAAGTGTATAGTTTAGTGAAATTTATCCTAAAAAATACGCTTGGCCTTTATATACATCATGACCGGCAATACTCAAGGTTTGACCCGTCTCATTTCAACCCTCCCCTACCCCCCCCCCCCCCCCCCCCTCCTCCTTCCAAATTCACACCTTATCAGATGCTTTATTCCTCAACTCCCGTGTCTCCGCTGTCTTCGACCGCAATGACGTTCCATTCTCCAACATCCTCCTCCACCTCTCCATTCGCCTCACCCTACTCTCCGCCATCTATCTCCTTACCAAATCTCATTCTTGGATCCGATACTACAGTCATCTCCATCTTCAACTCGTACTCTTCCTCAAATTCAAATTTCATGATTTCAAAGACACAAATTAGAAATTGAAAATAAAATGAGGTAGTCTATCCGGGTTTCAAAAATTTGTACATACACCATACATAGATACAATTGATTTAGTTAAACAATTTTTTCAAAACTATTTTTTCACAAACACATTGTGTTACATAGACATTTCATCAAACACTTAATGAGTAAATCACAATTCTAGTAATTAAGTTCCAGATTTATATGATTGAGGCTTTTATATATTTTTTAATGAAAATGTGTGTACTACACGTGTTAATAAATGTGAATTTCTCATTTTGTTCTCATTGCTTTATTTTAAAACAGAGAAAAAAGAGAGGTTGACTCTCTCCCCTATTAGTATAATATATAGATATAATTCTTCTGTTTCACCTTCACTACTTCCACTATCATCTTCCATTACCATTATTTCTTCATCTTCACTTATTTCTGACCATTCTTCATCATATTCTATGGGTTCATAATTTATGTTATTCATTTCTTCAATTTCTTCTATGTATTTTACATTTTCTTTTTTCATTCTTTTAGGACAATTTGGTGATATATGTCCTACCTCTCCACATATGTAACAATTACATTTTTCAGGATTTTTCGTATACTGCCTATTTTTATTCTTCTTCATTTTTCTAAAGTATTTTTTATAAGGTTTTCTATATCTCTTAAAAGTTTTTCTATATTTTGGTTTATATTTTTGGAATTTGTAATTATTCTTCTTTGTGTATTTATAGTTATTATTGCATTCCCAATGATTCAGCCTTGCATCCTCACAACAAATTCTTTGTTTATATGTTCTATAATATTTCATTGTTGCTCTAGCATCTTGACATACTTTATTCCTATAATCTTTTACGAATTGCGTTCTATACCCTAAAGTGTCTACTTCTGGTTTTACTTTCTGACTTATGTATGCACTATATATGTTTATACTCCATGGATCAGGTAGTTTTAAAAAGAATGAGTCTAAAATTGGACTCCGTTCTTCTTTTGTATAATAACTATCTTGAAAATATTCTCGGAATTCACAAGCATAGTTGTCAAAATGGCACATGTCGCATATTTCTAAGTTATTTAGTCTCCATCTTGCTTGATTTTTTTTATATTTAGTATGTTTTTCTCCTTTATCATATACACTGAATTCAGTTTTCTTTGCTTTTTCGTAATTTGTAATTATTTCTTTTAAACCTAAGGTCTGTTGTGCTGAGCTTTCTTCAGTTCCTCTATCATCAATTGGTCTTGATTTTCTTATAGTATTTCTCTCTTCTTCCTCTAGCCCATTCCACCATTTTGCTACTACTCCCATAAAGGTGGCTTCTATAAATCTCTCAAATGCATTTCCGTTAAGATTTTGCCTAAATCCTACTATTAGTGACGCTTTTACCCATTCTTCAATTGTCCTATCTACGTCTTTTATGCAATCTAGGTCTAATCATTCTCCATTTCCTGCTATTCCTTTTTCGTAGTGTTCTGTAGGTTCATATTTTGGGGTTTCTTTTTCATTATCTTTTCCTAGTTGCATTCTTCTTTTTGTGTTTTGCCATTTCCATGGTAATTGGTAAGGTTTTTTATTAGGTGGTGGTCTTAAGATTTCATACATGTTACTTGGAATTTCTGAAGATTTTGCAGTAATCTTATCTTGGCCCATTTTTATTTCCTCATTTGTTATATCTAGATTTTTCAAAGCTTCTTCTACTTCTTCTGAATTAGGATTTGTCATTAAATCTTCTATTTCCAAGATATTTATATTAAGTTTTGTTATGGCTTCTAACTCTTTCATACCTTCTTCTGTTATGCCTGATTCTTCTTCTGGGTAGTCAGTTATATATCTACCTAATTCTTTTATATTTTTATTTGTGATTCTTAAATCTTTTCTTATATCTCTTAACATTTCAGGACCATTGTAATCTTCTTCCAACGCTTGTATATTTATCATATAAATTTCTAGGTTCATGTTAGGAATTAATACAACTGTTTCGTTGGTCATACTTAACCTATTATTTTGTATGCTAGTAGGTGTTGGTAATACCAACTTGCTTCTTCATTTCTGTCATCTAATACTTTGTATGCTATTTCTTTTTGTATCTCTTTAGGTAGTTGATTAGTTACTTTTCTTGTTGGTAACAGGTATTCTGATATTTCATTACTAGCAATATGCTTCCTGTCTGCTAATCTTTTATCAACGTATCTATTCTTGAATTTTGAAGGATTTTTTAATTTAAGTTTCTTTATTTTTTGTGAATTATCTAGCTTTTATAAAGATAAGATGTATTATAGTTTATAATTTCTAAAGTAGGGTTATATATACAATTTTGTTTTTAGGTTATTATATTTAAAAGGGTTAGCTTGTTAAATATTTTATAAAAGTGGGTTGTTTGGCTAAATCTTTTAGAAAGTGGGGTATTTGGCTAAATGTTTTCCAAAAGTGGGTTAGTAATGTACATGCTATAAAAATAGAAGGGATATTTTAGCAAATGCCCTCATTCAAAATGTGAAAACTAGCATATACCCCCACTATTTTTTAAAACTGAGAAATACCCCTAGTTTGGACAGAATTCTTAAAATTCCGTTAAGTTAACTTACGTGCATCACATGTGACACAGTAAAATGACCAAAATACCCCTAATAAAATTATTTTAGCAAATACCCCTATTACGAATATAAAAACTAGCATATACCCCCACTATTTTTAAAAACTAAGATATACCCTCAGTTTGGAAAAGGAAAAATTTGTATTTATAATTATGCCATCAGGTAAGCTCGAAAATTTCCCAAAAGTGCTATGTATAATTATGCCATCAATACTTTAAATTGAAGGATTTACAACCAAACTTGCTTCTGCAGATAAATACTTAGAAAGGAACTACAACAATGACCAAAAGGGGAGCTACAACCGAACTATGACCCAAAGGGGAATGACTTACAATAATCTTAAATTGCACATTTATATTCTTGTAGATTAGTATATATGCAACCTACTGGAAAATGTGTGGAATAGTTCTATAGCTAGCTACAAAGCACATACACTTCTATATGGAATCTCATATGTAATATCAGCATATGCATATAACTCCTTTGTCGTCCATCAAATATATGTACTAGTATACAAGTCACCTTCACTAATCTTGACTTACCTAAGCTCCATATCCGAATTGCGCCTTAGTGGAAGAATGAATAAAGGCCGGTTATGTTTAGAAAATTATTTGTTAAAAGTAATGCTATTTTGACGTTTAGAGCATGCAGATATAGATGCCCAAAACTGTAAAAAAATAATAATTAAACATCAAACTTTTTTTGAAAAATATTCAAGAAATTCCTTAAAATCTATGGAACAAATAGTCAAGATGAGCAATTTAGATTGATTTTATTTTGGTACTTTTTAATTGTGTGGAGTCGTAATAGGGATTGGGTTGATGATAAATTTGTTGCTATGTAAGGTGGTAGGTACAGATTCAATGAAGAAGTTGTTAATACTGATTTGGGGAAATTAGCGTTAGGGTTAATCTCTAGCCGCTTAAGATATTATACCCTGCTTATCAGTAATGGAATATCACAGAGCACTACCTCTAGACCAGCTTATATAGAGATTAGACTGGGTTTAGGGTACTGGGCTTTTAGCCCACTCAACCCGTTCCAATAATTAATACATAACACGTGTAAACCCGTGTTGCCCCATAGAATAATATACACAATATTATCCTATTATACTGAGAATATACATATACATCCAACAATCTCCTCATATATTCTCAATATATTAGGCTAAGCAATGTTATAAAATTGGATCACAAAAATTCAAACATTATTGAATCATAAAGAACATGGATAATAGACTAAATCAATTATAACTTGAATAGTTCAAATATGACTAAACCAAAATAATCAAATAGTTCTAAAACCATATCAGAACAGAATAGTTCACAGTGACTAAACCAACTAGAGAAACTGTCATAGTTTCAAAATCAATCAAAGCAAATAAACTTCAAGAACAAAATATGAGTTTTAAGCTCATGAACACAAGAGTCTTAAACTCAACAGAAGTTTTATCAAGCAAGTGGCAAATTTATTCTTTCGATAAATAAACCAAAACTATATCCTTGCAAACTGCTTTATGTTTACTCCTCCATTTTGAGCAAATCATTATTCTGAAATCTATGTTGACAGATTTAACTCCTCCATCTTTGCTAGCTTATTGAAAACAAGAATATCAAGAGACATATCTCTAAGAATTCTAGCAAATTTCATAAAGTATCTGGTTCTACTAAAGAACTTAGTACAATTCAACGATAGCTTAGCAAAATGTAACGCAAGCATCACAATCAAGTTTCTTTAATAAAATAAAGAACAAGAACTATTATAGTTTCTGCACAAGAACTATACTATGTTTCATATTGGAATGATAGAACAGTCAAATCAATTATGGTTAATTCTGAATCATCAAAATTGGAATGAAACATGAATCCATAAAAGAGTTATATCATCAAAATTGGAATGATATAACAACAATTCTAAACATCGGAAACACATCGACAAGTTTTCATGCTTTCTTTTGGAATAATGAGATGATTCTAAGTAAATTATGAAAATATATAGCATCATCAAAATTGGAATGAAATTATATATTAACAGAATTTTCATAGAACTTTTCAAATTATCTAAAGCATGTCAACTGCCTAAAATTGATGCTTCAGTTTGAACTTCTCTATGGCTCCAATTGGATTCTAAATCTCAAAACAACTTGGATGTTAAAGCTTTTGACTCAATAGCTTTTAACTCCATTTCCCCACAGTTTTGATAATTAGATCACTTTCAAGTCTCTTAGCAAGAGCATTAGCCATTCTTGTCACAATTGCACTTTATCTATGAGAAAGTTCAACTAGGCTTCTTTCAGCCTTAATATACTCCTCTTACTATTATAGAGTGAGTTATGAGCTACAGTGCATTATAACTTGATAGTCGCATAACAGAATTGAGAATTTACATTAAACTTCTCAAATGGATGATTAGCAATAAGTTATTCAATCCACTCAGCCTCTTCCCCTGCAGAGGATAACACATAGAGGTCTGATTTCTTGGATGAGAACGCAACACTTGTTTGCCTATTAATCTCCATAATTTTTCTGCTCCTCCTAGTGCGAACACATATCCATTAGTTGTCGACTTTCACTAAACTTTGAGTAGCACAAAGCAAACTCTTGAGTACCACTCAGATATCTCATTAGCCTCTTAAGGGCACTCAAATATGTATGGGATTATTAGTAAATATGCAGATCATATCTACCTCAAAGGCTATGTCTATTCTAGTGCAGATCTTTGTATACACGAGACTTTCAATTCTTTTAGAATGATCTACCTGTCTCATAGTTGCACCATCATAAGGTGTCAACCTTTTATCATAATCATAAGGTGTTTCAAAACACACTTTCGATCAATATATCCCCCACTTTTGAAACACATTATTGATTTATCGAGTTTGACTAAGGGTTATTTCTTGCCAACCAAAACTCACCCTTATACATAATATGGTGTCCACACCACTTAGGTGCTAAATTTATTTGGATAGCACAATTTTAACTCCATTTAGAATAAAGATGTCACTTCCAATCAACAAGCATGTCAATAAAACCAAGTAAATGATAGCCATTATATTTGACACACCACAAAGTTAAAGGCACTGATCTGAATTACTTAATTCATATACTAGGCTCTTTGAGAAATTTGTCAAAATATTTATACGCTAGCTATATTACATGTTTTAAAGCATATGATGATTTTACTAAGTTGTAAATCTTGTTCGCTAAACATATTAGTACAAAACTTTTCAGTACAAAACTGTTCAGTACAAAATATCAAGTACAGAACTTTTAAATATTCTTTACGAATGACAAAATTTTCAATAGATGTAAGGGTAAGAAGAATACTTATTGTAGCAATATGACAAACATGTGAGTAAACATGAAAAACAAATCTACCCCATTTTCTCAGTCAATCTGTTTGCTACTAAAAAGCATTAAAATTGCTACTGAACAATCAAAATTAAGTTTCTTCTACAAAACTCCACTTACTTACTATAGTTTTAGCCTCTTTTGGCAGATCAACTAAATTGAAGTATTATTGTGCAACACAAAATCATCTCATTGTCTACTAAAGACTATTCTTAGTTCATTTGTCATTCAGGTTTTAAGTGTCAGTAAGGCTGGTTCTTGATTCCAATTGTGAATCATTGAACGTGTCTGTAGGACTAGATTGTTCATACATTTATCTTTGATGAACACATCTTCAAAGAACTTTGCAAGTCTAGATTCTTCTAACACAAATTAGATAGATCCAACATCTGTTCACAAAACTACATTCTACACTTTCTAAACACCCACAAATATTTGTTGTAGGTCCTACTTAAGGCCTTTTAGAGTCATGTACTCTAACAGATGTATCACAACACAAAATTTCCACTTTAACAAAATTATTTGTGCTCTTATACTGTTAATCTACAAGGTGTAAGTGACTTAGAGTGTGGTAACAAATTAGAAATATGATTGATAATGTAACATCACTCATAATTACTCAAAGTCAAATTAACAGTCAATAACATAGAATTCAACATTTTACTGAGTATTTGATTCTAACTTTATCAATACTGTTTGACAATGGTAAATATAGTGCATTAGAGATTATGCCAAATGCAAATTACTCTAAAATTATTAGACATATTCACCACCTCCATCAACACTGAACCCTTGATTTTTAGCATTTAACTAGATTTTAATTTATCACAATAACGAGTGTTATATCCTCCATATATGTATGACAAACATTCAATAATCAACTACATAGGTGATTAAATACTTCTGACCAACAATCGTCTCATCTAGTCACAAAGCTACTGAGATCACAAATGTCAGAATGTATTGACTCAAGAAGTTGTGTGCTCCTAGAAACCATACTAAATGATTTTCTAGTAATCATAATCTGAGCACAACTTTTATATTTGTCATATTTAATGAAGTGTCATTTGGTAGAGTTATGAGTTTTAACAAGAACAAACAATTTAATGTATAGTTCATAGTGATTCTAAATTTCAAAACAACTTGGATGTTAAAGCTTTTGACTCAATAGCTTTTTAACTCCGTTTTCCCACAGTTTTGATAATTAGATCACATTTCCTCACAAACAATTGAATATATATTTCTCAAATCCTAGCCAATTATGCCAGGTTCAAGAACATAATTAGAACTATTATTATTAATTGTTTCATTTGTTAAACTCAACTTATACATGTGATTGACAGTGTAAGCACATTATAAGAGCTAATACAAGATTACTCTATCACATTTTACAAAGTTGTTTGCTTTCTCTAGTGATTCTAACAATGTCCACGTGCTCAAACAAATTGAGCTATAATTTTCTTTATTCGTTCTTCATCATCTTCGAAACACTAAGCGAGATAATGACCCATATTTTATAATTCAATTTTGCACACACAGTATAATGAACGATAAAGAACAAAACGTAAATAATGGAGTCATATTCTGCATTACAGAATGCTCCTATCTAAGTTACGGACATTTGTTATAAATCTTATACAAAAAATTTTAATTATTAGAGAAGCAAATATATAATCTCACACAAACTGCAAACAATGGATTTGTCAAAATATCTATACACTTAGTATGATAAAATACTTAACAACCCTAAACATGCTAGTTTTCAAAGCGAGAATAACTATGATCTAAAACTCTCAATCATGTGATCAAATGTACAAAACGTTAACACATTCATCACATAAAAATAATAAGAGGTTAAAGTAGATCATACCGACACTTCAAATTAGAAGTGTTTTTCCAAATTCGATGGAGAAGCCTGCGTAGTGCAGACTTATCATACCATGATGCAAATCCATCGTCTCCAATACACACAATTTGTAAGTAACTTTGGAGTTCCTACATTCATCAAATTGTTAAAGATTAGCCAATTAAACGACTTATTAGCACTATCTAATTCACAACAATTTAATTAGAGATACAAATTTATAGTCAACATCTATAATTTAACTTATCAAAATGGATATTTGATTTTTAGCACATAGCTAAAACAATAGTTCAAATTTGCATTTAATTAACCAGTGCTTAATACGAACAAATAATTAAATAACAATTTAAATTTGGTTAACAACTTATCTTTAATTTATATCTGCAGCAAATCCAGTCTTCCCCAAACACGGAATACAAATCAATATCCAATAGGTTGTCTCTACTGGTTAGATCCAAATTTGATTCATTTTGACTGGATCTGGATCTGATCCAACAGTCCAAACACCAAACAGCAATCTCCAACCAATAGAGTAGCTGTTGGACTGGATCTGAATCTGAATCTGCTCCAACCATCCGAACACAGAACACCATAATCCACCAATCGAAAAAATCAAATTTTTGGATCTGAGTAGTCTCCTTCTTCTCCTTCTATCTCACACAAAGATCAATGGATTTGAAGGGGATAATGAGCATCATAAACCAGACGGCTGGCTTCGTTGACCTCCGGTGGCTCGCGCCCAGCGACGGCAAGGGCGATGGCTCGCGGCTCGCGCCCCCGCGACGGCAGCGAACGAGATCTGGGTTCTTGGCTGTAACACCCCGCAAAATTGAAATTACAATTTTGCCCCTGTGTGTTACGCACGTATATTTTGTAACGTGTTTTCATCACGTATTTTGATTGACAACTATTTATGCATTTTCCTTCTTTGATTTTTACACTATTTGGAGTCAACAAAATATCAAATTTCAATCTTGTATTTTACGTGCTTTTTACGTGTTTTGATGCACGTGTTTCCACCACTACGTATAATATTTTTCTATAGGTTTAAATTATTTATTTTTATGTATTTAAATCTATTTTATAAAACGAAAATTTATTTTCCCCTTGTTTTGATTAAAATGCATTTTTCAATTTTTGCACGTATGGTGCACGTGCAAATTTTTATTCTCATTTTGCTACTCTCATTTTACTATTTTTAGCATGCATTAGTTTTATTTAGCCTTTCTTTTGATCCATGGACCTATAAACTAAAATGTAGCCCATTAGGAGAGGAGCCCACTAGATAATTAAATAAATTAATTAGTAATGAGCCCATATAGCAAGCCTACTAGATAATCAAATTAATTAATTAGAAATGAGCCCATGTAGCAAGCCCATTATTAAAATCACATTTTTTAGTTAAACATGTACTAATACATGACAAGTTACAATATTAGTACACATTTTTGAGTTATAGAAATGTGTTCATATTTGTTTGTGCATGTGTGCATGCACACACAAATGTATTTGGACCATTTTGTGGGCTAGGTGGTAGAATAATGGAGAGATTAAGTTCATGGAGAGTGGGGAGATGAGAGGTTGGGAGTTTTAGGAGTTAAAAATATGAAGAGGTGAGAATTAAAAAGAGAATTAAAATGAAAAGTTATTAGGTGGGAGATTTTGCAATATAGTCCCTAGCAAAATCCTATAAATAGCCACCATTTCTCTTCTCATTCTTGACACCAAAAAGCAAATCAAGCAATAGCAAATAGAAGAAAGAAAGAGAGAAAAATAAGAGAAAGAAAAGAAAGAGAAGCAAGAGAGAAAGAAAAGAGTGTAAGAAAAAGAAAGAGAGTAAGAAAGTTAGTGTGCTTGGAGGCCCTTTTGCTTGGAGGAATTGCTAGAGGAAGCCATTGCTAAGGAAAGGGAGCTTGCTAGGAGTTGTCTTGGAGCTAGAAGAAGTGTCTCATCTTTCCCTTTCATTGTTCAAACTTCATTGAGGTGGGTGTCTCCTACTTTCTAATTTTTTTTTAGAATGTACATGCAAATAAAAAAATAATAATAAAATGAATGAGTAGTTTTGAGTTGATAAAATAGAATAACTATACTATGATTGTGGTGAGATTAATAGTGAATCATGCTATGTTGACAAATAGATTAACATTGTGTTAGTGGGTGATTTCTTACTTTCTAAAGTAGAGAATGCATGCTTAAAATTTATAAATGTCTAGTGTAGATTGAACATGATATGATGTTTGTAAACAAAATCCATGTTAATATAGTCTACCATGAATGAAGAAATCTTGTTGTGATTAAGTAACCAATTGTCACCATATTAAGGAGAAAGAAGAATTTTGACAACATAAATTAATACTAAGAATCATGTTAATATGCTTAGGAAATTTGTATGTGTTGAATATACGATTCATGTGTAATATTGTTATACTAAAATTATGCTTGATACCATGATGAGTCAAATGAAGAAAGAAAGAAAGATGAATTAGATTATTACTACAAAATATGTCTACTATTGCATGTTGTTATGTAAAAATATAATTCTTCATAAAAGAATTATCCTTGATGATTAAGAGACATGTTTATCTTTATTACCAAAATTCAATTAGTTTGATGGTGGACATAAACTAGTCTTCATGAATAAAACTCCTAGAAATCAAGTTTTTTTGAGAAAAAATGCAAAATCTATATTTAGAATGAGAAGGGGAATTATTTAAAAATAGAAATACATATTTTAAAAAGAGTTTGAAATGAGATTTGCTACTGTTTTTAAAATTTATCACAGTCAAGAGAAAGTTTATTTCAATATCATAAAGTGTTGGATCTTTGGATAAACGATTTTTAGGTAAAAAGAAAAAAAAACTGTTATGGGTCAGTCGGGTAAATATTTTCGCAAGTGGACCTGTTTGGTAAATAATTTCGAAAGTGGATCAGCTCGGTAATTATTTGGGTTGAGGACAAAATACATTAAGGCCTTCTCCCGTTATAATAGTAGAGAAGTAGAGATTACTTAAGAGCATAATTTAGATTTTTAGAAGAAAAGTAAAGTGTTGGTATGAGAATAAATTGTCTCAAGGAGATTATTTCTTTTAAATTGAATACTTGATTAGTATACATGCTCAAATTGGATAATGAGTTTCTGACTTAAGATTTTAATTATTAAAGAGTATGAGATTTATCATTGTGTGAAATGATTTTTCTTTTGAAAAGGTTATACTCTAAATTTTATTTAAGAAAGGTTAATGTGGTTGAGATATATTATATGTGCTTAAGTTGCTAAAGAGACATAAAGTGATGGATTTATGTCATGAAAAGAATTATTGTTTTCAAAGATTGTGAACGAATGAATCATGAGTGATGCAAAGATGAGACATTGATTAAAGTATGGATAAGTTAGAGACATGAAATATAATAAGTTAAGACATGATTATTAAAGGGTATATGTACCCATGCTTCTTGTACATGAAAGCTTATGACTTTGAGTTAGTAAGACCTCGGTACCGGCATTATTGAAAGAAAAGAATTGAGAAATGATTTGGAGATATGGCTAAGGAGCCATCTCGTATTTGTTGATTAAGACCGGTAGGAGGAAAAACTAATTCTTTGAATGGAAATTATTCATGTCTTGAACTTAGAAAAATTTAGGCACATAAGTGAAGATGTAGTAAACTTAGGGAAACGTAAGTGGGGTGCTCTATATAGTCGGCGGTGGACTCCAAGACTATAGACCCAGTTGGTGGACTGAGGTTGCCCTGTGGGAGACGGATTATTATATTTTAGTCCGGGACTATGAGGACGGGTCGGCGGTGGACTCCAAGATCTTGAGTAGTCGGACGGATGGATTTTTGTGTTTACCGTCTCCAATGTATATATATATATACTGGGCTAGAGGGTCACATACGGGACGGTTCGTACGATGTGGAATCTGTTATAACAGCTGGCGGTGGACTCCAAGGCTGGGATTCACATTCGTGGAATAGTCTGAACTTTGTATTGCTACCGGGTAGTTTCCATGGCGAGGGATCGAGCCCTGTATTGTGAAGAACGTAGGCGCTTGCCCTCGGACCTATGTAGTATGGGATACATAGAATCCGAACAAGTGTGCATTAGTGTCATCCTAGTGTAGGATTGTGTGCATTAGGCATTAAGGCATGACATACACTTATGTTTAGAATAATCACATTTTGACACTTTATATGTTCATTCAATCTTTTTGTGATTTGTTAAAGTATGAGATCGTTATACTATTCCCGGCATAGAGAGGATAGCCGTGTATAACATTTCGTCAGTTGTAAGTGACTGACGTGCCCACAGACTGACATGCAGGTAATGGACTATTCATGGAGCTATGAAGTGGATATGCTGATACTGCTTTTATTTTAAAGATGTTGTAAATGATTTATTGTAAATTTCATTATTCCGCTGTGTAAAGTTAAGATGTAATTGAACTTTGATGTACTATTGAAAAAGTTTTAAATTTTCCTTGTAAAATTGTACGAAGTGAAGTAAAGATCCTGTGAAATCTCGAATTTATCCTTATTTGAAATTCGGGGTGTTACATTGGCGGTGCTCGACTTCGAGAATCGTGACCAAAGAAGGGAAGAACCACACCGGCGGCGAGGCACTGTATTAGCGACGACAGACCGGATCTGGAACTTCGACGACGACAGCGAACAAGATCTGCGACGACTGCGATCTGGTTCAGCGACGACTGCGGTTGCAGTCGTGATCGGAGGTGGTGACCTCGACAGTCGACGGCGGCAGTAGTCTTGGTCGGAGGTGAAATTTAATATCTTAAGATTGTTAATACTGATTTGGGGAAATTAGTGTTAGGGTTAATCTCTAGCCGCTTAAGATATTATACCCTGCTTATCAGTATTGGAATATCACAGAACACTACCTCTAGACTAGCTTATATAGAGATTAGACTGGGTTTAGGGTACTGGGCTTTTAGCCCACTCAACCCATTCCAATAATTAATACATAACATGTGTAAACCCGTGTTGCCCCATAGAATAATATACACAATATTATCCTAATATACTGAGAATATACATATACATCCAACAGAAGTACCATACCTGCCTTGTGAATGCTCAATGTAAATGTTCATTGTTCCTGGTTGGGGAGTGCAATTCATTTGATAGCAGTGTGGTTCGGAAATTTTGCCTGAAAACTCTGACTGAGTGCTTGCAATCTTCTTCCACTGTGAATCTCTTCCATAGTGTATGCTGTAGTCATACTTTCCCACTTTTGTTGCAATATTTATTATACTTATTTGTTTGGACTAAATCTGAATGGTTGTACATGATGTTCTGAGTTTCAACATCCAAATTGCAGATGTCGAGGAATATAGGCAAGTCTGTTGACAAGAGATGGGAGAGCAGAGCCCTTCTTATTCTAGATGTACGAAACATCACTTTAGAAAGTTCTCTATGTGAATGCAAGGTAATGACTAATGAACTAATTTTCTGATAGTATTTATGAAATTATTTGAAATGCCATCTTTGTACATCAGAATGTCACTCACCAACGAAGGCACTGTTGATATGATACCTATGTGCTATACATAGTGTTTTTTCTATAGCATAATATTTTCCCCTTTACTTTGCAATTTTTAGATAGTCAATTATACTTGGTGGTTTTGCTTCTTTTTTTTCTCAGTGTAAATTTGATGGACGACAAAGGTGTTATATGTTCCTAGTTATTACCTGTTGGAACCAATTGATAAACTTGGCGATTTCTTTATAGACAAAGGTGTTATATGCATATGCTGATATTACATATGAGATTCCATATAGAAGTGTATGTGCTTTGTAGCTAGCTATAGAACCATTCCACACATTTCCCGGTAGGTTGCATATCTACTAATCTACAAGAATATAAATGTGCAATTTAAGATTATTGGAAGTCATTTCCCTTTGGGTCATAGTTCGGTTGTAACTCCCCTTTTAGTCATTGTTGTAGCTCCTTTCTAATTATTTATCTGCAGAAGCAAATTCGGTTGTAAATCCTTCAATTTAAAGTAGTGATGGCATAATTATACATAGCACTTTTGAAAAATTTTCGAGCTTACCTAATGGCATAATTATACATACAAATTTTTACTTTTCCAACCTGAGGGTATATCTTAGTTTTTTAAAATAGTGGGGAATATGCTAGGTTTTATATTCCGAATAGGGATATTTGCTAAAATAATTTTATTCGGGGTATTTTGGTCATTTTACTGAGTCACATGTGATGCACGTAAGTTAACTTAACGAAATTTTAACGATTCCGTCCAAACTAGGGGTATTTCTTAGTTTTTAAAAATAGTTGGGATATATGCTAGTTTCCACATTTTGAATGGGGACATTTGCTAAAATATCCCAAAATAGAACGATGAGATACACAGTCAACACTTTTCGGGCATCCATCAAAGCGTTGATGAAGAGGACGCAAATCTCAACGCACGGTTGACCCGTTTCAAGTCAAACAAGTGACTAAAGCTTCACATACAATGCCTAGAATTTTAATCCATCCCAAAAGACCCACTGCCAGTTATTACACACCTACACCACCAGCTTCAACTTTCTTCCTACATTACAAAAAAGCAAATGGAAACTATCGAGTACTTCCAATGCTCTTCCCCTGTACGACTAAAACAGAAGGAAACACATTCTCTATTAGAATGTAACTAGTTTGCCAAAATGCTTTTTCCTACTCTATAAACAAACCAGAAACGAGGTATTCTAGTCATCACTGGCATCACTTGATGACTACTGCAGTTGCTTGCTGTTCTCGGGCGAACTCTCTTCAGAGTCTCTAATGATTTGAGTGCTATACTGGACACTGTTTCTGGTCACTCTCTGCCTCAGCCTTTTCTTAGTCTCTGCAGGACCCTTCATGGGCACGACTCTTTCGCTCCGCCGTGGGGCCACTGCAACTTTAGATATTGTAACTTTTTTATTACGTGCTTGTTTCGGGGCGTCCTCTGCATCAGAGCTAATGAAACAGTCATCGCCTCCTTCTTCTTCTTCTTCTTCTTCTTCAATGTTGCCCTCACTCCAGCCTTTGACTTTCTCATTGTAATCATCATCCTCACTGTCATGCTTAGTTTCCTTGTGATCAGGCTCATCTGTTTCTGAGTTATCTTGATCTAGTTTCTCGCTGCTGCCATTTGATGTATCGTTTTTATCAGACAAGTGATTCAGGGATTCACGATTTCTCTTCCTCGGTCTTTCTGTCTTCAAATTCCTTAATTATTGAAGAATACACACAAATTAGTTCTCTTTTCTTTTATCCTTACTCTGAGAAGCACCCTAAACAGTTTTATAAAACCATGAAATTGACAAGATTAAAATTTTGGGCAGACTGCAAGGAGAAGGTTAATACTAAATATGTATGCATAGACTAAAATAAACTATTATAAAATAATTAATATTTCCAGATCAATAGAATTTCATATTTGCATTGTTGTTATAAAAATTGAATATAGCAGTAAAATTACAAGGAAATGGCACATGTGAAAAACTTACTTCGTTACTTCTATAGCCTCCTCAATAGAACGATCATAATCATCTGGTAAATCGCAGAAACATGAAGTAGATCAGTAATGAAAAAAAGGGACAGGCGGTCCGAAAGGCACTTACAAAGAAACATGTATTTAATACCAAGTTAGATGCAATGACAATTACACTTGGTGTTCATATGGTTGTATGTAGTCTCAGATTCAATTGTCTTAATTTTGAATTTGTATTTAAGAAATATATTCATTTGATTATTTTATAGCTAGTGGATAGCTAGTGGATAAGCAATCCTAGCTGAATTTCCAATTACATCCTTTTTATTGAATTTGAAATTTACTCATAAACCGAATGAATTTGATATCCATGAAAGAATGAATATGATAATACTTGAATCCTCAATGAAAACTAACCACACAATTATAAGCAAATAAATGACATTATTTAGATATGCAATTCAATGATTTCTACGACACGTAAATCTCAAATTATTTAATGATATAATTGTAATGGATATGTTCACAGAAGTATAAAACATGTTATTAATAATGACACCAATAAACCACATGTGCATGAGCAAACAAGCATCTGCTGAAGAGCAGAGAGAGCAGAGAGAGAGAGAGATGACAATGATGAAGACTACAGACAGTTTGCAGATTGGGTGTGGTGGTGGTGGTGGATTTTTTTTGTGTGGGTGTGTGGGGGACATATAAGCTGAGGCTAGAGACTATTCAAACTATTTCTCAAGGAAGAGGTAGCTACAATGAAAAGTAATCAGTGGCCGAGCCAGGATTTATGTACAACATTTTACAATTTTTGTAGACTGTACAACATAAGTTGTTAGATGAGTATAGGCATCAAACCATTCCTAAATCTTAAATCAGGTAGGGAATAATATTTCCTAAAAGTACAAAAAAATGGAATGAACAATGAATAAAAATTTTAATACATATTTTATTTATTTATTTTTATTTTTTTGTAAATTATAGTCTGTCATGCTTGAGTGCCCAAGCTGCACAAAAAATCCTGAAAATGAGAGTGTTTGAGCACTTTTCTGAAAACCATTCCCAAGCGCGCACAAAGTGCCCAAACCATTCCATAAAATACCCTTTAGTATATCAAGAAAGGAATGAGAATCAACAAAAAAGAATTTTTACAAAAGATGGGGATAAATTTCCAAATGAATTCTCGATTATTCTCCACAGAGGTATTGATTAGGATAAATAAGAAACTCTCTATCTTGCTTGCATGGGTTCCGATTTTAATAATGAACAGAGTGAATGTTGAAAATTTTGATAGAATATACTATTTACTTTTGCTAATTAAATTTTTTTTTTACCAATACATGAGGAGCTATTTGTGCCATCAATATTAGCCCTCCAGTCTTCAATGATTTGTGAAAGAAACTTGGAAACATGTAAATATGAATGTGATGAATTTGCAAGATTAATGGTATATAGTTGTACTAGCAAATACATAGGTCCTTTGATGAAAAACCTAGTTGCTATTTTAACTCAGCATACATTGTGTGACCATCTGTAACATGTGGTGTTACATGTTGAATTAATTATTGAGCACTTACCGAGCCTGGATTGGGCACTAAATTAGATTAGGTTAGGTACAGTAATGTGCTCCCTTATCTCAAGTATATGTCCCCCTGCCCTTGCAAGTAATGATCAAGCTGAATGGAGAAATGTATACAGTGTGGCTGTTTGTATCTAATTATCCTTTCATCCTAATCATTCATGAAAGGCTTGTAGCCTAGTACTAAACCATTGAGGCATTGAGGTTCATATAGTACCAAGCAACTCCAAAAAGAACTACAAAACTATCAAAATTCCACGAGTAGATGGTTCACTGATCCAAAACATTAGAACATACATATAATGCATATTAACTTACGTTCTAATTATATATTAATCTGCATTAATAAAATATGTCAATAGCACTGTGAACCATGCAAACCCACTATGAGCACCTAATCTGCCGAGGTTCTTTACCTAACCCATTCCAATTTAGAGTAACCCATTCCAATTTAGACTTGGTTGTTGTACGAGGGCATTGTAGTCATGTTAGTGTAGCCCCTACACATAAAGGCTTGTATTTTTCAGATTTAGTTCATTTCACTTTGCATATAGGATAATGCAGGAAAGTCAAATTTACTAGACATTCTGACTGTATGACAGAAAGCTACCATACGCCAGAAATCTTCTAGTAAACTGCAGTTTGAGGATGAAAGAAAAAGGAAAAGAGAGCATGTAACATGAATTAGAAAGTAGCTAGCCACCTAATTTTGGTCAATGTTGTTTCTCAAGCTCTAGTTATGGCATCCAATCATGGGCAGAGCTGTATGGGTCACAGAAAAATGCCCCAAATTCAGCATAAAATGCAATTAATGAAAATGTTTTTAATAAATAAAAATAAAAAAAAGGACAAATGAAACAAAGAGGATCAAACATGAGGAAGTGCAACTGCAACACCATATGAGAAGGATAGACACGGCACATATTTTTTTCTTTTGATGCGAATGGTGGTGAAAGATAGACTGAGCAATAACCGTTCAAAACTGCCAAATCGAACCGAACAGATCCAAAAGGTTTGGGTGCTTGGTGTAACAGTTCGTGGATTTCAAAAATAATGGTTCGGGTTGGGTTCCGGATTGTGAAAAATAGTTCAGGTCGGTTCGGTCAAACCAACCAAAAACTTAAATCAGCAACCGTCGTCGAATACTTAAGATTATTAAATGGGTCATGTGCTAATCAAGAAAAATTCATTATCCAAATAAAAAGCAACTAATCTGAATTAAAAAGCAATTAACTAATCTAAAAATTCAGAACAACTTCGCGGGATTCACGTTTCTTTCCTCCATATCTAACTTTCCTCATCAGTGAATTCAACACCCTAACCCTAATGCTCCCCATCATCTCCATGCACCAGCGCTTCAGACGCTCCTCTCTGGTTTGCGCCCCTCACCTCCGGGGATCTGCCGCTCTACCACCAAGTTCTCACCAACCTGTTTACCAGCTAAAATCCTACCCTCCCTCTCTCTCTCTCTCTCTCACTTTGACTTTGTGGCCACGAGTTAAACCGACTGAAAACCGACCAGAAGCCTGAAAAAACCGGTTTGGTTGATTGCAGTTCAGGCACTATCAAGGTAGAGTTTGACTAGTTTTGAAGCCCCAGTTGCATTGGGTTCGGTTTCGGGATTTTGGGCACTTCGGTGGTCAAACTGAACCATGGACACTCCTATTAAAAAGAACCAACCCCTCCCCACCCCCCACCACCTCCTCCTCCGCAGGTGCCATTAGCATACATTCTCAAATACCAAATTCAATCCAATGATACATGTCCTAGGTCAAGAATTTTCAATTAGGAGTAAATATTTTAAATCCATAAGCAAGCATGACAACCCTTCCACGGAGACCGATTGAACCAACTAAATATTAACAAGTGAACTACATTCAAGTGGAAAAAAAATTGTATAGTAATCGACACGAAATTTTACTTCTTAGTGTGTCTGTACTTGTAGTTGTACTAGTAAATACAGTAACAAAATAATAATAATAATAATAATAATTCAAGCAAAATGAAAGAAAATTATTACTCACTTTACAAAGGATTTGATAGTCTTGAACAGTAAAGTTAGTGAACTGTTTTACATCAGATTCTATTTTACTTATTATTGAATTAATTAACTATTAAAAGCAATTTCTTAAATGAGACATTGTAATTTGGAATATGTAACCACTAACCAGCAAGTAGAAGCTTATAATTACGAATATTTGAATAAAATATTTGAAGCATCCTATTAAACATGACTTATGCGTATATGCAAGATAAATAGCAAGAACTATACATGAACAACTATGCTTCCTATCCCTATAGTTGACTGTAAAAATCTACCGTATTGGTCTATGCAGTAACTATAGTTATGGTGGGCTGACAACATTTTTTGGAACCATGTTTTTAGTTTCAAGTTTTGTTTCATGGTGTTTCCGCCAACATATGGCACTAAGATATCAATATAATTAACTCAACTTTCCTAAAAAATAAACTTAACTCAACTGCTGAAAGAGAATCCTCTTCATTTTGTCTTCACCATCTTTTCTTCATGTCCTGTGACTCGTATTAAGCCAATGATGTATCTTCATCTTTTAGTGATATAATTTGGTAGATTAATCATTGAAGAAATGTTGTTTATGCATGTCAGCTTCCAGCCAGTAAGGCACAAAAACCCTAGTAACAGTTCATTCCTGAATTAGCACAGGTATCTAGAAAACCGCAGAGCCTAACCCGAAAGAGAAATGTGGTAACTTCAGATATCCAACTGTTATACAACAATCAAACAACCAGTTCATTTTCAAAATATTGAAGTGCAGGGTCATTTACTTCATCAAGAGGTCAACCGTCTCTTCAAGGCATTCACAGTGTTACATCTAGGCTACAACCACGCCAATTCGGTCAACATAATTGAATTTTACATGGATTATCAGAAATCACACAACACCAAAACCTCATCCTTATTATACTTTCAACTGGAGTTGATAGTCAATCACAGAACTGATTAAAGAATGTCAATACGATAGTACATTCTTAAAGACCAAACTTGAATTTTGATATTGATATGCCTCCTACTTTAGGCTTCAAGCCAATGTTTGCATATTTGAGTGTATATAATGGATTTCAAATAGCCTAACATTTTCAGAATAGCCATACTGATTTTAACTGGATAGTTGCAGAATATCTAATATAATACCTTTCAGTACATATTTTCATTTCCTATAAATTTAATCGATATGTTGAACGCATCTACTTATTTTATAGAAGTGCTAATTATTTCAAAACTTTCTCATCACACAGACTGGAAGCATAGTAATAATCAAAAATAGAAGAAATTTTATTTTTTTAAAAAAAGAGCTGTACCAAAAGTGTAGCAGACCGGTCTTCGCTCACGGCAGGACCGAGAAGTCCCAATCAAACTATAATTTAAAAGACTATGTAGCTCTTCAGCTTGTCTCTGTTGTCGCTTCATTGCCCTCTCCTTCTTCTGTAAGTGATATCAAGATGGAGTTAACAAGAAGGGGCAGGAGTAGATATATAGGTTGAGATTAAAATTCGAAATACAAGTACAAAACATTAACCATGCAAGGAATAGGAAGCACTTATTATTTTTCAGAAACAATTAGAAGCTGTAAGTGTAAAGTTGTAGAACTTGACCTTCCATAATTGCTCAAGTACAGGAACTATCTCAGTTTTAATGATATCACCAACTGCAGCTTCTGCATGAATTTTGCTGGATGAGAGGTTGTCCTGACAATCCAGAAACCTTAATTATATAATGATGAAAGCCTTATGTTTATATAATAAGTAAAAGAAAAGGGGGAACATACTGATATTTCCTGAAACTCATGAAGCTCAGTTGCTACTGTCTCCCATTGACAATCATTCGTCAGTTGTAATGCACGGCCCTTCCCATTTGGCTTCTTTTTAGATTCAATACGAACTATTTCCTTGTATAACCTATGACCAATGACTGGATCTCCATCATACCTTGCAGAAGGAAAGCAGATCAGATAAACACAAAACAGCATAACCAGCATTAAATACATTGTTCATGTGAAATGCAAATAAATGAAAGATGCAAAAAACCAAATGCACTCTCCTCTTGAGGGATCTTAGGCAAATGAAATTGGAATACAAAACTGAAAATCTAAGATAGATTACTTTGACTCCTTGGTCGCATCATAACATAAAAATTGGAAGGTATAAAAAATTGATTCTGTTTATCTCCCTCTTTTTCTTATTGCAAGTGTCTGTGAGAGAGAGAGAGAGAGGTCGTGGTTAATGCAAGTACTAGACAAATGGATGGTCATTACAGACTTATATCTTTAGATAAGAAGAGTGTATGTATATATATATATATATACAAAATAAAAACTATTTCACATAATAGCTCAGCAATCAAGTAAAAATAACAAATAGGAAATGAATATGAAATCTTAAAGTAACAATTACCAATAGTTAATTCCCTTTCCATCACTGCCTATCCTTTCTTTACGGAAAGTAGAAACATTAGTTCCCTTCTTTAGTTCATCACTGATGTACCTAACTATATCATCTTGCTGCAAAAACAAAAAAAACATGTACGCCACCTTTGTTATGCAGATAAGACAAAATAAGAAGCAATTTTAGGGAACAATGTGGTGTCCATCAAAGTGCGCCATTTAAAGCAAATAATGTAGCACGAAAAAATAATCTTTTAAACCGACAGTTGGCAGTATTACTTCTGCACGAACTTCACAGAGAGCTTTCAATATTATCATACGAGTAATAGGATCGAGTTCTTCGTATATTTGTATCTCCTTCCTGCACAAGCAAAAGATGACAAAGCATTTCTTAGATGCGAGTTCTGGAACTGAACAAATGAGAACCCATCTTTCCAGATATTAACTGTGCATACCCATTATCAGCTTTAAGTGGATTTTCTCCTTCTGCCACCTACTCCAAGAGAAAGCAACACGAGCATTTAGGCCTTGTTCTTGAACCATGATAATAAAATAAGATAGAACATTTATCAAGGAGAAACTACGTAGCTACCATTAACCTACCCATTGCCACCATGAATCAAGTTTCATACAGAGTACTGTCACCCACGCATCATCTACAGTCAAGTTTTTTGCCACAGGCGGTATTCCCTGTACATGAATATTAGTTAATTTAATGATCAGTTACATAAGTAATTTGTCATGCCCAGTGCCAGATAACAATGTAGATAACTCTTTGCATAAATTATTAAGAGACTGCATAGTTTGACCTAAGATGGGTGAGGAGGATTACATAATAAACTTAGTCTAAATGTAGCAATATGAGTAAATTGAAAAATAACATCTCAGCAGCACAGACAAATTGGATGCCATGAAAAATCTGTTTAAAATGGTCAAGTAGCCAATATGATGTGATTTTTCAAGGTTCAAGTTGTTCGCAGTATGATGACTGTCCACCTATAGACCAGAAATAGATATGGAATAATTCCTCCATCAATAATGTGTTAAACATGTGCATTACCAAAATAACTTACGAAACATTTGTCCATCCACGATAATTACCCAAAGGCAGTTGCCATTTGCTTATAGAGAAGTTGTCAATACCATTTGAGTGTGTCCACTAGTAAGAACACCCTCTAAGTTGTCCAATAGTAAACCCTCAGAATTCCTAAACAGAGACCATCAAATTATCCTATAAATTTTTGTATAGAGATACCATCTATATAATAAAACACAAAGAAAGCTATCAAGTGGCTCAACTTATATGACCATGTACTTTTATTTACAACTAATTATTGTCATACTATTTAAACTTGAGTTACACAATTATTGATTTACTGTTTATAAAGTTTTTCATATGTTGTATCGTTCTGAAGATGTGTTGTAGGCACATGCCCACAGGCAAATCTAGTACATCAATATGACAACTAAACTTTGAAATTGGCATTTAACAAAGAACATTGAACTATCAAAATATTTTGAAAATGAATAACGGGAGTGTTTGGCATCTTACATACTTACATCTAGGAGACGTTTGGCATTCAAGGAACTTCCGTATTTCATAGTGTTTTAACTGCATATATTGGACGCTTTTGAGACTATTTCCCCCTAAAATAATTTCAGTAGCAACTGGATTGCATGAAACCCACTGCAACCAAAATCGGCATCAAGTAGAAAGTTGCAACTATAAGTAAAAAATTGCAGAAAGGGTTCCACACCTATTAATTTCAACCCCTTCAAACATTGCTCAACTGGACAAGTTGCAAGGACTTGCATCTAGCTTCTTCTATCACGCACTTACATTCTAGTAAGTCTTCACCATGGATGTAGTTGCAATTGCAGTTGCATGCAACCAAAACCCACGTGAAGTCGAAGTCTCCAACTATAAGTAAAAAATCGCAAAAGGTTCGCAAACCAAACCTATTAACTCCCAACCCTTCCAAACATTGCAACTCAATCACTTCGATAACTCTACTCGCCAAAATCACCTAACCAAAACACAACCAAACACCCCCCCCCCCCCCCCCCATAATGCCTTCGCACAATAAAAAATCACTCAAAGCCATCAATTCCTTAGCATTCCTCGCACCATCTTCAAATTTAACGACTACCCATCACATCAACAAACCAAACAAACCTAACCACTAATTTCAACCCTAAACGGCTCAAAATCCAATACCGAACCTTCAAAAGTGCGACATGAAGCTTCTTCAGAACCTCATTCCGCGAAATCAACGCTGTCTCGACCTCTTCACCGTCCAGCTTTACATCGCCGCCGACAACCGACTGAAACACCTGAAAAAAGGCACAAAAAGGCGCCGCCTTTTTGACTAAAAACAACAAAATGCTTCCAAAAACGTGCGGAAAAAAAAAGAGGGGAAACTGTACGTGGAGGAAGTTGAGGACGGAGGCGAACTCCCACCGGTTCCGGATGCGGGTGCGGGCGAGATCCGGATCCGGCATTGGCTGCGGCATGGCGGCGAAAAGCGCCGGAAAAAGGGGAGTTTTTTAGGGTTCCGATCGAGGAGAGGGAGAGAGAGAAAGAGAGGGTTTCGAAATCCCGCCGGAATTTGTAGGAATTTGATTTTTTGCCTTTTTTTTTTGTTTTAACCCTAACAAATGCGTGAATAGCGTATATAACCTTCACAAGTAGTTATTTTTATATTGCCCCCAACAATATGTGTCTCTATACGAAGTTGTCACTCTAGTTTAAAAAATCAAAAGAGTGATCAGTTTTCAAATTTTTTAATGTACTTCATCGAAAATGACTTGAGAGTAATTGTCTATACCATTCAAACTTCATCTTCTTCTAAACACAAACAACTATTAATCTAATTGTAATTCATCATCTCTTCTCAAAAAAATTCGACTTTATTATGAAATAAGCAAATTTATACATCATCTTTATATCTACATTTCCACCTCTCATTTATTCTCCAAATTTGCAATCAATCTTGTGTTCTATTAATAGATGTAAGATTTATCATTTATTTTTTTAATTCTCTTTAAGATTCTTTAAACTCTTTCTCATTATTCAATTTGATTTTTAATCGGCCAGTAAGATGGTTAAATCATGATTAAGTTGTTGATACCTTATATCGGGGTAAATATGAAATAAGACATAAATTGTTAGTGGCAAATATGAAAATACATTTTTGTGAGGGATATATGTGATATTAGCATATTTGTTACGGATATACGTGTTAAAAAAATCTTTTTTTAATAGTGAGAAGGACACTACTCTTTTTAATTTTGACCTTTTTTTTAATAGTGAGAAGGACACTACTCTTTTTAATTTTGTTTTTTGTTGGAGTGAATTCAAGGTTAACTTGTGGTAAATGTAAGTTGTTTGTCAGTTAATTTTTTATAATATTGTTTGTGAGAGCATCCCCAAATATGCTAGTCATTTTTTATGGATGTAATAGCCAAAATAAATAATAATTGGATAATTTGTCTAGTAAAAAAATTTAACACTCCAACCATATTAGCTATTTTGGCTAGTCACAAACATTTTAATGACCAGAATTAAATTAAATTACAAAGCTCATGCCCAATAAAAAACCCGGTCTAAATAAAAAAGGCCAACGAACATATTCCTTTCACAATCATAGGTCGCGCTTCTCGCGAGTTCGCGATCTCGCGCAACCTCGAGTTCGCAATCGCGCGTAAGTTTGTGATTGCAATTTCACAAGCTCGTGTTCTCGAGTTCGCGAAGATGATCATGAATTTTGCCATCATAGATATTTCGACTTGGTTTTGTTTTTTATTTTATTTTTTGTGGCCTTTTATTTTATTTTTTTGGGTTTTGAGAGGCCAAAAGAATGGAAGGAAAATTTATCGAGCGAACAAACTCGCCAGATTTGAGAAATATATTTTGGCAAGTAATTTAGCGAGTTCCGTTTGAGCATATTTTTATCTTTAAATTAGATATTTTGGCTAAAATTGATGGATAACTAGTGTGGTTGAAGATAGTCTTATTACTTTGTTTTATTTATTAGGAGTGCTTTAGTATGATTGGAGTAATTTTTTTACTGAGGGTGAGTGGGTGTTGTATTGGTTGATACGTATATGATATCATACACAATGGACGTTCGGTGTTGATTTTTTTCAATTTTGATTAGATCGTCATAAACCATATATGTGGAGTATCAAATTGCTGGTTTTGATCGTTTTTTTGTGATATAGTTTTGGATCCCTTTTGAACAACAAATTGTTGTCAGGTGAGCCTAAATAAATGTACGAGTAAAATCTATATAATAAAATACAAATAAAACTATCAAGTGAATCACATTCAATCCCCCCAAAATCAAAGACCAAGATTTAACCTCACAAAACACATTTTTTCTCAAAATTTCAAATCCCAAAATCAAAATTTTCTCCCAAAACTCATTACTTTATTACTTTATTTCTATCTCTCTTTTTTGACTGGCAAAATGTAGGAAAGTCCTACCTCATAGATGATATATATATATATATATATATATATATATATAAACAGAGAACATAATAGTCAGTACAAAAGCTGCTGTAGGAAGTTGCTCGGATTATGGAAGAAGTCGAGTTCGAGATGGCATGCCTGTGAATCGTAGAGAGGGCAGCGGACATCTGTCGTACACCTCTACTAGAGCCACCAACATGATCTCATCCCTCTTCACCTTCCTTACAACGATCCGAAGCATTCGAATCCCCTAGCAGACATAGCAAAATCATGAAGCAGAGTTTAACAAAATAGAAGACTTCGGACTTGGCACAGTCCCAAAAAATACAGCGATAAAAAACAGAAGAAACTGTAAAGCAGAGTAGCCTGAGCGATTAAGTTGCATTTCCATCAGCCGCCCCTCCTTGATCGGGTCGCATTAAGTCACTATCACCCGTCCTTCCGAGCTCCTCCAAGATTCTGGTCTTTTTCTTCAATTCGCCACTTGAATCTAGCCATTGAGAAAACCAGAATTTAGTGTTAGATATCAGCTTAACCACCGAAGATTGTTTGCTGGAAAAAATTCTATCATTTCTAGCATTCCAAATAGTCCAACATATAGCAATAGTTATGAGATGCCATGAGTGAGTGAATTTGTGTTTTGTGTGATCAAAACACCAAGTGGAGAAGCATTCCGAAATAGACTCCGGCAGGCTGTTAATATCAAACGCTCGTGTGAAGTGAAGCCATGTTTGAGTAGCCTTCGGGCACTCAAAGAAGATGTGATAGGTGGTTTCAGTATGATATGCACAGTCACTGCATGCCATATCCCCATTCCAACCTTTGGAATGAAGTCTTTCTCTGGAGTTGAGCTTCTCACCACACAACATCCAGGTAAAAATTTTGCATTTGAGGGGCGCACAGTTCTTCCAACATGCTCGAAAGAAGGGGAAAATTAGGCCATAGTTGATAAAGAAACAATAAGCCGATTTGACCGAGAAGCACCCAGAGATGTCATGGTTCCATATAGCTCGATCAGGTTGAAGTGGTGAGGGTTGAAGAGAGGAGATGGTTTGTAGTAGCAGTCTCTTTTCCGACAAGATGTTACTATTGGATGATGTGTGCAGACTAGGACGCCATGTCCACTGGCCTTGATACAAGAACCCTTGCGATCTAAGGGAAGCTTCTTTGTTCCAAGCGACTTCAAAAAGGTGAGGATAAAGGGTAGCAATGCTGCACTTGTCAATCCACTTGGATGTCCAGAACTTGAGCAAAATCCCATTCCCAAGTTCCCACAAAATCCCTTGGTCGAATTGTTCTTTGAGTTTGTATATATTTTTCCAAAATTCAGAGGATTGGGCCTTACAGTCAAAATTGCCGCTGTCGTCGTGGAAGTATAGTGATTTTAGAGTTTGGGTGCAAAGGGAGTTGTCGGTGTATAGCTTCCACCACCATTTCATCAAGAGGGCATGATTGAATTGTTGTAGGTCAAGTACCCCAAGTCCTCCCTGTTTCTTGGGTTGGCAGATGCCCTTCCAACTAATGCCAGAGACCCCCGTAGCCTGCTTGTCTCCTCCAACCCAGAAGAATCTACTTCTCATTTGGTCAATACGGGCAATCACCCATCGTGGCAACATGAAGAAAGAGGCAAAATAGGTAGGAAGTGCACTGAGAACTGAGTTGATCAGGATGAGTCGTCCCCCACGAGATAGCAGTCTGCCTTTCCATGTGGATAGCCTTCGCTCAATCTTGAGAAGCAAGGGTTGCCAGTCCCTTTTTTTGAGCCTGCCTTTTGCAAGTGGCATTCCAAGATACTTGGTTGGCAAGGTATCTTGGCTACAGCCTAGTATATGGGAAAAGGCGTTGAGCTTGGCTTTAGAGCAGCCAAAATAAGTAATGGCTGATTTGGAAAGGTTAATGTGTAGCCCAGAAACATTTGCAAACAGATGCAAGAGCACTTTCAGATGCAACACTTCCTGCTCATCCCCTTTGCAGAACATCAAAGTGTCATTGGCAAACTGCAATATGGAGAGGTTGGCCAGCGACCCTCTTAGGTCAAGCTGGGAGAAGGTGCCATTTTCTCGACCAACTCGTAGCATTTGTGCAAGGACGTCTACAGCCAGGATAAAAAGCATCGGAGAGAGAGGGTCCCCTTACTTGAGGCCTCTCTTAGAGCTTATGGTCTTCCCCCCTATACCATTGACCAAGATATTAGACTTGGTGGAATGCAGCATTGCTTTAATCCAAGAGCACCATCGAGGCCCGAACCCTCTGGTAATCAGCAGCTGATCCAAGAAGCCCCAATTGAGCATGTCGAAGGCTTTGCGAAAGTCAATCTTTAGCATAATAGAATAAGACTTCTTCGAGCAGCACAAGTTGATGGCTTCGTGCGCAACCAGAAAGCAGTCTACTGTGGATTTGCCCCTGAGGAATGCGCTTTGCGATGAGGAGACAAGAGAGTGGAGGAGAGGACAAGAGAGTGTAGGAGAGGACAGGGCTTAGGCTTCATCTTCGCACCGAATTCCATCGACCATGGAGAGAAGGTCGCATTGAATCCTGAGAAATGGAAAATCCCCTCCGAGATGGCTCGTTTGGCGTCATCCTTAGTTGGAAACTGCACATGGAAGACCCCCTCAGAAACTCTTTTGACTTCCCACCAGCCACCTTGCCGCCTCCAGACAAAGTTGAGAGCGCACTCCACAGTCGCAGCATCTGGTTTGGATCTGGGGTTGATGAGGTGGAGGAAGGCGCTTGCATGCAGCGCTGGGAGGGCCGCGGCTATTTCGGAGTTGTGGGGAAGCTCGATAGCCATGGATTCCCTCCTGTTGAAGATCGGACATTCCCTGGCTCGATGACCCACCTTTCTGCAGTTGAAACAGTGAATGCCATTCTTCCGGTAGTCCACCGCGAGATGGCCCATGTCGCCACATCGCATGCATCTGGCCTCCATCTTGCTTCGACGGTGGCTCGGTTGGATCTGGGGCTGTTGAGTGAAGTGGTGCTTTTTGGTGGAGAAGCGGTGTGGAAGAGAGATGGGTTTGTTTAGGATTTTTGGCAGAGAAGGGGAAGGGGCGGGGTGTAATGGGTTTGGGCGTGGGATTCGAGGAGAGTAATGATGAGGAGGAGCCGCCATTAGCACCTGAGCATAGGATCTGCTCTTGCTCCAAGGCAGCCATGCACTCTCCTCTCTTCTCTCTCCTCTCTCTTCCCTCATTTTTTTTTCTATCTCTCTTCTCTTTTCAGTTTTTCATATTTCTCTATTTCTTTTTCTTCCATTATTTCTTTATTTGCTTAGAAATTTAGATTTTAAGATTTCAGGTTTGTAAATTTTCAGAATTTTTATATTTTTTTATTACACATTTTATATTGAAAATAGCAAATATCTCGTCAACAATTAAATTTTATCATTTTTCACACTTAAAGTTCTGAGAATTTAGATTTTACACCCCCATTTATAATTATTTTTCAACATATACTAATGGAAACATAGATTTTTATTTACAACCAATTATTGTCATACTATTCAAACTTGAGCTACATAATTGTTGTTTTACTGTTTCAGGACTTTTCGTGTTTTGTATCGTTTCAAAAACATGTCGTAGGCACGTGCCCACGGGCAAATCTAGTGCTATAATACAACACGAAATAAATAATGATCATAATATATGTATGAGGAAAGCCCTATAATACTCATGAGTTTTGGTGTTGCTTGACCTTAGAGCATCCACAGTCGTGAATGTCAAAAAATGATTAAATGCATATTTACATATAATTTTTTTAGCTTTTGCTGCAGTGCGTACAATGCTATTTTATAACAATTTAAGATTTTAAAAAACAAAACGAACTTTGTAGTTGCGTCCGAAGGCAAAATGAATTATTTAAATTATTTTTTATTGTTAGACGGAAGTTGAAGTTGCGTCGGAGAAGGGGAAAAAAAACAAATTAAAAAGTGACAAACGGAAGTTGAAGTTGCATCCCACGATATTTTTCAGATTTTTTCCGAAATTTTTAATAATGAAAACCATTTTTTAGTTGGGAAAAAAAAAATAAAAACCCATCCAACTGGACGGAACTACAAGTTCCGTCTGAGGGTTTAAAAAAATTGGGGGGTTTTTAATTACGAAATTTATTTTTTTGGGGAGGGACGGAAAGTGAAGTTGTGCCGGAGAATTAAAAAATATTTTTTTCAGTGGGACAAAAAGTGAAATTGCGTCATTTATAATATGCATTTCTCTCATTTCTACTCTCATTTATTGCAATATAATGTCGCTATTTTGTCAAAAAAATGTATAAATAGCAAACGATTGCAACTAGCGGTTTGCTATAAAATGCATTTTATGCATAAATAGCACACGACTGTGGATGCTCTTACAAAACAAAATTTAGTCTTTCAAAATAGTACATGGCAATGAGGGAAAAAATCATCGGTACTACTTGAATAGCATCGTCAAAACTTGATATTGGCTAAATGATCATGATAATATCGCAATTTTACCAATGTCAAAGTGGGTTCAACTAAGTAAGCTTTATATTCACCGTATGCACATTGATTAACTAAAGGGAAAAACTCTCGTTTGAAAGTCTAGCCAACTAGAAAATTGAGTACAACTTGGAATACTCTTACATAGGTGTATTGGATTGGAATTTGAAAAGAATTTAAAAGAAAGTGAAAATCCTAGTGTATTCAATTGGAATTTTAAAGGAGTTTATAAAAGTCACAGAGTCTTCGATTGAGACTTTAAGTGATTCTATTTAATTCTTGGTGTATTCAATTCAGATTTTAAATGACCCCATTCAATTCTCGGTGTATTCAAAAAGTTAATGATTTTGGTAGAATTGAGAATTTGGAGGATTTAGATGGAATCTAGGGGTGTATTCAAAAAGTTAATGATTTTGGTAGAATTGAGAATTTGGAGGATTTAGATGGAATCTAGGGTTTGAGGTATAAATATCAAAAGCCTTTGCAATTCTCAGCTTCTCCGTAGAAATTTTGCCATTAAAAAATTCGAATAAAAGGAAAAAAAGAAAATATAGAGATTTCGTCCTGTCGCCAAAATGAAAAGGTGATGTCTTTTAGGGTTTATTCTTTATATGAAAAGGCTTCAATCTTTAACGACTACTTGCTGTTTCATCGTCTAGATCTATTGATAATCGCATCCATTTTTTTTCTGTTACCGTTTTTTGAACTTTTTTTTATTTAAAATTTTTTTTTTGGGCTAGATCTGCTTTTGATTGGGTTTTATAAGTTACTGATTTGAGTTGGATTGGATAAAAAAAGATGGGATTTTGGAGGTGGGTTATATTGGGTGGGTCTGATTTGTGAGAATTTGAGAAGACCCTAGTTTTGGGTGTTGACTTTGATTCCCACTGATCGAATTGATGCAGTTATTGCTGAATCATGTTTAGTTTGAAGTAAGAGAGTGGTTTTGATCAGTATATAAGGTTTGCCCAGATGAAAAAGTTTGTTTTTTGTTTGGTTATCCTTCGAATTCCATCAAATTCATAATAAGAATTTCATCAAATTATTTTAAAATCCTTATAAATTCCCGTCAAAGTCTTAGGTAAATTTTCCATAAATTCCTTAAATACTGGAATTCTCAATTCTTTTAAATTCTTTTCAAATTTCAATCCAATACACCCCTGTTAACCTTTCTCATATACAAAAAAAGAAAAGAAATGAGGGGAGCACATCCTCATTGAAATCAAATTCAATTTTCATCACTTACATTTTATCGTGTTAATAATATAAATATACATAGGACCGGTCGATGAGTTTACGGGGTCTGAGGCGAACTCCCGAAATTGGGCCACATACAAATTTTGTTTTTTTAAAAATTGGGAAACAAAAATTTGGAATTTTTTTCCAACAATTCTTAAAAATCGATATATATGAATAAATAGATGGAGATTTAGGAATTCAGACAAAAAATCTCCATACAAATTCAAACTCAACTAAAATAAGCCGGCTTGGGTACTAATTTTAAAAACAAAAACCAACAAAATTAAATTTGGGGTCCCCTAAAAAAATATTACACCCAAAATACGTATATATAAATACAAGGAAAAATAAAATTGGGACAACCTAAAATTGCGAAAAAATCGGGGGCCGAAGGCGGCTGCCTCCCCGAACTCCACTAAGGGGCCGTCCCTGAATTCACGGGGGCCTGAGTCGAACTCCCGAAATGGAGCCCCCATACATGCAGAAGAAGAAAAATATATATATATACAAAGATTGCACGTTGTCAAAGGCAAAATAAGATATTGTATTGTCATAATAAAGCTTAACTTCTTTTCGCATTTTTTTTTTGACCGGCAAAAGGTAGGAGAGTCCTACCTCACAGTTAATATATATATATAAAACCAACTAAAAGCAGTACAAGAGTCATTACAAAAGATACTGTAGGCAGTTCCTCGAATTTTGGAAGTAGTCAAGTTCGAGATGGCATGCCGGTGGATCGTAGAGAGGGTAGCGGACATTTGTCTTACACCTCTACTAGACCCACCGACATGATCTCATCCCTCTTCTCCTTCCGAAGACAATTCGAGACACTAAAACCACCTAACAGTTACAACAACAAAAAAAAACAGAAAACAGAAAACGAAGTTTAAGCAAAAGTATCAGAACACGGACTGGGCACAGTCCCAAAAAATGGTTATAGCAACAAAAAGAAGAGTCTATAGTAGGCAGTGGCGATCAAGGTGCATTTCCATCAGCAGTGTCCCTCCGAGCTGGTCGCATGAGGTCACTGTCTCCCGTCTCTCTGATTTCCTCCATAATCTTGGTCTTTTTCTTTGATTCGCCACTTGAATTTAGCCAGTATGAAAACCAGGATTTAGTGTTAGAAATGAGCTTATCCACAGATGAGTGTTTGCTTGAAAAAATTCTATCATTTCTAGCATTCCAAATAGTCCAACAGATAGCTATAGTAACCAGATGCCAAGGGTGTGTGAATTTGCGCTTGGTGTGATCAAAACACCAAGTGGTGAAGCATTCCGGAATGGACTCCGGTAGATTGGGGATACTAAATGCCCGTGTGAAATGAAGCCAAGTTTGAGTAACCTTCGGGCACTCAAAAAAGATGTGGTAAGTGGTTTCGATATGACATGCACAGTCAGTGCATGCCATATCACCATCCCAACCATTAGAATGGAGTCTTTCCCTTGAGTTGAGCTTTTCACCGCACAGCATCCAAGTGAAGATTTTACATTTTAAGGACGCACATTTCTTCCAACAAGCGCGATAGAAGGGAGAGAGAAGGCCAGAGTCACTATAGAAAGTGTAAGCTGATTTAACTGAGTAGTTTCCAGAGACAGAGTGGTTCCAGATTGCTCGATCAGGTAGCTGTGGTGAAGGATGAATGAAGGAGATGGTTTGGAGAAGGAGTCTATTTTCCAATAGGATGTTACTAGTAGAGGATGTGTGTAGACTCGGTCGCCATGTCCAATGACCTTGGCTCAGGAGGCCTTAGGACCTTAAAGAGGCTTCTTTGTTCCAAGCCGCTTCGAAGAGGGAGGGGTAAAGAGTGGCAATGCTGTGCTTTTCAACCCATTTGGATGTCCAGAATTTGAGCAGACTCTCATCGCCAAGTTCCCAGACGATCCCCTGATCGAACTGTTCTTTGAGTTTAAACAGATTTTTCCAAAAATCTGAAGATTGAGCTTTGCAGACGAAATCACCACTGGCGCTATGGAAGTAAAGAGATTTAAGGGTTTGGGAACATAGGGAGTTGTTGGTGTAGAGTTTCCACCGCCACTTCATCAGAAGGGCATGATTGAATTGTTGGAGATCAAGCACCTCAAGTCCTCCTTGTTTCTTGGGCTGGCAAATATGCTGCCAGCTAGTGCAAGAAGCCCCCGTTGCCTTTATGTCGCCTCCAACCCAGAAGAATCTACTTCTCATTTGGTCGATTCTGGCTATCACCCAACGAGGCAACACGAAGAAAGAGGCGAAGTAAGTAGGAAGCGCACTGAGTACGGAGTTGATCAGAATGAGCCTTCCCCCACGAGATAGAAGTCTACCTTTCCATGTAGATAACTTTCGCTCAATCTTGACCAGTAAGGGTTGCCAGACTCTTCTTTTAAGCCTTCCTCTAGCAAGTGGCATTCCGAGATACTTGGTTGGCAAGGTATCTTGGGTACATCCTAAGATTTGAGAGAAAGCGTTGAGCTTTGCTTGAGAGTGTCCAAAGTAAGTGATGGCTGATTTTGAAAGATTAATGTGGAGTCCCGAGACATTAGCAAACAGGTGTAGGAGCACTTTCAGGTGAAGCACCTCCTGCTCGTCTCCCTTGCAGAAAATCAAAGTGTCGTCGGCAAACTGTAGTATGGAGAGGTTGGCCAGCGAACCTCTTAGGCTAAGCTGAGAGAAGGTGCCATTTTCTCTGCCTACTCGCAGCATCTGTGCAAGTACATCTACAGCCAAGATGAATAGCATCGGTGAGAAGGGTTCACCTTGCTTGAGTCCTCTTTTGGACCTAATAGTTTTGCCCCCCTATACCAATGATCAAAATATTAGATTTGGTGGGCCGCAAAATTGCTTTAATCCAGGAGCACCAACGTGGCCCAAACCCTCTAGCCATAAGTAGCTGATCCAAGAAGAAATCCCAGTTAAGCATGTCGAAGGCTTTGCAGAAGTCAATTTTTAGCAAAATTGAATCCGATTTCTTCGAGCAGCATAAGCTGATAGCTTTGTGCGCCACCAGAAAGCAGCCAACCGTGGATTTACCTTTGAGGAATGCACTTTGAGATGAGGAGAAAAGAGAGTGTAGAAGAGGGCTAAGCCGATTGGCAGGGATCTTAGTGAATATCTTCATAGAGTAATTGAGTAAGCTGATTGGACGGTAGTCGGAGACAGAAGATGCTCCTTCGCACTTGGGGATGAGTATAATTGTAGAGTAATTCAGTCTATCGATTGTAGCTTCACCATGCTGGAGGGCCAGAAGCATATTGCAGAGGCCATCTTGGATAGTCTCCCAGTGCTGTTGATAAAAATGCATAGAGTAGCCATCAGGGCCTTCTTTTCGCATTTTGAAAACTAAATTCCAATCAATAAATCAACGGAAAGCCCACAAAAGATCAAATAAATTAAAATCAATCAAGCACTAGCCAAATTAATAAATAAAATATTAAGGCCTAAATAATTAAATTTGGTGCGTTGTGCAAATTGTAATTTTATTTTACGTGCAAAATACGTAACTATAGGTATAAAGGAAAACAATTTGTGAGCCCCTAAAATTGGGAAAATTTTGGGGCCCGAGATGGCCGCCTCCCATGCCTCCACTAGGGGGTCAACTCTACACATGGCTTTGTCATATAAAAAAACTACTCGCTCTCTCAATCACAATACTCTTATATTCAACCTCTCTTAAGGGCAACTACACCAATGGTTCATTTAGGTTGCCATTTTTTAATTTGGCAATCAAAATGACAAAAATCTTCTATACCAACTTCTTATTTTGGTTGCCTGCTTTGAAATAAACATTTTTTGTTGTTAAATTTGACACACCATCCAACATTGCTATATGTCATATCACCTAAATTCTTTCATTTTCCCACCAAAATTGTTTGAACTTGCTAATTTTTTGAACTTGAAATAAATTTTAACAACCAAAATGGCAACAATTGCTGCAAAACAAATTGTCTATTTTTTTCAATGTTGTCATTTGAGTTGCCAAAAATGAGAATGGCAACCCAAATGACAACTTTATTGGTGTAGTTGCTCTAACTTAAAAATCACAATGACCTCTCTTAGAAACACAACCTTTACGATCCTTTGCTATCGATTTGCAAAAAAAATCAATGGCCCTCGAATAAGATCAACCAAATTTCTCGCTAAATGGAATAATTTTATCAATGTCCATGAATGTCTTGCAACAGCCTAGAAAGGGGTATAAGATTAGTCTAGAACTGTAGAAAAGGTGTCTCATGGCACTTTGCCGTAGGATCCCCTTTTCTCGAGTTGTTCCACCATTCCCTCATGTCAACAATTGAACTTATATATGTTCCAGAAATCACAAAAACAGGGCCGGCCCTATGTTCCCGGGGGCCCGAGGCGAAATGCCAAAATAATTATTTTTGGGGACCCCTAATACCGATATAAATTTTTACGTGTAAAATACGTACCTATATTTACAAGAAATACAAATTTGGAGCCCCTAAAATTGCAAGAAATCCGGGGGCCCGAGGCGGCCGTCTCAAGGTGGGGGGCGGCTCTGCACAAAAACAACAACATCTACTAATAAAAGTTTGCTCGCATCAAACTTAACTTTTTTGTTGTTGTGGAAAATCACTCATACAAACCCGCACCAAAGAATGTACTCCAGTTTAGATTATCCTTCAAAGAAAGATATAAATATCATTGAATGAAGTGCGAGGATGAAACCAGCACCATCACATTTACCCGAAACCCGAACCAACCTTGATGGGATAAAGCGTTCTAGAGAAGTAGAAAACATTTATATATCCTTTCCGATCCTACAAAATCAACAACCAAATCCGACCCGATAAGGCCCCCATCATCCTCCTGGGTTTTTTTTTCTTCCCAAAATAGGTTTATTTTTTAAACTAATTTTAAAAATAGGTATGTTTCGAAACTAAATCCGAAGATAAGTCTCTCATCATAGGCTGCACTACCGAACTGCGGCCTCATTGATTTCATGGCCGTATTTCACAAATGCGGCCCAAATATATATATCATAAATATTTGCATAATAGACTCGTAGACTTGGGGGGGAAATGCTCAAATGTAAAACATGGAAAATTGAAGGGCGCAGTTGGGCACTGCGACTTCGATAATACACAGGCAGTTCACAACTGCGGCCTCAGTTATATAGTCGAATGAGTATAATAAGATTTTAAGAACTAGACCATATCGACTGTATAGGCCACAGTTGTAAGTTGCGGTTTACGTATTATCGAGGCTACAATGCCAAACTGCGGCATTATATTTTTCACATTTTACACTTTAACAATTTTCTCCCCAAATCTATGAGCCTATTAGTCAAACATGCACGATATATACTTGGAGTAGTTGTGAACTGCGGGCACAAAATCGAAGAGACCGCAGTTCGGTACTCCGGCCTATATAGTATCGAGGTCTCACAAGGGGCGAAGCCACCTGGTAGGGGGTGGGGGGTGGGGGGGGGGGGGCACAAATGGCCCCCCAAAAAATTTGTCAAGACTCCCTGGCGCATGGTAAATTTTTGTATCAAGTCCTATTCTAAGATATTTTGGGACCCCAAATTAAAAAAATAAAAAACGAAGTCCTTAATTTTTTTCACTATGTTTCCAATTTAGAAAATACATTTTTAATTTACTAACTTAACCTCTGTTTTTTTTATGTCACTTTTCAAAACTATTTGCAGAAAAATGACAGATGCCAAAATATTTGCACTCGTGGACTCAACAACAAAACTCGACGTTCCCAACGGCGAGTTTAGTTGTTTCATGCTTGCCGTTGGTACAACGAGTTTAGTTCAAAATTTTCAATGAAGACTCGCCGTTCCTAATGGCGATGACATTTATACTAGACTCACTGTTGGAAACAACGAGTTTAGTTCAAAATTTCAATGAAGACTCGCCGTTCCTGACGGCGATGACATTTATACTAAGATTTGTTGTTGGGGATGGTGAGGATATAGGAAATTTCACGGAGTGTAACACCCCGCAAAATTGGAAATTACAATTTTGCCCCTGGGTGTTACGCACGTATATTTTGTAATGCGTTTCACTACATATTTTGGATTCGTACTATTTATACATTTTCCGAATTGATTTCAGTCGACTAAAATATAATATTTCAATCCCTGGGATTTACGTGCTTTTTACGTGTTTTGATGCACGTACTTCCACCACTACGTATAATATTTTCTATAGGTTTAAATTATTTATTTTTATGTATTTAAATCTATTTTATAAAACGAAAATTTGTTTCCCCCTTGTTTTGATTAAAATGCATTTTTCGACTTTCTGCACGTATAATGCACGTGCTTTCTACGTGCTGCGATTTCATCATGAAATACATAAAATTAGTAAATATATTTTTCTTATATTATTTTCGATTATATTTAATAATTTTTCATCGATAAAGTCAATTTTCGCATTTTAATATTTTACGTGCAACGCACGTGTTTTAAGCGAACATATTTGAGTGTGTTTATTTTCAAAATAAATTTTGGAGTGTGTAACACCCCGTATAATTTTACTAGTAAATATACTAGTATATATATACATGTAATATATATATATATGATTTGAAAAATATTTGAGATTTGTCCTATAGAATGTTCTATAGGGGATTTGCATAAGATTTCGGTTATGGAAGAATGGTACCCACGGTTTGAGAATGATATGTATACTGTTGGTTTGAGATTTGAATGGGATGATGATGTCATCCGAAAATTGATTTGGAATTTGGTATTAAATGCATTGATTTGGGAAGGATTTAGTGGATTGATTTGGAATGGTTTGGTTTTGATAAGCACAGAATGTGCTGAATGTATAAAAAAAAAAATGAATGGTGTAGTGTGGTAAGTGTGTTCGGTTTTGAAGGATGAAAGGTGGGAGTTAGAGGATGTGAGTAGATGAGAGTTAGTGTTTTAGAGAGTGGGGAGATAAAGAGTTAGGAGTTTGGAGGTTATGGTAGTGAAGAGTTAGGAGTTTTTGAGAAGTTATGAAAAGTGAAGAGCTGGGAATTAATTTTAATAATTTATTAGGTTGTGTGATTATGCAAATTGGACCCTCTACATATCCTATAAATAGCATCCTACCCTTTTCATTTCACACACAAACAATTAGAATTAAAACAAGAGAAAGAAAAGAGAAAGAAAAGAGTGTAAGAAAAAGAAAGAGAGTTATTGTGCTTGGAGGATCTCTTGCTTGGAGCATTTGCTAGGAGGAGAAGAGGACTAGGAGTTGCTAGGAGCAAGAAGGAGCTATTCATTTGTAGTTTTCAACCTTCAAACAAGAGGTGGGTTCTCATGCTTTCTAATTTAGAACTATGCATGCTAGTGATAATATATGAACATTTTGTTTTGATGTATAGTTAAAATTTCATGTTAGTGTTACATGCTATTGCTATGATTAAACAAATAATAGGAATTTTTGACTAAAGAGCTAATGCCATAGATCATATTAGAATACTTGTAAAATGTTATGCATGTCAAAAGTGTGTGGTTGTATGAGAAATTTGTTGAAAAATGTTGGGAATACCTTCTTTTGCAAAAATATTTTTGTGAAGAATCTTGTTATGAATAGATAAAATTCATGTTAGTTTAAAGTGATGTTGTGATTAAGTAGAAAAAGGAAGTCTACCATGCTAACTAAAGAAAGAGAATTACTTGATTGTTGTGAACCATGCTAATATGTTTGCTTAGTCTTGTGTTTACAATAGTGTTAATATATGAGAATAACTTTGATGTGAAATTTACAAATGGGAATCATGCTATCATAATTGCGAAAGTAGTCTTATTGTGACAATTACCATGTTAATGAAAAAAAGACAAATTCTTGTATAAACCATGTTGTAAATTGTAGAATTTTATGCTTATAATATTATTGACCATATTAGATTTTATAATAAAATAAAAATGAAATTTCGATTAGTTTATAATATGTCGACATGAGTAGGTTCTATTTTTAAAAGAATGGGAACTATTGTGTGAAAGAGCAATTTTTATTTTTATAAAATATAATTTATGTCAAATTGAGATTTTAATCAAATAGACATGGATACTAGTTTTCATTTCTTTTGTAGGATTTAGTTCCTAAAGAAAAGTCTAAGTTTTGCAAAAGATGAGAAAAAGGAATTTCTTTAAATAAGTGAAAAATAGTATTTTTTTAAAATAATTGAAAATTTTATTAGTTACTATCTTTTTATTAGTTGCTATCTTTTTATTAGTTACTATCATGGAAAGGATTATTTCTAAAATTGTGAAAGAATTGATCTTTTGGAATGAACACATTTTATGGAAAAAAAGACACACTTTGTGGATAGTTGAACAAAAGAACATTTGTGCCCTTTTTAAACAGAGATTACACATAGACTTACTGGTTAGCGTAATAAACTTGGGTTTGGTTGAGAATAGTCACTGGTTCAAAACTCCCTGGTGACTTATATTTTATTTTGGGTTTTAAAATGATTTGGTAAATAGTTTCGAAAGTGGGTCAGTTTGGTAAAAACTTCCGTGGGAACTAGATCTGTAATTTTGATAGTGAGTAGGTCAATTTGGTAAATAGTTTCAAAAGTGGGTCAGTTGGGTAAAAACTTTCAAAAGTGTTTCATTTTGGGTAAATTTTAGTATTCATAAAATATAAATGAAGAATTTATTCTTAAAGATTGTTTTTGTGTAATTGATAAGTTTTAACGAGGATTTGAGATAGGAAGAAAAATAAATGACTACAAAAGTATTAGTAAAGAGCATGACTTTTAATTTACAAAATAATGATTTAGGGTGAATTGAAATCTCTTTATTTCTAGAAATGCAATATGGTTGAGTTATGTGACTTTTGAGATCATGAAAGATTTTTTTTGTGAATGAGTAAATCATGTTTAGTGCTAAAGATGAGACATTGAATCGTGTTGAAATGAGACATCGTATGAATTTGAAATTATGAATGAATTATTATTTATTATGAATAACTAGATCATGAATAGTGGTAAGACTATGAAATGATTACTTTGTGGATAAGTGTTAAGACAAGATTGTGATCAATTGTGAATGAATTGAAAGATGGAATTATTTAGGTTTAAGACATGATTATTAAAGGGTATGTGTACCCATGTTTTCTTGTATATGAAAGTTTATGACATAGAGTTAGTAAGACCTCGATATCGGCATTATTGAAATAAAAGAATGATGAGTTGTGATTTTGAGATGTGGTTATGGAGCCATCTCGTATTTGTTGACTAAGTCCGGTAGGAGGTAACAACTAATTCTACATGTGGAGATTATTCATGTCTTGAACTTAGGAAAATTTAGGCACATAAGTGAAGATGTAGTAAACTTAGGGAAACGTAAGTGGGGTGCTCTATATAGTTGTTGGTGGACTCCAAGACTATAGACCCAGTTGGTGGACTGAGGTTGCCCTGTGGGAGACGGATTATTATATTTTAGTCCGGGACTATGAGGACGGGTCAGCGGTGGACTCCGGGATCTTGAGTAGTCGGACGGATGGATTTTTGTGTTTACCGTCTCCAATGTATATATATATGTACTGGGTTAGAGGGTCACATACGGGACGGTTCGTACGATGTGGAATCTGTTATAACAGCTGGCGGTGGACTCCAAGGCTAGGATTCACATTCGTGGAATAGTCTGAACTTTATTTTGCTACCAGGTAGTTTTCATGGCGAGGGATCGAGCCCTGTATTGTGAAGAACGTAGGCACTTGCCCTCGGACCTATGTAGTATGGGATGCATAGAATCCGAACAAGTGTGCATTAGTGTCATCCTAGTGTAGAATTGTGTGCATTAGGCATTAAGGCATGACATACACTTATATTTAGAATAATCACTTTTGACACTTTATTTGTTCATTCAATCTTTTTGTGATTTGTTAAAGTATGAGATCGTTATACTATTCCCGGCATAGAGAGGATAGCCGTGTATAACATTTCGTCAGTTGTAAGTAACTGACGTGCCCACAGATTGACATGCATGTAAAGGACCATTCATGGAGCTATAAAGTGAATTTGCTGATGTTGTTTTATTTTAAAGATGTTGTAAATGTTTTATAGTAAATTTCATTCTTCCGCTGTGTAAAACCAAGCTGTAATTGAACTCTGATGTATTGTGAATAAAAAGTTTTAAATTTTTTCTTGTAAAATTGTACGAAGTGAAGTAAAGATCCTGTGAAATCCCGAGTTTGTCCTTATTTGAAATTCGGGGTGTTACACGGAGAGTGAAACATTATGTTGGACTTAGTGAGTTTTTCAAAAAAACTTCATATAATTTTTTTAAAAACTAAAATTGTCGTTCACAATAGCGAGTCTAGTGTAAATATCATCGCCGTTGGGAACAGCGAGTCTTCATTGAAAAATTTGAGCTAAACTCGCCGTTAGGAACGACGAGTCTCTAAAAAAAAAACTACACTTGCCGTGTTTCAATGGCAAGCATGAAACAACTAAACTCGCCGTTGGGAATGACTAATTTAGTTGTTGAGTCTACAAGTGCAAATACTTTGGTAACTGTCATCTTTCTGCAAATTGTTTCGAAAAGTGGCATATAAAAAAAAAATCTTTAACCTCCAATATTTAAAATATTTTTATAAGAGCTATCTTTCAATAAAATTAAAATTGGATAAAAGTAAAAGAAATCTTAAACTTTGTTCTTACACTTTGTTCATTCATCCACTCTTTTAGAGTTGTAGTCTCTATTTGTTGATTGTAATCTTTAGAACATTGAATGTAGGTGTTAAAATATAATTCGTATATCTTAATTTATAGAAATATGAGTTTTATTGTTAGTTTTTTTTATTTTGATTCAATAAATTTAATATTTTGTTCAATTTTTAAAATAAATTTATTATTTGTGGGCAATAATTTTGTCGATATAGAACAATAAATGGGACCCCCAATTTGAAATATCTGGCTCCACCACTAAGGTCACAGTACCCAACGACGGCCTTATCATTTTGACATTTTACAATTGGGTATTTTTTTTCAAAGTTTTCCAACCTACTAGCCAAATACACATAATATATACTTGGGCCGCAGTGTTAAGATAAATCAGAGAGATGTGAAAACAATACTGAATATTGAATTGAGAAATAACTGAGTCCAATATTTCCTATATATAGGAGGAACCGAATACAAAACTAGACAACCACCCAATATGGGACTATAATATCTAACACCCCCTCTCAAACTCACGATGGGTCAAACAATGTGAGTTTGCCTACTAAGTATCGGAATCTCTGAACAGTATGAGATTTGGTGAAGAAGTCTGCAGTCTGCTGGGAAGAGGTAACAGAATAGAGAGAAATGGTTCCTGCCTTAAAACGCTCACGAACATAATGACAATCAACCTCAATATGCTTCATTCGCTCATAAAAGACCGGGTTGCTTGCAATGTGCAATGTACTCTGGTTATCACAATAAAGTGGAGTAGCTCCTGCAAGAGTGACACCCATATCTGATAAAAGCCAACGAATATGAACAATCTCTCTAGTAGTAGCTGCCATTGCTCTGTACTCAGCCTCGGTGGAAGAACATGCAACAACTGCTGGAATTTGAGAAATTTGGATGGGAAAATTTTATGAGAAGAAAATTTGAGTAATTGACTCTGATACCATGTTAAGATTAATCAGAGAGTTATGAAAATAATACTGAATATTGAATTGAGAAATAACTGAGTACGATATATCTTATATATAGGAGGAACCAAATACAAAATTAGCAAACTACCCAATGTGGGACTATAATATCTAACACGTAGTAATAAATTGTGGTCACGAAATCGAAGAGACCGCAGTTTAGTACTGTAGCCTATGAAGATAGACCTATATATTTTTTTTTTTATGAAACGAATAGAGTCAAAAGACTCCAGCCTAGTAATCAATAAATAATAATAAATATTACACGAAGGGTTTTACCATAAGTAAAACAAAAGACGATAAAGAAATGCCCTAATACAGAGAATGAGAACATAAGCGTCAAAATCAAGCTTAAAGCAAGTAAACCAACAATAAATCCAAGAAACGGCTTCAGCGGGGGAGGAGAATCGCTCCAGTTAAAGGACCCGGCTCCTCGAGGTGGAAACAGCTGACTTGGCTTGTGATCGGAAAGGGAGCGCGCATCGGGCATACCCTACGCGGTCTCACACAAGAAGAAACACGTGTGAATTCTCGCAACTGATAATACGGAAACTGAAATCAACCCAAAGGGGCTGACAAGCTGGAAGAAAAGATCGCTGCCGCTGAATTAAACGGAGAAGGGATGCGCTCACATGACCTATGCTCTACAGAAACGTCAAACCACCGCAAAAACAGCGCGGAGAGGGAGGCTTAACAAGGCAAAACAGCCCTCCCTCTCCCAAACCATCACACACCATACATATATGAAGAAAAAACATGCCCCAAACAGTCGCAAGAAATAAGGTCATGGACCTGCGGAATGGTTCGGGAGCAAGAAAACTCCCTATAAGAAAAAAAACAGGCCCATAACCACCAATAGCAGTGCTCATTAAACGCAGCGGAGCAAAACAGTATACCGCGAAGAAATTCGCAGAAAATACCACACTCCAGGCAAACAAACAGCGAGAAGAGATGCAGCGAGCCGCATCCCAATCCAAAAGAGAATAGCTAAAACAAACAGCATAACCCAGCATAACCCAATTAAAAGCACGCAGAGGGAAGAAATAATACAGTTCAGAGGGAAGATATAATACTAACAATTAAAAGCACGCAGCATAACCCAATCCAGCATCCGAAGACAAACAGTAAGAAAAAGTCGATAAAGACAATAAGCAGAAATTAAGACTGGCCAATAGGCTTCACAACTAGGTAAAGGTGCGTGGAAGCACAAAACAGCTGTCCATCCAGCTAAAGATAAAGAGCCATCAGAGACTATCATAAGTGACCAAAAGATACAAACTTAGCAGTCCACGAAATAAAACTGAACATAAGCCTTCCAGCCATCATAAACAACAAACAGCTGCACAACACAAGCTGAACACTACTAAGCAAAAGCCCAGGGGGGCGAAAAGAGTAAGAGTCAGCAGAAGCAAAAGATCAAAAACTGCACAGCCTGCAAGTCCCTAACGGGGAGTTCAAACCTGCAAGAGAAATTGCGGAGAGGAGAAGAAAAAGGTGAGCAAAATAGTATTACTATACAGCTTCTATAAAGCTTGAAGATTTCTAAGACAATGAAAGGAGTCATATAATTTTTGAAAAGTCAGTGAAGCACTGTCTTTGAACTTTGGGCTCGAAGCCCAGAGCTTAAAAAGAAATAAGAATTCATCAGTCATTGACGCGATCGAGCAGCGTCGATGCTGGAATACCCTGATGTTCCTTTCCTTCCAAATGATCCAAATGATGGTATGAATAGATAACATCCACGCACTTTGAAACATCACGTTCGAGGGCGTATAAGACCAAACGGAGGCTAATATGGGGGAATCGAACCAGTATCCCATGCCAAAGTGCAAATCTTCCAAAGAGGGAGTATGAAGGGGCATTGAATGAAGAGATGGTTAACGTCTTCCGGTTGCTGATCGCACAACATGCAAAGTTGCGCCCAAGCCATGTTCCTATTGTTAAGAACCTCAACGGTAAGAAGTTTGTTTTTAAACGCGAGCCAAGAGGTAATTTTCACCTTAAGAGGGGCACAGGAGTCCCAGATAAAATGTGCTGTCGACGATCGAATACCTCTAGAGTTGAGGAAATGGTAAAAAGATTTAACCGAGAAAACGCCTGAAGACGACCAACGCCAAGAGATACCCTCATTAGGATACCACACGTAGCTATTGAGGAAGGCTAAGAGGTTGTTAAAAATCTCAGCGAGAGAGGGGGGGGAGATCGATCACAAAAGGGATGAACCAATGTCTAGCATTGTCGATGACGATGAAAGAGTTCGCGGCCGTTGCTGACGGGTAAGCAGCTAAGCGAAATAAAGAAGGGTATGCAGATGATAGTTTGATGTTCCCGATCCACAAATCAGACCAAAATTTTGTTGTGGATCCGTCAGATTAGGTACGAGAGATGCTACACTGGAATGCGTTAGACGCCTTCCAGATCCCTTTCCAGAAAAGGGAGGCATGGCCAGAAGTTAGTAGGGGGAAGTCCCACCAGTTGGAAGAGGATCGATAATTTTTGATGCATCGAATCCAGGGTAAATGATCGAGATAATGGAGTCTCCACAACCATTTACCTAAGAGGGCAATGTTATGGTCCCTAAGATCCAAAACACCGAGACCCCCTTCTTCTTTGGAGGTGCAGATCAATTTCCAATGGGCCAGGTGCGATCCAGGTTTAAAGGAGGAAGACCCAGTCCAGAGGAAATTACTCCTGATCTGATCAATCCTCTTGATCACCCAGGAGGGTATGAAATAATAAGACATCATGTATAGAGGCATGGTCGAAAGCACCGAGTTTATGAGGATCAACCTGCCTCCTCGGGAGAGAACTTTACCAGATCAAACAGTAAGCCTAGATTCCACTTTATCAATAAGCGGGAACCAATCAGCTCTGAGCAACTTGCCCCATCTCAGGGGGATGCCTAAGTAGGAGATCGGAAAGCTGGCGATTGGGCAATTAAAGAAATTGGATACCTCAACCTGGCGGTTAGGGGAACCGCTCAGCCATAGGACAGAGGATTTTTGGAAATTGATGGCTAAGCCTGATGCCATTTCGAAGCAGTTTAAGGTTGCGAAGGGAGTGGACGTTAGGTTTGGAGAAGATGATAGTGTCATCTGCATATTGCAGGTTGAGAACCCCCTCAAAATGGGGAGAAGATCCGAGACCCTCGATCATTTGAATGTTCCAAGCATTCCTGAGGAGCTTGCTAAACACGTCGGCAACAAGGGCAAAAAGAAGAGAGGAAAGGGGGTCTCCTTGACGGAGACCACATTTAATTTTGAATTTGTGCCCCTCCGAGCCGTTGATAAAGATAGAAGAGGTCCCAGAATATAGACTGGATCTAATCCAAGCTATCCATTTGGGGCCAAAACCCCGGTAGGTAAGGATGTCAAGTAGGAAATCCCAATTAACATTATCGTAAGCTTTTAGAAAGTCAAGCTTGAGAAGGATACCCTCAGAGCGAGATCTATGACAGTGGGAAATGATTTCCTGGGCTGAGGCAACACTATCAAGGATAAATCGATCCTTGATGAAACCTGACTGGGCAGAGTCGATAAGGGGGGAGATAATAGCGCGAAGCCTAGAAGACAGGACTTTCATAATAATTTTGAAGGAAGTGTTGATCAAACTGATAGGTCTGAAATTAGTCAATAAGTGAGCTCCCGTTATCTTGGGAATGAGGACAATGTGCGCATAATTAATGCGATCAAAAGAGAAATAACCCTGGTGAAGATCCTGAAACAATTTGAGGAGGTCATCCTTAAGCCAATCCCAAAATTTTTGGAAGAAGAAGGCAGGGAAACCGTTAGGGCCGTAGGCGGAATCGCTTTTTAAAGCAAAAACCGCCGATTTGATTTCTTCCATAGTGAAAGGGGCCTCGAGAGAGGAGAGATCGTGAGATTGGTTACCATAAATTTGGAACCAGTCGAGCTCGATGGCGCGCTGTTTCTGCGAGCCAATAAGATTTTTATAGAAATTGAGGAATTCACGATGGATCTCTCCATCGGAGGAGACATCAACCCCCTGAACGGAGATAGAGGATATACGGTTGCAACGTTGCCTATGGGAGGCAAAGTTGTGGAAAAAGGCGGTATTGGCATCACCCTCCTTCATCCATTTAATACGTGCTCTTTGGGCCCATTTAGTGTGATCTTGCTGGAGAATATCAGCATAATCCTGCTTGCAGGAAAGACGCTCTGCTCGAGCAGCATCTGACAACGGATCTAATTCTTCCATCTTATCAAATGACTCGATGGATTGGAGGAGGAAGTTTTTGAGGAAAAAGGTGTTTTTGTTGTCTTTCGGAACGCCAGATTTTGCATCCATGCTTGATCGCGTGAAGTTTGAGGCGGATGTTGCCCGGTCCCGATGAACCGGTAATCGAGGCTAGACATTCCACCACCAGACTAACGAAAAGTTGGTCTTGTAACCATAATTTTTCAAAAACGAAATTTGTGCCGGTGGTTGAAAGGAAAGTTGGGTGATAAGGCGATTGGAACGTGGTCAGAAGATGGGTTAGGGAGAGCTTGGGATTAAGATTGAGGGAAGCAATCGATCCATGGTTGCGAGACAAGGAAGCGATCAAGTTTGGCAAACACGGGAGGGTTACGCTGGTTGGACCAGGTGAAAGACCTACCTGAGATAGGTAGATCTCATAATTGCAACTCGCGGATGCAATCATTGAAAAGGCAGGATTGTGTGTACGAGAAGACTAGATTCGATCTTTCGGATACAAAACGAGTGACATTAAAGTCGCCACACAAGATACAGAGATCGCTGGAGAATTGTTGTAACGAAAGGAATTCGTTCCAGAATAAAGGCCGCATCTCGGAGGTGGAGGGACCGTAAACCGATATAACGGTAAGAGGACAATTGAATTGCGTCCAACTAAGTTGAATAATAAGAAAGAAATTAAGGCGTTGAACCGCGATAAGCGAGAATAGCGCTTCTTTGAATCCAAAAAGGATCCCTCCTCTCGAGCCGATAGCATCAAGCGAAATCCACTTAGAGATCAACGATCCGCCTAAGGCGCTCAAAATCGATTGAAAGGGCAATTCCAATTTGGATTCTTGAATGGAGATCATGTCGCAGCAGGAAGAAGAGATAAGGTCAAAAATCGCCCGTTGCTTAGACGGGCAATTCAGACCTCGGATGTTCCAAGAGACACTAATCATGGGACTGACTATGCTCCAAAACTCTAAGACGTTCAAATTTTCTAATGACACGGATCCGATGGGAGTCAGAAGGGTCGATAAGGAAGCCCATGTCCTGCGCAAGGGTTGCAAGATTGCTATCAGAGAGCGAGTTGAAAATAGGGAAGTATAGAGACCCTAACTGGTTATGGGGAGTCAGTGGTAGGTCGGAGGAAGACGGCGATAGTATTTTGTGTTTGTCAGAGCTGATACCAGCAGCGGAGAAAAGTCCGTTGTGGGAAGGAGAAATTTTCTTTTTATTAACCAACAGTCGAGCGCTAGACCTGATGAAGCGTTGAGGCAAGTGCGAGGGGAGCTCGCTCTCGGAATCGATGCTCCTCGAAACCAGAACAGATGAGGGGAGAGGGGATGAGATGCTGGAGGGGGATAGGGAGCGGAGATTGGTCAAGAGCCTTAGTCGGTTCTTTGGGATCTGCATCGCAGAAAGACGAAGACAGGGGAGAGAAGGGGATAGAATGCCCCGATAAGCTCCGGACCTATCTTCGAAATTAGTTTCGAAACAGTACTATTTGGGAATTAATTTCAAAAAATACCTATTTCGGGGAAAAAAACTCGTCCTCCTGCTCACTCCAAACTTTCTAGAAACATCCACAACCCTATATAAAAACCCCTAAACATTTCGTCTAGCTGCTTTTAAGTCTTTAACACCCAGTCGTCTTCCCCAAATCCAAAACCCTAATCCTAAAAAAATTCCCCAAATCCCGACCATGAGCGTTGTCGGATTCGACGTCGGCAACGATACGGGCGTCGTCGCAGTCGCCCGTCAGCGCGGCATCGACGTCGTCCTCAACGACGAGTCCAACCGCCTCACCCCCTCCGTCATCTCCTTCGCCGACAAGCAGCGGTTCGCCGGCACCGCCGCCGCCTCCTCCACCATGTCCAACCCAAAGAACTCCATCTCCCAAATCAAGCGCCTCCTCGCCCGCCCATTCGCCCATCCCACCCTCCAGCACGACCTCCAATCCCTCCCCTTTAGGGTTACGGAGGGGTCGGATGGGTTTCCGTTAATTCATGTTAGGTATCTTGGTAAAGATGAGGTTTTAACGCCTACGCAGCTGTTTGGGATGGTGCTGTCGAATTTGAAGTCGATTGCGGAGAAGAATCTCAATACGGGGGTGAATGATTGCTGCATTGGGATTCCGGTTTATTTTACAGATTTGCAGCGGAGAGCGGTTTTGGATGCTGCTCGGATTGCTGGATTGCACCCTCTCAGGTTATTTGTTTTTCCATCTTTAGGATTCGTTTGATGTAAAGTTTTGACTGTTTTTTATGCTGGCCATCAAGAAGATGGAGACATAAAGCACAACATGTAGGCGACAACAAAAATTTGGGATAAAGGCACTGTTGTTGTTGTATTGTACTGGAAAATTATACTGAACAAGAGAATACAATAACAAACAATAAACCATTCGTTCAAACAATATGATTATTCTAATTTTAATTGTATGTCAAAATTCAAATTTACATATGATGGGAGATTTTTTCGAGCTAATTTTTCCTGAAATATTCTACTTTGGTAAATCGAATGTGATCAGAATGTATTATCATTATTTCTTTTATTTAACTTTACCTTTCAAATTTGCTTAGGTTGATTAATGAAACGACAGCCACTGCACTGGCTTACGGGATTTATAAAACGGATTTACCGGAAGAGGATTGGTTGAATGTTGCGTTTGTGGATATTGGGCATGCTAGTATGCAGGTTTGTGTTGCAGGGTTTAAGAAGGGCGGTTTGAAGGTTTTGGGACATGGGTTTGATCTGTCGCTTGGTGGGAGGGATTTTGACAAGGTTTTGTTTACGCATTTTGCTGCAAAGTTTAAGGAGGAATATAAGATTGATGTGTATGAGAGTGCGAAGGCTTGTCTTAGGTTGAGAGCGGCGGTTGAGAAGATGAAGAAGGTGCTGAGTGCAAATCCAGAGGCCCCGTTGAATATTGAGTGTCTGATGGAGGAGAAGGATGTCAGGGGGTTTATTAAAAGGGAGGACTTTGAGAAGATTAGCGAGGGGATTTTGGAGAGGGTGAAGGGGCCGTTGGAGAGGGCGTTGGCGGATGCAGGGTTGGGTGTGGAGGAGATTCATGTGGTGGAGGTGGTGGGGTCGGGGTCGAGGGTGCCGGCGATTATGAGGATTTTGACGGAGTTTTTCGGGAAGGAGCCGGGGAGGACGATGAATGCAAGCGAGTGTGTTGCGAAGGGTTGCGCACTTCAGTGTGCTATGCTCAGTCCCACTTTCAAAGTCCGCGAGTTTCAGGTATTTGTTATGTTTTTAAAATGTATAATAGCTGTTATGCCCATCTCATTTTGTTGTAGGCTTGTTTGCTAGGATGAGTATTGTGTCTCCTTTTGTAGTCTTTAGAGCATTTGTGAGCTTATGTAGGTAGAACTTAGAAGGTAGGTCTTAGAATGTCATATTTTATGTATAAAGTTGAACCTGCTTGTTTGTAAGATACCATTTGTTTTGCGGTATTATGCGATACTACATGCCTTCTACATTTTTATAGATATTATAGTATAACTAGGTTTGCCCGTGGACACGTGCCTACGGCACATTTCCGTGAATGATGCAGCATATAAAAAGGCCTGTAAAAAGTAAAATATATGCACGTCTTCGTGAAGAATGATTTATATAGATGTGTATTTGGCTGAGACATTGATGTATTCTGAATTAAGATGTTTATTTGTTTATATATTTGCAGAATCATTTGTTAGAAGAAAAAGAATACCGTGAATCTACGGGACCTGTAAAAAGAGTACTGTAATAGAAACTTTCGTAAAAAAATTGACAGTCTCCCTTAAAATATTAGTCCTTTTACAGCAATTACTTACGGAATTCTGCTAACAATTAAAAATATAACATCACATGCAGTTAATATCAATCCTCCCCAGGCCAATCCAAGCAACATCACACATGCATCATATACATAAGGCTTTGGGGGCAAAAATATTGATATGATGCAACATACAAAATAAAAACCAAGATTTCGTTTGAAAACGTAATGGATTTGTAGGAATTTTAGTAAAAATTTCGACAGAGTTAACCCTAAAATATTAGCTCTTTTACAGCAATTCCTTACGGAATTTTACAAACAATTAAAAATATAGCATCACAGGCAGTTAATGTCAATCCTCCCCAGGCCAATTCAAGCAACATCACACATGCATCATATATATAAGGCTCTGGGGGCAAAAATCTTCATATGATGCAAGATACAAAATAAAAACCATGAATTCGTTTGAAAACGTAATGAATTTTTAGAAAAATATATGAAAAACCTTTGAAATTCAACACACAGAACCCAATACTCCACAACTTTGCCGGTACGGGTTTTAACATTACTATATTATATCATCATCCTATACAGATACTTACATCATCTCCCAAAATCCTAAATATTACACAGGTTTACATAATCCCTTATTCTACATAACTTAAGGGAACAAAATATATAACCCTACTACAAAAATAAAATAAAATTACAGGGCTGTTACAAATAGTAAGAGTACATAAACAGTAAGAGTTTCGAGTCTTCAATATACAAAGCTTTGAGTCTTCAATATGGGACGAAACAATGAGCCTATAAAAACAGTAAGAGTTTTTCAAGAATCAATCAAAACCAATAATAATTAAAGAAACAAATAGTATGAGTATATAGATTTATGCTTATTTCTCATTACCTGGAAAGAAAGCAACTACATGGGATTCTAATATCAACTCGCAAATCCTTTAATTCAAATCACACATACACATTGTCTTGACTTTGATTTTCTAATTACGATGCAAAAAGGAAACAATATATATAAAGCAATCTCAGGTTAACAACTTCCAAGAGTATAGTTAATACACTATTGTTTGGCTTGCACACAATGCAGATCATAGGTATTTCATAATGACAGTTGATTAAGGACTTGCTAATAGTTCTATGCAAGCATGCAACTTTTTGACACTTAACAAACTCCAAATATATGCAACATAGCAAATTAACATCAATGCTGAGTAACATTTACAACTATGTATTCTTGACACAACTGAGTAGAAATTGCAAGTCCCCAAGCCTATATTAACTTATTGGATATGAATTGTTGACACAATCATATATACACACAAAAATAAATTCTCTCCCTACAACCTAAACATACCTGTGCTAGGCTTGTCCTTAAAATTTGAACCTCTATACAGCCACATAATCTTTTTAGAACCGCGAAACAAATATATTTGGTTGTATATAGTTGATCTCCAGATCAATAAGCAATTCGAAAATTTCTATTGCTCTGATAGACTGATACTATTTGTAACAAACATTTCAATTGTCAAGATCAATAAGCAATTCTAACAGAGTCAACAGTTTTACATAGCACCTGCTATAGTAAGAGTCTCAAATCCATAAATTTAATGAAATCTATTGGCTATGGTTGTAGGATCTGCTATTACTGGGTCCATTGGAAAAGAATGTGCTAACCTTTGGCCAAGGATTGCTAGTGCTGTCAATGCCATTGTTTAACTGTTGCTGCTGTTTCATGAATTTTGGCTTTGTGTTCTTAATTTTGTGATCTCTAGACTTTTGCAGTTTGTGTTAGGCTTGTTTTTTGTTGTTATTGAGATATTTCTGTTTGAATCTGTTATGAGGATTTAATTTTTCTTAATAGATATATTTGTCTGGGTTGGAGTTTAAATTTTAGTGTTTATTGATAATGATAATATGCTATCTTTATAATCAGAAGCATCGAACATTAAAAAAAAAGATTATTTAGTTATTTTATCCCTAAGGTACTTATCAAGCTAGTTAATAAAATTCAGTCTCGCTATAATATGGAAGGATAATGTAAGTGTTCTTCAGATTGCTAAAGTATATTCTCGCTTGTCTATTGTATTAACTGGACATAACACTTACAGACCTAGGCAGGGTTTCTACCTTTACGAAAGTTCACATCCATAATTAATTTTTGGTAGACATGTTTTGATTGTTGAAACTGATCCAGGATTTTATTGACTAAAAGTGTTGTGGTAGCTAATGCATCAAGTAAACCCATCAGGGTATGAAATTCATTCTTTTCAAATTTTCATGTACAACCAATGTTTTTTGTTTCTAATTGCATTTTCATATTTGCTTATTTATATGTGCAACCAATGTTTTGGGATGTTTCCTGTAAATTGGGTCTAATTAGAACTGGGTTGGGTTTGAGTTAAGTAAACCCTGACCCATTCTATGATTTTAACTTAAACAGTTGGGTTCTGGGTTGAAAACCATGACCCTAATTCAACCCATTTACTTATTCAGTAAAATTATCTGAGTCCTTAGTATTCAAATATATTGCATCCATGACTTGAAACTTTTACTTAAAACCGTACAAATTAACAATGCAGTCCCAAATTATAATCAGTTCTTCTCCCACATAGCAGATCGTACAACATTTCTATTCTCCAAAATAGTTTTACATAGCAGATCCGACAACCATAGCCAATGTAACAGAGTCAACATGTCCTAGCTCGTCAGATTTGGTTGGCTAAGTTTTAGCTGGGAGCATAAACAGATGTTGTGCAGGAGATTCATAAATTCGTTAATATATAAATGGGAAAAACAGTTTTAACTTGCAAGAGTGACAACACCAGGTCAGTGGCGAAACCTCCGTAACTCAAATTATGAACAAATACTTAGAACCAAGAATGTAGTTAGCAAGATAATCAAAGTAAGTGTTTTATATTACCTAAAAGCATATATATAACATGTAAATGTAAATGTTATGTGACTCAGTTCTATATATACAAATTCAAAAAATGTGACAATTAACATACAGTGAAGTGCATATCAAGGTAGTGAAATTTATAAATAATGATAGACCATGCTAAACTGCACATCCTAATAGCTCAAGTTTAGATTTCATGCATGTATGCCTTTATGTTATACATCAAAGTCCACTAAATGTTTAATTCAGAAAGAACTTCGAATACTGTATCAAATCTTGTACAGAAATAAAACTGTTGTTACTAATAGTGGTGAGTAGCCTGATCAAGTCTATAAAATGACTCCCTAAACAAATGTCATTAGAATGTTAGATATTCATAAAAATTAAGTTTTCCAGCAACTATTCAAAACTCAATCCCACACATTTTCTAAAGGAACTCTCAATTTCCTTCGAGGAAAATTTTTAAGGCCAAGTGAGCAACCCAAATTTCAGGTACAATAACTAAAATATCCAGACTATAAGCGAAGTCTAAGAGTAAGGTAGATGCACTTCCACTAATTCATAATGTAACCCTATAAACAGATGAAGTTTTGAAACCTTGAAGCAATTCCCTCCATGACAATGTCGCAATCCTCGCAATATCTTTACCTCCTACATGTAACTAACTAATCTAGTTATAACCAATCAAGAACATAAATTTACTCGTAATATAATAAACAACAGTAATTGCACATTTAATACAAAAAAGTGTTCAAATCTAACAATAACAATGCACAAATTACCTAAAATTAGCAACAGTAAAACCCTAATCTTCAATTTCTCAAACAATTCAGCTTCTCATCTAGTGTTCTTGATTGATATCAAAATTTCAATCAAACAATTCAGCTTTAATCAATCAAGTTTAAATTCAGCTTCTCATCTTTAATTTCAATCTCAATCAATTCAACTTCTCATCTTTAATTTCTCAAACAATTCAGCTTCTCAAACAATACAGTAAAAAATTTCATGGCTTTGATCTTAATATGCTGACCACATTCCTATGATTACTCAATAATAAGATTGATAAGTGAAAAAGAAGTATGATTGAAGAGTTTCTCAGATTTCAGTTTATCTCTTTCATTATCTAGATATTTTCGTTGTAGTAGTATCCAGTTTTGATGCAACAAAAAAATTGGTGTATATTTCCATCTTGATGTTGAACTAACCATAAAAGGTTCCTTTAGAAAATTGCTTTCATGGTCGTGTTTCCTTATTTGGATTCATGGTGTGAGCTCTACATCGAGAATTCGAGATATTATTCTCATGGGTTGCGTAGTAAAGGAATCATGTTGAATTTGTAAAACCCAATTCGAATTCGTATCTCTAGTTATTTTAGTTAAGCTGTACGTAATTGTCATCTATAATTAGTCCCAGGATTATGATTCTAGAGAAGTTCATTACGTATACAAAATCACAATACAATAGCAAGTAATTTAGGGAACCGGAGCTTAAACATGGTAAAAAGACACAGTAGTATGGAAAAATTGTCCATAAGAAGAAAAAAATAGTCAAGCATTTAAAAATTGCAAAGCTACATCAAAAATTTGTTTTAAAAATGAAGAAGAATTATTAGCAATTAAGTCACAACAGTCCCATTAGGGCAAGAACAAAATAAAGTTATTAGTGCACACGAAATAATTGAGCATCAACATCTAGAACACTACCAAGTTCCCTACTACAGTTCCGCATTCGATTTCCTCTATCTCCACACATTGATGTTTATCCATCATAGACAGGAAGCAAGCATACCTGACGTAAGACCAAGGTAAAGGCTGTATGTCTGAGTAGTTCAATTCCTCTTAATAAAACATTGGAGCGGGAAGTCCCTTCGGCTGGGCTGCAAGTAATATAAGGACAGTTTAAGAAACACTACTTCGCAATTGCAATAAAATAAAATAAAGTAAAATAAAATATTGGATCTTGTTTCGCAATTACAATACTAAGCTTTGGCTAAATCAGGCTATTACATTCAAGTAGCTAAAATCTGGATACTGTAGTTAACTTCTTTAGTTAGAGTGAATATAAGAAAGACCGTGTCTTTCCCTAATTACACCTCTCTCAAAAACAATACTCAAGCCAAAAACTATCCTACATATAGTTGTAAGTGCAAATATGAAGTATCCAAGTGTAAAATGAAAGGATGCTATTCTACAACACAATTATTTTAAATCTAACCATCACAGTGCATTGTTGAACATCTAACTCATTTTCTATATTCAACTTCTGTATTCAACTAATCAACTTCTGTATTCAACTTCTATGTATTCAACTCATCAAAGAACTAATCAACTGATCAACTCATCAAAGAACTAATCAACTTCTGTATTCAACTTCTAAGTCATAAATCTAACTCATCACATATTCTACAATTATTTCAAATCTTACTCATCACAGTGCACCTCGCTGATGACAATCTAACTCATCACAGAAAAAGAAAGAATGAATCAACTTCTACAAAGTATTACGAAAATATTGCACAACACAGTGCACTGTTGAATAACCTACTAACTTGATCGCCAAATCTAACTCATCAACATTCAACTAATCAATTTCAAATCAAGAAACAACATACTTCAAAATCCTGTGAGTCTGCGAGTTCGCGAAATCATGAATCCTCCCTCACCGAAATCAATGGCGGGAACACCTTATAAATATTAAAATGATCACAACTTTATCATCCAAGATTAAACTTTAGCTAGAGATTAAACTTAAAATTGTTTGAGAGATAGACTAAACTTAAAATTTGGATGTCTACAGTTCGATATTTTGTCCATCGAGTTGTAGCTTAGAAGTAAAGAGTTAAAGGGGTAATGGGAAGGGTTGAAGACCATTTACCACATAGTCTTTCATTCAAAAGGAAAAGCTTGATATTTGATCTAACTTCTTAAGGAATTTACATACTTAAGGGAAACTCACATTATAAATTCTTAGCTACTATAACTCTAAAAGTAGTTTTATCATCCATCACTGCTTCTATTCTTTGTAAATAGAAAATTCAGTGCACGTGCCAGATATCCAATTATATAGTTATACTATGACCAAAATAGGTAAAGAGCTAAAATTACCTGATCATCCCATGACTTGTCAGTGTTGTAGATGACAACAACTCCAAAGCTCCTAGCAGGATTGATGCCTTTCCATGAACACTGCAAACCCTATTGGAAGTGGAGCTAACACCTGCAATAATGTAGTGAAAAATAAATTATGTTATTCACATTAAAACTAAAGAAGATAATTGTGGTAATTAAATTTGACAATGACTGAAAATTAAAGTATCAAATTCTTGGAGTAGAAGTCGGTCAATGCTTTACAGATTTAGAGTTTCTTTATTCCTCACTCTCTCCAGTCAAATTTATTGTGAAGTGACATCCAATTGCTGATAGAGAAATTGTTAGGAAAACTCCATACATATAATTGTTAGGAAAATTTTCATATAAACTATAGGTAGAAACATTTCAAATTTTCAGATTGTTAATTACATTGTGTTCATGTTAAATAGGAGACTTGCCTTTCATTTATACACATGCTCAACCCTCATCTAAGTAAAGTAAACTCAAATAAGTAACATAAAAAATATTGGCCTTTATTTTTTTTATACCATCTGTACGGTAGAAAACATTAACTAATTGACCATTGAAAGGAAAATATAAACAACATAAAAGATCAATGTATAATTTATAATTTCTTCAAAAGAGTACTATTCCTACGTATGTCAAACCTAGAATAAATAAATTAAAATTCATTTCCCAACCAAACAAACAAAGACCTGCGCATGCTGTGATTATGTTGCATGTACTCGGCTTAATCCACCGAAACTTCTTTTTCAAGATTGGATCGAAGAATCATGCCTAGTATTTCTGAGAGACCTATAGAAACTATACAAATCCTTTACCTAGGCAAACCTAGGTTCAAGCAATAGTTATAGTATTCCCCTAGCAAAGCTGAATCCAACATTAACCAGCGCATGAATCAAAATGGGTTTCAACAAAGATTGGACCCTAAGAAAACATTTATTACTACTCAAATTCAGGCTATTGCGCAATGTGCATAGTAGCTAAATAAGTAGATTAAGAACCTTCACTTAGGCAAACTGTAGTAATAGAAAAAATGTTCTAAGAGGTATAAACTGGATTTAAGAGTGAAATGGCCCATACTTCAAATTTCTGTGTGCGGTCACATTAATGCAAGGTCAGCTACAATATGCAGGATGAGGGGACCAGTGAACACAGTAAAAGAGCCTACTACAGTACTGAAAATGTCAAGTGCTTAACAGTAACAATCATAAGTCATTTTTGTAATGTTCAGAGAACGATAACTACATATGCTAATAGTGATTCTGAGTACACAGCACGACAGTAAGCTAGCACACATGAATATGGCAACAAATAGATCAAAATATTCAAGGATTGTTAAAACATCTCATATAGTCATCGACTCTTTGTCCAGAGATTAAATTTCTACAGGCATGATTATCATTAGGCATTCCCCTTCAGACATTATTCATCGGTTAGGTGCCATGGAATGACAATGAAATGGGTACGTAAAATAAATTTGAGTTGGAAAATTGAAGACGTGCTACAGTAGTCAAAATAAACGCTTACAATTAGAAAAGAATAATTTACAATAAAAGCGAAGATGCAAAATAAATGAGAGATGAGGAGATTTAACTTTTAGCATATGCAATCAAATTTATTCTCCAAAACCCATTTCAATAAACTACTAAGAACTTCACATATCAACCTGCATTCTCCATCCCTAATTTTTAAGATGTCATACACAACATATATGCTCGAGCATAATAAATAATTAAAGGATCATAACAACGCCAAATTATCTATTTTAACTATTTAGTCTGATTATATATAGAAAAGTAGATGGCAGGGCTCTTTTCACTCCACCATCCTTCACTCCTCTTATCACCCCACCTCGTCACATCGGCATATAAGTTCGACAACAAAACCCAATACCCAGAATGCATAGGCTCCATGTCTATCAATTTTTTGGCTGAATATCAACCATTTCAACATTCCCATGAATCCTACCATTATTAAGGAGAGAACTCCATATATAGTCATCAGGTTCTGTAGGCATGTGTTTGATGAACTCATAAGGAGAGAACTCCATATACATAATTCCAACTCAAGTATTACACCACACCTATCCTGCCTTAAGCAATTATAGAGGAACACAACTAAACCCAAAACCAAATGTAGAATCTAACGAAGATCAATCTCAAATTAAAACCCAAAATATAGAAACTTAATAACAAAATGACTGCATTCAAGTTGAAAATGTGGAAACAACAACAAAAATAAAAGCGTTGAAACCCCAGATCTCTAATCGATAGGGAATTACCCGCTGTCGCCGAGGATGATAACGCACCTCCGACGTGGCCGCTGCTGCCACTGCCACCACCGAGAGTGGGGCCACGAAGGGGGTGGAGAAGGCGGAGGACGCGGCCGCCGCCACCGCCACCACCTAGAGTGGGGCCCACGAAGGGGGTGGAGAAGGCGGAGGTCGTAAAGGAGAGGCAGCGGGGTTTGGTGGAGGTTGGGAAGTGGAGGAGGGTGGAGGGGGAGGGCGGCGAGAGTGGCGGCGGAGAGAAGGTTTCAAGGGGGAGAGGCGGTGGCACCGGGGGGAGAGAGCCGGGGGAACAGAGAGAGAGAACCGAGGGGTGATTTGGGGAAGGTAGAGAGAGAGAGAGAGTCGGGGGAAGAGAGAGAGAGCGGGATGAGACAGACAGTGAGAAAGAGAGAGAACGAGTTTATTTTGGGGAAAAAGGGAGAAAGAGTATGTGGGTTTTGAATTTGTATAGTTTAAAATTTTGGGCGGGAAAATATGTTTTGTGAGAGTAGATCTGGTCCATTGATTTTGGAAGAGATTGAATGTGAGCCACTTGATAGCTTTCATTGTAATTTTTATATAGATTCGGAGCATTTTTGAGCTTTTGTAGATAGAAGTTTGGTCACACATGTTTTCTTCCCCCCAATTCTGGCTAAACAAATGTTCATTGAGGTGAACATTATTTTGTGACGGAGGATGTTTTGTTGGGTTGTGCTGAATGTATCTAGGAATAATTGTAGATTTTTTTCTGCCTTGATTGAGAAACAGCAGTTTAACTCATTTTAAATCCAGTTTTAGTTATTATCTGGGTGGAATAAAATACAAGTGGTAGGCAGTGAGTCTTTATGTTGTGATATTCCCAGGAATACATATTTACTTAGAAGATTATTATTATCACATAGCAGCCAATATGGTTATACCAGCTTTAGTTTTGTTTCTCTTTTATGATAGTTTCATTCTGTGCTACTGTTTGTGCCTTCGTATAATTCCTTTCCTTGTGAAACTTAGCTTTGATTAAAAGGACCCACCTGTGTTCTATTTCATCTCATCAACAAGATTAGTTTTGAACATAACAGCCCTATTCCTGGGAATTAGTGTGGGAAAAATAATATATATTTCCCTTTTCAGGGGATTCAATTGATTAATCTCATGTGAAATTTATTAGCGATCATTATTGTCACTACACCTGTCAATTTCGCTCTTCTGAATAATTCAGAGAGAAAATATAATCAGGTTTGTGCTTGGTTACTGTTGTTTGAGTACTTTAAATTGTTTTTAATCTGGTAGGATTCTCTGAGGCATGTTCATAGGCATAGAAATGTCCCTGTTGATTTTCTGTAACATCACCTGTTAAATATTGTTCTTTGCAGCATTGTTCTAAGTTTTGAACTGCTTAGATGGTCTCCTGGTATATGCAGTATTAGACTAGTTTCTTAGTTTCCTTCTTTCTCATTCTTACCAAAATAGGTTATATTTTAGGAATCGTTTACCATAAGTTTGTGTTAAGCTGGAAGTTTTGGTCTTGACGAGCTTCGATAAAAAGTTTTGAAAATTTTAAAATTGTTGAAGTTTTCAAACTTCAATGCTGGCATTTTCTTCAAAAGCCTCAGTCTTATCATGTCATTTCTAAAGAGTGTTTCACTCAAACAATTATCATTCACTATGACCATCCTGCGTGATTTTGTTTGCTTAATCTTTTATCCACTTACGTCTGATTCTGATTTCTGATTTTGTTGCATTACTTTGGTTCATTGAAGGTGAATGATAGTTTCCCCTTCCCTATTTCCGTGTCATGGAAAAGTGCTGCTCCAGATTCACAGAGTGCTGCACTAGACAATCAGCAGAGCTCGATAGTGTTTCCCAAGGGAAATCCAATTCCAAGTACCAAGAATATAACGATCTGCAGATCTAGTACATTCCTAATCGATGTTATGTATGGTGATGCCAACAATCTGCAAGACGCACATAAGATTAGCACCTATATGGTAAACTAAGATTTCACTATCGTCCACTTTAAAGCATGATATATCCTTTTTGCTTGGTTGTCTGAAACTCTTTGTTTCTCATGAATAATTTACTTAATAGATTGGCCCTTTTCAATCTAAAGGCGAGCGGGCAAAATTAAAGGTCAAAGTCCATCTGAATCTCCACGGAATTGTTTCTGTTCAGTCGGCAACTGTAAGTATCTGATGATCTACACATAAATTGATCTTTAAGTCTTTCTTTAGTATTGCTACTTACAGATAGAGTATTTCTTTAGCTCTTAGAGGAGGAAGAGGTCGATGTTCCAGTAACACCTGGAAAGGACGCCGCAAAAGATGCTGTTAAAATGGACATGGATGAGGCTAAAACTGACTCGTCTGCAGCTGACAGTGATATCAATATGCAGGATGCTTCTTGCACTGGGCCTGATAACTGCGTGCTAGATTCCGGAGACAAGCCGGTGCAAATGGAGACAGATACCAAGGTTTAAAGGAACTTCTGTTTCTAGAATCTCTAATATACTGTTATATTATATAATGGGCTGCGTTTTGTGTGCCATAAAATTCGATGTTATCGTCTGTGAGATAAAGCTAAATAACTTGAATTTGATATTCTCTCAAAAATCCATAAAATTAATTACAATTAGAAGTCAATTTGTAGAGTTCATTTTGGTTCTTGGTAGGTTACTGGCTGTTGATAGAGGTGTGGAATTTTAGATGGTAGTGTTTTATGTCTAATTTGTGGATCATCTTGAAGAGCACCATACTATATAATTTCTTCTGATACATTTATAGAATTGCTTGTACACTTATCCATGGATGTGTTTGCAAGTGATCATATGTATTTATGCTTTACGCAATGCCATTTTCTCATATACCCAGTTTATTGTGTTTATATGTATGCATTTGTAAGTTTCTACAGATTCTACTTCTCTTTTATGCTTGATATTTCTAATTTCAAAGTTGATGAGTGATCAATGCTTCCCTAAATAATCTATACTATTATTAAGCAAAGCCCCATTTTGGCGGCTTTTTACTACTATGCCCCCATCCATAAAAGGCTAAAAAAATATATAAGGTTAATTCTGTAATTTTCACTTCACATTTAAAGTCTCCATAAAATTTTGTTCCCTCAAAAATCGAAACCGTCTCTTCCTCTCCCTCCATCGAATCCGTGCATTGCACGTGCATATCCCCAGTGCAAATTGCACGTGCTAACCCATAAAACATGCATTGCACGTGCGGATTACTAGTGAGTATTGTTTGCACGGACCTCACTGAATGTTAGGAGCTTAAAATTGTCAGGGGGTTTGTTTGAACATAATCCACAATTAGGTATTACATGCGACAATTTTCTGTTTTCCTAGAATGCTTGAGTTTGGATTTTGGATTTGAGATTTGTTCCTTTTGTATTTGATATTCTCTGCTGTCAAGTAATCAATGATCAGATATATTTTATTGACATTGTAGGTTGAACCTTCCAAAAAGAAGGTAAAGAAGACGAATGTGCCTGTTGCTGAGTTGGTTTATGGGGCCCTTTCAGCTACAGATTTGCAGAAAGCTGTAGAGAAGGAGTTTGAAATGGCTCTTCAAGACCGAGTGATGGAAGAAACAAAAGATAAGAAGAATGCTGTGGAGGCTTATGTGTATGACATGCGGAACAAAGTAAACAACAATCCTGAATGAAGATATTTGTAGGCATAAAGTGCACTATATAGCATAAAGTTTCTAACATAAATGTCTGATATTTTATGGGTTTAGCTTCATGACAAATACGAGGAGTTCGTAACATCATCAGAAAGGGAGGAACTTACTGTGAAACTTCAGGAGGTTGAGGATTGGCTGTATGAAGATGGTGAGGATGAAACAAAGGGTGTATACATTTCCAAGCTTGAGGAGCTCAAAAAGGTCTGTTGGACATTTAAAAAAATAATAAATAAAGAAACAAATAAATGGAGTCAAACTACTAAACGAGAAAGCTTTGACAATCTTCTGAGTGCAGCAAGGAGATCCCATCGAGAAGCGGTATAAGGAGTGGACAGAGAGGGGACCAGCGATTGACCAACTTGTTTACTGCATCAATAGTTACAGACAGGTGGCTTTGTCCAATGATCAACAATTTGATCATATTGATGTTGCAGAAAAGCAAAAGGTATTTTGTTACTTCTACAATTGTAAGTCTATTTTTTTATATTATAACCGTGCTGAGATTGGTAAGAGTCATCTGTCTGCATACTTGAATTTTACTTTTTAGGTGCAATGATGCACAACTGTTTGTGAAATATGAGTACTTGAGTACATACATGATCCTTAGGATAATTAATTTTCAATACTGTTTCTTGTAGCCCTTTGGCTTGTTCTTTTTTGTTGTTGAAGTTTCTCATAATATTTTTCTCTACGATATAGTGAATGATTTTGTATTTACCAAGCTAGGACACCTGTTTCAGTTACTAGTTTTTATATGACTTTGAAGGGAGTAAATATGCCTAATTGCCTTGCCACTCTCTCTCTCTCTCACACACACACGCACACACATCTTGCCTGCTTGTTTCTTTTCTGACCAATCTTTTGCTTAGGTCTCTTTTGTTTGAGTCTCAAGTTAGGCACTAAGTTATTGATTAGTGTTCACCTGATAGGAAAGAGGAGACAAAAACCTCTTTTTTACTTGCTTGCTTGTTTCTTTTCTGAGCAATGTCTTGATTAGGCCCCTCGAGGTTGCATTTCAACTTCATGTTGGCTTATATAAGTAATTGCCAAGTGTTTACCAAATTAGAAAGAGACAAAAACTAGTAATCTTCATTTTATTTTGCTATAGGTGATCAATGAGTGTGGAGAAGCAGAAGCATGGATAAGAGGAAAGCAGCAGCAGCTGGAGGCCTTACCAAAACATGCAACTCCTGTTCTCCTTGCTGCTGATATTAAGAGAAAAGCTGAGGTGCTAGAGAGGTAAATAGTTCATGTTGGGTGCCTTCTCATATATTAAATGATTATTTGTTATGTGGATGTCGGTATCCCCTAAGAAACATGCATATTAATTGGCCTGAATTTTGTCACAATGGGGTATACACGTAATAGTTACCAGACTCTAATTGTCTTCAGTCAATGCTATTACCCCAGCCATCTTTTTGTGAAAGTTAGCATCACATTGAAGCTTTGACAAGGAAAACAATTTAAATGTCTATGATATTGTTTAAGTTGTAGACTAAGGTCACACACCATACCTGAAGTTTTACTGTTTTACAGGATGCGACTTGTAGGGTTGTCAACCTTCTCTCTGTCTCTCTCTCTCTCTCTACACACACAGACACAGACACAGACACAGAAATTTATTATACGTGTTCGCATCAGCTATAATATATATCCATCTCAACAGAAGATCCAGGTAATTGAATATTTGAGACTAAGTAATGACATAAGCAATAAGTATCTATAAATATGCTTCAGATTATTGGGTTACCTTACTTGGATTGTTAATGATCTATTTCCCCAATAACCTAACCTACCTGTTTCGAAGGGACACATATCTGGGTTGGACGGGATCACAGGTTATTAAACGAAAGTCTGCATTGGCCTTATTATACTTTATACTATATATCTTAAGCTAATAGGCCTACCCCTCTTTCCTTTCTCCATTTTGAAATAGAGAAAGGAGAGCAAAAGTAGGGATTCACACATCCTAAACACGTGCGCATCACATTATACTAATAGGAGAGAGAGTGTTAACCTCTCTCCTCTCTCTATTTTGAAATAAAGAAAGGAGAGCGAAATGAGGAATTCACATTTATTTACACGTGTAGTGTGCACATTTTCGTTAAAAAAATATAAAAGACCCAAACCTATAAATATGGAACTTAATTACTATAACTATGCTTTGCTCATTAAGTGTTCGATGAAATGTCTATGTAGTACACAATGTGTTTGCGAAAAAATGTTTTTGAAAAATTTTGTTCAACTAAATCAATTATATCTATGTATGGTGTATGTACTAATTTTTGAAACTCTAATTTACTACCTCATTTTCTTTTCAATTTTTAATTTGTGTTTTTGAAATCTTGAAATATAAATTTGGGGAAGAGTACGGGTTGAAGATTGGGATGACTGTAGTATCGAATCCAAGAATGAGATTTGGTATGGAGGTAGATGGTGGAGAGTAGGGTGAGGCGAACGGAGAGGTGGAGGAGGTTATTGGAGAAGGGGACGTCGCTGCGGTTGAAGACAGTGGAGACACGGGGCGGGAGATGAGGGATAAGGCATCTGATAGGGTGTGAATTTGGGAGCGGGAGGGGAGGGAGGGGAGGGTTGAGATGAGGCCGGCCAATGCCTGACTGTTACCGGTCATGATATATACAAAGGCCGGACTCTGAGCATATTTTTAAGGATAAATTTCACTAAACTATACACTTGAAGAATTAATTTCTCTCAATTCTTGCACACTTTTTAAAAGTTCCATATAATTTTATTAGTTCATTAAAATTATTTTAGTCGATTTGCACAGGATAACACTAGTCTTTCATTAAAAGAAAAAAATGGTTCTTCTATGGTTTTGTAATTCTGGTTGCAGGTTCTGTAGGCCAATAATGACAAAGACAAAGCCACCACCAGCCAAGCCACAAACACCACCACCGTTTGAGGCAGCTCAGGCTGACCAGCAGCAGCAACCCCAGAAAAATCAAGAATCTGATGGTGATCAAGTGGCTGAAGAAACTTACCAAGGCTCTTCAGCACCTGGTGCTGCCGATTCTATGGAGACGGAAGCTCCGGAAGCAACTCCAGCTACTTCAGCATAATCATAGATTCTCTCCATGAAATATTATATATTGGTCACCTTCCATATTTTAGTACTCTGGTTGGTGAATGGGTGAATCGTTGCTTTATCACTCAGAATATCTTACGCACAATTTGAGGTAGTAATCCCAAAATCTGTAATCATCTGAGGAGTTTATTGCATGGGTTTAAAGTTTATACGTCAGACACCCTCGAAATTTTGTTGTGATACATTATTACTCTGAGATCAACAGGTCTTTAGATTTGCTCAAAACTACTCCATGGGTGATTGTTGTGAGGCTTCTCTTCCCACTAAATTCAGTCACCATTTTTTTGCTCTCAAATACAAGATAGGATTATTGTTTTGTATTTTGTGTCTTAATCTTTCTAGTCATGTTGTTTATTGTAGATAGTTCTCTTATCATCTTCAGCTGTTTAAATTGGATGCCTCAGAGCTTTATGCAGTTACTGTAAATGACTAGTGACATTCTACACATTATTCTTGGAGGTTTTCATCCTGTTTGCATTTTTTATGGGTGTTTTCGTGCATTTCCTTTTACTACTGCTGGATTGAAATCCACTGATAAGCCCAAATTTTCAAGTTTAAATTTGTTAGCAAAATATGGTTACAAGGGAGACATTGGTTTGATTTATATAAGAACTAGATTTGCCCGTGGGCTACGGCACGTCTTCGGAACGTAAAAGCTCAAGTGTGAATAGTATGACAATAATTAGTTATAAATAAAAGTCTATATTGAAAAATAATTATAAATGAGGTATAAAATTTAACTTCTTAGAACTTTTTAAGTGTGGAAAATAATGAAATTTAATTATTGCAGAGATATTTGCTATTAAAAATTCTAAAATTTTAATCTTAAAATCAAAATCTCTAAGTAAATAAAAAAAGAATGTGAGAGAGAGAGAAAGAGAGAAATATGAAAAAGTAAAGAGATAAGAGAGAAGAGAGATAGTAATAAAGTTATGAGTTTTTTAGAGGGAAAAAATTGGTTTTGGGGTTTGAAATTTTGGAGGAAAAATATGTTTTGTAAGGTTTGATATGGGCCTTTGAATTTGGAGGGGATTAATTGTGAGCCACTTGATAGCTTTATTTGTAATTTATTATATAGATATGCCACAGAGACGAGCAGGATTTGAAATTGCTCATTGTTAGTATGTTGTACAACTGCCGTACTACCACGTTTGCAAACAGTAAAACATATGCTTGGTTTTGATAGACATGTATTTAGGACCAGATGTCACCTTCTTCGTCATGGACCTTAAAACCTCTACTTGTCGACGATATCGAAAAGTAGAAAATAAATAACAATGATCAATCTTAACTTTTAGAGCAGTCAACCTCGTAGTTCCGTATATAATTTGTTGTTGCTTTTTTGAGGATGTTTGAACGAACAGTTGTGGCCTGAATTAATGTAACACAAACGAGGCACATGTGTGGTTCTTCTCACTACTTCCAAATACAAATATTTGTTCTTGAAGCAAACCACCTGTGTATATCATGGATGAACTATTTCTTCTACTAGAAACTATTTTGATGCATCCAAGCCTAGGTGAGGCAACGACATAATGTTTGGGGTTTATGAGTGCTAGGGTTTTTAGTGCATCCCTGCGATCACAACCGGACTTGGAATGTGTCATTTCCATCCTGGATCCACTTCTTTTTGAAAGTAGGTTGTATTTGATGTAAGCAGAATCTGAACTCCAACGCCCCCGCGCCCCCCCCCCCCCCCCCCCAACACACCCACCCACACCCCAGCGTCCCTCTGTTTCAGGCTCTTTCGCGTGTTTTATCATACTGGCCGGTCTGTTTCTTATCGCGATGATTGAATCCTGCTCCTATATAATTTTCTATTTAATATTCAAATTATTTAGTATATAAGTAGTGAATAATACCTCTAGATACACCAATTACTCTTAGTTGGGACAAGAATCTGAAGGGAAAGACTTTATTCCTCAATTATTTAGCCACCCTCCATTATGGAGCAGTAGGCATACTGTTAGTTGTACAACTACACTAACTATTCATATATTATTGTTAAACACCTTAATGATGTAATTGATATAATAATATGATCAATATGCTATGCTAAAAAAAATGGTCATCTAAGAAAGATGATTAGGGATCTAATCATTCAATCAGATTTTTCTAATGCCACCGTGGTCATTTGAATTAGATTTTCCTTCTTCTTCTTGTTGCTGGATATCTCATTCGTATTCATCTTCTCTTTGTTTTTCAAGCCTGAGTTACAAATAGAGTTAGAAAAAGATTAAATTTGTGATGATTCCATCGTACTTGATTGAGTTGCGAAAACTTCTGGATAGGAAACAAGATGAACAATATGGATTATGTTGTGTATAATTGTTATATACAGTCTTACCGTATGTGCACCCTTTCCTCAAGACGACAATATAGTGTTTTCCATTTGTAGTTTTGTGAAGAAATATTACATGACAGACGGCAAATTGTTTCATTAATAAGTCATGAGATTCATAACAAAACTGAAATACAAGAATATTCCAAAAAAAATTCCTTTTCAAACATACAGCTAGGGGTGGGCATCGGCCGATATCCGACCTAATATGGACCATCTACCACCAATCCAAAGAAGATTGGTTTTTTAATTTTCTCATCCGCAACCAATCCAAACCTTAATTGGATCGGTTTCCATCCAAGCCGATTAAGCTCGGTTTGGATTGGACTGGATGGTCGATATGGCGGGCTACTTTTCACCTTCAACATCATTCATAATTTTGTTGAAATTTAAAAGATCAACTTCAATCAAACTTAAGACACAACCTGCTATTTGTTATTCAGAAATGAATTTAAAATGAAGATTCATAAAATACAAGTTGTTAATAAATTTTGCACTAATTGTTTGAGATGATGATGTTTAAATGGGTGAGATAAACTGCTTTTTCACTTGCATACTTCTGTAATCTTAGTTTATTATCATAAAAGAAACATCAATAACCATAGCTAATTAAATTTCAGGTACAATAAAAAAAGATTTAGAAAATAATTTCTACTTGACTTGATTAAAGTAACTACTAAATGTTACATCAACTTTATGATTTTATTAAGTTGGGCCACACTGTAAATCAAGTATTTCTAAACAACATAACACACAGGATTATGGAGAATTAAAACATAGGTAGAACAATTGCTCAGTTTGTATTAAAGAAATTAAAGAATACTGTTTGTATCTCCAAGAAAACGAGAAATGACTATTTGCATATTCAAGAAATAAAATGAGAACTATATTTTTATGGACTTATACATAAAAGTACGGTCGGTTCGGTTTAATCGGTTAATTGAAAGTCTCATCCAACAACCGAACCGGTCCAGTTGGTTATTGAAGATCAAGAACCGGGTCAATCCAATCCCTCAATTGGTTTGGTTAAAAACCGGTCGGTTCTGGTTGGATTGGTTCGGATTGGTCGGTTCGAATAATAGTTGTCCACCCCTACATACAGCTTAGAATCCAAATTGTTTTGAGGATTCAATTGGAACTTCGAATCGGGTTTAGAGCCAATGCATCCCACATTGATACCACTAGACCCAAACCCAATATCACATTTATCAAAATATTAATAAACAGTAAAATCAATCCCAGCCAATAGACGGCTACGATCTCCCAGATTTTGGATTTCGTATGTTAATCACTTGTAAAAATAAAATATTTTGTTGGTATACATCCAATGGAATTTTTGGTTGTTTTTGATGGTGAAGCATCCATGCTTAATGTTGGGCAAAATTTTAGTAAAAAAAAATTATAGACACAAGTGATTGATTATATATCTAATATGTTTACTTTATTGTTCATCAGTATTTCCTACCGGCACCTTTAGCCTGATCTGCGGTGCCTCGTGCCTAATCTGTTTTGTTATTTGGCTGTTGCTCTTTGTTATTTTGTTTATTTCTGTACTTATTTGGCAATTACCTCTATTACTGCTGGATAGCTTGGCGGTTATCTTTGTTCGCTGTCTTTTTTTTGCAATTTTACAGCTTGTGAAATGTTCTGTATCTATTACGTTATTATTTTTTATTTATTTATTGGGCTGGAGTCTTAAGACTCTATCCATGTCATGAAAAAAAATGTTTACTTTATTGTTAACTTCAATCAATGTATAACACTGATAACTAGAAAACCAAGAAGTTAAAAATTTTGGTAAAATAAAACAGAGTAATAAAAGTCTTAATCTTAACTAATTTTGTAGGGTTATATAACAAAAGCTCAGTTTAATTCCGGCAATGTGTGGAACGAACTTGGTCATAAAAAAATTATAAAAAAAAAAAACCACGATTTTATTGTTAGTTATCATCTACAAATTAAGATGAAAAAAATTATATATATTCTTTGTGGTTAGTTTTCCCTCAATTAAATTGTTGAATAATACGAATTTAAGTTATGATATTTTATTTCTATAATGCACAATTGTAAGAATTTACGATATAAGGAATCTATAGATCTTGCTTGGTAAACTGTTCAGGCAGATACGATTCTTCCATATGTCATATCTAATTACTAGATTTTTCCGTGGGCACGTACATACGGCACGTCTTCAGAACGATACAACATATGAAAAGTCTTGTAACAGTAAATCAACAATTATATAGCTCAAGTTTAGATAATATGACAATAATTAGTTGTAATAAAAGTCCATGTTTTTAAAAGTCCATTATACTCACTTGGTAGGACCATTATGAAAGATCAACTCTGTTCATCATGTTTATTATGCTAATAGATATAAGTGTAGAAAAAATCAAATTGTTTGGAGGTCATTCACCCATATATCATGTGAGTCTAATTTGTGTTCGATTTAAATTATTGTGAAATCGTTCATTCTTCAACCACATGATGCATGCGTGAATGACCTCCAAACCACTTGATTTTTTTGACACATACATTCATTAGCATGATAAATATGATGGACGGAGTGGATATTCTATAATGGCCCTACCAAGTGAGTATAATCACTTTGTATAAGAAAAATTTTCTCATACTCTATATGAGGCTCACCTACCTCATATACACGAGTGATGTGAGCCTCATATTTGTATGAGGAAATTTTTCTCATACAAAGTCATTATACTCACTTGGTAGGACCGTTATGAAAGATCAACTCCGTTCATCATGTTTATTATGCTAATAGATGTAAGTGTAGAAAAAATCAAATTGTTTGGAGGTCATTCACCCATGCATCATGTGAGTCTAATTTGTGTTCGATTTAAATTATTGTGAAATCGTTCATTCTTCAACCACATCATGCATGCATGAATGACCTCCAAACCACTTGATTTTTTCTACACATACATTCATTAGCATGATAAATATGATGGACGGAGTGGATATTCTATAATGGCCCTACCAAGTGAGTATAATCACTTTGTATGAGAAAAATTTTCTCATACTCTATATGAGGCTCACCTCTCTCTCTCTCTCTCTCTCTCTCTCTCTCTATATATATATATATATATAATAAAACACAAAGAAAGCTATCAAGTGGTTCTCCTTCAATCGTCCAAAAAATCAAAGACCCAGATCTAATCTCACAAAACATATTTTTCCCCCCAAAACTCAAATTCAAATCCCCACCCAAAACAACTCCTATATTTATTTAATTATTTCTCTCTCTTTCCCACCCTCTTCTATTCAAAAAATTAAGAAAATAAAAGTTTTAAAAATTTTAAAAAATTAAAAAAATTAAAAAAACTAAAAAAAATTAAAAAAACCAAAAAATTAAAAACTTTTAAAATAATTCAAAAAAAAATCAAAAAAATTATATAATATGTTTTTTGCTAGGCCCCTAAAAGTTTCTCATATAATATGTCTGCTACTTCAATTAATTTGCTGGATCTCCAAAACTATTTTATATGATCAAACAAAGTGTACCGTTCCGAAGACGTGCTGTAGGCACGTGTTGACACGGGCAAACCTAGTATATAATAAAACATAAACAAAGCTATCAAGCGGCTCTCCTTCAATCCCCTCAAAAATCAAAGGTCCAGATCTAACATCACAAAACATATTTTTCCCCCTAAAAGTTTCCCCCCAAAACTCAAATTCAAATCCCCCACCCAAAACAACTCCTATCTTTATTTAATATTTTTTTCTCTCTTTTTCCCTCCCTCTTATATTTAAAAAATTAAGAAAATAAAAATTTTAAAAATTTTAAAAAATTAAAAAATTAAAAAATTTAAAATTTAAAAACTTTTAAAATAATTCAAAAAAAAAAATCATATAATATGTTTTTTGCTGGACCCCAAAGTTTCTCATATAATATGTTTGCTACTTCAATTAATTTGCTGGACTTCCAAAACCATTTTAATATGATCAAACAAGGTGCACCATTCCGAAGACGTGCCGTAGGCACGTGTAAATGGACAAACCTAGTATATATATATATATATATATATATATATATATATATATATATATATATATATATATATATATATATACTAGGTTTGCCCGTTGACACGTGCCTACGGCACGTCTTCGGAAAGGTGCACCTTATTTGATCATATAAAATAGTTTTGGAGGTCGAGCAAATTAATTAAAGTAACAAAGATTTTATATGAGAAATTTTTAGGGTTCAACAAAAAATATATTATATGATTTTTTTTTTTGATTTTTTTGAACTATTTTTAAAGCTTTTAAATTTTTTATTTTTTTAGTTTTAAAATTTTTGATTTTCTTAATTTTTTGAAAAGAAGTGGGAGAGAGAGAGAGAGAGAAATTAAATAAATATAGGAGTTGTTTTGGGTGGGGGGTTTGAATTTGAGTTTTGGAGGGAACTTTTGGGTGGGAAATATGTTTTGTGAGATTAGATTTGGGCCTTTTATTTTTGAGGGGATTGAAGGAGAACCACCTGATAGCTTGAGTTTTGGAGGGAACTTTTGGGGGGAAAATATGTTTTGTGAGATTAGATCCGGGCCTTTGATTTTTGAGGGGATTGAAGGAGAACCACCTGATAGCTTTCTTTGTGTTTTATTATATATATATATATATACACACACACACACACACACACTACTATAATGGGAGAATTTGTCCTTAGTGTAATTTGTCCTTAACCCAACCCGTGCAACGCACGTGTTCGTAGATTTTTTTTTTGCCCTTTTCATTCTCCCAATTTTCTCCCCGTGCACAGCACGTGTATAATACTAGTAGAGAGAGAGAGAGAGAGAGAGAGAGAGAGAGAGTTAAATTAATAAAGAAGTTGTTTTGGGAGGGGATGTGTTTTGTGAGATTAGATCTGGGGCTTTGATTTTGGGGGATTGAAGGAGAGCCACTTGTGATAGCTTTCTTTGTGTTTTATTATATACATTATCTTTTATTTTATTTTTTAAATATCACGATTTTAACAAAAACAAATAGCATCTCTAAACAGAAAATTAGTATATTTCCATTAAAAAATATACATTTAAGTGAGAAACAACTTATTATTCTTGATAAAAGTTGTGTATTTAACAAAAAAAGAAAAAGAAAGAAAGCACACTTCCGCAATCCTTCGTTCCTTCCTTCCTCCTCTCGTCCCACAATCCAAATCTCCTCCCAATCCGAGCCGTTCCCAAAACCCTGATCTGATCATGAGCTTGGAACCCTTCAACAGGTAACATCTTTATTCCTATTCTGATCACTCCTTTCTCCGATTCCAATCAAAACAATATAATTTAGGATTTCTTCCCATTTTTTTCATTAAATTTCTCCCCCTTTTCAAAGGTTGGTGAGGTTGGCAGCTCGAGCCTTCTACGATGACATCACGATGAAGGGCGAGAACCAGCCCAAAATGGCTAGAGGCGATAACCGAGGCATGGCTGTCGTCATCCTCGATGCCCTCACCAGGTAATTTAATTTCCCTCAATTTGATCAAGTTTTTAGTTGGAATGATGAAATCTTGGATTGATATTAGGGAATAATAATAACATTAACTAAAAAAAAACCTAATTTTATATTTAATTGTTGAAACCGGTGTTGAATTATCAGTGAAAAATTCACTTAATACCGCATTTTGCATCAGTTGCTAAGCTGACATGGCAACTTGAAGGACAGTCTGGTAATTATTGGGCGAGGCTTGGTATGGGATTACTTTGAAAAGCAGAATTGAGTAGGGGTTAAAATCTTGGTCTTGTAACCAAAATTTTTCGAAACGGAATTTGTGATGATGAGAGAAGGGGAAGTTAGAGTAGAGGGCGATTGGAACGTGGTCGGAGGAGGGATTGGGTAATGCCTTGGAGAAAGTGTTGTGAAACTGGAAAATCCAGTTATGGGAAACAAGGAAACGGTCGAGTTTGACCATCGTCGGTGATTGACGAAGGTTAGACCAGGTGAAAGATCTACCGTCCAGCGGAAGATCAGTCAATTGTAGAGTTCGGATGCAATCGTTAAAACTGCCGGAGTGAAAGTCAGAAGAAGATGGGGTCGACCTTTCGGAAGCGAACCTGGTGATGTTAAAGTCCCAACAAAAAAAAACAAAGGCCATTAGTGTAATTGTGAAGCGATAGGAATTCGTTCCAAAATAGGAGGTGCCTATCTGATGTGGAAGGTCTATAAATCGAAATAACCGAAAGGGTGCAGTTGAGGGTCGTCCAGTGCAGTTGGACGATAAGGAAAAAGTTAAGTCGTCGAACCGCAATAAGAGAGAAAATCGACTCTTTGAAGCCGAAAAGGAACCCTCCCCTAGATCCTATCGCGTCTAAAGAGATCCATTTAGAGATAATGGATCCGCCGATAGCGCGAAAGGTAATAGGGGAAGGGGAATCGATCTTCGATTCTTGGATAGAAATAAGGTCACAGTGAGAGGAAGAAATTAACTGATAAAGTGCCTTCTTTTTAATGGGGCAATTGAGACCCCGGATGTTCCAAGAGATACTAATCATTAAGATTTTGATGCTCCCGAACTCTGATACGTTCTTTCTGCCTAATTGTATAAATCAAAGGCGAATTATTCGAGTCTAGCAAAAAGCCCATTTCCTAGGCGAGAATAACCAAATCTTTATTTGATAAAGAGTCAAACTGAGGTCGGAATATTGAGCCTAATAAATTTTGCTGAGAATGAGGTTGGGGTTGGGTTGGATTGATGCCAGAGAGATCCATTGCTTGCAGCAATGATCCGAGGGATAGAGCCGAATAAGCACACTCTGTTTTTTTAGCCCTAATACGGGCGCTAGATCTGATGAGACGGTTCGATAGCTTACCGATCGAAGATTGCAATGAAGCGGAGCACCTTTGAAACTCTAATTTACTACCTCATTTTCTTTTCAATTTTCAATTTGTGTTTTTGAAATCCTGAAATATAAATTTGGGAAAGAGTACGGGTTGAAGATTGGGATGACTGTAGTATCGAATCCAAGAATGAGATTTGGTATGGAGGTAGATGGTGGAGAGTAAGGTGAGGCGAACGGAGAGGTGGAGGAGGTTATTGGAGAAGGGGATGTCGCTGCGGTTGAAGACAGTGGTTATTGGAGAAGGGGATGTCGCTGCGGTTGAAGACAGTGGAGACACGGGAGATGAGGGATAAGGCATCTGATAGGGTGTGAATTTTGGAGGGGGAGGGGAGGGAGGGGAGGGTTGAGATGAGACGGGCCAATGACTGACTGTTGCCGGTCATGATATATACAAAGGCCGGACTATGAGCATATTTTTTAGGATAAATTTTACTAAACTATACACTTAAGAATTAATTTCTCTCAATTCTTTCACACTTTAACTTTTTTAAAGTTCCATATAATTTTATGAGTTCATTAAAATTATTTTAGTCCGTGCAAATTGCACAGGATAACACTAGTTGATGCGGTTCGAATCTGGGAGACGTGTGGATGCACCAGGTGTGAGTTCACTACTCGATTTGTATTTGAAGGAGAAAGCTTCTTCAGAGACTACCCTCGGCTGGCCGAGCAGTACCTGCGATGGGCTGGTAGTAAGGTGAATGTCTAGGCTCGGATCAGAGGGCTCGGATCCGAGGTCTGGTGTACCTGCAGACGGTCTCGAAACACCGGGGTTGGTCCCGGTGGCAGACCCTCCGACGATCTAGTCAGTCACTAGGATAAAGCAACAGTAACTAGGGTTTTGTGGAGAAAAGATTGATTACCTCTGAAGAAAGGAGAGGGCCTGGGATTTATAGGAGATTCCAATCGGGTCCAGACCCGTTTGGGGCTGGGCCGGACCCGGTTACCCGATTGGCTGAAGCGGTGGAAAGTCGGGCGGTATAGGGCTGACGTGGCAGGCGCCGGAGTGGTTTCCGGGCTGACGTGGCAGAGCTCCGGGCGGTTTTTCGGTGCTGACGTGGCAGATCTGAAGGATCAGAAAGGGCGCGTATCCTGAGGGGATCCAGTGGCTCAGGGTGAGCCACGTTTTATTCCTGACCCATATCACAAGCCCCACACTCCCGCAGGGTTGGGTGATCCAGCAGTGCGGGGGTGACTCTTGGTCCTCGGGGGAAGGGCAGATGTCAGGGTAAGAGGTGGGATCTGTTGTTTCCCGAAGATGGCCAGGGGCAGGAGGAATGGACCCTTCGTTGGATGTGCGGGAGGTGAAGTTTTTTAGGAGGGGGGAGTTGGTAGTGCGCATGCCGAGCTCACTAGGTCGGTGGCCGAGCTTGAGGGGTCGGCGGACGACCGACTCGCTAGTTGGAAAAGCGAGGGGTCGTCCAGGCCATCCGATGAGGCTCGTTTTGTCGAGCGTTGGGGATCGGCGTCCGAGGTCATGAGGTTGGCACCATGGTGAGCGTTTTTTGGGTCGGCAGTCGGACTCATGGGGTCGGTTTGACGAGACCTAAGGGATGGCGGACGACTGCCTCGCTAGTTGGAAGAGCGATGGGTCGATGTCCGAGGTCGTGAGGTCGGCCTGACTGGCGTCTGGCTAGTTTAGGAGAGCGAGGAGGTGAGACTCGAGCTCCGATCCGAGCGCCGAGTCCCTACTGGGAAAGGAGGAGTGGCTCGAGCTTCGATCCGAGCTCCGAGTGTTTACTGAGAAGGGAGGAGGGGCTTGGTTCGAATTTCGATCTGAGCGTCGAGCTCCATACTGAGAAAGGGGAAGTAGCCTGGCTCGAGCTTTGATCCGAGCGTCGAGCCCCCACTGAGTAAGAGGGAGTAGCCTGGCCCGAGCTCAGGGGTTCGGCGGACGAGACCGAAGGGTCGGCGGACGACTGCCTCGCTAGTTGGAAGAGCGGGGGGTCGTCCAGGCCATCCGATGGGTCGTTGTCCGAGGTCAGGAGATCGGCTTGACGAGCGCCTCGTTAGTTAGAGGAGTGAGGGGGGATATGAGACTCGAGCTCCGATCCGAGCGCCGAGTCCCCACTGGGGAAGGACGAGTGGCTCGAGCTTTGATCCGAGCTCCGAGTTTTTACTGAGAAGGGAGAAGGGGCTTGGTTCGTATTTCGATCCGAGCATCGAGCCCCACACTGAGAGAGAGGAAGTAGCCTGGCCCGAGCTCAGGGGTTCGGCGGACGAGACCGAAGGGTCGGCGGACGACTGCCTCGCTAGTTGGAAGAGCAGGGGGTCGTCCAGGCCATCGATGGGTCGTTGTCCGAGGTCAGGAGTTCGGCTTGACGAGCGCCTCGTTAGTTAGAGGAGTGAGGGGGGAGGTGAGACTCGAGCTCCGATCCGAGCGCCGAGTCCCCACTGGGGAAGGACGAGTGGCTCGAGCTTTGATCCGAGCTCCGAGTTTTTACTGAGAAGGGAGAAGGGGCTTGGTTCGTATTTCGATCCGAGCATCGAGCCCCACACCGAGAGAGGAAGTTGCCTGGCTCGAGCTTCGATCCGAGTGTCGAGCCCCCACTGAGTAAGAGGGAGTAGACTGGCCCGAGCTCAGGGGGTCGGCGGACGAGACCTAAGGGTCGGCGGACGACTGCCTCGCTAGTTGGAAGAGCGAGGGGTCGTCCAGGCCATCCGTTGGGTCGTTTGTTCGAGGTCAGGAGATCGGCCTGACGAGCACCTCGTTAGTTAGAAGAGTGAGGGGGAAGGTGAGACTCGAGCTCCGATCCGAGCGCCGAGTTCATACTGGGAAAGGGAAAGTCGCCTGGCTCGAGTTTTGATCCGAGCATCGAGCCCCCACTGAGTAAGAGGGAGTAGCCTGGCCCGAGCTCAGGGGGTCGGCGGACGAGACCTAAGGGTCGGCGGACGAGACCTAAGGGTCGGCGGACGACTACCTCGCTATTTGGAAGAGCGGGGGGTCGTCCAGGCCATCCGATGGGTCGTTGTCCGAGGTCAGGAGATCGGCTTGACGAGTGCCTCGTTAGTTTAGAGGAGTGAGGGGGGAGGTGAGACTCGAGCTCCGATCCGAGCGCCGAGTCCCCACTGGGGAAGGACGAGTGGCTCGAGCTTTGATCTGAGCTCCGAGTGTTTACTGAGAAGGGAGAAGGCGATCTGGCTCGCGGTTCTATTCGAGCGCCGAGCCCCATCTGAGAAAAGAGAAGGCGGTCTGGCACGCGGTTCTATCCGAGCGCCGAGCCCTATTTGAGAAAAGAGAAGGCGGTCTGGCTCGCGGTTCTATCCGAGCGCCGAGCCCTATGTGAGAAAAGAGAAGGCGGTCTGGCTCGCGGTTCTATCCGAGCGCCGAGCCCCCTCTGAGAAAAGAGAAAGCGGTATGGCTCGAATTTCCATCCGAGCGTCGAGTCCCACCTGTTGAAAGGTGAAGGTGGTGTGGCTCGAGATTCCATCCGAGGGTCGAGCCCCACCTGTTGAAGGAGAAGGTGGTATGGCTCGAATTGCCATCCGAGCGTCGAGCCCCACCTGCGAAAGGAGAAGGTTGCCTGGCTCGAGTTTCTATCCGAACGTCGAGCCCCACCTGTTGAAGGAGAAGGTGGTATGGCTCGAATTTCCATCCGAGCGTCGAGCCCCACCTGTGAAAGGAGAAGGTTGCCTGGCTCGAGTTCCTATCCGAACGTCGAGCCCCCACCTGTTGAAGGAGAAGGTGGTATGGCTTCGATCCGAGCGTCCAGCCCCTACTGACGGGTGCATGTTTGTTTTAGACTGCCTCTTCGAAAGTTCTTCTAGGATCCACTTTGATTCCGCAACGCCTGTTTGGATCGCTTTTTTGGAAGACATTGGTAATGGGTTGAACAGAAGTAAGTGGGAGATGATGAACAGATCTAGACTCTTCAGTGAGTCCAAGAATTTTCGTCCGAGCGTCGAGTCCCACCTGTTGAAAGGAGAAGGTGACCTGGCTCGAGTTTCCGTCCGAGCGTCGACCCCCACCTGTGAAAGGAGAAGGTGGTATGGCTCGAATTTTTATCCGAGCGTCGAGCCCCATCTGAGAAAAGAGAAGGCGGTCTGGCTCGCGGTTCTATCCGAGCGTCGAGTCCTACCTGTTGAAAGGAGAAGGTGACTTGTCTTCGAGCTTTGACCCGAGCTCTCTGACTTGACGCAATTTCGCACTTGTTGCTAGGGGGTGATTTTTGTCTGGCAAACAGGAAGGGGTAGTATTGGAATTTTATCCTTTCTGCTGACGTCATGGCGCAAAGATCAACGTTTGCTTAGCTGTTGGATCTTGTCAGATAAGATCTAACGGCTAGATACTTATTTGCGAAAATCGAGGAGTCGTTGTCTACTTTAAAAACCCCCACCCCCCTCATTTTCTTATTCACCTTATCACTTACAATTTCCAACTTTTCAACTTTAGCGCAGGCATTTCGATCGCTGTCGGCAGTTTCTTCGCAGAGAAGCGTAACTTTCGAAGCATCAGGTTAGTAATTCTCTTTTTTGAAATGTCGCGTACTCAGTCTGGATCCGAGGCTAGTTCCTCTGGTCACTCGGAGATGGAGTCAGATTTGGAAACGTCATCGTCTCTGGGCAAGTACCAGGTCAAAGAGGAGGTTTTCTCCGAACCTGGCTCCGATGGCGACAGTGACGTAGCTTTAATCGTGCAACCACTGAGTTCTCGGAGGCTAGGGAAGGAGCCGATGGAAGAGGGCGGTGCGGACGAGGATAGTGATGATGAGGACGAGGAGTCGGATCAGGGCGCTGGTGATGATGAAGAGGGCGATGAAGGAGAGCAGGGCGACACGGAAAGTGAGGGAGGAGAGGATATTAGTGCGCCGGAGGCAGGTCACGGAGAAGATCTGCCTCCGTTGCCCCCCTTGTCGACGCCATCCCCCGAGCGCAAGCCTCGGCCACGTCGGAAGAAGGGAGTCCTCACCATCCCTCAAAGTCCTTCTTCGCCTGACGAGGATGCGCCGAGGACGGGCCTTGATGTTCCACCTGTTACCTTCCGGAATCCCGTGTCGATACGAATGTATCCCGATGATGTGAAGGACATTCAACCGATCCCTCCCGTGCCTGGAGAAAACACAAGGACGAAAATTCGTGCGGACAAAACTCCCAGCGTCCTGAGACCGGAGTACCTGAATATCATTAGGGCTGCTTACTACATTCCGAGGGAGTATGAGCTCCTACAACCGAGCCCGGGTATTCGTCCTACGACAGTGTTGGCTCCGGGCTATTGCATATTTCCAGAGCACGCCTTCATCTCGGGGTTGAGGCTCCCCCTGCACCCTTTCGTAAAGACGGTCTTGAACTGGGCGGAGCTGTCCCCCATGCAGTACGGCCCCAACTCGTGGAAGCACCTCATCTGCTTCATCCTGAAGTGCCAAGAGAAAGGGGTGAGGCCGAGGCTTTCCTACTTCCGTGCCATTTTTAGTATTGGTTCGCTCGGAGATATCGAGGGCGTATTCTTCTTTACGCTGAAACCGAACAAAAAAGTGGTGCACGGCCACCCGGATTCGATTAAGAATTGGAGGGATAAGTATTTTGTCGTGAAGACCGAAGGGTCATGGGACATCCCGACTCAGTGGAATTTTGTGAAGCCGAAGCGCAATCCGCCGAAGAGGAGTGAGTTAACTGCCAAGGAGTGGGGGAAGGTTGACCATATACTCAGGGGAGACAGCATCGCATGGCGCCGGGTGACCGAGGTTCACCTAGCGAGGGCCGGACTGAGTTCGCCGACCCTAGTATGTCTCTTTCCTTATTTTTTCATCTTTCTGCCTTCGTGTTAACGTTTAGCCTTCCTTTCCTGTCTTGTTGTAGGGATGTCGACACAACAGGCACAAGCCAAGCAGATTCTGCTCGCCGCTGCCGAGAAGACGAGGCAGGAGAAGAAGAAGAAAGAAGAGCAGGATCGCCTCGCTGCCGAGAAGCGGAAGCTTTCTGCTCAGCTTCAGCAAGCCGGAGGGCCGTCTAACGCGCCTCCCCCAGCGCCCGAGGAACAGCCTTTGGCGAAGAAGCAGAAGAAGCATCACCATTCGTCGCGGTCGGCTCGAGACCCAGCGGGGGGATCGGGGAAAACGGTTGAAGCCCCGTCACAACAGCTTCCCCCCGTACGTCCGAGCGCGGCGGAGTTGGTGGGAAGGATGGCGACGATGCCCTTCGTCCCCGATTGGTCGATCCTGAAGGGGGACACAATTCTCGACGGACCCGTATCGATGGAGTTCGTCTCGAAGGCCATCACCGATCGGGATGGAATGGCCTTGGCGGCGCAGACGGCCGATCAGGCCTACATGCGCTGGGCCCAAGCCACCCTCTCGGTAAGTTGTCCGAGGCCCATCTGATTGAGTGGACTTGTAATTTTCGCTAACTTTGATTTTTCTTGACAGTCGATGCTCCACGGTCAGCACTTCCACAAGTGTCTGGAGAAGGAGATCGTATACGAGCGGAAGCAGGGGGAGAAGTTCCTTCGGGAGCTGAACAAGGCGACGGACGACTTGTAGGAGGCTAGGGACATGGTGACCGTTCACGAGGCCCAGATAGAGTCCTTGGACAGGATTCATAAGCAGGACCGAGAGGATCTGCTGAAAAAGATAGCGACCGAGGTGGCGGAGAAGGAAAAGGCGCAGAAGGCCGTGGCGGACTTGGAGGCGGTCTTGGGGGAGACGTTGGTGACGGCGCAAGACGAGGCTTATGAGCAGGCCAAGTCTCACTTCAAATACATTTATCCTGAGTGCAACGTCGACCACCTCAGCTTCGGGTGGAAGCCGGACCTGCCTCCGACCCCTGGTGGTGATGGTGACGACGGGGGCCACCACGAAGAAGAGGTGCACCCCGACCCTCAAGACTAGATGTTTTTGTTTTTATTCTTTTTGTTGTAAATGCCTTCGGCGGACTGGCCATCGCAAATTTTGTATCGAAACTTTTGAAATGGAATGGAATATGAAATTTTTGGGCCGACCCTAGAACACTTGCATTTTGTGATACTTGTATTTTTCTTTTGATAGAAGCTGGCTCGCCAACGAAAGTTGGCTCGGGACCGAGAGGCTGCCAAGAATTACTTTTTGAACAAGTCGAGAGAGCTCGGTCTAGAGGTGGCTCGTTTGAGAAAAATTGTAGCCGACCGAGACTGGTGGGTCATTGAGAAGGACTGGGCGGTCTCGGATACCTCTAGTGGGCGATCGGCCTCCGAATCTTCTTTTCGTGAGGCCGTCATAGAGAAAGAATTGGAGGTTCGCCAGCTGAAGCTCATACTGGGTGCCGGTCTTGTTGAAGAGGCGAGTAACTCCACTCCGGGGCGGTTGCTGCCGCCCTCGCCGGTTGAGACATAGCCGGATGATGCGGAGAGCTCGGTGGCGGGCACATCTTCCTTGGTCGGAATAGCCGAGCGTCACAGGAGCCCCGAATTCGAGTTCCCGGCCGAGTGAGTGAGTTGAGAGCCTTTATTGTATTTGCATTTTCGTTCATTGAGTTGTAAGTAATGAGTAATGAATAAGATCATTTGTTCTCCGGAGCCTTGATTGCCTCGGATGCCGAGGGTATTTGGTGCGAAATCTACGAAGAGTCGTAATTGACGCGATTGCGCCAATAATTGCGACGTTTCGCATTCCTAGGAACATTAATGGCGACGCTTCGCCTTCCGCCGTTTCATATTCCTAGGCGTAATAAATGAGGCCTCAGGGGGCTATATAATCACCACTCCCCATCTGTTTTTGACCAGTGAGTCATTCGGCATGGATGCCTGCCTATGGCGGGCGTTCAAAAAATATAATTTTTTCGAGCATCCCGGATCGGAGGCACACCGATCACCCTCGAACTATTCGGGGTACCGGCTGTCAGGGCCATGGGACCCCGGGTTGTTCGTTGGTGAACGGTGGGCCGACCGATCGTTTGGGGTGTTCGGAGAAGTCCGAAGCTCGGCGAGCTGTTTGTAACCGTGGTTCTGAAGGGCGTTCCGGGCAAGTTGTTTGCAACTGTGAAGGCTCGGTTGCCAGGGCAGGCCGAACCTTTGCAGTTGCAATCAGCTGGCTCGGAATGGTGCGCTTCGAGAGAGAGAGAGCCGCCCGTCTTTGGCCCCCCTGCCATCCTCGAACAGTTTGGGGTTTGGGTCTTGCAAAAAGTAGCAAACCCCGAGCCGTTCGCGGGTGAGAGGGTGGCCAATAATCCGACTCAAGGCTCGGGGTGTCTGCGGAAGGCGGACGCCTCAAAACTAAAATAAAAAATTTTTCCAACACTTGGTGAGGGAGCAGGTGGTAGGCCGCGTCGAGCGTCTCTGCCGAGTGTCAAGGTCGCGGCGCCCTCGGAGAGGGCACCCGCCTTGCCCGGGGTCGACGCCGAGCTCCTGCACTTGTTCTCGTGGAGAGACGGTGCGGGAGTGGCTGGCGGATGTCGCCTCGCGTATCGGTTGATGGCCTCCGAGGGGGCCAAACCGAGCAAGGGACGGATGCCGAGCCCCCACAACGGTGAGAAAGGCAACTGCAGGCATAGCGTAGCGCCGCCGCCGAGCGTTTAGGTCGCGGTGCCCTCGAAGAGGGCACCTGCCTTGCTCGGGGTCAACGCCGAGCTCCTGCACTTGTTCTCGTGGAGAGACGGTGCGGGAGTGGCTGGCGGATGTCGCCTCGCGTATCGGTTGATGGCCTCCGAGTGGGCCAAACCGAGCGAGGGACGGGTGCCGAGCCCCCACAACGGTGAGAAAGGCAACTGCAGGCGTAGCGTAGCGCCGCTGCCGAGCGTTCAGGTCGCGGTGCCCTCGGAGGGGGCACCTGCCTTGCTCGGGGTCGACGCCGAGCCGCTGCACTTGTTCTCGTGGAGAGACGGTGCGGGAGTGGCTGGCGGATGTCGCCTCGCGTATCGGTTGATGGCCTACGAGGGGGCCAAACCGAGCGAGGGACGGGTGCCGAGCCCCCACAACGGTGAGAAAGGCAACTGCAGGCGTAGCATAGTGCCGCCGCCGAGCGTTCAGGTCGCGGTGCCCTCGGAGGGGGCACCTGCCTTGCTCGGGGTCGACGCCGAGCCCCTGCACTTGTTCTCGTGGAGAGACGGTGCGAGTCGAGTCCTATGCTTGTAAGAGAAGCATGTTTGGGCTCGCGATTTTATCCGAGCGCCGAGTCCTACGCTTGGGAGAGAAGCATGTTTGGGCTCGGGATTCCATCCGGGTGCCGGGTCCTATGCTTGTAAGAGAAGCATGTTTGGGCTCGGGATCCCATCCGGGTGCCGAGTCCTATGTTTGTAAGAGAAGCATGTTTGGTCTCGGGATCCCGTCCGGGTGCCGAGTCCTATGCTTGTGAGAGAAGCATGTTTTGGCTCGGGATTCCATCCGGGTGCCGAGTCCTGTGCATGTCAGAGAAGCATGTTTTGGCTCGTGATCCCATCCGGGTGCCGAGTCCTATGCTTGTGAGAGAAGCATGTTTGGGCTCGTGATTCCATCCGGGTGCCGAGTCTTATGCCGGGTCCGTGAGGTCATTTTATCTGTTTACAAGGTTTGGAATTATAAGCTTGCTTTAAGAAAGCTGACATGTTTACAAAATATGTTTGTTACAAAGAAGTCTAGGCACGACGTGCCGTTTACAGAACTTTACAAAAGACTAGGCACAACGTGCCGATTGCGATCGTTATATTTTACATGGAGGCTACTCTCCTAAGAACTTAATCAAGTGTTCTGCATTCCAGGGCCTCTTGACCGGCTTGCCGTCGGCGTCGGTCAGGCGGTAGGTACCCGGTCGTACGACCTCTGAAACCTTATAAGGGCCCTCCCAGTTTGGTGCCAACTTCCTTTTCTGGCCCGGGTTGGATATCGCCAGTTTCCGAAGGACAAGGTCTCCGAGAGCAATGTTTGTTGGGCGCACCTTCTTGTTGTAGAACCTCTCGATTCTTTGCTGGTAGATGTTCCTTCTGATGGCCGACTTTTTCCTGACCTCGTCAATGAGGTCCAGGTCTGCTCGTAGTTGCATGGAGTTGCTTGCTTCGTCAAAAGCCAGGATCCGGGGAGATGGAATACCTACTTCCAGGGGAATGACGGCCTCGGTGCCGTATGTTAAGTTGAAAGGTGACTCCCCTGTCGGGATTCTCTTTGTCGTTCGGTGGGCCCAGAGAACGCTTGACAGTTCTTCGACCCATAGCCCCTTGGAGGAATTATCGAGTCACTTCTTAAGTCCGTCGAGGATCTGACGATTCGCGTTCTCTGCCTGCCCGTTGGATTGGGGATGGCATACTGAAGAGAAGCGCTGCTGGATACCGAGGTCTTCGCAGAACTTGCGGAAATGCTTGCCTGCAAACTGGGTCCCGTTATCCGTGACGAGCACTTGGGGGATCCCGAACCGACAGATAATGTGCTTCCAGAAGAATTGTTGAGTCTGCTGCTCGGTGATCGTAACTAGTGGCTCCGCCTCGATCCATTTGGTGAAGTAGTCGATGGCAACTATAAGAAACTTTCGTTGCCCCGTCGCCTTGGGAAAAGGGCCTACAAGATCCATCCCCCACATTGCAAAGGGGGTCGGACTGGCCATGGACCGGAGGTTTGCTTGCGGGACTCTTTTGATGGGCGAGAATCTCTGGCAGAGGCCACACTTCTTGACAAGGGTCAAAGCATCCTGCAACATGGTGGGCCAGTAGTACCCGTGGTTCAAAGCCTTTCGTGCGAGCGAACGGCTTCCCATGTGACACCCGCCAATCCCCTCGTGTAATTCTTTGAGAGCATACTCGGCTTCATCGGGAGTGAGGCAGCGGAGATAAGGCCGTCCATCCGAGGTAGTGTAGGACCTCTTGAAGAGTGTTGAGTCGATCATTGTGAACCTTTCCGCTCGGGCCCTAACCCTTCTTGCTTCGCCTCGGTCTTCTGGGAGCTCTCCCTTGACGAGAAATCGCCTAATTAATGTGGTCCAGTCTTCGGGGGCAGCCCTATCTTCAATGCACAGGACCTCCGGGATGTCGATGCTGGGTTTTAGCATGACCTCGATCAGGACAGTGCGGTCGAGGCCTTCGAAGGAAGAGGACGCCAGTTTTGACAAAGCGTCAGCTTGGACATTCTGTTCCCGGGGGATCCTCAAAACAGCCGACTCGTCGAAGGACGTTAGTAGGCGTTGAACTACAGCTCGGTAACGAACCATGCGATCGTCTCGGGCCTCGTACTCCCCGGTGATCTGGTTGACCACGAGCTGGGAGTCGCTGAAAGCCCTGATCTGTCTGGCACCGGCTTGATGAGCTAGGGTGAGCCCAGCGATCATTGCCTCGTATTCGGCCTCGTTGTTAGAGGCCGGGAAGTTGAGGCGGAGGCAGTATTGCAGAAGAAAACCGTCTGGGCCTCGAAGGATGATGCCCGCTCTGCTGCCTGCCTCGCAGGAGGAACCATCGACGTAAACTTCCCACATCTGGTCGCTTTCCTTGCTTGCGGGGTGCTCAGAGATGGTGCACTCCGTAATGAACTCTGCGAGCACCTGCCCCTTGATAGTAGTTCGGGGCTGATAGCCAATGTCATACTGGCTGAGCTCAATCGACCATTTCACGAGTCGACCCGAGCTTTCTGGTTTGTAGAGTACGGCCTTCAGGGGTTGGTCCGTTAGTACTTGGACAGAATGAGATTGAAAATATGGACGGAGCTTCTGCGAAGCCATGACCAAGGCGTACGCTACCTTCTCCATCCGAGAGTACCTGGTCTCGGCATCGAGCAGGACCTTGCTGACGTAGTATACAGGCTTCTGTGATCCTTCTTCCTCCCGAACGAGAACGGCGCTGAGCACCTTCTCCGAGGCTGATAGGTAGAGCCAGAGTGGCTCTCCTGGTTCGGGCTTGCTGAGGAGAGGAGGGTTCGCGAGGTATTCCTTTAACTGGGCGAAGGCCTCTTGCTGTTGGACTCCCTATTCGAACCCCTCGGTGCCGCGCAGAGCTTTGAAGAAGGGAAGGGACTTCTCTCCGGACTTGGAGAGGAAACGGCCGATGGCCGCCAGTCTCCCCGTCAGTCGTTGGACTTCTTTGATGTTCCTGGGAGGAGCCATGTCTAGGATTGCTTGGATCTTCTCGGGGTTCGCTTTGATTCCCCTTTGGCTGATGATGAACCCAAGAAACTTTCCTGCGGAGACGCCGAAGGCGCATTTATTCGGATTAAGTCTCATATTATGGGTCCGAAGTACACCAAAGGCCTCCTCCAGATCGGCTACGTGATCCTCCCCCCGCCGGCTCTTGACAAGTGTGTCGTCCACATATACTTCTATATTGCGCCCAATTTGCTCCTTGAAGACCCGGTTGACGAGCCTCTGATACGTGGCGCCGGCGTTCTTCAGCCCGAAGGGCATGACCCGGTAGCAGTAGAGCCCCTGGTCTGTGACGAAGGACGTCTTGGCGATGTCGGGGGGGAACATGCGGATCTGGTTGTAGCCTGAAAACGCATCCATAAAGGACAGGAGCTCGTGACCCGATGTTGCGTTGACGAGAGCATCTATTCTGGGAAGGGGAAATGGGTCCTTCGGGCACGCTTTGTTGAGATCCGTGAAATCTATGCAGATCCTCCAGCTCCCGCTCGCTTTCTTGACCATGACGACGTTTGCCAGCCACTCGGGGTAGCTGACCTCTTGGATGAAGCGCGCGGCAAGGAGCTTGTCGACTTCTGCATTAACTGCCTGTTGTCGCTCTGGTGCGAATTTGCGTCGCTTTTGGACCACTGGTTTCGAGCCGGGGATCACGCTGAGTTTATGCATGATGAGTTCCTCGGAAATACCGGGCATGTCAGATGGCTTCCAGGCGAACAAATCGACATTGCGCCGGATGCAGGCGACGCCCAGATCGAGAGAGGAGACCGACCTCGCCTCTGCTGTGAATCTCCGGACGAACGCCCTGAGTGATTCCCCCACCTCCTGCCTGAGCCCAAGTAAGGAGGCGCTTGTTCTTTCGGCCTTCCGGCTGGTTACAAAATGGGCGAGGAAATTGCCCTCCAGTTGATCAAAGGAGTAAATGGAGCCGGGGGTGAGCTTTGAGAACCATTCACGAGACGGACCCCGAAGGGTGGTAGGGAATGCTCAGCACAGCAGAGGATCCGAGGCGCTGTGAATCATCATGAGGGTTTTGAAACCCTCCATGTGATCAGCAGGATCCCCTTCGCCGTTATAGGTCTCGAATTGTGGGGGTCGGAAGTTCCGTGGTATTTCCGCTTGGATAATGAGGGCGGAAAAGGGGGGTCGGACAGGTCTGTACCCCTGTCCGGCTCCGATGCCTCTGTCGCCCATATGATCGATTCGGTCCTCCATTTCTTGGAGACGCCTTAGGAGTACGCCCTCGGCCTCTGGCTGGATTGTTGAGGAGTGGGATACGCTGGCCTCGATGTCCGACCTGGTTTGGGGATGGCGTGCTTCCTCCCTCGGGGCCCGTTGAAGAGCCCCAAGAATTTCCCTTCGAAAATCTTGGAACTCCTGTTGAGTGACAGGAGCTCCCTCGGCTCGGGCCGGTTGGACCGGAGGTTGCCTTCCGACTCGACTGAGTGCTGGCCTACGTTCTTCCGGCGGTGGTCTAGGATGGTTCGGGGCCGAGTTGGAAGCGGCCCTCCCCACACTGCGACTAGCCTGCCGGCTGGCGATTACTCTTCGTAGGTCGGGCTGGACGGTACGGGTGGCGCTCCGATGGGATCCCTGATCGGAAGCCCTGTGCTTCGATGTGCGCGGCCCGGCGTTGGTATTTGGTGGGGGTGTGTCCCGTCGGTTGACGGAGGATGCAGCCCCCTTGCCTTTGGAGGCCATGGGGGTTCGGCGATCGAGGTACCTTGGCAGCAGGACTCGGGTCGGCTTCCGAAGTAGCTTTCCCACAGACGGCGCCAACCTGATGCGGTTCGAATCTGGGAGACGTGTGGATGCACCAGGTGTGAGTTCTCTACTCGATTTGTATTTGAAGGAGAAAGCTTCTTCAGAGACTACCCTCGGCTGGCCGAGCGGTACCTGCGACGGGCTGGTACTGAGGTGAATGTCTAGGCTCGGATCAGAGGGCTCGGATCCGAGGTCTGGTGTACCTGCAGACGGTCTCGAAACACCGGGGTTGGTCCCGGTGGCAGACCCTCCGACGATCTAGTCAGTCACTAGGATAAAGCAACAGTAACTAGGGTTTTGTGGAGAAAAGATTGATTACCTCTGAAGAAAGGAGAGGGCCTGGTATTTATAGGAGATTCCAATCGGGTCCAGACCCGTTTGGGGCTGGGCCGGACCCGGTTACCCGATTGGCTGAAGCGGTGGAAAGTCGGGCGGTATAGGGCTGACGTGGCAGGCGCCGGAGTGGTTTCCGGGCTGACGTGGCAGAGCTCCGGGCGGTTTTTCGGTGCTGATGTGGCAGATCTGAAGGATCAGAAAGGGCGCGTATCCTGAGGGGATCCAGTGGCTCAGGGTGAGCCACGTTTTATTCCTGACCCATATCACTAGTCTTTCATTAAAAGAAAAAAATTGGTTCTTCTAAGGTTTTGTAATGCTGGTTGCAGGTTCTGTAGGCCAATAATGACAAAGACAAAGCCACCACCAGCCAAGCCACAAACACCACCACCGTTTGAGGCAGCTCAGGCTGACCAGCAGCAGCAACCCCAGAAAAATCAAGAATCTGATGGTGATCAAGTGGCTGAAGAAACTTACCAAGGCTCTTCAGCACCTAGTGCAGCTGATTCTATGGAGACAGAAGCTCCGGAAGCAACTCCAGCTACTTCAGCATAATCATAGATTCTCTCCATGAAATATTATATATTGGTCACCTTCCTTGTTTTAGTACTGGGTTGGTGTATGGGTGAATCGTTGCTTTATCACTCAGAATATCTTGCATCTCTCGGCACAATTTGGGGTAGTAATCCCAAAATCTGTAATCATCTGAGTTTATTGCATGGGTTTAAAGTTTATACGTCAGACACCCTCGAGATTTTGTTGTGATACGTTATTACTCTGAGATCCACAGGTCTTTAGATTTGCTCAAAACTACTCCATGGGTGATCGTTGTGAGGCTTCTCTTGCCACTAAATTCAGTCACCATTTTTTGGCTCAAATACGAGATAGGATTATTGTTTTGTATTTTGTGTCTTAATCTTTTTAGTCCTGTTGTTTATTATAGATAGTTCTCTTATCATCTTCAGCCTTTTAAATTGGATGCCTCAGAGCTTTATGCAGTTACTGTAAATGACTGGTGACATTCTACACATTTTTCATGGGGGTTTTCTAGCATTTCCTTTTACTACTGCTGGATTGAAATCCACTGATAAGCCCAAATTTTCAAGTTTAAATTTGTTAACAAAATATGGATGGTTACAAAGGACATTGGTTTGATTTATAAGAATATATGCCCATAGAGACGAGCAGGATTTGAACTTACTCATTGTTAGTATGTTGTACAACTGCGGTACTACCACACTTGCAAATAGCGAAACATATGCTTGGCTTTGATAGACATGTATTTAGGACCAAATGTCACCTACTTCGTCATGGACCTTAAAACCTCTACTTTTCGAAAATAAATAACAATGATCAATCTTAACTTTTGGGAGCAGTCAACCTCGTAGTTCCGTATATAATTTCTTGTTGCTTTTTTGAGGATGTTTAAACGAACAGTTGTGGCCTGAATTTATATAACACAAACAAGTCCCTTGTGTGGTTCTCACTACTTCCAAATACAAATATTTGTTCTTGAAGCAAACCACCTGTGTATACCATGGATGAACTATTTCTTCTACTAGAAACTATTTTGATGCATCCAACTATCCAAGCCTAGGTGAGGCAACGACATAATGTTTGGGGTTTATGAGTGCTGGGGTTTTTAGTCCATCCCTGCGATCACAACCGGACTTGGAATGTGTGTCATTTCCATTAAGCAGAATCTGAACTCCAAACCTGCACACTAACCCCCCCCCCCCCCCCCCCCCCCCCCCCCCCCCCCCCCCCCCAAACACACACACACACCCACCCACCAGCGTCCCTCTGTTTCAGGCTCTTTCGCGTGTTTTATCATACTGGCCGGTCTGTTTCTTATCGCGATGACTGAATCCTGCTCCTATATAATTTTCTATTTAATATTCAAATTATTTAGTATATAAGTAGTGAATAATACCTCTAGATACACCAATTACTCTTAGTTGGGACAAGAATCTGAAGGGAAAGATTTTATTCCTCAATTATTTAGCCACCCTCCATTATGGAGCAGTAGGCATACTGTTAGTTGTACAACTACACTAACTATTCATATATTATTGTTAAACACCTTAATGATGTAATTGATATAATAATATGATCAATATCAATTAAGTAGACAGGGTGGTTTTGCAACTAATGCTAGAAAAATGGTCACCTAAGAAAGATGATTAGGGATCTAATCATTTAATTAGATTTTTCAAATGCCACCGTAGTCATTTGAATTAGATTTTCCTTCTTCTTGTTGTTGCTGAATATCTCATTCGTATTCATCTTCTCTTTGTTTTTCGAGCCTCTAGTAAGTTACAAATAGAGTTAGAAAAAGATTAAATTTTTGATGATTCCATCATACTTGATTGAGTTGCGAAAACTTCCGGATAGGAAACACGATGAACAATATGGATTATGTATACATAGTATCACTGTGTGTATCATTGTTATATACAGTCTTACCGTATGTGCACCCTTTCCTCAAGATGACAATATATTGTTTTCCAATTGTAGTTTTGTGAAGAAATACTACATGACAAACGGCAAATTGTTTCATTAATAAGTCATAAGATTCATAACAAAACTGAAATACAAGAATATTCAAAAAAAAATTCCTTGTCAAACATACAGCTTAGAATCCAATTGTTTTGAGGATTCATTTGGAACTTCGAATCGGGTTTAGAGCCAATGCATCCCACATTGATACCACTAGACCCAAACCCAATATCACATTTATCAAAATATTAATATAGAGTAAAATCAATCCCAGCCAATAGACGGCTACGATCTCCCAGATTTTGGATTTCGTATGTTAATCACTTGTAAAAATAAAATAGGGCAAAAGCCAAAGTACCCCCCCAACGTTTGGTCCGAGTACAAAATGCCTATACAACATTTGAAAAAGTACAATAAACACATTCTTCCGTTAACTTAACCCTTTCCGTTAACTTATAATTATTAGATTACTTTTTTACCCTTACCCTTTTATATTCAATCTCTTTCTTCCCTTTTTTCATTAACCCTTTCTGATTATACTACAAGCAAACAAGAAAAATGTTAGTTCCCAAATGATGAGAACACGAAAGGGAAGTAGTATTAGAAGCGAAAACAAAGGCTGGACATTTACCTTCCTGTATATAGTCTTTCACCAAAAACGAAGTATGCTAAAATCGCCACTAATACAGTTGAGGGGATTGAACATAGTTACAAAAACAGGCCCCTTTTCCTCGGTGCACCACAATTGAATGAAGATTATTATTCCGGAACATACAACTCCCTGCACCAAAAGTCATTAAAATTATGTCTCGAAAGAATTCGTAATCTAGTGATGATACAACTCCCTGCTAGTTAAATGCACGAATCTTACGGCATATACAGTGCTCCAAAGATTTATGTCGAATCCAATGGCCCACTCTGCTCGTTTGTGTGCTATGCATACTGTGAAAACAGCTGATTGTGCTCCCCCAAGGAAATTCATCCATGCTGTAAGTGAAAGCTGTGCTGGATATCTTTTCAAGGTCACAGCCTGCAATTTTGTTCATTTGAGATTATCAAACAGAGCATTGCTAATCTTTATCTTACTATAAAAGAAATTACACATACACAGTGACACTGAGAGACTTTTTTCATCAACCTTGTTTGTTGATGGAAATATTTTTCCAGACTTTTGTCATTAACTTTGTCTTTGATTCAGGAAAAACATCAACATGCATTTACTGTCAAATATAGGATTTTTACATCATAGTGTTTTGCCCCCTTTATGTCCATATTGTTCTCGTTGTCTTGTCAATTCAATTCAGTGATCTTCAAAGCCTTCTACGTTCTTCTATTAATTAGATCGGCAAAATCTTTCTAGGCTTATACACGGCAAGCCTTTCGTGTTCTCATCATTTGGGAACTAACATTTTTCTTGTTTGCTTGTAGTATAATCGGAAAGGGTTAATGAAGAAAGGGAAGAAAGAGATTGAATATAAAAGGGTAAGGGTAAAAAAGTAATTTAATAATTATAAGTTAACGGAAAGGGTTAAGTTAACGGAAGAATGAGTTTATTGTACTTTTTCAAACGTTGTATGGGCATTTTGTACTCGGGCCAAACGTTGGGGGGGTACTTTGGCTTTTGCCCAATAAAATATTTTGTTGGTATACATCCAATGGAATTTTTGGTTTGTGATGGTGAAGCATCCATGCTTAATGTTGGGCAAAATTTTAGCAAAAAAAGTTTATAGTCACAAGTGATTGATTATATATCTAATATGTTTACTTTATTGTGATTGATTATATATCTAATATGTTTACTTTATTGTTCATCGGCATTTCCTACCGGCACCTTTAGCCTGATCTGCGGTGCCTTGTGCCTGATCTGTTTTGTTATTTGGCTGCTGCTCTTTGTTATTTTGTTTATTTCTCTACTTATTTGGCAATTACCTCTATTTCTGCTGGATAGCTCGGCGGTTATCATTGTTCGCTGTCCTTTTTTTTCAATTTTACAGCGTGTGAAATGTTCTGTATCTATTACGTTATTATTTTTATTTATTTATTGGGCTGGAGTCTTAAGACTCTATCCATGTCATGAAAAAAAATGTTTACTTTATTGTTAACTTCAATCAATGTATAACATTGATAACTAGAAAACCAAAAAGTTAAAAATTTTGGTAAAATAAAACAGAGTAATAAAAGTCTTAATCTTAACCAATTTTGTAGGGTTATATAACAAAAGCTCAGTTTAATTCCGGCAATGTGTGTAACGAACTCGGTCATAAAAAAATTAAAAAAAAAAAAAGAAACCACGATTTTATTGTTAGTTATCATCTACAAATTAAGATGAAAAAAATTATATATATTCTTTGTGGTTAGTTTTCCCTCAATTAAATTGTTGAATAATACGAATTTAAGTTATGATATTTTATTTCTATAATGCACAATTGTAAGAATTTACGATATGAGGAATCTATAGACCTTGCTTGGTAAACTGTTCAGGCAGATACGATTCTTCCATATGTCGTATCTAATTACTAGATTTTTCCGTGGGCACGTACATACGGCACGTCTTCAGAACGATACAACATATGAAAAGTCTTGTAACAGTAAATCAACAATTATATAGCTCAAGTTTAGATAATATGACAATAATTAGTTGTAATAAAAGTCCATATTTTTAAAAGTCCATTATACTCACTTGGTAGGACCATTATGAAAGATCAACTCCGTTCATCATGTTTATTATGCTAATAGATATAAGTGTAGAAAAAATCAAATTGTTTGGAGGTCATTCACCCATATATCATGTGAGTCTAATTTGTGTTCGATTTAAATTATTGTGAAATCGTTCATTCTTCAACCACATCATGCATGCGTGAATGACCTCCAAACCACTTGATTTTTTCTACACATACATTCATTAGCATGATAAATATGATGGACGGAGTGGATATTCTATAATGGCCCTACCAAGTGAGTATAATCACTTTGTATGAGAAAAATTTTCTCATACTCTATATGAGGCTCACCTACCTCATATACACGAGTGATGTGAGCCTCATATTTGTATGAGGAAATTTTTCTCATACAAAGTCATTATACTCACTTGGTAGGACCATTATGAAAGATCAACTCCGTTCATCATGTTTATTATGCTAATAGATGTAAGTGTAGAAAAAATCAAATTGTTTGGAGGTCATTCACCCATGCATCATGTGAGTCTAATTTGTGTTCGATTTAAATTATTGTGAAATCGTTCATTCTTCAACCACATCATGCATGCGTGAATGACCTACAAACCACTTGATTTTTTCTACACATACATTCATTAGCATGATAAATATGATGGACGGAGTGGATATTCTATAATGGCCCTACCAAGTGAGTATAATCACTTTGTATGAGAAAAATTTTCTCATACTCTATATGAGGCTCACCTCTCTCTCTCTCTCTCTCTCTCTCTCTCTCTCTCTCTCTCTCTCTATATATATATAATAAAACACAAAGAAAGCTATCAAGTGGTTCTCCTTCAATCGTCCAAAAAATCAAAGGCCCAGATCTAATCTCACAAAACATATTTTCCCCCTAAAAGTTTCCCCCCAAAACTCAAATTCAAATCCCCACCCAAAACAACTCCTATATTTATTTAATTATTTCTCTCTCTTTCCCACCCTCTTCTATTCAAAAAATTAAGAAAATAAAAGTTTTAAAAATTTTTAAAAATTAAAAAAACTAAAAAAAATTAAAAAAACCAAAAAAATTTAAAAATTAAAAACTTTTAAAATAATTCAAAAAAAATCAAAAAAATTATATAATATGTTTTTTGCTAGGCCCCTAAAAGTTTCTCATATAATATGTCTGCTACTTCAATTAATTTGCTGGATCTCCAAAACTATTTTATATGATCAAACAAAGTGTACCGTTCCGAAGACGTGCTGTAGGCACGTGTTGACACGGGCAAACCTAGTATATAATAAAACATAAACAAAGCTATCAAGCGGCTCTCCTTCAATCCCCTCAAAAATCAAAGGTCCAGATCTAACATCACAAAACATATTTTTCCCCCTAAAAGTTTCCCCCCAAAACTCAAATTCAAATCCCCCACCCAAAACAACTCCTATCTTTATTTAATATTTTTTTTCTCTTTTTCCCTCCCTCTTATATTTAAAAAATTAAGAAAATAAAAAATTTAAAAATTTTAAAAAATTAAAAAATTTTAAAAAATTAAAAAATTAAAAAATTTAAAATTTAAAATCTTTTAAAATAATTCAAAAAAAAAAATCATATAATATGTTTTTTGCTGGACCCCAAAGTTTCTCATATAATATGTTTGCTACTTCCATTAATTTGCTGGACTTCCAAAACCATTTTAATATGATCAAACAAGGTGCATCATTCCGAAGACGTGCCGTAGGCACGTGTAAACGGACAAACCTAGTATATATATATATATATATATATATACACACACACACACACACACACACACTACTATAATGGGAGAATTTGTCCTTAGTGTAATTTGTCCTTAACCCAACCCGTGCAACGCACGTGTTGGTAGATTTTTTTTTGCCCTTTTCATTCTCCCAATTTTCTCCCCGTGCACAGCACGTGTATAATACTAGTAGAGAGAGAGAGAGAGTTAAATAAATAAAGAAGTTGTTTTGGGAGGGGATGTGTTTTGTGAGATTAGATCTGGGACTTTGATTTTGGGGGATTGAAGGAGAGCCACTTGTGATAGCTTTCTTTGTGTTTTATTATATACATTATCTTTTATTTTATTTTTTAAATACCACGATTTTAACAAAAACAAATGGCATCTCTAAACAGAAAATTAGTATATTTCCATTAAAAGATATACATTTAAGTGAGAAACAACTTATTATTCTTGATAAAAGTTGTGTATTTAACAAAAAAAGAAAAAGAAAGAAAGCACACTTCCGCAATCCTTCGTTCCTTCCTTCCTTCCTCCTCTCGTCCCACAATCCAAATCTCCTCCCAATCCGAGCCGTTCCCAAAACCCTGATCTGATCATGAGCTTGGAACCCTTCAACAGGTAACATCTTTATTCCTATTCTGATCACTCCTTTCTCCGATTCCAATCAAAACAATATAATTTAGGATTTCTTCCCATTTTTTTTCATTAAATTTCTCCCTCTTTTCAAAGGTTGGTGAGGTTGACAGCTCGAGCCTTCTACGATGACATCACGATGAAGGGCGAGAACCAGCCCAAAATGGCTAGAGGTGATAACCGAGGCATGGCTGTCGTCATCCTCGATGCCCTCACCAGGTAATTTAATTTCCCTCAATTTGATCAAGTTTTTAGTTGGAATGATGAAATCTTGGATTGATATTAGGGAATAATAATAACATTAACTAAAAAAAAAAAAAACCTAATTTGATATTTAATTGTTGAAACCGGTGTTGAATTATCAGTGAAAAATTCACTTAATACCGCATTTTGCATCAGTTTCTAAGCTGACATGGCAACTTGAAGGACAGTCTGGTAATTATTGGGCGAGGCTTGGTATGGGATTACTTTGAAAAGCATAATTGAGTAGGGGTTAAAATCTTGGTTCATGGATATAATGTGCTTAAAATTATATTACCTAAGTAGATATATGTTCATGCATATGTTGGTATGCATAAATTTATATTGAGTCCATATAGAAATTGAAGGTAAAATGTGGGAGAATCAATTGAGTGGTTTGAACACATACAACGGAGAAGAATTAATACGGTGAAAGTTATGGGAATGAAAAAGGACTAGGGTTAGACCCAAACGAACTTGGGTTAAAACTATTGATGGGATTTGGAATGTGTAATTTGACGAATGAGGTGACCCACAATATAGTTGAGGGGAGGAGAAGGATTTATGTAGCCGGCCCCAAAAGTTTGGGATAAAGGCTTTATTGTTGCTGATATATTTGTTTGATATGTTGGTGTGAATATCTATGTTGTCTAAATATGCCTTAACCTGCGTCAGTCACTTTAGGTGATTTTGTAACAAAAAATTGATCATATTTTTATTCCAATCCGCATTATTACTTAGTTTACACAGATTATCCAAATGTGCCTTCACATCTTCTCATAAATTTAAATTTGAAGTAGATAACAATGTTGTTCAATTATGTTATGAACTCGATCTTTTCCGTGATTGTCCATAGTGTAGGTTGTTTAATAACCTTGCGTGAACTTAAAATATAAAAAAAGTACTTTAAGTGAATAAAAAAATTTCTTTCAAATTACAATAAAAAATACTATATTTGGTCCGAAATTAAAACAAAAGTAGTCTTTGGTCAGGCTTCAATTCTTCAGCTGAGTAATGAAGTGGATTGTTTCCTTATCCTTATCTAGAATTATGTTGAAAGTTTTTATCACTATTTGCACAAAATTACCGAAATCGTTCTAGTCTTCACTTGGTAGATTCACAACTATAAATTAAAATGGTGATTTCAAAATAATTTAAATAATAAGTTTTCTTCAAAAGAAAATTTGTTTGTGGATTTTAAAATTAGATCTGATAATTAATTACCATTGATGGGTTTGATCTAATTATATATGATGTTGGCTCTTAAGATATCATCTTTATTTGATAAGGTTTATACTCTCTTTATCTAGCGACCCATGCATGTAATTCGTTTAATGAATCTCGCGGAGTGCACAAATGTTTTCTCTAGAAACTGTTAGATTTTTTGTAAGTTATTGAACTATTAACTTACAAAAATTGTTATTCTCCATGCTTCCCTCAAGTATTAAAACGATAAATAACTCGATTTTTACATGCTTAAACTATTTTGGACACGTTAATCAATATGAATAATTCAGATCATCCATGAGATGTCTATGCATGGAGTTCTTATGAAGCTTAACGGTAGTCACCTATTCTCCCTATTCCACCATTTGAGATGTTTTCTTTAGGAATTATCTAGGTCCAGATCTTTGAAGACGGAAACAACTTCTTTTCCATCTTGTGTAATAGTTGTCATTTGCCTTGAGTTTTTAAGTACTTGATTGGATATTTCATAGATGGTTGAAATAAGTTGTGCACTTCAGTAGACTTTTTAAGCAGATTCATTAAGCAAGTTACATGCATGGGTTACCAAACTGGGAGAACACCTATCATCTAATCGAAGAAGATGGAATTCTAGGAGTCAAAGTTGCATACTATCGGATTAATACATCAATGACAATTAATTATCAAATTTTGTTTTAAATCCACAATAATTTTTCTTTTTTATTATTATAAATATTATTGTGAAATCACTCTATAGCTATGAATTTACCAAGCAAAGACCGAGATGATTTTAATGATCTTGTGCAGTAAGTGGTGAAAATTATTAACATAATTATAGATAACATTCATGTACTACTTTATAAGAATGGTGGGAGTGCCGAGCCAACTAGTTGATTGGCAGGAGACGTGTGCGGAGTCGAAAGTGGCAGAGTCAAGGCTAAGAAATAACGGGCCTTTCCTTAAAACTAATAGTGTAACAAGTGTTAAAGTGCGTGGTAGCATGATGAAGAAGTTGGGTTAATGATGGAATGTTGTTTGAGTTGTTGTGTCAAGTCAACCAGTGACGGTGGCTTTGTCAAGTTAGAGGGTTGGAAAAAGACAATGTCCTGTGGAATCTATAGGTTGATTGGCAGAAGGCATGAGCGTGGAGTAAAAAAGTGGCGGAGTTCAAGATCAAGTCAAAACATTGGTGGAGGCACAAGAAATACTATTCAAGCTAGAGGTTGTGGTATTAATCTTCGAAGTTCTCCAAGGTTTAGGCTCCAGTTTTGAGCCAAGGTGGAGAGTGTTGAGGTTGTAGCTCGAATAATAGTTGCACATGGAAAAACCAAAGAGATGGATGACCAAAAAGATGGATAGGTGGATAAATTAGTTTGAACCCAAGACTCAAGTCTTAAGTAAGGGTTTCCCTTTTAGATATATGGGTTTTAAACTAATTTATTAAATTTCCATGTCGATGATTGACCCAAGAAATAATATCTTCCGTTAATTTTGATAGTAATTTAACCATAAATGAACCAAAATCCCGTTCTACGCTAGCATAAAAGAAATTCAAGTCTTGTTGATTTAAGAGAAATCATACTGCCAATTGAAACCGGTAGTTATCACATTCTATGTCAACATTAACCAATTTATTTTTCAAAAAAGAAGAAAGTAAACTTGGATGGACTAGATTGAGCCAAAATTGTAGTGGACCAAACTTATAGTTGACTTGATTTAGCAAAAATTATAGTTCACTGGATTTAGAAACACATAGTGAACAATAATTGTGCATCCTAGATTTTTGTTGTTGACGTATCTGTTCAAGTCTTAGAATTAGAATCATTATGGAGGAAATCATTTTATGGGTTTTATCTGGAGATATGCATAAGAGGGAAATCATATACACCTTGCAGAAAATTTTTATGTTTTTAATAGGAGCATTTCTTTTCTTGGGAAGCATGTTTGTACTTATCATCTTAAACTCTGGGTTCTTTAATGGAGTACAAATGTTTTTTCTTACTTGATCATTCGGGATTATCTGTCTTCTATTAGTTATTCTCTTACGAATGCAATAGATTTCAATGGTCTTCTATTAGTTCTTCTCTTACGAATGTAATAGATTTTTGTTGTCAATCAGGGGCGTGCATTGCACACATTTCCGCCCTTTAATAAGCTAATACCAGGCAAAATGTATAGGAGGGGAGGCGGGGCTGGGGGTGGGGAGGCGAGTTGAATGTGATTTGCATGGCTAGTTGCGTGTGAGAGCTGTAAAAGTCATTAGAATTCTACTGTCCCTTGATACAAAGTCGGTTCACATCTTTTTAGTGTTTGAATGATGTTGCCGGCAAAAAGAAGGATAATAAATACACATGTAGTTCCCATGCTAAAAATGTAGTGATGATGATATGAAAAGCCTCAAATGAGCACATGGACATTTTTGTAGTGCATATTAGCATTTATTTGGTGCATCTCGATAAAGTTTTGTTCATCCATAATCTGGAGTGTTTGATGGAATCAGGACATCGTAAGCTAGAATGTCTTTAATCATGCAGATATTTCACTATTTGGTGGTACATGATTTGAGTGGTTCAATAAATTGGTTTTCTATTCACTGCATTTCAATAAAAATGGGTAGAAGATTTTCAGGGAATGTTATTTAGGTGATTTTTCAAGGTCTGCATGGCTACTTTACTTGGGGGTTTATAAAGAACCAGATCTGTGTCTTGTTAACTTCAATTAATGAAAAAATGTTGCTCACAGCAAAAGTTTTTTGGAAGTGTATCCGCTACATCTCCATGCGATACCTTTTTGTGATTCTATAATTTCACTTTGTAACTTATTTTTTTTCTTTTCAAGGTCTATAACATACTTCTTGTATACCTTTATAATATTACTTCAAGTGAAGGCAAAGCTCTTTTTCATGGAAGCCAAGCATGAATGCTTGTTGGAGCTACTCATTCATAAAGCTGTAGCTCTAGTTTTGATCAACCCGTTTCTTCTCCTTTCTAGAATTATAGTCTCATTTGACAATTAGCATTGACCTTTCAACTGAATTCCTTAATGCTGTATAGGATTTTGTTTAATACTATGATCATCTCTTAAGAACTTCCTACCAAAATTGGTTCTCATACCTTAATACCTCAGGCGCCAATGGGTCAGAGAGGAAGATTTGGCCAAGGCTTTGAAGTTGCATTCTAAACAACTTCGTCGTACTTTACGATTTTTTGAAGAAGAGAAGCTAATCACCAGAGATCATCGGAAGGAGGTTAGTCATAAGCAATTAATTTGGATATAAGTTCATAATAAGTTTTTATTCGGATGCTTGCCTCCGATTGACTTCTTCATACAGTAAAGTTTTCTTTCACAAGCTTCTGTCTTACATTTCTGACTCACTTTTGAGTCAGTTATAATTGGTTTAACTTACGTTTTGATTCTGCAAAATATATGTTTAACTTCTAGGAGGTTGTGACAACTATCTAAAATGAGTAATTTAGTACAACATTACCATCTGGCCATTCCCCCTTCTTTTTTTCCTTCTTCCTACTTTCCCTGTGTCTATGATTAGAATTTTTAAGATATTCATTACACATGAAGATGCTTGCAAAGCATGTTGATCCAAATCAAAGTGGAGCAGTTGCTTTCTCCCGTATACCTAATAAGTAGAAAGTTATCAAAATTGAGCATTCAGAGTTACAGGATTTCAATTCAAGTGTTCAGTGAGAATATCAGACTTTCCTGGAAGCTGATGTCAAGTGGTGTTTGGAATGAAAATTTAAGGATCACCTCTAAGCATATTAGGCATATAAGTCATAACACCATCAGCCGCTATTAAGAAGTGTACTTGGATTCCCAAGGCATACAGTTCAGCTGCGTACACCATGTTTTTATTTTACAATATTTTTTTCCTATTGATAGTACTGTCTTTAAACTGGGAAAATATCACTGGTTTATAATAATACCAAGTTAAAATCTTATTAAATTGTTTTATGTATTCTGACACTTCACTGTTGCCTTTTAAAAATTCACGGGTACATGAGGATTCATCATGCTTCTGCATTAAATTGACATGGTTGATTTATTAGGTAGCCTCTTATAGAACTCGTGCATAAGACGTAATGGAAGCCATTAATCAATACTTAACTTTTCTACTTTTCTACTTATTGTAAATATATTTATCCATTTTCCCGTGTATTAAAATTAACTCGTTCAGAAGCAATACTGACGTTAAGTTGATTGAACCTTAAAATCTCTTGAACTAAAATCCAAATATTATTCAGATATCAAATCCATGCTTGCTAATACAATTGCATCTGACTTGTGTCAAATTTCGTGGATATTCATTTACATCCTAGATTGAATTAAATGAAGTGGGACATTACAATTATTTCTCTTTATAGATGATTACACTTACAATGCCCAGACTTTAAGCCTCCTTGATAAATTCCAAAATAGTTGCTTCTTTGACGAAGTAAGAATACGCCTAATTTCCTATTGGAAATATTTTTATTTATTTATAATAGGGATGGAGTTTAAAAAAAACCCAGCCAAAAAAGAAAAAATTAAACCATAAGTATATGAGTACATCCATGAGCAACTTTAGCCAATCAGAATACAAAAGATACTGCTCATACAAAGGAAGCATCAATAGAAAGACTCATATTGGAAATAATATAGCACCAGTTGAGTGCTTCATTGTTTACTACTTAACTTAGTTCTATTGTGTAGAATTCATTTAGTTTTCACATCTTTGGACCTAAGAAGTTATCATAAAATACTCGATCAAAACCCTATTTAAATTTGATCAAGCCCATTTGCCATTTTTCTGAAACTTAGTAGAACACCAGTCTTATTTTACTGCATCTTATGCCCCATTAGTTTTCTTGATTCGGAGAGCTGCCAATTTGCCAAGAATGGCTTGTCAGTTTCTTGTGGCCTTGAGGCGGTTAATTAGACAAAAATTTACTTGTCTGCCCAAGGTGTCCCTTTCCCTGTTTGCTTTTTATTTCCTCTTGGATCACATGTTTATATCATCGATCTAGACATAGTTTGAATTTCATCTTTAGCATACCATTTACCAAGGGAATAATGCTCTTGCGCAATGATAAAATGTGGCAATGACTTCAACGTGACATATATGAAAATGTACCTTCTATTGACTGCGTTGTGTCCCTGTAATGCTCTTGATTAACACAAACAAGCCCCTGATAGTTTACATGCATCAAATTCAAACCATTGCTATCATTGCCATGCCCTAACTAACTCTAACTTTAGCCCTCATTGTCTTCTTTTGCCATAAAGTCCACACCAAGATTTAACTGAAGTAGGCCTAACCTTCTTCAAAGCCTCCTTACACGATTGCCAAAGATACTAGACTCAAGTGATACAAGACTCCTCATGTGAACTACACAAGACACTTTAGACTAACAACTAAGTTATCCTTAATCATATTATTAACCTTATGCAGCTTAATATGAACAACTAAATGAAGAAAAGTATTCTCCTTTAGAGGAGCCAAATAATGCCATTTATATTTATAAGAGGAACAAAAGCTTTGTTAAGGAAGTGATAATTCAGTGTAATAGTAACATCTATATTGCATTGTGGACTCACCCTCCACGGACCCAAATTCTCCCAGAACCTTGTAACTCTTAAAAAAAGGAACCACAGTTTCGGGTTGGGTAAAAGATTACTTAAATATACATCTGAAAAGATTGCTAAAAAGAAAACTTGTATTGCAGTTCAGATTTGTTGCCTTGCTGATGAGTTTGTAATACTCATTCAGCTTGATTGTTTGTTAACTCGTTTTTCTTGATATTCTTCTTTTATAAGAGCATCCACAGTCGTTTGCTAAATACTCAAAAATTAGCAATCGATTTAGGAAATAGGCGTGCAGTCGTTTGCTAAAAACTCAAAAATTAGAATAGGGATATACAGTACCTTGCTAAAGTTAGGAGAGCGGATAGAAGATTGCTAAATATAGAAGACGGATGATGTTATTCCGTTTGTGGCTTTGGACGGATGAAGATCATCCGTTTTTAACTTTTTTTTTTTTGATTTTCTTTGATTTAAAAAAAAAAAGTTAAAACTCACCAAACGGATGAAGATCATCCGTTTGGTCAGTTTCTGACTTTTTTTTTATTTTTTTAAATTTTTTTTTGATTTTTTAATAATATAAAACAAAAAAAAAATAAAAAAAAGGGCAAAACCATCCAAACGGATGAAGATCATCCGTTTGGAATGGTTTTGACTTTTTTTGTTGACTTTTTTTTAAAAAAAAAAATCACCGATAAGTATTATAATAATAATAATAATAATAATAATAATAATAATAAAAAACTAAAAACGGATGATGTTCATCCGTCTACTTAAAGTTTAGGATTTTGACCACTGCAGCGAACTACTCTGATTGCTATTGCTAAATGCTATTTTTAGCAATGAGAATAGCAAACGACTGTGGATGCTCTAAGGTCAGCAAATCTTATTGCTAATGTTTATTTGTTAAATAGTATCACGGTAAAGTTTTCTTTCATCCAACTTTTTGTAAAGTCAAACCCCGTGACATCATAAACTGATTCATTACTTGATTTTGACTTATTTTAGTCCTTATTTTTTTTGTAGTCTGCCAAAGGTGCAAAAGTATTTAGTGCTGCAGTTGCTGCAACAGGTGATGGTCATCGAAATTCTAAACATGAAGAAAAAGCGAAGATGCATACTCATTCTTACTGCTGCTTAGATTATGCACAGGTTGATTCTAATCATATATGAGTTTTGTCATTGACTACTTATTTAGGTAGCATGGATACTGGTATAATACGGGGTAAAGAATTTTTTTAAAGGAAAACGTACATGGACACAACAATAATATTGCATATTAATTGTAATCATAGTTCATCACTATTACTCGTAAATATATTCCAAATGACATCCACAAATAATTTTTGTTTCACAATCATAATAAGAGATATTTTGCCAACTGAAAACTAGTAAAACTTTCTTAGTTCGTACACAGTTACATAATAAGAGAATACATTCTTATGCCAAAATATAATATTTCTATTATAAAGAAGTGAAATAGTATTTAAAAATTGTTTTAAAAAGTTTATATATAAAGAGTCCCGTTAAATTTTAGGGCACATGTGAGAATTGTCAAGCACCTGTCCAAGGAGTATCCACGGAGTGTCGGTGTTCAACATGAATACAATATGGGTACGCGTCATGACAAAATATCCACTCTAGGTGGTTACCTTTTATCTGCTCTGGGGTGGTGTTTGAGTCTCCCACCAATTCCCTTATGTTTTGATAATTGTCAAAAGTGTGCGGTAGCATTAGGTTTTTAAATCAAACTATCAAAGAACATGAAATAATTAAATAAATAACTACGGTAGGTTCTTTGATATAATCTAACAAGATGGTATGATTAGTACGTGGCACTCATTTTTATCATGTTTCCTACTAGCTAGTTTCTGCCTATCTGTCTAATTTTTACATTTTAGTGACCAATGCTGTCGCTAGAATGTTTTTTTTATATCAAACAATGTGCTTTGAATTGTGGTTGCAGATATATGATGTTGTCAGGTACCGAATGCATAGAATGAAGAAAAAGTTAAAGGATGAGCTAGACAGCAGGAACACAGTTCAACAATACATATGCCCTAATTGTGGGAGGAGGTACAATGACCAGTGCAACTGTTTGTAATTTTTTATGCATAAAAATGAGTTGCTAAACGTCTCACTGTTGCTAAATGTGTGTTATTTATTTTCTTAGGTATTCAGCTTTTGATGCACTTCAACTTTTTAGTCCACATGATGAATTTTTTCACTGTGAAAATTGCAATGGTGAACTTGTTGCGGAGAGTGACAAGCTTCCTTCCGAAGAAATGGGAGACGGAGATGACAATGCTAGGAGGCGGCGGCGTGAAAAGTTGAAGGACATGCTTCAGAACATTGAGGTTAGATACATGGGCTGTAATTCTGTTACTATCACTGTTCTCATCTTATTCTTCAATATTTATTGTTGCATTTAACTCGAAGGAAGTACTGGGTAAATTGTTTTCTCATGGACATCGACTTCGATGCATATGCTGATGAAAAAAATTGCATGGCAAAAGTTGTCGATCACTGTAACATCTTCAATATACAAGTTGAAAACTAAACTGTACTTGTTCAAGAGCTCTTTTTAATTTCTTAGTGACTTAGTTCTTGAACCATTTATACTCATAAGAATAAAACACAGAAATTCAATTGAGTGTGGGGATGGATGTCCCCAGAGTATGGATTTTTACTTTTATTATAATAATTATTTATGCCTCAACTTTACATCCTAATTTTCAGATATCTATAAAATGATGATTCTCTTATACTATGAGAGAGGTGAGAATCTTATACATTGAAGCCTTAATTTTATACCTGTAATACTTATGCAGTTATGCTGTTCATCTCATTATCTGTAAGGCCATACTGTCTGTGTTTTAAAGAACGGGGATTAAACAGGGGTTAAATGGAAACAGTCACCAACCCATTTCAAAACTGTGATTGGTGATTAACTGGAAATAAACAGTGTATTAGACGGAATCGGACTCTACCGTTGTTTACTTTTTTATATGTTGCTGCAGAGAAAGTGGTCCAATTGAGATTGTGCATACATGTCATGGATTTGGATTAAAAATGGCATAGAAGATGTGGTTTGGTTTTTTGCAATGCCAGTTGACTGTATGATAGCAAATTAACGTTTTCAAATGAGATGAATATTTGATTTCTGAAAAACGGATAGGTCAGTAGTTAAACAGATTATTTCATACTAGGTGCTTTGATGGGATAGCGTGCAAAGATTGTTAAGTCATATTGAAACAGCTCTTACAGTAAATATTTTGGAACTTGAATGGTGACAAAAGGAGTAGGTGGAACATAAATGATGAAATCAGTACTACGGGAAGTATAGCAAGTTCGTCAATGTTTCTGTCTTCCCCTTTGTTCTTTCTTGTTACTTTGTTGATGCTGTCTATACCCAAAATATTTGGATTTTTTTAAACCAAACTGACCCACTTTTTGAAAGTATTTACCAAAACGACCCACTTGCTATCTCAGATAGCGAGTTTGGTTAAAACCTCATTGCTATCTGAGATAGCGAGTCTATGGTTATGTGTTTGAAGAAAATATCAAGTATAGACTCGCTATCTTAGATAGCAAGTGTGTTTGTACCACACTCGATAACTGGGATAGCGAGTGTAAGGTCTTAAAGAAAAAATTCCTAATCGACACTCGCTATCTCAGTTAGCGAGTGATTTTGTACTAAACTCGCTAACTGAGATAGCGAGTGTCAATTGGAAAAATTTGAAAGACTTGCTGTTTCGCTCTCCCTCACTTCTCCCTTTCCATTCTCTCGCTAACTCCGAAAAAAATCTAAAACGAACAAATCCTAGCCTCCCAAATTTGTTATTTCACCAACAAAATTTGTCCAAAATTTATTGTGATCCAATCCATCACTCACAACCCTCTCCACTCCTACTCTTAAAACCCTAAATCCATAATTGAAGATCCCGAATTGTTCAATATTCCTGATCATAGATTCGAAGGTATAATTTGGGAGAGAGTGTTTCGATGAAGTGAGAGAGATCTGAGATAGCGAGTCTATAAAAACTTTCCCAATCGACACTCGCTATCTCAGTTAGTGAGTGTGGTATAAACACACTCACTAACCGAGGCAACGAGTCTAAGCCCAAGGATTTTTAACTTCGTCCACAATCTACACTCACTACCTTAGTTAGTGAGTGATACAAAATCACACGTTATCTGAGATAGCGAGTATAAATTTGCTATTTTTCTTCAAGACCATACACTCGATATCTCAGTTAGCAAGTGATTTTGTATCGGAGATGGACAGAATACTAGAGCTGAACTTGGTATTTTTTGCAATTTTTCTCCAAAGTGTGGAAAAACACATAACCATAGACTCGCTATCTCAGATAGCGATGAGGTTTAACCAAACTCGCTATCTGAGATCGCGAGTGAGTCGTTTTGGTAAATACTTTCGAAAGTGGGCCAATTTGGTAAATACTTTCAAAAAGTGGGTCATTTTGGTAAAAAATACAAATATTTGGCTCTTCCTTGGACAGAATACTAGAGCTGTTAGAATAAAAAATGTCTCCGTGTGTTCCAATTCACTGCGGCGAAATATATCTGAGAAAAAAATTGAGAAAGTTTGAGATAATAATCTGGAACCTGACGCTGAAATAAGAATTTATATGATATATGCTTATGAACATCCACCGAACCTCACCATTCATCATAAAATTGTATGGACAGGAAACAGGCTATTTGAAGATTTTTTGCTGTACACAAGTGCTCCTAAAGTGGTTGGCAATGGCATTTATTCTAATCAATTATCTTTGCCATTCATTATAATGTTATAAGAATTGAAGACCAATTTTCTGTGGACACAAGTGTTCATATAATGAATGGATTTTTTAACCCATCTGCTATATTTCACTTTGTGGCATCTGAATTTTGATGATTTGTAGGGACTATGGAGAAGTATAATTCTTTGGTATTCGTACCTATATGGCCAATTCACATAAGTACTTAACCCCTCAATCATTAATGGAACCGGTGGCATAAAGCCACTTTTATTTTCAAAAAAAAAATAAGTACTTAACTCCCTCCTTGTATCATCCTCTCTCTCATATCAGTACTTGTGTTTGCATGAATGTGGCTCGCCTTCACACTGTTCATGTACTTCGAAACTCCACTTCAGATTAGACTCTCCAGTCACCTAGATACGTGTCTCCACTTCAGATTAGACTCTCCAGTCACCTAGATATATTTTGCTCTCTCGCCTACCTACCTATGCTCCAACACTACTAGATAATTGATCCTTGATCTGGCAACACACTGGCCTTTCACAATAGGAATTATATTAGGCCTTTCTGAAACCTAAAGATTAAATGGTTGCAGGAGCAATTGAAGCCTTTGACGTTGCAGCTTGCAAGAGTTAAGGATATCCCTATTCCTGAATTCGGAAATCTTCAAGCATGGGAAGCCAGAGCAAATGCAGCTGCTCGTGGGAATGGTGATGCTAATGGAAATGATCCATCAAAATCTTCTCAAGGACAAGGATATGGTGGTACACCAATGCCATTCCTTGGGGAGACAAAGGTATATATGCTTTCTAATTTGCAAATTACATCATCTACATATTCTTTGTTAGTTTGTATGATTTGCCACAGTATATATTTGTGGGAAGACAGATTTGCAGTACGTGGAAAAATTTTCATTTTGAACTTGCAACCATAAATGTAATATCTGAATCCTAGACTTAACTCTTAATATCATCCTACTGGCTACTGCTTGCTTCAATTCTTCTATCTTATAAATTGGTTGCTGTGGATAAACTTAGGTGTTTTATATAGCAAGTACTTTTGTATTTAATAGATTTATAGCATAACGCTTTTGCATCCAAAAGGTCGAGGCAACACAGTAGCCGAGAGTTGTTTAGAGAGAGTTATTGGTATCTGTTAGGGAGACATTTGGAGAGGGAATCATAGTCTTATAGGTTTACAGATTAATCGGTGGTATAAACATTTATTAAAGAAAAAGAAAAAAAGTGGACAAATCTTGGGAGTAGGGAGGTGAAGTGGCACGAGCGGCACGAGAGGGCCTTTTGTATTTCTTGAACAACCCCAAATAATTGCAGAGGCCATGGTTTTGTTTCAAAATTGTATTCTAACTTGCTGGTTTCATTTTATACTCTGATTGTCGGTTTCTGTCCTTTATACTTTGATTATACTTTGGTTTTGGATTTCTGTCCTATCATCATATAAGTGAGGCTTGCGTATGTAGAATTATGAGGTTTTGGTAAAATATACTTTGCATCAGTGTTAGGATTGAATGTTAACAGTTACATTTTACAATCATACAATTAATGGTATTATTGTCTTTATTTGTGTTGGTACAGAGTCTACCGACTACTGTCGGTAAAGATAATCTAAAAACGACCAATAAATATCCTTTGACTAACATGTATTTTTGATTCTGTTTCTTTGGTCTACATGTGGCTTTCCTGGACCGAAGTAAGGCTTATCCTTGGAATTGTAATTTTAGCAAATTGAAGCACATCGTTTGTGAGAATAGCTTCCCCCCTCTGAAAAGTATAGCTTCCCCCCTCTGAAAAGTGTACAAAAGATTATTGGTCCTGGTTCTCCTTAATAAATATATCCCGTCCCTTATATGGATATGTGAAGTTATCTCTTTTCTGCTCTTGAAATGGTTTCAAAATTTGTTTCATGGATTTTCTTTAGTTCATAGCTAGGATTGTATGTGTGATGGTACATATAATGTTTAATTCACTTGTATATACTTGATTCTTTGCTGAAACATTTTCTTTGTTTGCTAGTCAATTTTACTCAACTGTGTGCTTTTGTACAGACATGCGAACATGAAAACTCTAATTAGAAGTAAATTGAAATAAGTGACATTGTGTTTGCCCAATTCTTATAAAACTAAATTGTGCAGGTTGAAGTCGCTCTATCTGGTGTTGATGCAAAGGAAGAAAACATTGGAACTGACACAAAACCCACTTCCATGAAAGTTTTACCCCCATGGATGATAAAACAAGGAATGAATCTTACAAAAGAACAAAGGGGAGAAGTCAAACCTGAGCTCAACATTGATCAGGCTTCACTACCGGTCGATGAGAAAAAACCAAGAGCTCAGCCTGAAGACGAAAAGACTATACATGTTAGTAGATTAATAGTCTAATCTAATATTTTGTGTTTTTATATTATGTTATTTTGCGATGAATTTGTTGCTGTGCTTTGTAACTGTATAGGACGAGTATCTTAAGGCTTATTATGATGCTCTAGCGAAAAGGCAAGAAGAGCAAGCAGTAACATCTGATACAATACAACAAGGAGAAAATTATAGTGCCTCCACATCTCAAATTTCAAATGAGGTTTCTGAAGATCCATCCCAGCGCCAACTAGGTCAGAAGGTAAAACGGGAGGATGATGATGATGTTGAATGGGAAGAGGATCAACCTGCAGGTAAATGCTGCTTTCGAGCAATTCCCTCCCTTGACCCCGATCGATTCTTTTGTATTATAGTGGTATTCATAAGTATTTTGATGTAGTAGAGTTTTCCATTATTAATTAATTATTACACGGGCTTAGTCTTATTTATTGCACTCAAATTCTTCAAGAAAATTTGAGTGCCATCTCTACTATTATAAAAAGAGATTGTGGTCGTGATTTATATAAAACTATTGCTTAATTATGATCTTAATCACACATTCTTTAGTCAAAATTGTATTAGCCATCCAAATAAAAGCAGCCATCCTTTGTTAAATCTCATGTCCATTGCACGTGCTCATTAACTAGTTTTACTTTTAACAGAAGAGTGGGGTCATTCCACCTTTCAAATCATTTTGCAAAAAACCATTTTTAAAAAAAAAATACAGTTGTAAGATTGCACAGAAACGGCATGTATATTTTCTTTAAAATTCTACGAACTGTATGCATTACAACTAAAGTGGGCTGGGGTGCATATGTAACCTCTTATCACATCATTCCACTTGTTTTTTGTTTTCTTTATTTGTCATACCAATATTAAGAAACACCGACAACTAATATGCGTGGCAAGTAAAAAATGAAGCAGCTCTCTAACATTTTCAAGGGAAAAAAACAATGCGTTTAACGTGCTAATAATATTGTGTGTTGCGTGTAGGACAGTGTTGCTGAGGACACAATTCTTCTATTTATTTTAAAGAAAATCTAAACAGAACCACCAAAATGACTTGACTTGAACTTATGTCATCAATGCAGGCAAAAGTTTCAAGGTGGCTGATCTGAATGTCCAAGCTGGTGGTGCATCCGGTGACAACAAGGAAGATGATGATGAGATAGACTGGGAGGAAGGCTAATTACCACTTGCATTCACTAGGTGTTGTCAGATATTAATTCCAGCAGATTCAGGAGGTACTTCTGAATGAAAACAGCATCAAGTTTACACTGTTAATATACATGCATGAAGTTCAAAGGGACGAGTTACGTGGATTTGATTTGATTTGATTTGATTTACTTGTTTTGTTTTATGTTTTTTTTTTTTTCTGAAAAAAGAAAGGCTGATGTCTGTTTGCATTAGTTATGTTTGATACAGAAATTACAAGAACATTCGGTGGACATTATGGAAATTTTGTAAGAAAGAGAGCCAGTGGAGTGATTTATTTGTTAGACTGGCATTTGTTTATGTGAGTTGTTGGCAGCCAGATGGTAATGTCAATAGCAAGGGACTCGTAACAAGTTTATTTACAGGAATAAGGGAAAACAAATTGATATTGATATGATGGTGATATCTTCCTTTTTTTGACAGTTACACTTGGCTCCTCGCTGCTTCGGTGGGGGGCTGATAACTGATTTGATTATGGTTCAGAGTAAAAAAGTTTAGGAATATTTTTTTTTTAAAGGAAAAGGTTGAGTATGGCCACCTTGTTTTATTAATAAGGTGTTAATAAAACAAATTCAGACTACTGAGCCAAGTACAAGAACCTACAATACAATAAAACTACATAAATCCATCCCAAACAGGCAGGGGGTGGGGGGGAGAAGAAGGTACAACATGCATCCAAGCAAACAAAATATATCTACTCTCCCAAACAAAATCCTGGGGTGGTGGGGGATCAATTAACAGTAAATGACTGACAGGCTGGGCACATCCCTCAGTTTAGCGTCGGCCCAATCTCGATTTTATCATCATCGTACTCCTCCACCGGGAAGACGCTCGTGATCCTTCCTATAGGACCTGCTGCGGCAACACTTGCTCAAAAGAAAATAAGATGCATAATGTGAGTCAAATACTAGAAATACCATTACATGTTCCACGGAAGTAATAATTATTCCTGTCTAGTCAAAGACCCCAGGTCGTTGCGGCGATAGCGATAAACCAAGTTTCTCTCATCGTTCGTCTCTCAGTGACGAACTTTGGTCCTACCTACAGATCCTCATACTTACTAGGGTACTCATTTGTCTCCAGGGCGCTAAGTACCTCTACAAGGACAGCTTTGCTCCTGGGACATTCTAGAAAAAGATGGTCTCTAGTTTCAGGGACAACATTGCAGAACCCACAGGTAGAGTCCAAATTCAGTTGGCGTTTAGATAGGTTCTCTCTAGTCAAAATTGCATCATTCAGCACCAGCTAGAGGAAAACTTTAACTTTCAGCGGAGTTTTCGCCTTCCAAACAACACCTGACCAACTCGGGCTACATCCACTAAAAAAAGTTTAGGAATATCGAAAGAAGTTTCTAAGTGATCTGATTTTGTCCCTCCTCCGACAGCTCCCATTTTAACTGCACTCTACCGTAGCAATTATTTTATTAATTTATCTTCCCTTCCCTTTTCCCTATTTATGCCTACAACTTTTTCTCTCTCCTCCTCTTCCCTCCAACTCATTTTCATTTCCCACCACTACCAATGGGCTCTTAGAGCATCCCCAATGGAACTCCTTTCCTATTTTCATCCCCAATGGAACCCCATTCCTATTTTGGCATATTTCTTAGAATATGCCATTTTTGTTTGGGGTTTCAAGTGGGGTGCTCTAACCAATCCTCATTATGAGGTTCCAAATATTTTGTTTATATTTTTTTTTTGCATAAAACAATTATTTTCAATGGAAAAAGATAATACAAATAATAGAGTAGACAAATAATCCATCATGCATACAAATATTTATGCATTTCAGTTTCTTTTTAATATAATTAATTGATCTATATTATTATTTTAAAACTTAAAACGAATTCAGAAGATATTCAATATTTGTATCATTTTGAAAATCTTCGAAAAAATTTAACAATGACATAATTATTATTTATAATAGCTAACTTAAAAAGATGTTTAAAAGATGAAATCAAAACAAGACAAATAAAAAAAAACAAAACAAAAAATTAAATAAATATTATTTTTAAAAAAAATAGGGGGCCCACCAGATGCTGTGCGAAATGGAATCGCATCTTTGAGTTCCATTTTTACATTCGCCATTTTTTTTTGGATGTGGGGCCCAGAAATGGCGATCGGTTGGGGGGGGTTGGAAATTTGCCAATGGGGAGGGCTTTGGGGAACCATTAGCCTTGCTCTTAACCCCTAAGAGGAGAGCCGTGGTCTAGATTTCGCAGACCTGATTTAATCATGAAATACAACTTTTGGTTTTGGCTAGAAGGATATACTGATGAGGCATATAGCAGCAACTCATCAAGCTCTGCTGCTCCTGATTTCTGTGTTGCTGCTGATTTCTTGTGGGAGCAAATATATATTGGGAATTCTTTTAATAAAACCAATAAAGATCTTACCTTTACTCTTCACCGATGTTGACCATCACAAACTGCTGTTGACTCTTATTGTCGGGGATGGATGTGATCGCTCCTGTGGACTTGCAAAACAAAGTGAAACATCAGGGTTGGTCCCGGCGATAGACCCTCCGACGTAAAAGTCAGAAAACTCAGAAGATACGAAGAGTTTTGAGAGCGGAATTTACAATTACCTGGTTTTTGAAGAGGTCAAGAGATATATATACTCACTAGGGGGGGGGGGGGGTTGTTTCAAGATATTGGATTTATCTCTACTTTCTGGTGTTTTGATAAGATTGGTTACCCTCTCCCATGTGAAGAGATCAAGTCAGGACTCTTATCTTGATAAATAGACAAAATTTTCAAACTCTTTCATGCATGGAGAGATAGAAGCAGTTACCCTATATAGATAGGGGGTTTAAACTAAGTTCTTCAGATGAACCTGGATTCCTTTGTGTTAGAGCTGCTTTGACAGCCCCTCATTGCCAGCCAGATTGAGTTGATAGGCCTGAAAGTGGTCCAACTCCTTATGTTGGGTTTGTATTTACTGAAATTTACCGTTTTACCCCCGAGAGCTTTAGGATTCATGCCCGTTTGAACGGTCCCAATTTTGTTATATTTTTACCCACATCAAATTCCATGAAATGATTATCTCTAATATTATAATGGGAGAGTTGGAGTTGTAATGTTGTCAACATACAAACCCGTACATTGCACGTGCAACTCCAACTCTCCCATTAATTACAACAAAAACAACAAATAAAAAAATGACACCTATTTAAAACATGCAACGCACGTGCAAAACAATTTTACAATATTTGTTTGACACTAAACATACACATATGTTGCACGTACAACTCAAATTCTACTTATAAATACATGCATTGCACGTACAAATTGTAGTTTTTCCTTCAAAATATTTTTACACACGTCAAACTCCATAACTTTTTCTTAACACGTAAATCACACGTGATAATCCTTAAACTCTTATCAAAACGTGCATCGCACAGGAAAAATACTAGTATATTTAAAGTAACATTTCGTTGAAACAGTTTTAGATGGCAAGAAGAGGAGAAGATTGTCTAAAATGAGGAACATGACCCGGACATTAGAATTACGAACAATCTAGCTATTATAAACGATGAAATATGAATTATCATGATTGTCAAATCATTAAATTCTCTCTCAAAGCAATGAAAAGGAAAGGGTCTTGCTATGAAAACTTCATTGCTGTTAAGAGACTGCAAGGAAGCAGACGAACATCCTGTAAATTTTGAACAAGACGAAGGAAGTCGAAGAGATCGATTGGTAATGATGCCAAGTAATGTTCACTTGGTGTGTGTCGCACCCACCGTCAATCCCCCCAATCAAAGGCTGACAGATGGCAGGGGCGGTACGCTTACCGACCCTCTGCTTCGTTCGAGGTGCGCTCCGATCGAAACTAGCGGTATGCTATACCGCGAAAGTATTCTTGCTAAAACAACAGCTGAATGCACTACTGGTGGGCCTAGGAGTGGGCTAGTTATTGACGGTAGTGGGCCCAAAGAGGGGGTCCAAAATGCCGTTTATTGTACCTGGGTCTTGTAATACTAAGGATTCGAACAACCCGACACAACACCAGACTGGGAGCGGGCCCAATGAGGGGACCGCAATAGTCAAGACTACTATTATTATTGAGTCTACAAGCGACGGGCCCAATGAGGAGTCCGTGGTGAAAATGCAGGCTCTTAATGAAGAGACCATACTCACATACAGTGATGAGGATCCAAAAGGATGGCTTAATCTCGATGAAGAGTTTTCTTTCTCTGAGGAGGAATCAGAGGAGGCTGAGTTCATTGCTAACACCCAGAGGGAGATCTCGCCGGAATTTGTCCTGTCCACTATTCCAGATTCAGCTCCGAGAGATAGCTCGGGACAGTCTCGAAGGGCGGTTGGATTCAAAGTTCAGCAATCACCCAAGAGGGCTCATGTGGAGTCCTTGGATGTTGTGCAATCCAGTTATCTAAATAAATAGATAATCTGGACACAAATTAAAAACCTCGCAAGTGTACGAATCGTTTATAGAAGCGTAGTGACAAGCAAGGGTCGATCCCACAGAGATTGTAGAAATTAACTTACTAACCAATAAAACAGAAATAAGAATCTTAAAGTGTTGTTCTAAAAGAAATGACTAGATCAAGTGGTTCTGAATCACAAATATCTATTAAGTAGTTGGGCTTTGATTTCCACCTATAGTCAATAATGCTAAGTCACCTTCTACACTACTCTAATTACTCATGTTTGTTCCTTTAAGAGCATGGTATCTACTTCTTAAAGTTATTGTTTCCCTAAGCCAAGAAGTAGGCATGGTATCTACTCTAATTCGTTTCTTTCCTTAAGTATTTAGCATGGTATCTACTAAGTTGCACTTAAGGAAAACATAGGAACAATGGAAACGAACAAACACTTGAAGTTCTAGAAATTGGTATCAGATCTAGATCCTTCAAGTTGATCAAACCAGGAAACCCTAGAGATTCCTGTGTTACAAACTGTGAACACAAGATACGGGTCGTCTCTATGCTCATATACCAGATTCAGATTTATAATACACAAACTTGATAAACTCAGGTTCTGCATGGCAGTCGACTTGCTGTCACTCTCAGTCGACTGCTCTTAGAACTTCTGAATAAGTTTGATTATTATAAATCTATACCAATTCAATCAGGTTTAATCAATAAGTAATAGAGTAGCATTCAGAAGAATATAGCTTTACATGACTACGGTTTCACTCTACCCAACTATGAAATTAGTTCCACATAATAAGACTTTTATTAACTAACAGTTTCGAATACATGATTAAAATAAAAGAACTAGAAAGAGAAGAAATAAACTGATGATGTTAGCCTGAGAAGTCGACTTGCTGTCACTCAGTCGACTGGCTTGTTCCCTTCAGTGTACTTGATCTCCTTCTTTCTTCGATCCTAATAGATTAATGCCTCTTGGTTGATGATTGATGATTCAGAGATTAAGTGATACCCTTAACTTCTTATTCCAGCCTTTTTATAGCTTCTTTTGCCCACATCTGCAGATTCCAATTCCATCTCTTTACATTGAATATAAGTTTGAGTCGATCTTCTCACTTGCCAACCCTGGTCTCCTATCTCGATTAATGGAGAGTTGTTATTCGCAGAAGCCCTGGGTTTGGATAACTTTAATCTTGCTTCGGATTTGGATGAGGACGAATCTTCCCTGTCTTATCTTCTAACTCTGCTGAATACCAGTCGACTGGTTTTGGAGTAAGTCGACTGTGCCGAGACATCCGTAGATTCATGATTCATCAGTCAAGTCGACTGGTGTTGGAGTAAGTTGACTTTGCCGAGCAGCTTCGGCTTCTCTGTCCAGTCGCCTGTTTGGAGACCCAGTCGACTTATGCTCTGCAGTTTCTGTGTATCATCCTCAAAATCCTGAATCTGCTTCGTTTTGCTGTTTTAGGCTGTTTCTTGTGGAAAAGAGAAAATAAGAGTAAAATACCACATATAGAGCATTTAAATGTCCAATTGCATTAAGATTATTGCTCCTAAATGTGAATATTATTGAGTTCATCAAATACCCCCAAACTTAGCTTTTGCTTGTCCTCAAACAAAATTAAACTACAAGCATCTCTTGAACATCTTGACCCTTCCAACATTTACCTCAGAGAACTTGCTACATTAGATGTCAAGGTTAGAACAAGCATTAAGATAGGTCTAAACAGGTTTTGATTTAAATGTTAATCACTTATTCACACAAATACTTACTTGAATATCAAATAATAGTATGGCCAATGCCTCTGCAACATAATCATGATTAAGGTTAGCAAGCTCAACTATATTTCAACTCCAAATTCTCACCATGGCATACACTCACAAAGAAATATAGCTCTCATTGACATAGGACATTCAAATTAGATCTCGTGACAACTTTCATTACTTGGATGAACCCATATGCTTGATCTTGCTACTACATCTTCACACCATTGATTTTCACACTACTTGGATCAAAAGGTCTTTTATAGGTTGTAATGGGACCTTGGGTGAGGGTTTAATCAAGGAAGGGAAAAAGGAATACAAAATTCTAAAGAGTTAGTAGAGCAACTTGCGTTGTTCTAAAAGAAAGATTTTTTTTTTTTTTTTTTTATATTTTTTTTAAAGCCATATATCACAGGCCAACACCTTTTCCCCCAGCAATTTACACCTTTTCATATTTTCTTATGACAAATCCTCCAACTCTTCTTTATATTTTCATCCCCTTCATCTTGACATACCACATCTCTTTACAATTCTTGCTCTACTAACTCAATAGATATAGGTAAGGTGACCTATTCATCTAGTCTTTGGTTAAGGATGATGTGTCTTACAAAAAGAAAGGTTTTATAGGCTTCAAAGGGGTAACTAGTGGATAATTGATGTTGGGTAGGCTATTTGTCTTTGGTGATAGAATTTTAGGTGCCTTAATCATTTCCAACTTTTTATGCAAAAACCAACTAAGTTTCGAAAAGTAGCAAAAACAAGTTCTAGATCATCTCAAGAATGCAGTCAACTGAGATCTTCAAGTGTGTGGCTCTCTCAAAAGAAATAAATAAGGCTCAAAAACTCACAATTTGTGTAGTTAAGTTTACTCACAGTTGAGCTTGCTATTCTCTTTCATAATTCGTTAAATTGACATAGCCAAATGAATGGAAGTTCCAAGTATGATCCACATGATAAATTATTAACATTTTTAAAGATAAAGACCACACTTAATACTAGTTCTCCACTTTCTACCTATAGTAACTGAGCTCATTTCTCATCATTGTGGTTAGAAAAGACTCAACATCAAGAGACTCCAAATGTGACTAACTACCCCCAAACTTAGATGGAACATTGTCCTCAATGTTTGAAATAAAAATTTAAAATAGGCACATGTTACCATCTAATTTGAAGGAAAGAAACTGAAAATAAAAGATGAATAAAGAAATAAAAAGAAATAAAGAAAAAGTGTAAGTACTCCCCTGAGAATTGGGTTGCCTCCCAATAAGCGCTGTGTTTCCTGTCTTCAGCTAGACTCGATGAGTTCATGCAATGTATTGAATGGTTTGAAGATTCACATCTTCCTCTTGCGGCTCAAGACTCATCTCAATATAAGGCTTCGCCCTATGCCCATTCACCTTGAATGTTTGATTTTTCATTTTGCTATGAACCTCCAACGCTCCATGTGGAAAGACTTTTGTAACAATGTATGGGCCATACCATCGTGACATAAGCTTGCCTGGAAAGAGTCTTAATCTTGAGTTGTATATCAATACCTTCTGTCCTTCATAAAACTCCTTCCTTGCTAGCTGTTTATCATGATACATCTTGGTCCTTTCTTTGTACAACTTTGCATTTTCATATGCGTCGTGCCTCAATTCTTCAAGTTCGTTCAGTTGCAATCTTCTTTTGTCACCTGCTTGTTTCATATCAAAATTGAACCTTTTAATGGCCCAATAAGCTTTGTGTTCCAACTCCACTGGCAGATGATAGGCTTTTCCAAAAACCAGACGATATGGTGACATGCCAATGGGTGTCTTGTATGCGGTTCGGTAGGCCCATAATGCATCATTCAAGCGCAGCGACCGATCCCTTCTCTTTGTATTTACTGTCTTTTCCAAAATGCTCTTGATCTCTCTGTTGCTAATCTCCACTTGCCCACTGGTTTGGGGATGATATGGAGTACCCACTCTATGTGTAATCCCATATTTCTTCATCAAAGAAGCAAATGGAAAATTATTGAAGTGGCTTCCTCCATCACTAATTATTGCTCGTGGTGTACCAAACCTGGTGAAGATGTTTTCCTGAAAAAACTTGACAACTTTGTGATCATTAGTTTTTGAGGGGACAGACTCGACCCATTTAGACACGTAATCCACACCCACAAGAATATATAAATAACCAAATGAGTTAGGAAAGGGACCCATGAAGTCGATTCCCCACACATCAAAAAGATCGATTACTTGGATGTTTTGCAGCGGCATTTGATTTCTAGAAGAGATGTTGCCTGTCCTTTGGCATTTGTCACAAGTCCTACAAAAAGAAAAAGCATCTTTGAATACATTAGGCCAATAAAGACCAGATTGTAATACCTTAAGTGCTGTTCTTTTTGGTCCAAAGTGTCCTCCACATGCATATTGGTGGCAATGTTGTAGAATACTCATTTGCTCTTCTTCTGCCACACATCTTCTTATAATTTGATCAGGGCAGAATTTGAACAAATAAGGATCGTCCCAATAATAGTGCTTGCACATAGCCACCAATCTCTTTCTTTCTTGACTTGTCATACCTGGAAGGAAAACATGAGCAGTGAGAAAATTTACAATATCTGCAAACCATGGAAGTTGTATATTTATTTCAAATAAATTTTCATCTGGAAAATTTTCATTCAGTGGGGGCACAATTCTTTCTTCATCATGTAGTAATATGGACAAGTGATCCGCCACAACATTGTCACTTCCTTTCTTGTCTCTAATCTCAAGGTCGAATTCTTGAAGCAACAACACCCATCTGATCAACCTAGGCTTAGCATCCTTTTTAGCAAACAAATATCTCAAAGCAGCATGGTCAGTGAAAACAATGACTTTAGAACCAATCAAATATGATCTAAACTTCTCTACAGCAAAAATGACCGCTAACATTTCTTTTTCAGTAGTGGAATAATTAAGCTGTGCATCATTTAAAGTTCGAGAAGTATAGTAAATAGCATGGGGTACCTTATTTATTCTCTGACCCAAAACAGCTTCCAAAGCATAATCACTTGCGTCACACATAAGCTCGAAAGGATGGTTCCAATCTGGTGCCATGATGACAGGTGCAGAAATGAGAAGATTTTTCAATGTAATGAAAGCATTTGTGCACTCTTCTGTCCATGCAAACTCAACATCCTTAGCTAACAATTCACAAAGGGGTCTGGAGATTTTGGAGAAATCTTTTATAAATCTTCTATAGAACCCTGCATGTCCAAGAAAGCTCCTTATCCTCTTGACTGTAGTGGGAGGGGGTAACTTTGATATGATGTCAATTTTTGCCTTGTCCACCTCTATGCCTCTTTTTGACACCACATGTCCCAAGACAATACCTTGTTGTACCATAAAATGGCACTTTTCCCAATTCAGCACTAAATTGCATTCTTTACATCTCTTAAGTACAAGCTACAAATGGTTAAGGCATTCATCAAAACAAGACCCAAAAACACTGAAATCATCCATAAATACCTCGATGAACCTTTCCACCATGTCTGAAAATATACTCATCATGCATCTCTGAAATGTAGCTGGTGCGTTGCACAATCCAAAGGGCATCCTCCTGTATGCAAAAGTACCAAAAGGACATGTAAAAGTGGTTTTTTCTTGATCTTCTGGAGCAATAGCAATTTGATTATAGCCACTATAACTATCTAAAAAACAATAATGACTATATCCTGCTAATCTTTCTAACATTTGATCAATAAAAGGAAGAGGGAAGTGATCTTTCCTGGTTTCGTTGTTCAGCTTCCTGTAGTCAATGCATACCCTCCATCCTGTGGTCATTCTCGTAGGGATAAGCTCATTCTCCTCATTTTTCACCACTGTGACTCCACTTTTCTTAGGCACTACATGTATAGGACTCACCCATTTGCTATCTGAGATAGGGTAGATGATGCCAACATCTAGTAGCTTCAGGACCTCTGTTCTTACCACTTCCTTCATGTGTGGATTAAGCCTTCTCTGTGCTTCCCTGCTAGGTTTTTCATTGTCTTCAAGAAGTATTTTATGCATGCATTTGGATGGACTTATTCCCTTGATGTCTGCAATGGTCCATCCTATTGCACCTTTGTGTTCTCGCAGTACCCTCAGCAGCTTATCTTCTTCTTGCGCACTCAAGTTTGCAGCAACTTTCACAGATAGCGTCTGGTTCTCGCCCAAATATGCATGCTTCAAGTGTTCAGGCAGCGGCTTAAGTTCCACGTCTGGTATCCTGGTAGCAGTCGACTGGTTACAAAACCAGTCGACTGGTACTGAGGAAACACAAGTGTTATCAGACACAAGATTTTCAAATGCAGGTGCAAGCTTACCTGAATATGATTTTGGAGTTTCAAGGTAATGTACTGTCTCTGCAATCCTCCAGTCATCGTATTCCTGTTCAACATGAGACAATGTTAGAGATTGTGTAATTGTGGCTTGTAGGGGTTCAACACATGTACCTGAAATATTTGATCGACAATCTCCTGTACCACATCAATATTATAGCATTCATGATCATCATGTGGTAATTTTAGTGCATCAAACATTTTAAATTCAACATTTTCTCCATTTATTTTCATACTTATAGTACCCTTTTTAACACAAATTTTTATATCAGCTGTACTCATAAAGGGCCTACCTAGAATGATCGGTAAAGAAGATAGCATTGAAGAGTCCTCCATATCCAAAACAACAAAATCTGCAGGCAAAATGAAATCATTTACCTGAACTAGGACATCTTCCAAAATACCTCTAGGTCTTCTGATGCTGCGATCAGCCAACTGCAAAGTGATGGATGTTGGTTTGAGTTCCCCCAATCCTAGCTTTTCGTAAACAGAGTAAGGAAGAAGATTGATGCTTGCCCCCAAGTCTAGCAGTGCCTTTTCAAAGAAGTGCTCACCAACCCTGCAAGGAATAGTAAAACTACCTGGGTCCTTCAATTTAGGAGGTAATTTCCTTAATAATACGTCGCTCACTTCCTCTGTCAAAGTCACATCCTTCCTAACCTAAAATGTTCTCTTGTGAGTACAGCATTCTTTCAAAAATTTGGCATAAGAAGGAATTTGTTTAATAGCATCAAGTAGGGGAATATTAATTTCTACCTTTCTCAGAGTTTCAAAGATATCAAATAAATGTTGTTCTTTCTTTTGCCTGACTAACCTTTGAGGGAATGGTGGCAACACTGTCCTTTCTTTTTCACTTACCTTGTTGGAACCCAAAGCTTTTGATGGTTGTGTATCTGATTCGTCTGCGTGTGTTCCAACCTTGCTGTCAATTGTCTTACCACTTCTCAGAGTTGTTACTGATTTGAGCTGTTCTTGGTCTCTAGAGTTTGGTATAGTTTGTGATGGGAGTTCTCCTGCCTTTCTTTCACTCAACTCATTCGCGATTTGACCAATTTGGATTTTCAATTTCTGAATTATCTGCCCTTGTTGGTTACTTGTTTGATGTTGCTGTTGGAGCAATTGAAGAACGGTGGATTCGAAATCCAACTTCTTCTGTTCTTGTACTGGCCGATCAAACCCACTTCCCATCTGAAAGTTCCGTGCATGTCCTTGCGAAGATTGAGTGCCTTGATTGTTGCTCCATGAGAAATTTGGATGGTTCCTCCACCCTGTGTTGTATGTGTTCGAGAAGGGGTTGTTTTTTGGTGGAAACACTCCTTGTCCCACATAGTTTGCATGCTCCTGATATGTGAAAGAAGACATGGGACACGTATCAGTCGTATGATCAACATGAGAACAAATTGCACAAATTTCTTTTGTTTGATTTTTTACACTGCCCATTGTTGTCATTGCATTAACAAGCATATCAATTTTTTTGTTCATGTTTACCATTTCTAATTGTATGTTATTACTACCAGAAATTTCGTAAACTTCCTGTTTTTTAAAAATGCCTCTTCCCCTTGTTGAGAATTGCTGTGAGTTCTCGCTGAGTTCTTCAAATAATTCGATGGCCTCCTCACCACTTTTTCTCATCAAGATCCCGTTGCAACCTGAATCCACAATTGCCTTGTTAGTATTATTTAAACCTTCATAAAATGCTTGTACCTGATCATCTTTAGGCATGTTGTGCGTAGGACACTTGAGAAGCTTATTCTTGAAATCCTTCCATGCTTCGAAGAATAAATCTCCATCTTTTTGTTGGAAGAGTTGAATCTCCCTTTTTAGTTGTTTGGTTTTCTGGGCTGGAAAGAATTCTTTCAAGAATTTTGTTGCCAATTGCTCCCATGAATTAATTGATCCTGGTTCCAAAGAATTATACCACAATTTAGCATTAAGTTTTAAAGAGAATGGAAACAAGATTAACCTGATTTGTTCAGGGGTAAGCCCTTGGACGCTTTGTGTTCTGCAAAGATCAAAGAAGTCTTGCAGATGGAGGTGAGGCTCCTCGTCTGGTTTGCCACTAAAGTGGGGAACCATGCTAAGTAATTGGGGAGATAGATGCATATTTCCTGTGACATTAGGTTGATAAGCAATGCAGGAAGGTTGCTCAATATTCTTAGCCGTGAATTTATCCTGCATTGGTACTCGATTTGGTACTTCCTCAGCCATTATTGCTCGTGAATTGGGTCTCTGTGCAGTCGACTTGTTTCGTGCACCAGTCGACTGGTTTGTTGCAGACAGCCGACCTAGTCTATACAGAGTGCGTTCTGTTTCCGCGTCAATAGGTAGTAGCTTTGGACGAAGTGATCGTCTCCCGTGCATTCACCAAATTCTGTAACCTAAAAAGAAAAATATTTATTACTAAAAGAAAAGAAAAATGAAAAAGATTTTACTGATTTGTAAGTTAAAATACTAAACAATCCCCGGCAACGGCGCCAAAAACTTGTTGTGCAATCCAGTTATCTAAATAAATAGATAATCAGGACACAAATTAAAAACCTCGCAAGTGTACGAATTGTTTATAGAAGCGTAGTGACAAGCAAGGGTCGATCCCATAGAGATTGTAGAAATTAACTTACTAACCAATAAAACAGAAATAAGAATCTTAAAGTGTTGTTCTAAAAGAAATGACTAGATCAAGTAGTTCTGAATCACAAATATCTATTAAGTAGTTGGGCTTTGATTTCCACCTATAGTCAATAATGCTAAGTCACCTTCTACACTACTCTAATTACTCATGTTTGTTCCTTTAAGAGCATGGTATCTACTTCTTAAAGTTATTGTTTCCCTAAGCCAAGAAGTAGGCATGATATCTACTCTAATTCGTTTCTTTCCTTAAGTATTTAGTATGGTATCTACTAAGTTGCACTTAAGGAAAACATAGGAACAATGAAAACGAACAAACACTTGAAGTTCTAGAAATTGGTATCAGATCTAGATCCTTCAAGTTGATCAAACCAGGAACCCCTAGAGATTCCTGTGTTACAAACTGTGAACACAAGATACGGGTCGTTTCTATGCTCATATAACAGATTCAGATTTATAATACACAAACTTGATAAACTCAGGTTCTGCATGGCAGTCGACTTGCTGTCACTCTCAGTCGACTGCTCTTAGAATTTCTGAACAAGTTTGATTATTATAAATCTATACCAATTCAATCAGGTTTAATCAATAAGTAATAGAGTAGCATTCAGAAGAATATAGCTTTACATGACTACGGTTTCAGTCTACCCAACTATGAAATTAGTTCCACATAATAAGACTTTTATTAACTAACAGTTTCGAATACATGATTAAAATAAAAGAACTAGAAAGAGAAGAAATAAACTGATGATGTTAGCATGAGAAGTCGACTTGCTGTCACTCAGTCGACTGGCTTGTTCCATTCAGTGTACTTGATCTCCTTCTTTCTTCGATCCTGATAGATTAATGCCTCTTGGTTGATGATTGATGATTCAGAGATTAAGTGATACCCTTAACTTCTTATTCCAGCATTTTTATAGCTTCTTTTGCCCACATCTGCAGATTCCAATTCCATCTCTTTACATTGAATATAAGTTTGAGTCGATCTTCTCACTTGCCAACCTTGGTCTCCTATCTCGATTAATGGAGAGTTGTTATTCGCAGAAGCCCTGGGTTTGGATAACTTTAATCTTGCTTCGGATTTGGATGAGGACGAATCTTCCCTGTCTTATCTTCTAACTCTGCTGAATACCAGTCGACTGGTTTTGGAGTAAGTCGACTGTGCCGAGACATCCGTAGATTCATGATTCATCAGTCAAGTCGACTGGTGTTGGAGTAAGTTGACTTTGCTGAGCAGCTTCGGCCTCTCTGTCCAGTCGCCTGTTTGGAGACCCAGTCGACTTATGCTCTGCAGTTTCTGTGTATCATCCTCAAAATCCTGAATCTGCTTCGTTTTGCTGTTTTAGGCTGTTTCCTGTGGAAAAGAGAAAATAAGAGTAAAATACCACATATAGAGCATTTAAATGTCCAATTGCATTAAGATTATTGCTCCTAAATGTGAATATTATTGAGTTCATCATTGGACGACTATCTTGAGGTCGCTGCTGCAGCCAAGGCCGCTAAGCTCGACAATGGAGGTACGATAAGTTATTTAGCTTCTATTTTAAATTGCATTTCAGACTCTGATGTTTTGTGTCTAGCTATCACATGTGGGTTAGAGGTATGGGACACTGAGCGTATTGCCTTACTCCTCAATAAAATTCGAGGTTGGGAAACACAAAGAGTTAGGACGTGTGACGATAACGTTCTTGGAGACGGCGCGGGGCCGACTATCATTCACGAGGATGTAGCCGGCCCTACACCCTCCCCAACGATCTCAGATGACAATATCCCCCAATGAATACACTATTTTGGAATGTTCGGGGATTGGGGGATAGGGGAAAGAGAGATATGGTGAGGGATGTTATTAGCAATGCCAAGGCGGAAGTAGTAGGGTTGCAGGAGACCAAACTCCAGCACGGGCTCAAACTCAAAAGAGTTGGTGGTAATAGAATCAAGGAGTGGTTGTTACGCCCATCTGTCGGAGCCTCAAGGGAGATTGCTATAGGGTTCAATTCGGATATTCTCTCCTGCGAAGAGGAGTACTGTGGAACGTTCTCCTTGACTGCCTGACTTAAGCGACGTTCTGATGATTGGATGCAGACGGTGACTGTTGTCTACAGGCCGAATGTGGCCACAGACAGAAAGGCCTTCTGGCAAGAACTTGCCGACATCCGGCAGCGCTGGTCGGGACCTTGGATTGTGGGGGGGAATTTCAACATCACTAGATTTGCATTTGAGCACAAGGGGAGAGGCGCCAGCGACAGGCATAGAGAGGAGTTCAATAGAGTGATCACGGAACTAGCGCTGATAGATATCCCAATCAATGATAGACTCTTTCTTGGTCTAATTTGCAAGCGACTCCGGTTATGGCCAGGTTGGACAGGATTCTAGTCTCTATGGATTGGGAAGCTAAATTTCCTCTCGCATCGGCTAGAACGATCCCTAGACCAACCTCAGATCACACCCCGATCCTTCTCGATGTGGGGAATCGGGAAACTCGCAAGCCTTGGAAATTCAGATTTGAAAAGGCCTGGCTGGAAATTCAGAGATTCCATCACATGGTTATGGAGAATTGGGCACTCCCAATGGCCGGCAGGGATGCGACATCTCGATGGTGTGGAAAAATTCGAAGACTGAGAAAGAGGCTCTGTAGATGGAATCGGTCTAGATTCTCAAACATCTGGCATGATAAAGAGTCCTATCTGGAAGGAATTGATGAGCTTGAGAGGGTGGAAGAAACTAGAGTCCTCTCGCAGGAAGAGTGAAACAGGCTATTAGTACTTCGAGATAACATTGCCAATCTGTATAGGCTAGAGGAGATCAAATGACAACAAAGGTCCAGGATTTCGTGGCTCAAAGAGGGAGACGCGAATACGGCTTACTTTCACCGGGTTGCAAGCGCAAGAAGGAGATCCAATCTTATCCTATCAATTCAGACAGGTACAGGAACATCGCAGGATGAAAAGGTGATTTCCACAACCTTCCAGACTTTCTATAAGGGTCTCTTCGGGAGGAAGAATGACTTTAGGATCCCAATGAGTGAGGACTTCTGGCAGGAGTATCAGAATGTACCAGGTAAAAACTTTTCCTCCCTGGAGGCACCTTTCACGGAATTGGAGGTCAAAACGGCCATTAACCAGATGGGAGCAGACAAGTCGCCTGGGCCAGACGGCTTTCCTATGATGTTCTTCCAAGTGTTCTGGGAAGAAATTTAAGGAGAATTTATGGAGCTAATGAAGGAATTTTATCACAATAATCTTAGGCTTGGAATGTTCAACTTTGCAGAAATTGTGTTGATTCCCAAACGGGAGGATTCTAAGTGCGTCGGGGATTTTAGACCAATTAGCCTGATAAACTGCTCGGCTAAGATCATCACTAAGGTCCTAGCAATCCGCTTGGGAAGCATTATGGACAGTTTTATTAGTAGAGCACAGACGGGATTCATTAAGGGCAGATGTATCCTAGACTGCGTGGCTACTGCTGAATAAGTTATCCACCACTGCCACAAGAGCAACTCCAAGAATTTCCTCCTCAAGCTGGATTTTGAGAAGGCATACGACTCTGTTGATTGGGAGTGTTTGCTAGAGGCTCTCAGAGGGAGAGGTTTTGGGGACAAATGGATAAGATGGATCAAACAATGTTTACAATCTAGCAAAACGGCAATTTCAGTGAATGGGAGTTCCGGTCCATCGTTCCCTTGCAAGAAGGGACTCCGACAGGGGGATCCGCTATCCCCACTTCTATTCACTATTGTAGCGGATGTGCTTAGAGGAATGCTAGAAAACTGTCATAGAAAAGGGTGGATAATGCCTGTGGCCAGCAGCACTTCTAATCAGGGGTGCACGATCCTTCAATATGCTGACGACACACGACTCTTTGGAAATGGGACTAGAGCTGAAACTATATGCTTTAAAGGGGCCCTTTACTGTTTTGAAGCCTGGTCAGGCCTTAGGATTAATTTCCACAAGAGCGCGCTGGTGCCTATCTCACTTTCAGAAGTAGAAACTTGGGAGCATGCCACCATTCTTAACTGCGCGATAGAAGAATTCCCAAACAAATATTTAGGGCTCCCACTCCGACCAGGGAGGCTCACTAAGGCTGACTGGTTGCCTATTATAGACAGGGTGGAGGACAGACTGTCTGGACGGAAAAGTAAATCACTTTCTCTTGGGGGCAGAGTGGTACTCATCAACTATGTGTTATCCAATCAGCCCATATACTACATGTCTTTTTTTGAACTCCCAAAGTGGGTGATCCAAAGGATTGACCGAATCAGAAAAAGATTCCTTTGGAAAGGTGCAGACTCAAATAAGGGAGGCTACCACCTTATTAAATGGAATATCGCATGCATGAAGAAGAGGCATGGAGGGCTGGGTATCATTGACCTTAGAGATATGAACCTGGCCCTCCTGGGGAAGTGGTGGTGGAAAGTGTTTCATCACTGCGGGGAAGGATGGCAGGACTTTATTCAACCTTATCTCCGAGGAAAAGGGACAAGATGTTTAGGCTTCCGAGTTGGGTCTAAAGTCTCTCGCTTCTGGAAAGGAGTTGCCAAAGCCAGCGGACCTTTCAACTCAGCAGTTTCATCTTTTATTGGTAATGGTCGAACCACCAGATTTTGGTGGGACAAATGGTGCGGCCCTCATACTCTTAAGGAATGTTTCCCAGCGCTGTATGATAAAACGACTTGACCAAATATCTCGGTGGCGGAAACCTGGAAAAGGGGGACTTGGAGACTGCCGTTCCAAGGAATTCTTTCACCAGGCTTGCTTCAGCAGCTGCATGAATTACAAACACGCATCGTCCAGTCCGGGGTGATGTGTACCCAAGGCCCAGATCAGATGCGTTGGGGACTCGAGAATAAGGGAGTGTTCTCGGTTAGATCACTTTACCACCGAATTCACTACCGAGGATGTAGACCCAGCTGGGCAGCGGTATTATGGAAGGCAAAAACACCCCTGAAAATTAGATTCTTTCTCTGGCTTGTGCTCAACAATGCCATACTCACTAGGGAGAACCTAGCCAAGAGGCAACCTCACATTGCGACCAACTGTGGGTTCTGCAACATACACGTGGAAAATCTGAACCATCTGTTTCTTTACTGCACAAGAAGCAAGGCCATCATGATAGAGGTGCTAAGAGCCCTAGGAACTAGTGACTATCCTAGAGACTATGAGGAACTATGGGTTGGCCCCAGATTTGCATCAATCCGACACGACATGAAAGATGCATGGTTTATTGCCATTGCGACAGCCACATGGGTGTTATGGCTAGATAGGAACAATTTTTATTTCCGTGCTTCATGTAATTCTATTTCTAGTAACCTTACTCATATCATGCATCTGATTTCCTTTTGGGCTACAGCTGCGGCTTCAGGAGCGAGAGGGAAGATTGCAAGGGTATTCTAGGTGGAAGAGTTTGACGACGAGGAGATAGAGTTCGGGCCAACTCTGGACTGAGGAGTAGGCACCCGCCATACTATCCAGTATTTCAGTAGATGCACGCTCTGTCTCTATATATTTTGTATCAGGCCTTTGTATTTTGGTTGTCTAAAGTTGGATGATGTAACCCACCCCCCAGGGTTTTGTTGGGGGTTATGTTTTATTTCCTGCACTGCACTTTTATTTTTCCGGGACTTCGGGGTTGTTTATTAATCTCTTATTAATGAAACAGGGTGGCGTTATTCCACCTTTTACCTCAAAAAAAAAAAACTTCATTGCTATTGGACTAGGCATTGTACTTTATCTTATCAATCGACAGATTTTTTATTTATTTAATATATGTCATTTTTCCTAACTATTTGCAGAAAGTGAATAATTATCAAATTATATGTGCTCAGAGACTTAACAACTAGACTTACTGTTTTCAACGACGAGTTTAGTTATTTTGTGCTTGCCGTTGGGAACGACCGACCTATTTTTTTTATTTTTTTATTTTTTTTGGAGAAACTCGCTGTTGAGAACGACGAGTTTAGTTCAAAATTATCAAACAAGACTCACCACTGGGAACAGCGATGTTCTTTAGCTATTGTGAACGGTGAGGTTCTTTAGCTGTTGAGAACGACGAGTTTAGTTTAAAATTATTAAACAAGACTCACTGTTCTCAACGACGTGGTTCTTTATACTAGACTCGCTGTTGAGAACGATGAGGATATATAAAATTTCACTGAGAGTGAAACTCTCTATTGGACTTAGTGAATTTTCAAAAAAAACTCCATACAAAATATTTTTGAACAAAACTCGCCATTCCCAACAGCGAGTGTAGTATAAATCTCATCGCCGTTGGAAACGGGAAGTCTTATTTGAAAATTTTGAACAAACTCGCCGTTGGGAACATCGAGTTTCTCACAAAAAAACTACACATGCCGTGTCCCAACGGCGAACACGAAATAACTAAGCTCGCCGTTAGGAAGGCAAGTCTAGTTGTTGAGTCCCCGAGTGCAAATAGTTTGATAACTTTTCTCTGTCTGCAAATAGTTTCGAAAAATGACATATATTAAACAAAAATTTCAACACAAGACTTCTTCCAAATTCTGCTACACTCAAGACTAGTTTATAGTAAAAGCAAACCGAAGATTTGATATGAGCAGTCACATAGGCACTTCTTTTTTGAATTTTTGTCGCATTGAACACATGTTGTCCATGTATCGCCTTACTGGGAACAACCAATTGTACCTCCTGGCTACCTACTTTGTATGTGACAACAAGTTGCATGTATAAATATACCAATTGGAGTTTCTCTCTCTAGAAGTTCTAGAGAGAGAAACTCTTCCCCCCCTAAAAAAACAACAGTAACGAAACTCTAGATCTGGTTTGTGGGGGCGGCGGCTAGGGTTCATTGCCGCCGCCCCGTTGCTCCTTCCCCGCCGTCCCTCCCTCCTTTCAATCCTTCCCCTGTCCCTCCCTCCCTCCCCTCTTATTCCCGTCATTCTCCAGACCAAGACTCGTTGGTGGGTCTTCGAGGCCATTGTCGTGCAGTGGCGTGCTCCTTGGGTGGGGTTCGCGGAGTCACCGATGCTTCGGTAGCCACCTCTCCACCGATGAGGACTGCTCAGAGCGCCACCCACCCGCTGAAGTCGTCGCCTCCAGTTTTGGGTGGAGCTCATTGATATCAATGCCGGGCTCTTTTTCGGAGATGAGTGTTCTTCAACGCTAGTGCTGTCGCCGATGCTCCCCACCGTCGTCCCTCCGCTTTGACGCTATTCTCGATCGACATGGAGATCCGCCGCCATCTCCAGTTTCGGGAGGCGCGCCGCTCTTCTCGCTGGCGCCTCGATAATCTTCTTCGGCGACGGGTGGTTTTTGAGGCCGCTACGGTGGCCGATGGTTCTGCTGTCGGCCACCCCCATAGGGGGTTTAGGTTGGGATTGGGGGATTAGTGTGTTGGTGGGGAGGGCGGCGATGTATTGTATTGCATGAGTGTGGAGCTTGAGCCCGAAGATGGGATCCCTCCATGATGTGCGCTCTCTTGTCTTAACTTTTGGGGGGTCCAACGATGTCGCCGGTGCAGTCTTCACAGCATCTACTATCATGCTATTGAGCTTCCTCCAGCTTATGCCACTATCTCTTACAGCGTGTGTGTCTGTGTGGTGAGAAATCACCTGAGAGAGCAAGAGCGTGAGAGAGGTGAAGATATCATCTCCATGGCTCTCTCTTGGAGCGGGATTTTTGGGTGGGGGAAGCGAGATAGTTGTTTGGTGAGAAATCGCCTGAGAAAGTACAAACGTGAGAGAGGTGAAGGTATCCTCTGCACGACTCTCTCTTTGGTAGTGGCTGTGGGAGCTGTTGGCGCGTTTGTATGTTGAGTGGAGGAGATTGTGGGAGGCTGCATCTGGGCTACTTCTCCTGATGACCACAGTCGACGAGGCATCATCACCACTACGCCCTCATAATGGAAGCTGAAGCCCAACGCCATCGCCCATTTTGGCGAGAGGAGAAGGTGATACTTCAATCAGCTAGGTTTTGTATTGGTTTTCTGATTGAGAAGAGAGAGAGAGAGAGAGAGAGAGAGAGAGAGAGAGAGAGAGAGAGAGAGAGAGAGAGTGGGTGAGTGAAGATGTTGCTCCTCACTACCTTATGGTGGTGTTCGTCTGTATTTGTGAGAATTCACTGGAGATAGCAAGGGCATGAGAGAGGTGAAGGTATCCTCTTCACAACTCTCTCCTTGACTACGGTTTTTGGTGAGAGAGTGATTATTGCAAGATTGTGGGAGGATAGGAGGTATAGTCAGAGCTTGGCGGTTGTCAATACTCTACATGCGGGGCTTAGGCCTAAAGACGGGGTCCCCCCAGCGAGGAGAAGGTAGGGATCGGCGGGTGAAAAAAATCCTGCCAGACTTGTTTTAGGTGGGTGTGCATGTGCCGTGAAGGTAGTGGACGAAGCTAAACTGACATACATACAATTTTGCTGGACCGAGCTTGTTTGTCGGCCCACCCTCCAGGGTTGTTGGAGGGATTTGTTGTTTGTACGGGTCATGTTGCTTCATGTATGTTTTATTTTCTGTCTGTAGTTTGTAATCTGGCCCAATACTCTGGGTTTGTTTCGTTAAGATCTTATTAATGAAACAGGGTGGCCATATTCCACCTTTTCCTTCAAAAAAAAAAAAACAAGTTGCATGTATAGATGTGCAATGTCGTTTTTCTGTCATGTTCTGAGAGTTGGAGGAAATTTTTTTACCAACTATCCCACTTTTTGTAAGTATGTACCAAACTGTCCCTGGTCGAAAATTCAATACAAAAAAATCCCTGTCGCTAACTGAGTTAGCGCCCCTGGTAATTTTCTTCGCGCAGTCGGTAGCTGGAACAAAAACATGGGCCTCAACTTTGTAATCAACCTGGGTGACATTGTCGACGGCCAATGCCCCAAATCGCGGTCTCAAACAACAGTCGAAAAACTAGTCAGCGTATTCCAAAACTTCAATGGCCGAGTCTACCACTTGATCAGCAACCACTGCCTCCACAACCTCCCTCGCACTAAACTCATCTCTGTATTCAACATTCCCTCATCTGGCAAAGACATTGCATATTATCAAATTTTATGCCATAGCAATCTTGAGAATATTTTTTAATCAACTCCATTGGGTTGATTTTGATTGAAATTGATTCCACTGTCTTTCAGGAGACGGATGGAGGCCTCTGCGTGGAGACCGGTGGTTGGGTTGAATTAGGGTTTGGGTTGAATTAGGCCTCTGCATGGGGATTGGAGGTCGGAAGGTAGAGGAGAGTGGGGTAGCAGCGGATGAGGGTGTCGGGAGGAGAGGAGGAGGAGGAAGAAGGCGATGGAGAGAGAAGGGGGATTAAAGGGTTTGAGTTTATTTGGGGATAATTTGGGGCATATGTACAGGAAACAAAACCATACTCACCGATGACTTGAAAGTTTCTACAGAGAAGGTGAGAATTGCAAAAGCTTTTGGTATTTATACCTCAGACCCTAATTCCATCTAAATCTTCCAAATTCTCAATTCTACCAAAATCAATAACTTTTTGAATACACCGAGAATTGAATGGGGTCATTTAAAATCTTAATTGAATACACCGAGAATTGAATAGAATCACTTAAAGTCTCAATTGAATACACTGTGACTTTTATAAACTCCTTTAAAACCCTTATAGAATACACTAGGATTTTCACATTCTTTTAAATTCTTTTCAAATTCCAATTCAATACACCCTTGTTAGTATATAAATTTTACATGAAATTACTAGAACACCCTTCAAAAACATACCAAACATAATTTGCATTTTCTAATCAAAACATGAATATGCAATTTAAGATTGCAATCAAATTGTACGTATGCATATCCAACTTACACCAAAACAATAGAGATAATATTTTAGTACTTTGAAGGCAACATTATCATTTTTCCAAAAAAAAACAAAGTGTTTTGGGGATATGTTTTGTGAGGTTAGATTTGAGACTTTGATTTTGGGGGGATTGAAGGAGAGCCACTTGATAGCTTTCTTTGTGTTTTATTATATAAATTATATAAATTATCAGAATACCCTTTAAAAACATACCAAACATAATTTGCATTTTCTAATCAAAACATGAATATGGAATTTAAAATTGCAATCAAATTGTACGTATGCATATCCAACTTACACCAAAACAGTCGAGAGAATATTTCGGTACAAGGTAGCATTATCATTTTTTCACAAAAAAAAGAAAAAAAACATTGCAAAAATTATATATGTATTTTAAATTTTTTGTATTGCTTTGCTGCGTAGCCCTTGTTTAGCTCTCCAACTAATGGTCTGCACCTTTCGGTGCCTCCCTCTTCGTCCGGCCTGCTTTCCTCGGACTCTGGTTGTCTCCTTGGCTGTTTCTTTGTTTTGTTTGTTTGTTGTTTTCTTGGCAATACTCTTCTTTGCTTGTTTAGTTTTTTCTTTTTTTTTTCTAGATATTTGTTCTCAGTTTTACATCTTGCAAAATTGATTATTGATGTACTATTTTGTTTTTATTTATATATCAGGTTGAAATCTTACGATTTTATTCTCTTTATTAAAAAAAATTAATAATAAAAAAAATAAATGTGACACAACCTTTCAATATCCCACGTGACACTTAGTCATGCCGCACGTGCGACGGTCCTACTTCCGCATCCGTACAATTCAGCAAATCTGGGCCGTCAATTCAAGCAACGCTTTGAGGTGCGCGCCGGCGAGATAATGGAAAGCTGAGTCACGCTAAACGACAAAAAGTACTAAAGACTGAAAGAAAACAAACGGAAGCAGTTGACGGCGTCAGTGAAAGTTGGGCATTTGGTAAATCATGGAAATTAGTGAAATGATCAGCTACTGTTGTGAGAATACTTCACATGTTTTTTTCACTGTTGGAATATATTTCACGTGCAATGGACGTGCCAAAACCAAGTGGCACTCCCACAAACTCCTCAACCTTGCTATTTTCACGAGCTAGCCTTACCCACAACACACGATTACATCCATCCAGCCTTTGAACCCCACGGGTTCTACGCACAATGCACAATCTCTTTCTATCACATTCATTGGGCTTTTTTAGTGGGCCCCACATTGGGGCCGGCCTTTGTCCTTTTCCCCCAACTTTATATTCAAGCTTAAAAATTAGTGACGTATGAGGAAGAAAAGCTCATGGGGGCAGTCTCATTGAACTTTTCTATAGTGTTACAATTATGTGGGTCCCCACACTTTAATTTTTTAATACTAGTATAATGCAAATGCGATGCACAACTATAAAAAAATTTAGTCATTAAATTAAATGAATTTGTATATTTTGATTTGACGTGCATAACATGTGAATGTTTAGCGGTTATAGTTTACACGTATATTGCATGGGGTTGCTCAATTACAAAATTAGAATTTATTTGTTTACAACCTCAATTCTCCCATTATTTATAATAGAGATACAATATAAGTTTCTGCAAATTGCAGTTGTCAAATGAATCTCTCCATCCACTTTTAAAAGTATGTTCAAAATTTGTGATCAAGACGAAGAAAATGTTATGGGGCGTGCTCTTTATTAATTCATGCGGGTCCCACAATTTCAGTCCTTTAGAGTTAGTGGGCCCACACAAGACGAGAATCCTATACATACGAGAGAGAGAGAGAGAGAACGCGCCGATATAACGTCTAGATACACCCAGATAGAGAGAGACAGAGCTAATATAACGTCTAGATACACCAAGAGAGAGAGAGAGCGCCAATATAACGTCTACATACACTGTATCTTTTGCATGTATATATGTAAGGTGATGAGAATGTATATATGTAAAGTGTAATTAGAAACTTATCAGGTGTACACAGGTGTACAAGTTACAAAAAAACTAATTAATAAGTGATGACTTTACAACTCTATTTGACTAGTATTTCACATGGGCTGCGTCTTAATAAATTTCTTTTTCATTTTAAATAAAAACTTTAACGGGGAGTCTGACTTTCAACCTAAAATTTCATTCATATTAATTATACATGTACAATATATACAAGCTAATCTATATAATAAAACACAAAGAAAGCTATCAAGTGGTCACATTCAATTTCTCCCAAAATCAAAGGCCCAGATCTAACATCACAAAACACATTTTTCCTCCAAAACTCAAATTCAAATCCCCTCAAAACAACTTATTTATTTATTTCTCTCTCTCTCTCTCTCTCTCTCTCTCTCTCTCTCTCTCTCTCTCTCTCTCTCTCTCTCTCTCTCTCTCTATATATATATATATATATATGGAAACATGAACTTTTTTTTACAACTAATTATTGTCATATTGTTCAAACTTCAGCTATATAATTGTTGATTTACTGTTTACAAGACTTTTTATATGCTGTATCGTCCTGAAGACGAGCCGTAGGTACGTAGCCACGGGCAAATCTAGTATGTTTACAAATAACAATTTCAACTTTTTTATTATAATATTAGAAATTAAAGATGTTAATGCACAAAAATGATTCAGTCTCCTCCAATTGTTAAAAAGTTAGGAAAAAAATAATGAAAATTAATGGTGATGGGGAGAAAATATCATATGGTAATGCTGAAAAATCATGGAAATTTATGGTGATTTACTATGTAGACTGCTTTGTTTTTAATTTCTTAACTAATAAGGAATTTGTTTGAGAAGTGATTTTTTCGTTCAATAAGCATCGATCGGCAGAGTAAGAGTAACATGAGCAGAATACATATACTTTAAAATAAACTTTCTCCTGCCCAAATATCAACATTAACACACACACATCCCACCCCAACACACACACACAACAAAACTCGGCTTGTGTCGAACTCGATAACGTAAACGAGCCGAGCCCAAACCTCATGGTACTCAGATTGTTAGGCAAAAACTTGCGAGTAATCGGCTCGAACTCTGTCAAAACTTGGTTCGTATCGAGCTCAAGCTTGAAAGTGAGCTCGATAACATAAATAAACCGAGCTCGAGTCTCAAAATACTCGACTCGACTTGGCTCGTTTACAGCTCTAACCCCCTCCCCCAACAAATAAACCAACCAAAAAAATAAATAAAAAAATTTCTTCCAATTTTGCCTGCCCATTCCACACCATGCTCCAAAATTGGCGCCCCAAAACTTAGTACTACATTATCCCCAAAGTATTCTCTACTTATTCCAATTCTCCAATACCATTATTTTTTAATTACTACCATTTATTTATTATTTTTCTTAACACTCATGAATGGGAAGGAATTTTTTACCCTCATAGGCCACTTTTTGAAAATATGTGCGATTATGGACCAATTTCAAAACTATTAGCGCTCATGGAATACTGTGTGTCACATCAGCAGCGACTGCTATTTTCATTAGCGACATCTTCATTTTAAAAGGCACTAATGAGAATAGTGGTCTATGTTTTAAAATAATTGGATTTTTTTGTTTGTTGTCGCTATTCCTATTAGCGACCAAAGCATATATGAAGTTGCTAATGAGATTAACAACTTTTAATGAACTGTATTCTAACACTTAGCAAAATTTAGAAAGCTTTTGCTCTATAAAAAAATAACAATAAATTTATTTTTGAAACTAGCGACCTTAGTTTAATAAAGGTTGCTGTTCGGAATAGGGGTCTTTATTGTACTAAGGTTGCTATTCTGAATAAAGACCTTTATTGTAATAAGAGCGCTATTCTGAATAAAGGCCCTAGTTGTATGACTATTTTGCAAATTTTATAAAGAACAATGATATTGAGTTTCCTACTGAGGCTGCTATTGCAAATAACGACCGAAGTATACTAAGGTCGCTATTCCCAATAGCGACCGAAGTTTTAATTTTTTTTCTTCCAAGAGAGCAAAAACTCTCTGAAAATCTGTAAGTTTCTCAATACATTCATTTGAAATCACTAATCCCATTAGAAACTTCATATATACCAAGGTCGATAATGAGAATAGCAATAATAAACAAAAAATTTTAAATATTTTTGAACATAGGCCACTATTTTCATTAGCGACTTTCAAAATGAAGATATCGCTAATGCGAATAGTGGCCGCTGCTGACATGGCACAAAATAGTCCAAACTTATCCGTAATCGCAAATATTTTAAAAAAGTGACTTATTAGAGCAAAAAATTCAATGAGATGAGGACTATAAGTATTCTATAATCCTTCTCTCATTCCAATACAAATAGACCCAAAAAGTAAGATACCTCTATAGAGAGCAAAATCGACCCATCTCAGAATTTTTTTCTTCTCAGATTGCGAGATTGAAGAAGAAGGTGTGTGCACTTGGGTTTTTGCAGTGATCCTCGAAAACCCAGAAGAAGAAAAGAAGAAAAAAAAAAAAATCTCATTACTGATCTGGGTTTTGTGTCTTTGTTGTTGCAGAAATTGGTAGTAGAATGTTGAGGAAGTGGAGCAGGCAATTTCAGAAGGATCAAAGCAGGGGGCAAATAATGGCTGATTTGGCCTTTGATTGTGGTACTGTAGTTCACAAAGCAAGAAGCCTCTTTGTTGGCCTCAATGCAAAACCAGACTTTGCGAAATCCTCTCCGAGATCGCCAAAGTTGAGTTGGGAGTGCAAGAAAGTGGGATTGGGTTTGGTTGATTCACTTACTGATGATGATGAGGGGTTGAGAAGCCCTACTGAGAGTAGGAACATTCTCTTTGGATCTCAAATCCAGAACCCCAAACCAACCCATTTTCCGACTTCTCCGAAATCTTTGCCCAAATACTATACTTTCTCTTTGCAAACCCAGCAGTTACCCAAGTCAAATTCTGGGGTTTTTGCATCAGAATTGAAGAAAATTCAGTTGGGGAGTTTGCTTCCTATTGGCCGCATTGGTGATAGTAATGGGATATTGGGTGAGATTGAATTGTCGGAGGACTATACTTGCATTATATCTCATGGTCCTAACCCCAAGACTACGCATATTTTTGGTGATTATATTGTGGAAGACTGTGTGTGGAATGCTGAGAAGAATGAGGATTCCAACGATTTTTTGAGCTTTTGTGTTTCTTGCAAGAAGAAATTGAAACAAGGGGAAGATGTTTACATTTATAGGTTAGTAGTTTATATTGATTCTCTAATCCTTTTTGCATAAGATGATTATGTATGTATGTTGGTTGGTTGGTTCATTGATTGGTTTTTGATTGGTTTTTTACAGGGGAGAGAAGGCTTTTTGCAGCTGTAATTGCCGAGATCAAGAGATTTTGTCCGATGAGGAGAAGGAGAAGGAGAAGTCCGAAACTGATTCAATTCATGATGAAGAGATGTTATTGATTGAAGGGAATGGGATTAGCTTATTAGAATGAATGACTGCATGAAATCTCCCAGTTCAAAGTCCTATTGCTAGTAATTGTTTTGATTTGATGAAACCGATGAGGTAAGCGACAATGATCATCTGATTATTAAGGAACAAAAAATGAGCTGTGTTTGTGAATCTTTAGCAGCCATGGATGATCACCATTGTACATTTTCTTAAAAAATGATCCTTTTCTTTTATGCCCATAAGAGATGAATTTTCGGATGAAGAGAACTTGTATTTCTTCTTTGTAATTTTTGTTGATGATGAGAGAGAGAGAGAGAGAGAGAGCAGTTTAGATGTTTCATTATGGGCATCTCATAATTTCTATCCTTGTAATCTTCTTAAAGCTTATGAATAATATGATCCCCTTTACATTATATGATTTGGTCTATTTGCTTCTTATTTTTATTGATATATGTCGTTTGGGAGAGTTTTTTTTTTTTGAAATAAAAGTGACAAAAGTCACCAATCTCATTAATGATAATTAACGTGATTACAGAACCACTCCAGATACATCATATAGTACTCAACGGTACCACAACAAAAACCCACAAACAGTGCTCATCGACACACAAAAGCTGTCTAAAAACAAGTAGAAAACCACATAGCATCTTGCACCAACGGTGACATTATAAAACCGAAGTAGTTGCTGTATATGCCGAACACATCTCAGCCCTCCCTGCTAATGCTGAAAGAGGTACTACTCCTTGGATGTTTGCTTGGTGAATCACACTGCCCCGTCTCCTCTGCTTCTCTTCCTCTGACCTGTATGACCTGCCCAATCATGAATGAGGACCACAATTTTTCGAAGCAAAATATGAAATTGACATCTAATGTTACGAAAGCAAAAGTCATTTCTATCCCTCCATAAAGACCAGATAATCGCTCCCGCAGTAGTATCCCACAGATCCCTATGTTCTTTACTAATATTGATATTTCTCCATTCCCCCCAAATGTCTTGTACACTCTTCGGCGTCTCTACCGTATTGAAACCCAACCCAAACACTTCCCAAACTAAGACGGCTCTAGGGCAAAGAATGAATAGATGGTCAGTATCCTCTGCATCCACGTTGCACTGTTGGCAGATATTGCTAATAGGAACATTGCGTTTTTGTAAGTTCGTTTTAGTTAAAATCGCGTTGTGGAGGGTCAACCAAGCAAAAGCTTTGACCTTGGTCGGGATTTGTGCCTTCCATATGATGTTTGCGTGATAACTTCTGATTCCTCCGTCGTTCAGGACCTCATACATGGACGACACTGAGAACACCATATCCTTCCCTCTCGTCCACGTTCTCTCGTCCGTAACCCCTGTATTTGGCCGATCTGCCTCCGCTAGCAAGCCTTTCAGCTCTCCGAGTTGTGCAAAACCCGTCGTTGAAAGGGCTTCTTCATCTAGGAGTCTCCATCTTCCGTGCCTCCATCTTTCAGAAACTAGTTCGTCAATCGAATCTACTTCGCGAGCCAGGTCTGGAAATAGTGACAGGAATGAGTTTTCCCCGCACCATTTATCCTTCCAGAACCTAGTTTGCATCCCATTTCCTATTTTGCATCTCGTGTTAGCATGAAACGCTTCCCCCGTTTTTTCAATCCCTTTCCATAAAAATGAAGTCTTTCCCTGCAAACTTCTTCCTCCAAATCTATACATCTTCCGGCGTCTATATCTCATGAATGAATTACTCCACCATGCCTTCCTCTGTTTGTGCATCTTCCACCACCACTTAGCTAGAAGAGCCTTATTCATCTCTCTTAGGTTAATAATTCCCATCCCCCCAAACTCCTTCTTCTTGCACACTCGTTCCCATTTCATAAGGGGGATCCCATTCCCATCCCTGTTCCCTTGCCAATGAAATCGCCTCCTTGCTCTATCAATTCTTTTGATCACCCCGATTGGGATCTCGTAAATGGACATAAGGTAAGAAGGCAGGCTGCTCAGTACCGAATTGATGAGCGTGATTCTCCCTCCCAAAGAGAGAAACTTACCTTTCCACCCTGCCAACTTCTTCTCAATTTTTTCAATTAGTGGCTCCCAATCGTCATTTTTCAACTTTCCCGGTCTTATTGGCGTCCCAAGATATCGCACGGGGTAACTCCCCTGGGCGCACCCAATAAGAGACGAGGTCACCTCCATCGAGTTAGATTGGTTATCACTAAGACTCACCACACAGCTCTTAAGTAAGTTGACTGTCAGTCCCGACCAGTACTCAAAACAACTGAGTAGCGATCTAATTGCCACTATTTCCTCTACTTTGGACATCCCGAACAACAGAGTGTCATCTGCGTACTGCAGCATTGAAAGTGGCTGTGTTATCCCTTTGACTTTAACTCCCTTGATAATACCCCTTTCAATTCCTCTTTTATTCATCTCTCTCAGTCCGTCGGCAATGATCGCAAAAATCAATGGCGACAATGGGTCACCTTGTCTTAGGCCCCTCTTGCATCTTATTTCCGTACCGCTCTCCCCGTTAAGCTGGATAAAGGATTTACCGTTCCTCACACACATCTTCATCCATCTCTTCCATTTGTCTCCAAACCCTTTCAAATGGAATGCTTCGTCCACACAGTCCCATTCCACTGAGTCATAAGCCTTCTCAAAATCTAATTTGAGGAGGAAACCATCTATTTTATCTTTGTAACCCCTGAATACCAATTCATGGGCTGACGCGATACTGTCCATGATATCCCGACCTTTAACAAAACCGCATTGAGAAGCATCTACAATGTCCGGTAGGTGTGGCGAAAGCCTATTTGCCAATACTTTGGAAATGATCTTGAACGAACCATTAAGAAGGCTAATTGGTCTAAGGTCCGAAACCCTCAGAACCTCTGACTTTTTAGGAATGAGGGCGACATTTGCATAGTTTAATCTCTCTATCTTAGTCTCTTGGTCGTATATTTGATGGAAGATCGCTAGGAAGTCATTCCTGATGATAGGCCAGTATGTTTTGTAGAAAAAGATAGGGAACCCATCGGGCCCCGGAGCCTTGTCCTGACCTAGGCTCTTGATCGCCTTCACTATCTCCTCCTCGCTGAAGGGAACCTCTATACTCTCACATCCATCTATTCTTGAATCACTCCACATATCGCTATCAAGATTGCATCTACTTATTCTCTTCTTTCCCAGCACCTCTTTGAACGATGAATCAATATGACTTCTTATAATCGAAATGTCCTCCGTCCACACTTCGCCTACCATAATACCCCCTATATGGTTCTGACGTTTTCTCCCGTTGGCCATCTTGTGGAAGAATGCTGTGTTCGCATCTCCCTCCCTTAGCCATTGAATCCTGGACCTCTGTTTCCAGTAGCATTCCTCCCTTTCCCCAATTACATGTAGTTCTTCTCTACAGGAGGCTAGCTCCTGGAATTCCAGAAGTTGCAATACTCTATTTTATTCCATCGATTCCAATTCCTGTGTTCTTCTAACCAACCATTCTTTTCTATTCCTGTTCTCCTCATGCTCTTTCCTTCCCCATGTACGGAGGCATTTACGAAGCCTTCTGAGTTTGAGGATCCAAATAGAAATAGCATCTCCTGAGGAATGGGGAGCATCCCATGAGCTCTGAATGATCGACCTGAGGTCCGCATTGAATAACCATGCTTTCTCAAACCTAAAAGAACGAGGAGGGCCTGTAGTCTCTACTTCCCCTTGAAGGAGAAGCGGAATATGATCAGACGTGGACCTAGGAATAGACCTAACCGTAGCCAATGGGAAAAGGTCCTCCCAGTCGGCAGACACCAAAACCCGATCTAGTTTAGCCAAAGTCGGATTAGCCTGCATGTTGGACCAAGTGAATCTTCTGTCGTTACCCTGGATGTCTATGAGATCGAGGTCGTTAATAGTTAAGTTAAAGCGCTGCCTGTCTCTTTCTTCCGGTCCTCTCCCCTTATGTTCTCCTCTATATCTAGTTATGTTAAAATCCCCCCCCGATAACCCATGGCCCCACCCAAGAGTTTCTAATATTCCTCAATTCTGCAAAAAAGGCCTCTCTAAGGTTGGAATTACAAGGACCGTACACCGACGATACCATATGGACCCACCCATCCCTTTTGCGTCTAATCCTTATGGTGACCGAGAAGCCGCCTACGGCAAAATCTAAAAAATCAAAATATTTGGAATCTATCCCTAACGCGATCCCACCCGACATGCCTACAGAGGACTTAAACCGCCACTCGAAATCTCTTAGAGAAGACAGTCCTTGAAAGTCAATCTCCTTCGGGTCGACAATCTTAGTTTCAATAAGCGCACAAATTTTCGGTTTAAACCTATTAATAGTGTCGTTAACTAATCTAGATTTGACCTTCGTCCTCATCCCTCTTACGTTCCAGAAAATGTAACTCATTGATAAAACTACTGGTAAATCTACCCCTTCACACCACTCACCCGCAAAGACCCGCACTAAATAGCGAGTCTAAACGCCTCTTCCCTGATAATATTGACTTTTTTACGTTGTTCTGCGTAGGACCGCCCCATATCCAGACCCAGAATACAAGCATACAGAATAAGATTATCATCTGAAATGAAGTTCAAAATTGAAAACATACCTCCGCATGCGGATGTAGGCTCCCTCGCCTTAGCTGCTGATCTAATGAGATCCTCCTCGCTCGGGCCCTTCGCCCCCCAACGATCCATTTGTCTCTTTCTTTTTCTTTTGACCTCGTCCGCGAATCTATCTCCCTCATCTGCTTCTGTACTGTCGACTGCTCCCGGGGTGAGCGCCTTTACTCTGCTCTCAAACTCCCCCTCTGAGTCCGATACCAGATAGCCAACTCCATCTAGCGCGCCGATTCTTTCATCCTCCCCATCCTCTTCCCCTACGGACTCAGATTCTTTATCTGCGGTAGGACACAATTGTTTTCCCTCCCTGTGTACTGGTTCCTGTACCGGTAAGAGGCCACCAACATCGCCAGAAAGTTCTTGGATAACCGGTAATATTTCTCCTATTTCAAAATCCTGATCTTCCTCAAAGTCGCGCAAATCCTTCGCTCCCGAACCCTGGCCTGTTTCAATAATGGTCTTCGCACACGCCGGCCCAGCCTCATTGGGCCCAACTTTAACATTTGGGCCAGACCCTCTTTTAATAAAATTCTCAGAAATCTCCCGCACTGCATTTTCAACAGCGGTTCGAAAGTCCATGTTTGACATGTTGATAATGTCCAGCTGTTTAAGAGTGGGCCCCCCTGCACTAGACAGATTGACCCTTGATTGAAGCGCTGCTGTACTGTCCCCATCCTGCACCGCCGAACCCTTTCCCATCTTCGTACCATCCGAAGTGATTTGACGCCTGCACTGCACCTGATGTGGCTTGTTGACAACTGCAACCCCTAAATCCCGTATACTCTTCCCAACAGCTGTCAACTGAGATGGATGGCTGCGGAGACCCTTAGCTAGATCTGATGGACCATCTCGATTGCCACTCTGGAAACCCAATCTACGGTCCAGATGCCCTCTCTCCAAATCCAACGCCTCTCCATCGTCTTCTACCCTGCGTTCAGATCTAACTTCGATCTCCGAGTTCGACCCATCTCGCTCCGGCGAGTCTCTGAAGGAGACCGTTTTCTTTTTACGTTCGACAAGAATCTTAATCTCGTAACGCTCCTCTCCATACTGCGCGATGACGACCGAAGGAATTAGACTCGTATCTTCTACCCCAATTTGGATCCTCGCAAACTCTCTCCTCTCCAATGTAGCAGTAGCTCTATCAATGCAAATAAGGTCCCCAAAGCCGTGTACCAGATTTTGGAACCCAGATTTGACCCAACATTGCAACGGAACATTACTCAATCGAAGCCACACCGCTGAGCGCGAATCTATACGCAAAGCTCCCGTCTTCCTCGACCACCTACTCATGGTGATATAGAAATTATCCCCTTCGAGACTCCCGTTGGCAAGAACCTCCTTAGTTACTTCATCATTGCCGCAGAACACCATCAACAAGTCTTGGTTCATTTTCTTGATAATCCAATCCATTCTTGAACTTGGGCGAACCGCTTCGGAGAGGAGTGCCTTGATCGCCTCGATTGTGGGATGGCCAGTGTGGATCTTCAACATAACAGAGTGTTGCAAACGTCCCTCGAACTCCGCCATTATTGGGGTCGGGGAGATGATCGCCCTGGCTACCAATCTGCGGCAGTCAGCACTTTCCTCCGACTTAATAGGCTGCGATTGCTTGCTGTCTCCCAAATACTGATTTTGCGACCCAGAGCCTGGAACTGCCGTGTCCTTGGTTGGCCTTTCGACTGACTTGATCTTGGGACAGTTCTTGGAAATGTGTCCGAACCTCCGACACGCGTAGCAAAACCAGTCGTTAGGACAATCGTGGATCGTATGACCCTTCTCCGCACATTTGTGGCATGATGGCTGCTTTGGCGAGCGCGCAAGAGAGGAGGACGATGAAGCGCTCAAAGCTTCCGCCTTTCTTTCCGCCTTCTTAATTCTTTTGGGTTTATACAATATCCACTCCCCTTCCTCATCCTCTTTCTTCTTCATCAGCTCTAACTCCGACGAACCACCACCTCTGAGAGCTTCATCTCGTCTCGCACCTCCCAATGACCTCTTAGTTGCCTAGAGATAAGAAGCCCTCTGCTGTTCTATTGCTCCTTGTTTAGAACCTTCCTCACCCGGATGGGATCTCACAGAAGAACCCTTCGGAGGAACTCTATGTCCCTCAGCCTCTACGCCCCTCTGCGCCGGACCTCTATGGTCACGGCGCCCCTCTCTCGAACGGTGGCGAGAAGTGTCTCTAGTATCTACTCCTCTCACAGGATCCCTGCCTCTAACTTGAACCCAACGCTCCGACTCATCATCTCTGCCTCTCTTCATCAGCTGGCGAGAAGGGTGGGAGGCTTCAGAATACCTGTGTAGCTGAGGATGATGGCTTCTGTTATCTTCTCCTTTCATGCTTCTTTTTCCTGCAATTTTTTACGAAGAGATTTGTTATTGCCTTGAAGGAAGTGGTATGTCGTTTGGGAGAGTTAGGGTTGTTATTTGTAGACAACCTGTAATTTGTAGACATTCAACAATCTAATCTCAACCATTAATTTTTAAGTGAGAGTTATATTAACCATTCATTTACTCAACTGTTGGTAGTTATCATAATAGCCTCAAAGTTCAAATTTATTTACGACATAATTAATTACAAAAGTGTCACTCATATAAAATAAAAAATTGTGTCACTAGGGTAATTTAAAGAGTATGTGATGAGTAAAGTGAGGTTCTCAGTTTCGATGCCTGATTACGTCTTATTATTTACTATATAATTTTTTTTTTTAATTAGAACGTCCGTGCATCGTATGTGTAGATTACTAGTTTGGTTTAGTTGTTGTTGTTTGAGTTGCTAGCTTAGTTTACTGAGGACTTGGACTGAGGAATTGCCTTACTTTGTTTGAGTGGCAACATCAGTTTTCTAAAGTTGAGCATTCATTACCAGAGATGCTTGACTATAGCTTGATCATTAAACCCTCCTTTTCTTCAACCTTTATTATGTCTGATCTTTACAGTGCATATCATCAAGTTTGAATGTGATTTATTGTTATCAGTTTTTGAACATCGAGAATTAAGTTCAACTCACTACCTTGGCCATGTCTTTGATTAGAAGCATTGTGTATCAGTGATATCAAATGTAGCAGAAGTAATCAATAAAGGCAGAATTCTGATATGTTCCGCCTCAGTATTAGCCGATATTTGAAGTTTGATATGTCAATTATCGGTATTGTATGTCAGTGTATCATTTATCGGTAGCAGCAGAAGTAGTAGATGCCTCAGCAGAGGCAGAATTCCAATATGTTATCCAATATTTGAAACTATGATTTCAAGTTTGGTGTACCTTGGATTTTCTCCTCATGATATTTTCCATGTTGATATCTCATACTCTTAAAAATTTCCTTCACCATAACTCTCTCTACCTGTCCTGTCTTCAAGGAAACAAACGGACACTCATCAGCTCAGAAAAATAGGAAAATTTGGATGTATGCTAAATTTGTGGATCAACCTAAAGCATACCTGCAAGCCATCTTGTTAAAGAATTTGATACTTGCAAGCATGAGAAAGCTGATGAGGGCAGGGCATCGAGCAGAGCACAGTATTGAGTGTATGATGTATGGATATAACATTTTGATTAAAAGAGGATTGTAATGTAGTGAGTTACTGTACAAATGACAGCGATTAATACAAGTTTGTTTATCATTCTGGTAGTCAAACTTGACCAACTGAACATTTTAATTCATCAGTAAAACTAACAAATGAAAAGAGAAATTTGCATATTTGCAATATTTTTTTTTTATTTTTTTTATTTTTTTATTTTTTGAAGTAAAAGGTGGGATAAGGCCACCCTGTTTCATTAATCAGAAATTAATAAAATAACCCCGGTGAATCGGGAGAAATACAAAAATACAGTGCAGGAAAAAGTACGGTGCAGGAAATAAAACATAAACTCCCAACAAAACCCTGAGGGGTGGGTCTAATCCTCCATGCCTCAAACAACCAAAAGTACAATAGGCCAAATACAAACTAGTAGAGACTGCAGACACTGACTAGTATGGAAGGCAGCGACCTCTCAGTCCAGTGTTGGCCCAAACTCCACCTCCTCATCATCAAAATCCTCCACCTGGAAGACTCTGGCAATCCTTCCTCTCGCTCCTGTGGCGGCAGCTGTAGCCCAAAAAGAAATAAGATGCATGATATGAGTAAGGTTACCAGAAATACTATTACATGAAGCACGAAAATAAAAGTTGTTTCTGTCTAGCCATAACACCCATGTAGTTGCCGCAATGGAAATGTACCATGCATCCTTCAGTTCGTTGCGAATCGATGCGAATTTGGGGCCAATCCACAAATCCTCATATTCGCCGGGGTAGTCACTTGTTCCTAGCGCTCTTAACACCTCTACCATGGCCGCCTTACTTCTTGGGCAGTGAATAAACAGGTGATTCAAAGTATTTGTATGCATGTTGTAGAATCCACAGTCGGTCGCAATCTGTGGTTGTCTTTTGGCCAGGTTTTCTCTAGTCAGGATTGCATTGTTGAGCACTAGCCAGAGGAATACTCTGACTTTCAGTGGTGTTTTCGCCTTCCATAACACCTGTGCCCAACTGGGCCTGCATCCCCTGAAGTGAATTCGATGGTACAGAGATCTGACCGTGAAAGCACCCTTGGTCTCGAGTCCCCATTGCATCTGGTCCGGGCCTTGGGTACACATCGTCCCGGTCCATGTGATGTGTGTTTGCAAATCGAGCAGTCGCTGGCGTAATACTGGGGTAAGATTTCCTCGGAACGACAATCTCCAATTTCCCCTCTTCCAAGTCTCTGCCACAGAGATATTGGGCCGATTTGATATGGCATACAGCTCTGGGAAGTGGGAAGGTTTCCTTCAGTGTATGAGCACCACACCACTTATCCCACCAAAACCTGGTGGATCGTCCATTACCGATAATCGACGTAACTACTGAGTTGAACGGTCCGCTTGCCTTGGTAACTCCTTTCCAGAATCGCGAGACCTTAGCCCCTACTCGGAAGCCTAGATTTCTCGTACCTTTTCCCCGAAGGTAAGGTTGAATGAATTTCTGCCATCCTTCTCCACCGTGGTGAAAGACCTTCCACCACCATTGCAATACTCCATTTGATCAAGTGGTAACCTCCCTTATTGGAATCTGCCCATTTCCAAAGGAATCTTCTTCGGACTCGGTCAATCCTTTGGATAACCCACTTTGGAAGTTCAAAAAAAGACATGTAATAGATGGGCAGATTAGACAAAACTGAGTTAATGAGTACCACTCTTCCTCCTAGTGATAGCGATTTTTCTTTCCAGCCAGACAATCTGTTCTCCACCCTATCTATAATCGGCAGCCAGTCCGACTTAGTGAGTTTTCCAGGTTTGAGTGGGAGCCCTAAGTACTTGATTGGGAACTCATTCGTCACACAGTTTAGAATAGTAGCATGTTCCTGAGCTTCTTCCTCAGAGAGCGTAATGGGAATCAGTGCACTCTTGTGGAAATTTATCCTGAGACCTGACCAGGCTTCAAAGCAGTAGAGGGCTCCCTTAAAGCAGACTGATTCTGATCTGGCCCCATTTCCAACTAATTATGCTGTCCATTATACTCCCCAGACGGATGGCCAGGACCTTTATGATGATCTTGACCGAGCAATTTATGAGGCTAATTGGTCTAAAATTCCCCACGCACTTAGATTCCTCCTACTTGAGAATGAGGACCACTTCCACAAAATTGACCATACCCAATCTAAGATTGTTATGAAAAAATTCCTCCATCAGTGCCATAATGTTTCCTTTAATTTCTTTCCAGAACACTTGGAAGAACATCATTGGGAAGCCATCTGGTCCAGGCGACTTGTCAGCTCCCATCTGGTGGATGGCCTTTTTCACCTCCAGTTCCCAAAAAGGTGCCTCCAAAGAGGCCAGAAATTGCGTTGAATCATTCTGGTATTCCAGCCAGTAATCCTTCCTCAGTGGGATCCTGAAATCATTCTTCCTTCCAAAGATGCCCTTGTAGTAAGCTTGAAAGGCTGTGGCGATCGCCTTTTCGTCTTGCAAGGTTCCCGCATCCGTCTGAATTGAGAGGATGAGATTGGATCTACGTCTTGCGCTTGCCACTCGGTGGAAGTAGGCTGTATTCGCGTCTCCCTCTTTGAGCCACGAAACCCTTGATCTTTTTTGCCACTTGATCTCTTCCAATTTATATAGATTGGCTACATTTTCCCGGAGCTCTAGCAGCTTTCTTCTTTCTTCCTGCGATAGGATTCTCGTCTCTTCCACCCTTTCAAACTCATCGATTCCTTCCAGAAAGGAATCTTTTGCCCGCCAGATGGTCGAGAACCTGGATCGATTCCATCTACGAAGCCTCCTTCTCAATCTACGGATTTTTTCACACCATCGGAATGCAGCATCCCTACCAGCAGTTGGGCCACACCGAGGGTGAGTCGAGATTAAAGCCTAATGAGGTTTCTCAGGGGAGTCGGCCTCGAATGACATGCCGAGGGTGCGGCGAGATTGAAGCCTTATGAATCTCGTCATGGGAGTCGGCCTCGAATGCCACGCTGAGGGAGGGGAGAAATTGAAGCATTGTGAAAGCTCCTCATGGGAGTCGGTCTCGGATGTCACGCCGAGGGGGTGACGAAATTGAAACCTTGTGCAAGCTCCTCATGGGAGTCAGCCTCGGATGTCACACCGAGGGCGCAACAAAATTGAAGCCTTGTGGAAGTTCCTCATGGGAGTCGGCTTCGGATGTCACGTCGAAGGCAAGTGAAGATTGAAGCCTCATGAGGTTTCTCATGGAGTCAACCTCGAATGCCATGCCGAGAGCGCGACGAAATTGAAGCCTTGTGAAAGCTCCTCATGAGAGTCGGCCTCGGATGCCATGCTGAGGGCGCAACAAAATTGAAGCCTTGTGAAAGCTCCGTATGGGTGTCAATCTCGGATGCCACACCGAGGGCGCGGCAAAATTGAAGCATTGAGAATATTAGGAGCCTGTATCTTCGCTGTTTTTGCGGAATGGCCACTGCTGTTGTACTTGTTTGTTTAATGAAATAAATTTGTTTGCCTCTCGATCCTCGAACTTCCGTGTGACAGGTGCATTGGAAAATCACGTGGCCTTGCTAGCGTCATATTCTCTGACTACTGCGATTACTGTTGATTTTGTGGGTTGAGCGTTGACTACAATATGTGCTAGAGCTTTTGTGGCAGACTTCAATTGCTTATAAATCTCACTCCCCTTCACTTGATTCTTGTATCGAAGGGGTGAGTGGTCGATATGGTGAGTAGGAGCTTTGCCGTCCGAGTGTTTGACCAGGAAGGGATCGGAACATGCGGTTGTGATTTTAGGCCGCTTGTCCCGAATTTCGAGATCTGAGGATTAACCCCTGAGACCCGGGAGTCGTAGCCCATTCGCAGTCAGGTTTGTCCACTGCATGGGGTATCTCGTACTGGCGGCTTTGGCTCGTTGGGATCCGAGTGGGACCAGGGGATCCCGTTGAAGCCTCATTAGATACATCTCAGATTCCGATACCAGATGGATGCCGCCGGTATCTGAAGACCAAAGTCGAATATCCACCCATTGTAGCGGGCCTGAGGATTCGCTTGAGAGGCGAGAGCAGGGATATGGTGCTTGTTTGTTTCCTGGGCGTCTTAGGTGCGGCTCCCCGAGCTCGCTGTCTGAAGAGCAATCAAGGTGGAAGTTGTTGGGTCAGAATGTTGAAAATATTACTGTTGAGGTTTCGCCACCGGGGCGCATCTGGTTCGGTACACTAGTGAGGAGAGGCGAATTGTACGAGTGTTTAGCTGTAACTTGATCGTAATTTTGTTGTAATTGTTTGATTTGCTGACTGTGAACTGGTCACCGCCCTTGTAATTCTCTTGCTTAATAGAAATCTTGTTGTGGGTTTGTGTACTGAAGACTCGTTCTCATTGAGTTGTGGGTGTAAAATACGGAGCCCGAAATGACCGAGTTGTAAAGGGTCGACACCGAAAGCCCTGCGGAGAGCGCGACGAGGTGAGACCTCGTGATGGTTCTTGAGAACTCATGACGATCGGCCTTAGATCATATGCCGAGGAATTTACCCGGGCCTCGCTAGGCACGTGACATGGCATGTGTTTTCTTGTGTTAGTCGTTGATGCATTCAATGTGTCTTGGGCGTTGTAGCGTCGCCTGCAATAACTGCGGGTAGTTGGGTGAGTTCTCCCTAGTTTATAAAATCCTTGCTGCCAAGTGTTAGACTCACAACTTTCCCACCCTCCCATCCTCAACTCACGATGTCTTGGTGTTTAGCGGGGCTTGTGTTGAGCAATCCGAGGACCCGTCCATGGATCGAAGACGGTGGGAAGATGGTTATAGGGGCTGTTTTCGGCCCCACTATGATCGGTGTTCAGTTGGGAGACCCATCTTTGTCTCGATTTTTGAGATCTGAATTATTTTCCACCGGATTCCGAGGAAAGTCATCGTTAGGTCAAAGTGAGGGGATGAGAGTTCCTTATGTCAGAGGAAGCTTTTTCCTCATGCTTCACGCACACTAATGCAGTTTTGGGGATGATGGGTTGTGCTAAATCCATGGACCCCGGCATCATGTTGGTTCAACTGCTTCTAGTGCCGAGGCTTCATGAGTGTCTCTTGTTGGTCAGGACTGAGCCTTCGGGGCCAATTCTCGAGGGACTCTTGTGTCCTCCAACCTTTCTTCTGATAACAACACCCATCTCTTGGTCGAAAATCAGTGTATGTGTGGCACTTCTTCCGCATGGAGGCCAACTCTGTGTTCGGGCGCGCATGATGCCTCCCTTGTGCTTGGACTGGCCACTACCCCCTTTGTAACTGTTTTCCTTTTTTAATGAAAGACATTTTTGTCTCGATTCTTTGTTCGTCCGTGTTGTCTGTGCATTATTTCTGCCGTGTAGAGTGGTACCCTTCAGATCCGCACCCTGAGGGGGATCGTCCGGGGAATTTTGGCTTTGGAGTCTTCAGCCTTGGATGCCATCCCCGAGGGGGCATAGCCTTCGGCATCGGATGCCAACCCCGTGGTGGTTATCGGAAGATATCCTTCAAGGATATTTGGCGTTCAAGCCTTCGGCATCAGGTGCCGACCCCGAGGGGCTATCCTTCAAGGAATGAGCCTGGGCCTTGGGCGCTAATAGCAAGTGACTGGATAACTTGAATTTGGAATGAAAATTAAATTCTATTCATTGATAGCTGAAGGAAGGTACATAGATCTGCTTTTGAAGGTCTTTTTACAAGTGCGGACCTCTGGAGGTCATCGTGGAATTTCATCAAATGCTCTACATTCCAGGTCCTCTTGATTACCCTGCCCCCCACGTCTTCGAGTTAATACGTGCCCTGGCGGACCACTTTGGAGACCCTGTACGGGCCCTCCCAGTTAGGCGATAGCTTTCCCCTCTTGCTTGGCTCGGATATTTGAAGGCGCCTGAGCACAAGGTCGCCTTTCTTGATGTCGGCGAGGTGGACTTTCTGATTGTAAAATTGTTCTACCCTCAGTTGGTAGATGTTTCTTCTGACATACTCCATTTCCCGAACTTCGTCGAGGAGGTCCAGGTTGGCCCTGAGGCCGTTTGAGTTGGAATTCTCGTCAAAGCTCATGATCTGCGGTGATGGCAATCTGACTTCCAGGGAAAATTACTGCCTCGATTCCGAAGGTTAGGTTAAAGGGCGACTCGCCCGTGAGGATTCTTTTGGTCGTGCGGTAGGACCACAGTATGCTGGGCAGCTCGTCAACCCACAGTCCTTTGGGAGATTTGTCAAGTCGCTTCTTGAGACCATCGAGGATTTTTCGGTTGATGTTCTCGGCCTGACCGTTGGACTGTAGGTGTGCGATGGAGGAGAATCTTTGCCGAATTCCAAAGTCTTCGCAGAATTTGCGGAACCCTTTTCCGCGAACTGAGTTCCGTTGTCGGTAATAATAATGGAAAATAGTAGAAAAAAACAATTGTTAAATGTTAGGATCGAACAATAGTACAAAAAAGAAAAGAATAATCAACAATAATGGACACCAAGGAATTAACGTGGTTCGACAATTTGTGCCTACGTCCACGGAGCAACGATATAAACTTCTTCCACTATTCAAATAATGGGTACAACAAGAGAATATAAGAACCCTCACTCTCACACACTTGGAGTGGTACACAGACTCTCACTCTCTACTTGGAGTGTAACACCTCACTTTACTTTGGAGTATAACTCTCTCGATTACTTGCTTCTAAAATGAGGAAGATCACCTCCTTAAATATGGAAGGGTCGAACAATGTAGAAGTTTTGAAATTGTTATGTGCTTTAATTCACAAATACCATATTATTTTTCTCGCATTACCATTTTCCATGATGGAAGTTTTTCAACATCACCAGTTTACATGGTGAAAAACTCTAGAACTTTTAGATTTTAAAAGCAATTATTTTCCTAAATATTTCTCTCAAATAATTCTAGAGAAACCAAGCTTCAGCATGAGTTGAATTAGCCTATGGTACAGTAACATTGTAGACTAACACAATGGCAACAATTGTTAAATGCTTGCACTATCGAAAGCTGAAAACTCCTAGTCTCTTGCCTTTCCACCTTTGAAAATTGAGGGTGTTGTTGAAGAATCTACTACAACTCGTAATGCTAATAGCGGAAACACATCACAAGCAATAGAAACCACAAAGACTTAGATGAACCAAGAACAAACTACCATAATATATGTAAGATCTCAAAATAACATAATCAATATGCAGAGATAACCAATACTTCTTATTCACCAAGAAATACAAAGATTACAAAAGAGATTACAACTCTCAATATCTCTCTCTCACATTTGAAACACTCGGCACAATCCCCTCTTGAAGTTGAACAATGATAACGGCTCACCTCTTGATTACACAAATTGGTTCTAACCCTAGAGTTGACAGCCATATATATAGCCCCCAAGTAAACCCTAAAAGATAAACACAAATTCAGCTATTGGGCTTTAAACTCGTAAGCCCAAAAACAATCAGCACCGAAGTCGATCGACCACACCCCCAAGGTCGGTCCACCGCAAGGTGTAGAGCCAAACCCGAGACGCGACTGGTCGACCGCACGGTCGACCGTCACCCCCTCTGTTGGATCCTGTACACTCGAAGAACTCTCAGCAGTTTGGGTCGGTCGACCGCACCCTCAGGTCGGTCATCCGCAACTCAGGTCGGTCGTTCGCAACTCTTCAGACTATAATTCTTCTATTTGCTGTTGTCTTTCCTTGCTGTCTTTGTCTCCTCCTCTTCTTCTCCAATTTCAAGTACTCAGTGCTAACGTTTATTTGAGGCCAAAATCCTAACAGGTGTTTCCATTATAACTTAAAATTTTATTGGCTTATATCAGAACACCCATATCTGTGAAGTAATGTATATATTTTTCTAAGAGCAATTATTTTCCTAAATATTTCTCTCAGATAATTCATGTGTTTTCTATGATGTTTTTTTCAATTATTTTACAATTATAAATCCCCAAAAAATTATATATTAATTACAGTGAGGAACTTTGTGCACTCACTCATTATTTGCACTAGCACAGCACAAATCAACTTTTTCCTAATATAGTAGATATTAATGTTGCACAGTATAGGTTGTCCACATTATGAAGTGTTTATAATTGTGTAGAAAGTCGTTGATGATAACGCAATTTCTACTTTTACTTTTGCCAAAAGTTTGGAAAATATTGCCATAAACTTATTCTCATCTGGTACTGGATCATGTGTGCAAACATATGTGGTACTGGATAGTTAGATTTGACATGTACATAAATAATTTAATGACATAGATGCAATGGTACGAAACCTAAATAAATTTTTTATGATAAATTAATCATATATCTAAAAACTCAATTAACATGATTTAGTTGCCAGGAGATTACAACAAAGTCGTCTTCTCATATAACAAGCAAGGACAAGCTAGCAATTGACAGAAATATCGATATAATAAAACACAAAAAAAGCTATCAAATGCTCTTTTTCAATTTTTACCAAAATCAAAGGTCCAGATCTAATCTTACAAAATACATTCTTCCTCTCTCCAAAAATTTCTCCCAAAACTCAAATTCAAATCCCCCAACTAAAGACAACTCCTTTATTATTTTTTTTTCTCTCCCTCAGATTCAAATCATCTCTCTCTTCTATTCAAAAAATTTTAAAAAAATTTAAAAAACCTATAAACTTAAAAACTAAATAAATTGAAATTTTAAAAACTTAAAAAATAATTAAAAAATATAAAAAAACTTATAAAATATTTTTAAAAAATTAAAATTTTCAAAAATAATAAAAAATTAGAAATTAAAAAACTAAAAAATTTAAAATAAAATTAAAAATTTTAAAATTAAAAAAAAATTAAAATTTTTTAAATAAAAATTTTAAAAATTTGAAGTTTTGAAATTTTGAAATTTTGAAAATTTAAAATTTTGAAAATCTCAAAGCAAATCTAAATCCAAATCCAATGTTGAACTCCAATCAAGAGGTTGTCGCCGATATCTGATCCGCTGCTAATTCCGTATCGGTGACTCCCCTCCACTAAATCGAGCGCGAATATGAACTCCATATCAGCGACTCCCCTCCACCGAATTGAGAGCCTCTATATGCGATGCGACGAATCTAATTTAATCTCATTAACCGAATTCTCATTTTAATTTTTGATTTTGTGTGCAGGGGATTATATAGTTTTTGCTGCCTCGAATTTTGTGTGTGCATGGGATCTATGTTCAGAGAGGTGTGATTGTTTTATTTTTGGGTTTAAAAGTTTTTAATTTGGTGATTTATTTGATGAGTTTTTTATTTAAGGTGTACGCAAATGAGAAATTGATTATTTGGTGGCCTCAATTTGGGCTTCCAAACTATAACAGGAAGGTAAGCTGACCAATAACCTAAAATAACTTGACAATTATGCAACATTAATTTCTTTTTACTATAAGAGAAAATACTATCGTGAAGTGTTCCTTTCATTGGTTATTAGAAACCATGGATAATTTAACATATAAGAACTTTTAGTGTATGTTTGGATATATAGGATTGGGATGACTGGAGTTTACCAGTGAAGGGTGCAAACTCTCCACTTAAGAAAGATAGCTAAAGTAAATTTGTTATTGATCCATTTTTTTTATGAAGGTGCAATAGGGAGACAAAGTGGAGATAAAAGAAATGATTAGCTTGGATTACAGTTTTGAGAACTTCATGTATTTCATTTTGGTTGAAATAATAATAAGAGTTATTTTAATAGCAAACTGAGTCTCAGACAAAAAAATATTTAGATTAGTGATATTGTAGATACCTTCACACCTGCACTTGCATTACCATTGTATTTAGACATGCTCATAGTGGGTATGAGATTAGAATAAGCTTTATAAAACATATATGATAATGTCCTTGCATAACGATTACAAGCATCTAAAAGTGATGCTGAAGTTAAAAAAAACTCTATGCAGTATTTCTAACAAACTATATGCATTCCAGGTAAGTTCAAGCTAATGATCAAGAAGGCGATGGTTGAGCTTAAAGGTAGATATACTACTTCCTCATATAATATGTTTGCTACTTCAATTAATTTTCTAGACCTCCAAAACTATTTTATATAATCAAACTAGGTGCACCGTTCCGAAGACGTACCGTAGGCACGTGTCAACGGGCAAACCTAGTATATCTATATAATAAAACACAAAAAAGCTATCAAGTGGCTGTCCTTCAATCCCCAAAATCAAATACTCAGATCTAACATCACAAAACATAATTTCCCGCTCAAAATTTGAAATCCCAAAACTAATTCTTTTTTTTTTATACCAAAAACCAAATTTTTTTTTTCAATCTCTCTCTCACTCTTGCAGCATAATGTTTGGTATTTGGCCAATCATAGTGATGCTCAAACGTCTCACCCACACCTCCACTGCCGATCTGCTGACGTGGTCCGAGAACCCATTTCCCTCCGACGTGGCAGCTTCCAACTCGGCCACACAGGCGTCGAGGCATGCGAACAAGGTGATTTTTTTTAAAAAAATGCAGATTAATTTGGTTTCTTGATTTATTATTATTATTATTATTATTATTATTATTATTATTATTATTATTTTGGGGGGTGATAAAAACTAATTTTGAATGAAAATTTTGCAGCCTGCGAGTGGAATAACTCCGGTGATGTTAGGAGGTCAGATGACTGAAGAGGAAGCTGAGAGCGTGCTTCAAAGGTCACATCTTTTGTCAGATCAGTGAAAAAAATTTATTTTGGTTCGTTTTGTTTTATTTCTCTTGTAATTTTCTGCAAATTATTCTTAGTTGAAACTTGATTGAAAAAAGAGAGACATGAAGATGAACTAGCACACAAGGAAATAGACAAATAATATTTGATGTTGACGTGTAATTATTAAATTAGAAATCCATATAATAAAACACAAAGATCCCGAGTTGCTGACAAATGATCCTGCAATATACAAACCAATAGACATCAAGCTCACTCCATAATTCTATTTCAGATTACATTAATACATCAACGTTTACTAGCAAAAAAAAACATCTGTATAAATCATCCCTTACTATTTACTTGATTTTTCATATGTTGCATTGTTCCGAAGACGTGCCATAGGCACGTACCCACGGGCATACCTAGTCCTAAATAATTCAGAAACATACTTAGAAGAAAGAAAATATACGAGAACTAAGAATATACATGTGACTATTCCAAAAGGACACACAACTACAACCCTTTCTAATTTATTTTACCTATTCTTTCTAACAAATATTCGTTCCTACAAACAGTAGCAACCCAAATGAAGTTGTAAAGATGCCAATTTACAAAGAATATTAATCATAATGACAATAGTGAAGCCAAAATTGGGAATTACATGAAGGTTTTGGTTGAATATTTATGTTGCTGAATGAGATCAACTATAAGTCTATAACATGACAAGACAACATTAATACCTTATATTACATGAGAAAGATTTTATCCAAAATAATAATAATAATAATAATCAAAAAAAAATTAGATGACGTACTCATCTCAAAGAGATAAGAATTCAATGGTTCAATAGTGTATTTCAAGAAGGGAGGAGCAAGGATACATAAAACATAATAGTGATTGACGAGATAAGAGAATGACTTATGGGAACCACTATTGATGCATGCGTGCAATCAAGATCCAATGTGATTGGTGACCGAGATGAAGAGGAAACAAACAAAGAAAGTGTTGGATGAGATGAGCTTAAGTTTCAACGAATTGGAACACAATTTATAAGTTAACATGCATCTAAACAGTTCCACCTAACAAGAAGAAAAAAAAAAGAGAAGGGAGATGAATTTCCACGCTATTACTTATGAAAAGTACATTAACAAAGCAAAAAAGAATAACATAAGAGACCTATATTATTGATGATAGATCACTGAACTCTCTAAATGAACCTCATATAGGAATCAGAAGTTTATGATTTTTTCCGAAGAAGTCATAAGTTCTTATAAATACAAATAGTTTTGTATTCTCTTTCTCTACCTTGACAGTGAATTGAAGTATTGTATATGGGTAAAAGGGATATGAGCAACTTGCTCATTTAGTAAATGAGCAAGTGATTATTTGACATAAATGTGATACATTGGACAACTAATACTTTTAAGAATTAATTTTCCAATCATATGCATACCAAATCATCAACTGCTTATTTACTAAATGAGCAAGTTGTTCATACCCCTTTTTCCCATTATATATATATATATATATATATATATATATATATATATATATATATAGGGAAAGGATTGGTTGAGCACTCATCTAGTGCTCACCGCGTGAACACTAGGCCTTCGGGCATTCATATCGAAAATCCGAACCGTTCACATTGATCTACACATCTAAATTAGTCTAAATATGTAAAATCAAATCATTTGAAATTCATTTGCCCATCCATCATGTGCCTATAAAAACAATGATTTTCAGCCATACAATTTTGTAACACTTCAATGAATGGGCAAATAAATTTCAAATGATTTGATTTTACATATTTAGACTACTTTAGATGTGTAGATCAATGTGAACGGTTCAGATTTTCGATATGAACGTCCGAAGTCCTAGTGTTCACACGGTGAGCACTAGAAGAGTGCTCAACCGATCCTTTCCCTATATATATATATATATATATATGTGTGTGTGTGTGTGTGTGTATATATATATATATATGATAATAAGACCAAATTTAGAGTATGACTCGGTTTGCCCGTTGACACGTGCCTACGACACGCCTTCGGAACGGTACACCTGGTTTGATTATATAAAATAGTTTTGAGGTTCAGCAAATTAATTGAAGTAGTAAAAATATTATATGAGTAAGTAGTATATCTACCTTTAAGCTCAACCATCGCCTTCTTGATCATTAGCTTGAACTTACCTAAAATGCATATAGTTTATTAGATCACTACATAAAGTTTTTTTTAACTACAACATCACTTTTAAATACTTGTAATAGTTATGCAAGGACATTATCATATAAATTTTATAGAGCTTACTCTAATCCCATAACCACTATGAGTATGTCTAAAGACAATGGTAATGCAAGTGCAGATGTGAAGGTATCTACAATACCAATAATCTAAATATTTGTTTGTCTGAGACACAGTTTGCAATTGAAATACCTCTTATTATTATTTCAACCAAAATGAAATACGTGAAGTTCTCAAAACTCTAAACCAAGCTACTCATTTCTTTTATCTCCACTTTGTATTCCCATTGTACCTTTATAAAAAAAAATCAAAATGGATAAATAACAAATTTACTTTAGCTGTCTTTCTTAAGTGGAGAGTTTGTACCCTTGACTCCAGTCATCCCAATCCTATATATCCAAACATACACTAAACATTCTTATATGTTATGTTATCCATTATTTCTAATAACCAGAGAAGGGTCTCCTGTAGTAAAGAAATTAATGTTGCATATTTGCCAAGTTATTTTAGGTTGCTGGTCAGCTTACTTGTCCTGCTATGGTTTGGAAGCCCAAATTGAGGCCACCAAATAATTCATCTCTCACTTGCGTACACCTTAAATCAAAACCAATAAAAAACTCATCAAATAAATCACCAAATTAAATTTTTTTAAACCCAAAAATAAAACAATCATACATCTCTGAACTTGGATCCCATGCACACACAAAATTTGAGTCAGCAAAAAACTGAGTAATCTTCTGCACACACAAAATTAAAAATTAGGATGAGAATTCGGTTAATAAGATAAAATTAGAATCGTCGCATCACATATAGAGGCTCTCGATTCTGTGGGGAGAGTCGCCGATACAGAGTCGCTTGATATCCGCGCTCGATTTGGTGGAGGGGAGTCACCGATACGGAATCAGCAGCGGATCAGATATTGGCGACAACCTCTTAATTGGGGTTCGACATTAGATTTGGATTTGGTTTGAGATTTTCAAATTTTCAAAATTTGAAAATTTTAAATTTTTTTTTAAATTTTCAAAATTTAAATTTTTAATTTTTAAAAAAAAAATTTCAAAATTTAAATTTTCAAAATTTTATTTTTAAAAAATTTTTTAAATTTTATTAATTTTTTTTAAAAAATTAAATTTTATTAAATTTTTTTAAAAAAATAAATTTAAATATTTTTTAAAAAAATTTTCGATTTTTAAAATTATTTTTAAAGTTTTTAAAGTTTAAATTTTTATTTTAAAAAAAATTTTATTTTAAATTTTTTAAAAAAATTTTAAAAATTTTAAAAAATTTTTAATTTTTTTATAATTTCTTGATTTTTTTGAATTATTTATAAAATTTTTATTTTTTTTAGTTTTTTAATTTATAATTTATAATTTTCTTTATTTTTTGAATAAAAGAGAGAGAAAGAAAATTAAATAAATAAAGAAGTTTTTGGTGGGAGGATTTGAATTTGAGTTTTGGGGGAAAACTTTGGGTGGGGGAGGGGGGTTGGGGGGAGGGAGGAATGTGTTTTGTGAGGTTAGATCCGAGCCTTTGATTTTTGGGGATTGAAGGAAAGCCACTTGATAGCTTTCTTTGTGTTTTATTATACTAGTAATTTACCCGTGCGATGCACGTTTTAATAATTTTAAAAAATTAAAAATAAAAACTCTGACGTAGGGAGGATTTGAACTGGAAGCCTTCTTTATAATAGTTATGTACATGTGTTGCACATATTGTAGAATGACAAAATGACAAATGACACTAAGGCTTCTCCCATTATAATATTAGAGATTAGAGATAGATGGTAACAAATCCTTGAAACATTTCACATATTAGGCCATCCTTGGAGGTAACAATTGTGTTTTGTTTTAGCCTAAATTTGAAAAAACCCCACTAAAGTATTGATCAGTTTAATAAAACCCCACTAAACTGTTTTATTTTAAAAAACCATACTCAACTATGTTATCAAAAAATCCACATTGACGGAGTTAGGTTTTCGTTAAGGTTTATGTCAAAAAACCACATTCATCTTTCATTTGTGTTTAAAAAAACATCACTGAACTATTGTATCAGTGCAATGCATATGACATAAATCCTAACGGAAGTTAACTCCGTCAATGTGGATTTTTTTAGGCTAAATTTAAAATTAAAAAAAAAATCACTGAAGTATTGGTCATTTGAAAGAAAAAAAAAAACCACTAATACCTTTTTATTTTAAAAAAACCGCACTCAACTATGTTATCAAAAAAGTCACATTGACGGAGTTAGGTTTCCGTTCAGGTTTATGTCAAAAAACCAAATTCATCTTTCATTTGTGTTTCAAAAAACATCACTTAACTAATCATATGTTTTAAAAAATCTCACTGAACTATTGCATTCGTGCAATGTAGGTGACATAAACTCTAACGGAAGTAAACTCCGTCAATGTGGATTTTTTGATAATATAGCTGAGTGCGATTTTTTTAAAATAAAAAAATTTAGTGGGGTTTTTAAAAAATGATCAATACTTCAGTCGTTTTTTTTTTTGAATTTAGCCGTTTTTATGATAATATAGTTGGGTGCGGTTTTTTTAAAATAAAAAAAGTTTGGTGGGATTTTTTTAAATGACAAATCCTTCAATAGGTTTTTTTTAAATTTGGCCTTTTGTTTTATTACAGTGTTTCATTGCTTAGTATTTAGCTAGAAAGTTCTGAAGCAATAGATTTTATCCGTCAAAAAAGCATCCAATAAAAACTAGGCATGATCCTCAAAATTTCATGTGCTGTTCTGATTATTGGGACAACAGAACTTGGACAAAGATTAGATCTAAAACAACCACTTTGTAGATTAGCCTGAAGAGTTATAATAACAACGATTTAAGTAGAAAGTACACTAACGATTAAATTCATATAGCATTTCCCAGGATCTCTTATAGGGAAGAGTTTGTGTAACTAACATCTTCCAGAACCCGTGTGAAGCTGTGCTCATCTGTATGTACTTCACATACGTCGCAACATGAAGGATTAGTGGATTTCACTAAATGTCTCGTCACATGCAACTCTCATTCTTCGAAGTGATACTGCATTGATCCAGGGGTTAAATACAAGTTTTCTCATAATAAAATTCATCACCAATTCAATACTCGAATTGCTAGGAGATCAACTCATGTTATCCCTTGTCTGTTAATATTTAAGGCATGTTAATATTTTAAGGAATGAAGATCACGATGAACAGAAGGACGGTCTAGCATTTTAAAACAAATTTCTAAGAAAATATATAGAACATAAGAGCCTATGTAGTTCTTTTTTTGACAGGAAAAAGGTAGGGTAATTCCCTATCTCACAAAAAATATATATTAAAGAAAGATAGATACAAGTTCCTAATACAAAAGCTGATCAAGCTAGTTTAGTGTGCTAACCTGAACCCTTGATCGAGGTGCCACATCACCAAAAACATGATAGTAAGAAGTATTCGGGCTGATGACATGCTAAAGCCCCAAAAAAGACAACCCATACAAAGTGCAGTTGAATCAAAAACTGTAAAGAAGATATCCTCATGAGGAGGCTAGCCTGAGCAGCTTCCTTCCTCGCTCTCGGCCTGGCCAATGCGGATGAGAGCCTTGTGGAGTAGTATGTCTTGCACATCAGCTTCCTCCATTTCTCTCTCCATAGCTTTCTTCCTCTTCACGCTGCCGATCCTATCTATCCACGATCGAAACCCGAAAATAGCATTCGAAATGATCCGATGAGTTGTAGGTGATTTAGTAGAAAATACACAATCATTTCTAGCTAGCCAAATGCTCCAGCAAATTGCGATAGTAAGTAGGTGCCAAATGTGTCTGTGTGTCCGTATGCCAAAACACCATGAAGTAAAGCAGTCGTGCATGTCGGTGGGGATGGATTGTATGTGAAAGAGCGTAGTGAAGAACTTCCAGGTTTCAGATGCGACAGGGCAAATGAAGAAAATATGATAGACTGTTTCGATTGGGCACGTACAAGTTGTGCATGCAGTGTCTCCCGACCAGCCTTTTGATCGCAGAAAGTCCTTCGAATTGAGTCATCCCGGACTCAATTGCCAAATAAAGATCTTGCACTTCAGGGGAGCTGGCGAAGCCCACGTCGCCTTGTAGAAAGGAGATCTCATTCCAGATATGATGAAGAAGTTATAGGCTGATTTAACTGTGTATGTCCCCGTTGCAGTTAGACTCCATGTTGGCTTGTCGCCAGCGCTTGAGGGTTGTTTATCCTTCGAGACTTGAAGGAGGTTATGTTTCTCTTCACGAATAAACGGCGTAGTTATGCAGTTGAGCTGTGGGTGCCATTCCCAAACACCGTTGATCCATGTTCCTTGTGAGAGAGCCTCAGTTTAAGGGTTCGATGCTGCAGCAGAAAGGGAGGGAAAAGGGTGGTAATGTTGTGGCCATTTACCCATCGAGATTGCCAAAACTTGATATTGTTGCCGTTTCCAAGTTCCCAGTGGACGTTTATGAGGAATTGATCTTTGAGGCTGAAGATGCCTTTCCAAAACTGTGATGCTACTGGCGTACAGATAAAGCCATTTGCAGATCTTCTATAGTATATGCTGTGAAGTATTTGGCTTACAAGAGATTCTGAGGATAGAAGGTTCCACCACCACTTCATAAGAAGTGCCTCGTTAAAGACTTTCAAATCAAGTACGCCTAGACCTCCTTGGTCCTTAGGTTGGCAGATGGTGCGCCAATTTGTGCAAGTTATGCCTCTTGCATCAGTGTCAGCCCCGCACCAAAAAATTTGCTACGAAGTTGGTCTATTCGTTTAATCACCCATAGGGGTAGCCTGAAGAAGGATGCAAAATAGACGGGGAGAGCACTCAGAACGGCATTGATGAGGATCAGCCAGCCTCCTCTAGAAAGCATTTTACCCTTCCACACTAAGAGTCTCCTTTCAATCTTAAGAATGAGTGGTTGCCAATATCGCTTGCTCAATTTGCCTTTGGAGAGAGGCATTCCAAGATATGTGAACGGTAGGCTATCTTCCTTACATTCGAGGCTAGTGCAGAAAGCGTGTAGCATGGCCTGTGACTTACCAAAATAAACAAGTGAAGACTTCTTGAAGTTTATAGCCAGCCCAAAGACATTTGCAAAAAGTTGCAGAGCTATCTTGAGGTTTAGAATCTCTTGCTCGTCACCTTTACAGAAGATCAGGATGTCATCTGCAAATTGGAGGGCAGAGAGGTTAGATAGTTGGCCTCCGATAGGTAGCTGCGAGAAGGTTTCATTCCTTCGTCCAGAATAGAGCATTTGAGCTAGCACATCCACCACCAAGATGAAGAGCATCGGCGATAGTGGGTCACCTTACTTGAGACCGCACTTGGAGTTGATCTGTCTGCCTCTCTCCCCATTGATGATAACAGAAGACTTTGCCGTTCTGAGGATCATATCAATCCATCAACACCAAGATGGTCCAAATCCTCTGGCCTTAAGAAGTTGTAGAAGAAAGTCACAGTTTACAGTATCAAAGGCTTTAGTAAAGTCTATCTTGAAAAGGAGTGTGTCTGAACTTCTTCTACTACATAGATTTATTGTCTCATGCGCCACCAGGAATAGGGATGGCAACTGGGCCGGGTCAACCGGCAACCCACCCGCGACCCGGCCCGCCAACCCGGCCCGCTTAGTTGCTAGGCGGGTTCGGGTCGAACCCGATGAACAGTACCGGGTCGACCCGGGTCGCAATTTACACAAATTCGGCTCGTGAAACCCGGCACAACTCGCGAATTGGACCCGCCAACCCGCGGGTTTTGACCCGTTCGACTCGTACGGGTCGAACGTGTAACACCCCGCAAAATTGGAAATTACAATTGTGCTCCTGGGTGTTACGCACGTATATTCTGTAATATGTTTTCACCACGTATTTTGATTACCAACTATTTATACATTTTCCGTATTGATTTTCCCATATTCTGAGTCAACAAAAATATAATATTTCAATCCTTGTATATTACGTGGTTTCTACGTGTTTTCAATGCACGTATTAATTACATATTTTTCGCCGCCGCGGGTGATAATTTCTGGATTTTAATTATTTATTTTATTTTTTCAAATCTATTTTTATAAAACGGAAATTTATTTTCCCCTATTTTGATTAAAATGCATTTTTCGATTTTCTGCACGTATAATGCACGTGCTTTCTACGTGTAGTAATTTCATCGTGAAATGTATATATTAATAAATATTATTTTTCTTATATTGCTTTCGATTATATTTTTCATTAATAAAGTCGATTTTCGCATTTTCATGTTTTCACGGGTGACGCACGTGTTTGTTTCGGTGCACGCATTTGGGCGTATCTTTTCTTGAAATGAATTTTATAAAATGTGTGCACATTTATTTTAGCATTATAAATTTTTACGTAATAATGAATTGTGTGTGTGTGTGTGTGTGTGTGTGTGTGTGTGTGTGTGTGTGTGTGTGTATATATATATATAGGGAAATGATCGAGTGAGAACTCTTTTGGTGAGAACCACGTGAGAACTTTTGTTTGGGACATTAGTTGAAAGATCTGAACCGTTCATTTTGATCTACACGACGCAATTAGTCTATGGATGAGAAATCAAGTCATTTGAGATTCGTTTGCCCATGCATTGAAGTGTTACAAATTGTGTGGCTGAAAAATCATTATTTTTTATAGGGACATGATGCATGGACAAATGAATACCAAATGACTTGATTTTATATTTCTAGACTAAATTAGTTATGTTAAACAATGTGAACGGTTCGGATTATCCATAGGATGGATAGGCGTGGAGTTCTCACGAAGCTTATCGTGAGAACAGTTCTCACTGGATCGCTACCCTATATATATATATATATATATATATATATATATATTATATAAGTGTATAAGTGGATTAATGTGTTGGTTATAAACATTTGGTTCATAATCAGTGGATTAAGTGTGTGTGCTGTGGTGTATGGCTAGGAGGGGCCCACGGGATCACAGCACAACACTAAATTGTGCTGTTTGAATATGGTTGTAAGTGCATGTGCATATGCACACTTGGAGAGTTGGAGTGTGACCGGATTTTACTTGGGCAAATGGCCGGTTTTGGGCATGGTAGGAGAGAGAATAATGGGAGAAGAGAGTGGAGAGTTGGGAGTTAAGAATTAGAGGAGGTAGGAGTTATAAGGAGGTGAAGAGATTGGAGGTTTTAGGAGTTAGGAAGATGTAGGGTTGGAAAATTAAAAAGAGAATTTATTAGGTTGTGTAATTATGCAAATTGAATCCTAGCAAAATCCTATAAATAGCCCCATCCTCTTCTCTTTTGTCCACACCAAAAAAAATAAATAAATAAATAAATAAATAAGGGAAAGGAAAAGAAAGAGAGAAAAGAGTTTTATGCTTGGAGGCCATTGCTAGGAGGAGAAGAGCTAGGAATCCTTGAAGCTAGAAGTGGTGATCATTCTTTCAATCGTTCAAGCTTCAATCAAGGTGGATGATTTCTTACTTTCTAGTTATAGAAATATCATGCTAAAAATTATAAATTAATCTTATGAGATGATATTGATATGTAGGTAATTTTTATGCTAAAATACATGCTATGAATAATATGGGATTTTGATGTTTGATACCATGATTCATGTTAAAACTTCATCTTGGGAGAATGTATGTTTTGAATGAGATATGAAAAGTAGATTTAATTTACACTTTTGTATGTGATGAAAAATGAGTAGTAAAACATAAAAGTGGGTGATCCTATACTTTCTAATTTTAGAATAATGTATGCTAAGTAATAAATAATGAGTAGTATGGAATTACTTATAAGATCTATGTTATGGTATGAGATGAGAATGATAAGTAATTCATGTATGATTAATAAATTAAGTCATGTTAGGGGTTAATGAGAAAAAGAATTGATTGATTATTTGTCATACATTAGCATGCTATTATGATTAATGAATAGTATAAGTTTAATATGATAATTAGAAAATAAATTCATGCTTTTGTGTATGTTAAATTGTAGAAATGTTATTATTGATTAAGGAACAAAGTGTGATCATGTTGTTTGGAAATGAGAACAAATTGTCATTTGTATGTTGATAGAAACTAGTAATTGTGAAAATAATTGAAGATATTTCCCTTATGTTTAAAGAGGAATTTTTGTAAGTAAAACGGGTATACATAAGTAACATAACTCATTTCTAGTTTGATTAGAGAGCACAATTTTTCTAGTTTGTTTATAATGAAGAACTACATTCTTGTAATAAAAGAGAAGAAATAGATTTGAACTTTAGATGTAATGTGCTACTTTGATTGAATCGAATAAATGCAAATTCATGTAATAATTTGAAAGTTAGTTTTATTTTTATGCATTATAAAATTATGAGTTACTGTGAGAAAGTAGACTCAGTATAGATGAACAAATTATAATTATATGAAAGATTAGATCAAGAGAAAAATCGAGTTTTGAAGATAATAGAATAACAGAAAGTTAGAACAAAAGCGAATTAATGTAACTTAGTAACAGAAATGTCACATGGAATTCTTGGTTAGCGGAGCCACTGTAGCACGCCCTTGTCGAGGTCACGAGTTCGAAACTCGGCAAACCATTTTCTCTTCTTTTTTTTTCTTTCGGTTTATATTTTTTAAATCCGACAGTGGGGTATTGATATATGGGATTCGGTTGCCCTGTGAACGATAAGTCCACATGGACTTTGTGGCTGTGGTTGGACTTTGGATTGTTTACTTTGGTAACGTGTGGGCATGGGTTCGAAACCCAGAGGCCCACTTTTGTTTTTTTTAGAAATTTGATTGCTTTTTGGAATTATTTTTATGGATCTTTATTAATATTTTGAAAGAACCTTTGGGAATAGAATTTGGAGGAAATGATTGAAATTCCACAAAATAAAACGGAGTTTATTAAAAAAGAACTGTAGAATCTCTCAAGTATATGTGAGATACAATTGAGATAGAAAGATGAATAGTGTGAACTTAAAAATCTATTATAGATCTTTCTTTTTTTTTAGAAGAGTAAAGTATTATTTTTGTGAAGTGATTTTCTTGAAGAGAATTTTACTCTTATTTGTTCGAAGAATATTCTAAGTGAAGTGAGACATTATAATGGCTTGGATTTATTATGGAATCTCATGTGATGAAATTGTGTTCTTAAAAGAAATTATTCTTTTGCTTATAAAGAATGCGAACGGATGAATAGATCATGAATGATGACAAGACTATGTATTTTTATGAATGAATTGAAAGATGAAATCGCCTAGGCTTAAGACATGATTATTAAAGGGTATGTGTACCCATGTTTCTTGTACATGAAAGATTTATGATTTAGAATTAGTAAGACCTCGGTTACCGGTAATTTTGAAAGAAAGATTTTGAGACTTGATTTCGAGATAATGCCGTCAGGCGATCTCGTATTTTTGTGAACAAATCCGGTATGAGGTAAAACTGATTCTATGAGTAGAAATTATTCATGTCTTGAACTTAAGAAAATTTAGGCACATAAGTGAAGATGTAGTAAACTTAGGGAAACGTAAGTGGGGTGCTCTATATAGTCGGCGGTGGACTCCAAGACTATAGACCCAGTTGGTGGACTGAGGTTGCCCTGTGGGAGACAGATTATTATATTTTAATCCGGGACTATGAGGACGGATCAGCGGTGGACTCCGGGATCTTGAGTAGTCGGACGGATGGGTTTTTGTGTTTACCGTCTCCAATGTATATATATATACTGGGCTAGAGGGTCACATACGGGACGATTCGCACGATGTGGAATCTGTTATAACAACCGGCGGTGGACTCCAAGGCTGGGATTCAAATTCGTGGAATAGTCTGAACTTTGTTTTGCTACTGGGTAGTTTTCATGGCGAAGGATCGAGCCCTGTATTGTGGAGAACGTAGGCGCTTGCCCTCGAACCTATGTAGTATGGGATGCATAGAATCCGAACAAGTGTGCATTAGTGTCATCCTAGTGTAGGATTGTGTGCATTAGGCATTAAGGCATGACATACACTTATGTTTAGAATAATCACTTTTGACACTTTACTTGTTCATTCAATCTTTTTGTGATTTGTTAAAGTATGAGATCGTTATACTATTTCTAAGCATAGAGAGGATAGCCGTGTATAACATTTCGTCAGTTATAAGTAACTGACGTGCCCACAGATTGACATGCAGGTAATGGACTATTCATAAAGTTATAAAGTGGATATGCTGTTGCTGTTTAGAAGTTAAAGATGTTGCAAATGATGTTAAAGTTATACAAGTTGTATTTTATTGTTGTAATCTTTTAGTTTTCCGCTGTGTAAAAACCAAGTGTAAAGGAACTCTGATGTATTGTGAATGCAAAGTTTTAAATTTCCTTGTAAAATTGTACGAAGTGAAGTAAAGATCCTGTGAAATCTCGAATTTATCCTTATTTAAAATTCGAGGTGTTACAGAACGTTCGACCCGTAACGGGTTGACCGTTGACCTGCGGGTCAAACGGTCGAAATTCCGCCCGTTCGCTGCTGGTGCGCTCTGTCTTGGGACAGAACGGCTCTTTGAGCCGTTGGGGACCTTGGGGTATTTTTTTTTGTTTTTTCCAACATATTTAGCCTATAAATATCCCCAAAAATTTCATAAAAAATCACACCTCACTCTCTTACTCTCTCTACTATTATACATCATTTGTAAAGACTTTTTGAACAATTGTAGTATTCATCAAAAAAAGAACAAGGAGGCATATACACGATCGAATTTCGGTCGTATCGGAATCAAAATTCAACGTCTTCAACGTCTTCAACTCTCTTCAACCCTTGTCAAATCTACTTCAACCTCTTCTCAACTCTTCAATTGCGGAATCGGCAAAGCGCTCCTCCATCTTTTCAATTCTATTTTTATTTTAACTGGTTTTTTTTTATACGCGTATTCCACGGTGAACGGTATCAAAATATCTCTATCTCTCTCGTTAATTTTTTTTTACGTTGTAGTTAAAATTATTGTTCATTTTTTGAACTTCTCTATCTCAACCCTCTTGTTTTTTAGATTTTTTTTGTATAATTCACCGCTCCTACATTGTATATTTTTTTACATACTTTAGCACATTACCACATTATGTCTAGATCACGCGGTAGCAGTCGTAGCGGACAAGATTCCTCCTCCTCTTCACGTAGGCCACCAATTGTCCCAACTAGTGAGTCCGCCCAAGATTACATTGATCCTACTATGGAACAATGGGGTATACACGACGATGTTGTAGGCGACATACAATTAGAAGAAGAAGAACAACAACAACAAACCAAAACCACACAACCCCGTAGTAATAGGAAAAGTAGAGGAGAAATTAGCGATTGGCATAAGTTTTATGATTATATCCCGGACAAACATACTCCGGGTATAGGTTTGAAAGTGTGTCAAACATGTAGTAAAACATACAAATTCAAGAGGGGTGACGGCTCCGGTACAATTAGTAGGCACATCCAACATAATCATAAAGAACTTCTTGATCAAATACAAGGCCAACAAAAAATAAACCCTAGGACCGATCAAGTTGATAGCCACCCTTATGATCTCGAAACTTGTTCGTCGGGAAATGGCCCGATTAGTCATTAAGGAAGAGTTACCATTTTCCTATCCCGAGAGTAGGAACTTGGAAAATTTTAATCAAACGGCCTTAAACCCTCATTTTAAAAGAATTCCAAGAAATACTTGCAAATCGGATTGTTTTAAAGTGTACATGAAAATGAAGGACGTTTTGATTGCAATTTTATGGAGTTTAACTTATAGGGTTAGTTTAACTTTGGATTGTTGGACGGGTGTCAACAATATTTCAACGATGGGAATAACCTGTCATTGGATCGACAATGATTGGATTCTTCAAAAAAGAATCATATCACTTGCGGCGTTGCCGTATCCCCATAGTGGCGCTGAAATAGTAAACCGTATTATAGAAATTTGTGATGTTTTTCATATTCGCGATAAAATTATGGCTATTAGTTTTGATAATGCATCTAACAACAATGTAGCAATTACTACTTTAAAATCTGTATTAAACCCTCCATCTGACAATATTTTTCATGTTAGATGTGCATGTCATATTATAAATTTATGTGTTCAAGATGCATTAAGAATAGCTGATCCATATATAGTTAAAATTAGAAATTGTGTACATTTCATTGCATTAAGTCCAAGCATTTTACAAGAATGGAAAGCTTGGTGTAGGGTTAGAAATGTTCCTTTTAGAAAATTTCCGAAGGATGTTAGACACCGATGGAATTCTACTTTTGATTTACTAAATGTTGTCACCGATTATAAAGCAGTTGTAAATGATTTTTGTATCGCAAAAAATATGGCTAATTTTGAAATTACTCCCCCCGATTAGTTTTTTGCCGAATCTTTATTGAAATTTTTAGAACCTTGTAAAACCGCAACTTTAAAATTTTCAAAAACATATGAATCTACTTCTTGTAGCATTTTTATTGAATTAGTTAGCATGATGCAAACATTTAACGAAATGTTAAATGATACCCATGTTAGTGAGATTGTAAAACCTGCATTTCAAAAATTTTTGAAGTATTATTTTTCTCCTCCTATGTTGATTTGTGTGCTACTGTTATGAATCCTCGTATCAAATTAGAAGGTACGAAGAATTTGATAGAAATATTTTTTGGATATTTAGAGGTAAATGTAGAATTAACAACTGATTGCGCTACTTTTTAGTTCAGTTTGAATCTACGTTAAATAACTTGTATGATTATTATGATAGACGTTTTGCTTCTAGTAGTACAACTTCTGTAGTTAGTTCTTCTTCTAGTAGTTCCAAAGGTAAGGGTAAAAGTAGAATTGGTGATAGAACATTTAGTTTACTTGAACAAATTCAATCTAAAAAACCTAGGACTAATCAACCAAATGAATTAAATTGGTATAACCAACAAGATTCTGAGCCTTTTACTTCTCCACTAGATATTTTACAATGGTGGAAAGAACATGAACACACTTTTAGTATTCTGTCAATTATGGCTAAAGATTTACTAACTCCTCCTGTCTCTACAGTTGCTTATGAGAGTGCATTTTTTACAAGTGGCAGAGTTCTATCTGATTACAGGAATCGGCTGAAGCCCGAGGCGTTAGAGATGCTTGTTTGCACAGAAGACTGGCCGAAGGCTGAAGATAGGACGCAAGGGAAAGCACTATCAAGTTTCACAAGTGGGAGCAACTCGCCCGAAGAACAACAACAACAACAACAACAACAATAGCTTTGATTGTTATGTCAAATTAGAAAACTTGTACTCAATTAAAATTGTATATAACAAATATGTTATTGTATAAAACTTATTTGTGAATTGAATTCTTCATTTCGTTATAAATTGTTAAAATTGTATAACTTAAATTCATATGAATAATATTTCAAAATTTGTTGTCAATTTCACTCTTTCAATCTTATTATTATTATTACGATTTTCATTGTTTATTAGTATTATTACTTACTTAGTATTATAATTATAATTATTATTTTAATTTAAGCTATCCAAATATATATATATATATATATTATTAAACGTGCCAACTCGCGGGTTGACCTGGCCCAACCCGGGTTGAACCCTCAAGGATTCACGGGTTGGGCGGGCCACCCAAACGAAACATCAATCCGGCCCGGTCCGGCCCGGCTAAGTGTACATGCCAATCCTTACGGGTTGGGCCCGGCCCGACCCACTCGACCTGTTCGCCACCCCTAGAGCACATGGCCCTGCAAGTGCAGGCCAATCTATTACAAAAACTACTCGTTCCTACTTAATCATTAAGATGTGGGAGGAGCCGGATCAACACTGCAATTTATTACAAAAAGTACTCTGCCCTTCGCATATCTATCACAAAATAGTCCACCGTATTACAACTTTTTAATTATTTAAGTGATTCTACAGTAGTCAGTAGCTACAAATTAATAATACAATTAAGTATCCACATTATCATTAGGATGTGGGAGGAGGCGGATCAACACTGCAATTTATTACAAAAAGTACTCTGCCCTTCGCATATCTATAACAAAATAGTCCACCTTATTACAACTTTTTAATTATTTAAGTGATTCTACAGTAGTCAGTAGCTACAAATTAATAATACAATTAAGTATCCACATTGTGAAAGGAAGCAAAGAAGTACTCTATCTCTACTACTATAATGGGACAAGGTCTTTGTCCATAATCCAAGCCGTGCAGCGCACGTGCAGGTAATTTTTTTTTTGCCTTTTCCATTCTCCAAATTTCCTCCACGTGCACAGCACGTGTATAATACTAGTAACAATAAAGAGAGAAAAGATTGTGTAGGGTGGTCTAAGTGACTGACCAACTAATCAGAAAGTTATTAACCATCCCAAACCGACAATAGAAACCTCGAATTTTTTCCCAAAATGATCATATTTTTGAAAGTTTTTCCCAAACTGTCCTGCTTTTTTTTTATTCCCTAAACGCCCCACTCGCTTTTTGAAAAAGCGAGTCTGGGATAAATTCCCTCGCTTTTTCAAAAAGTGAGTCTTATGTTGCAAATTTTCAACCTCCAAAGACTCACTTTTTGAAAAAGTGGAGAGAATTATCCCGCACTCGAAAAGCGAGTGTGGACCTTTTTTGCCCAGCAACACTCGCTTTTTCAAAAAGCGAGGGGATTTATCCCAAACTCGAAAAAGCGAGTGTCGATTTGGGGATCCACGCCCGATATCAGATCTCATATTCACTTTATTTCTCTATCTTCCTCCTCCTCTTCCAACCCCGAAACCCTAACCCATCTCTCATCTCAGATTCGTCAAAGTACCACCGAAATTTGTGGATTAACCCATAAAATTGCTTTGGAAACCTTAAACCCAGCTTCCGATAGAGGTTAAAATTTTGGAATTTTGGTATACTTGAAGAGGAAAGCAACTTCAACTATTTGACCCAAAATTCTACGGCAAATTTCTTTTCAAATAATCTTGTGAAGGTATGATGTTTATTGCCCTATTATTTTGTTAATTTCCATAGGTTTTGTTTATGGGTAGAAAATAACTCGTATTTTGGTATAAATTAACGTAGGTATAGATTTGGAGATTCCTATTTGGTTATACTTTGGTGGTGAAATAATTCGTGATCCAAAGATTGGTTGTTATTATAGTGTGTTGGATCCGGAAATAGTTTGGGTACCTCGTACCATTACATTTGAAGAAGTAGTTGAGAAAATATATGAAGTTACTAATTGGGATAGGAATCAATGGAATGTGAAAATTTTAGCTCGATACGCAGCAGGAAGAGGAGATGATCAATATTTTATGACAGTGCCCGTATCTACTGATAATGCTATGAAGTCAATGATTGCTAGGACATTTGATCCCAATTGTTCTTGGTCTGCATTAGAGTTTTATATTCAGCAAATTCAAATTTTGAATACTCAGCCACATGATATTCCTAGTTCAAGCTTCGTAAGGGTGGTACCTACACAGCAGATGAAGTCTAACCCCGCTCAATCTTCACAACCAAATCCACTGTCCTCACAAGAAAACACCTTCACAAATACAACAAATCCGGATTCTACAGATGTTGAGTTGCCACGCCAACCTAGTCCGGTTCCTGACTATGTTCCAAATGACAGTGTATTTGAACTCTTTCAAAATACAGTTATTAACAACACCTTATTAGACGATGATGAAGAAGAGGAAGAAACAGACGATGAAGTTGATGATAGTGTTGTAAATGATGACGGAGACGAAGATGATGATGTAGTAAATGTAAATCCTACGAACAACAGTTCTAATGAAGTCAGAGCTACTTATAGCTACGCCAATGTTGACGCTCATGTTACCGAGGAGATGGTTCAAGGTGCTAGAGTACACCCAGTTCCACAAGAGTCATCTGGTTCATCCAATATAGACAAATTGTACGTTGGCCAGGAGTTTGTAAGTAAGGAGTCGATTCAACAAGCTGTGAAGTTGTATTCTATCAAAAAACATCGTGAATTCGTCACCTTGAAATCTACACCGTCACTGTACACTGTTAAATACAAAATGACACCTAGAAAACGTACCATTGAGGAGATCGTGCAAGGTCCCTCAGGAGTAAGTGATGGTGGCTGCCTTGGAGATTACGAGCAATGGTTCCAAAAGGCGGGACGAATTTTGTGGTGAAGAAGTTAGTTGGGCCTCATACTTGTACGAATCCCACGTTGAATCAGGATCACCGTAAAATTGATTGCAACCTTGTTTGTAATCTGATTGTTGATGTGGTGAAGAAGGATACTGGTTTAACACCGCGGTCAATTATTGAGATAGTAAAAATACAATATAATTATCAGATTTCGTATAAGAAAGCTTGGATAGCAAAACAAAAAGCGATTGAGATGTTGTATGGTACCTTTGAAGAAGCATACACGAAGTTGCCTTTTCTACTGGCAGCAATTCAAGCAGCAAATACAGAAACCGTTGTTCACTGGGATAAATATGAGTCAAGTCCTAGCGAGAAAATATTCAAGGGAGTATTTTGGGCATTTGGTCCTTCGATTGAAGGTTTCAAGTCTTGCAGACCTGTTATTAGTGTTGACGGAACTCACTTGTACAGTAAGTACAAGGATTTTTTGCTAATTGCTGTTTTCCCATATGCGAATGATTGCTTATTTCCTTTTGCATTTGTATTGGTTGATGAAGAGAGTATAAATACGTGGACATGGTTCATGAGTTGCATCTGGTATTATGTCACCGATCGCACTGAGTTGTGTGTTAACTCGGATCGTCATGCTGGTATAATGTCTGCTATGGATTTACAAAATGGTGCTTGGAACGAACCTAATGTATATCATCGTTATTGTATGCGTCATTTTGCTACAAATTTCTTTAGTAAATTTGGTAGCAAGGCATTGCGGAAAAATGCCAAAATTATAGCGTGTCAAAGCCAACCCAAAAAGTTCATGGCCAAACTTGCTGAACTTGAAACCGTCAATGTCGAGGCGGCTAATTAGTTGAAAGAGAAGCCGGTTGAGAAATGGGCACTTTATGCAGATGAAGGTCGAGGATACGGCATAATGACTACGAACCTGTCAGAAGTCTTCAATTCATTCTTGAAAGGCGTCCGTAGTTTGCCAGTAACTGCGATTGTTGAGACGATCTTCTTATGTCTGAACTCTTATTTTACTACTCGTCGACAGGAAGCAAGTAAGTTCTTATCTGAAGGGATGCTTTTTGCTCGAAGAGTAAATGAACTGATCGATAGTCGCCGTGAGAGAGCAAACCGACATGAGGTTACAATGTTCCATCATCAACCTGGAGTTTTTTCCGTGAGAACGGGTATACGCATGGTAAGTGGAGAAATAAAGGGTGGGAATTTGCACACTGTGAATTTGGAAACAAAAACATGCACATGTATGAAATTTCATCTATATCATATTCCATGTTCTCATGGACTGGCAGCTTGTGCATATCGTGCAATCGATCACAAGTATCTGGTTGATAAATTTTACCTTGTAACTTCATTAGCACAAACATACGCTCCCGTGTTTCATCCTATTCTAGATCCAGCATATTGGCCTATTATTGATGGACCAAAACTCGTACCTGATGCTAGTTTGCGACGTAAAAGGAAGGGCAGGCCTAGATCTACAAGAATTCGAAATGACATAGATGTGAGAGATAGGTCAAGTCGTGGTACGGGGATGAAATATTCAAAATGTGGTTTGCATGGACACAATAAGCGGCGATGCATTAATAGTGGAACTCAAAACAATTAACCATTGTTTGCTTGTAATTGTACTTTTTAATTTGGACTTTGTAATTCTACTAAATTATGAAGAAAGAGATTACAAAGTTTTATTTTGAAAAATCAATTGTATCGATTCTTTACGTAAGAGTGTGATTGTTGCTTGATGAGTATTGTAATCTAATATGAAGATTTCATTTTCCTAGACAAGACTCGCTTTTCCGAAAAGCGAGTGTTTTAGATATCTCCTCGCTTTCTCAGAAAGCGAGTCTTTAGCCTGTAGGTTTTTATCAGCAGGCCCAAGACTCGCTTTCTGAGAAAGCGAGTTTGGTACAAAATAACTCGGTGTTTCAGAAAGCGAGTCTTGAGTCCAGTGTTATCCAAAGATCAAGCCTTCTCTGGTTTTCGACTGACCCACACGGTTGCTTTCCGAGAAAGCGTGGAGGTATTGACTAGGCTCACTTTCTCAGAAAGCGAGTCTTGAGTCTGCTTGTAAAAAAGTATACAAACTCAAGGCTCGCTTTCTGAAAAAGCGAGTTTAGTGAAAATAGCCTCGCTTTTTCGAAAAGCGACTATTGAGTGGTTTGTTTTCCAGAGGATTCTGGAAAATGAAAAGCACAACACTCGCTTTTTGAAAAGGCAAGTTGTTTACACCCAGACTCGCTTTTTGAAAAAGCGAGTCTTGGGTCTGTATGCAGAAAACACCAATATTTGATCTCTTGGGGGGACATAAACCCTACACATTTCTCGGGCATCAGTTTCAACCCATTATTCACATCAATTCGACTTCAATAACCTTTCAAGCGTACCCATTTCAACACCATTCCACATTAACCCAACTCTCCCATCTATTTCACTTTCACCAACATCTCAAAAACAATTCCAACCGAACATCACATTCACGCAACCATAAAATTTCACAAAACCATAAAATTAAAACATCAAACTCACACACCCCATACGAAAATTTCGTGCTTCATATATTCCATATTTCAAAGCTTGAGTACATGATTGATACACACAATAAATCACATTAACACATTAAAATTACAAACAATAAATCACATATACAAAATATCAAGACGCTTCACGGGTCAAGGGTGAAGAATGTGGGAGGTCGTCGTTGCCTCTTACCTCATGGTGATGGAGTTTTCTGTGTCACACCGGACATTATTATCGGCTCCTCTTCCTCTTTTTGTTCTGCCCCCTCTACTTAATCTCAGCTTCTTGAACTTCATCCTCTTGTTCTTCCTCATTTCTAGGCCGACGTGGTGGTTTGCGGGCGACTTTCTTCACACGAGGAGCACGTGCACTGGTTCGATGAACGGGAGTGTTTAGAATAGCATCCAAGGTCGCCCCCTCTCCAACAGCATCAGCTTGTGCACGACAGGACGTCAGCATCTTGCGTGCGAAGTCCTTAACCGCATTGGCGACGTTGCTACTCAACCCAGCAGCATATTTTTTGTCCATACTCCAAGTCTGGGTCAGCTACAAAACATAATAAGTTGAAATATTAATTGCAGTAAATGTATATGTAAATCAAAATACTATAATAACTTTGATGAATTTAACAGTACTTAAAAACTTACAGTCGTACGAATAGCCGATGCCTTCGGTTGAAACATAGGTAAGTGCATTGAATGTAGATCTACTGGTTTGGCTGTCGGTCGACGTATCGGTACCACCACACCTGCAGGAGTCTGTCCTGTCGGAGAGATGTATCGCCTTGTCATCCTCCCATACCAGCTTATATTGTTCTCGTGCACGGTTCAATCAAATGGAGGAATGTTCTCAATGATTTCCTCGAACCTGTGTAGATTCCATCTCTCCACATATGTCGAGAAGCTAGCGGCCCAATTATGTCCTGATTGACGACCCATTTCAGTGATTGCATGCATGTCCGCATTAAATGGTTCGGCAACAGGAATCGTCTGCTGTAGACCAAACTGTCGAAGCACTCTGTTGACATAATAGAACTCAACTGTGCTAAAGTTGATCAAAGGTGCTTTCGTCAGCCACAGATCACGCCTATACAGGGAAATAGGCGGCAGTCGAGCTAGACGCGCTTCCGTGTAGGACATCCACACTACGCAATTATCTGCCAACCTGTCCAACTCATTACGGAAGTGGGTCAGGCACCTGTTGGGGTTGGCATTCCAAGTAAGGTTACCGGACCAGTACACACCAAGAGGAGGTAGCATGTGCTGGTCCTCGGAGAGATGGATCCAGTGGGGTGATTGCTTTCGCACTACAGGACGACCCACGTGGATACGCTCCTAACTCCACACTTGAAGCAGTATCATCGGTCCATTCATTTGCACGGAACCGAGACTACACAGGCACAAACTCCTGTAGAGGGATGCTAAGGCGACACTACCCCAACTGTACTGACGACTCGTCCTAGATCTGCAATCAGCGGGAGCTACATCAAGGGGACAGAGTGTCCGCTGGAATTAGGGAACAACACCCCTCCAAACAGTGTCAGAATGTAGGCCCTGGGTAGCAATGAACCTCCTCATCAGTCGAATCATCTCTCAATCGGTTCTTGAATTTTTCCTTTAACCACTTCAACGAATCTGTTTTCCATTCACTGCTCCGGTCTCCACTTCGACACCGAGATATTGTTCCACTAAATATGTCGGGTCAAAGTCCATTGATCCTGTCACTGCCTGCCCATCTACCGGAAGGCCGGTGAGTACTGAAACGTCCTGCAACGACACAATCATCTCCCCAACTGTAAGGTGGAAGCTGTGTGTTTCAGGGCACCATCTCTCAAGGAGTGTTGTAAGCAGTGGCTGATCGCACTTGATGGAGCTCATCAGTGCAATACCGTACAGTCCGCAATCCCTTAAGATCTGGTGAATCCGTGGGTGCATAGGTAGTGGATGACCCCACGGAATGTACACTCCTTCGAATCGCCTTCCCACACATCTCTCGAACGATGCTGCGACTGAAGAGTAAGAAGAGTGGGGTCGAGGGGACCTAGACCTCCATGGGGAATAGTAGATGAAGAAGGGGCCAGAGAAGAAGTACCTGCCACATTTGGGTTACTTGGGACCTGTAAAACAACAACAATATTTACATCAGCAGAGAAACATAACATTTAATTGTATGATAATGGAGAAATCGAATTTAGAAAATTATAAGCTTACATTAGTACGTGTGGTACCACCATGACGACCACCACGTCCACCGTGAGGAGGTGGGCCGAAAGATGTACGTGGTCCATCGCCACAATTAGGTCTACTACTAGATCCTACCTCCACATTTCCCATCATCCGTGCCATTTTTTTAAAAATAGAGTATCCTACAACTAAAAGCAATCGTTATTAACATGACCAAAATGTATAACCAACAAATATAGAACACATACGAACATACAATTATTAATAACTATATCCAAAATTTACCTACAAATTCTACAATTATCCACTTTTTAAAACTAATACAACTCCACCTCCACCGACACTATCCAAATTTGACACCCAAATTATCCCGAAATATTATCCCGATTTTTCCACAATATCAACACTATGCATATTGTACCTCCAATAAAATAAACCAATTTCTAACTAAATAATTCTAAATATATATACAACATTAAAAAATATAGAGTTTGAGAAATATACCACAATCTTTAGGCAAGATGCGAACCACGACAATCACCCCCAAATCGTTCACCCCCTAATTTGAAGAATGCCACGAAAATCACCACCAAAATCGAAAGAACCAAGAAAAACGAAGTGGCCAATTGAACGGGGATGAGATAATGAAGATTTTCGGAGTGATTCGACAACTAATTTGATGAGTTAAGGGCTTAAATCGAGGCTTATCGATAATGGGTTAGGGTTTCGCGAGCGAAGAGGAGAAGGAAATGAGAGAAAGTGAGATCTGTTTGCGAGGGGGGTTTAAGTCCCAAACGACACTCGCTTTTTGAAAAAACGAGTGTGAGATAATTCTCCCCGCTTTTTCAAAAATCGAGTCTTGGGAGGTTGAAAATTTGCAACTTAAGACTCACTTTTTAAAAAAACGAGGAGATTTATTCCAGACTCGCTTTTTTAAAAAGCGAGTGGGGCGCTTAGGGAATAAAAAAATAAAAGCAGGGCAGTTTGAAAAAAACCTTTCAATTTTGGAAAAAAATTCAGAAACCTCTTCCTTTAGTCAACAGTAGATGCACGGGCTTGGATATATACGCCTTGTCATTCTTACTAAGCACGGAAATTTATACATTATAAAATTAGGTACCTAACTTGGACGCCAACAACATTTACTTGAAGTGCATTAAAGAGGCCTAAGAATGTGGCATTGTTCACATAAGATTCAGAGAGAGTAATAGAAATGATTAATATTAATTCAAGCAGCATATTTTTTTAGAGTAATGCTTTAGCCACTACCAATTTCACTATCATTTCCTTCACTATCTAGGTGGCATACTCCTATTGGAGAGTTCTCCTACCTACTCTATCATCGCCTACCTATTGGAGTGTGCCACCTAAGATAGTGAAGAGAAATGTAGTGAAATTGGTAGTGGCTCTAGCATTACTCATTTTTTTAAGTCCGAGCCATACACAATTTCCTCTGAACATAAATGGAACATCCACCTTCAGTAGGGAGCTTGAAGGAATTCCTAAGAATGTCAGGTTAAGAACTGCATCAGTTCCCAAGAGTAGATGCGACTACCGGTCCAAAATAGTTTTTTTTTTTTGAGAAAAAAAGTGACATCGTCTCCGCTTTATTAATAGAAAATTAACGATGCAAATTGTACAGAAATGTTATATCAATCCCTTCTTAAACGGAACAGTGGAGAATAATTACAAAGCTTAGCATACATCCCTAACTAGTTCCTTCCTAGCTAAACTTACAGACGCTACTTCTGTACCATGTTCTCCCAGCTATCACTCTCAATAGTAATAAGGATTCCCCACAAGTCTGATATGGGATTCAAAAAACCTCCTAGAAATCACTCTACCCCTGAAACTCTCTCCACATTCTCCCAAACGTCCACATTGGCAATAACCACATACACCATCTCTTGCTGGCATACTAACTCCTCTCCCCACGACATTGTTGTCGTGTATCCGCCAATCCAACCCCACCGCAACGCCGTCTTTCGATTGCGTCAAATCCAGCTCTCAACAGTAGTCGTTGTTCTCAACCGAAACTGAGCCGCTTGAACTCGCCGAGCACTCCACAAAAAGTAATTTGAATTTCAACCTAACTAGTTTGAACTTCAAATTGCCCCTGAACAATCTCCTCACACTCCTTGCTTGAAATTTGAATTTCAAAAATCTATGTTAAAATTCAAAAATCAAGGAATCTCCCCCTCCTCCACTCCTCCAATTCAAATTTGAATTTCGAACCCTAACTCTAAATTCAAATTTGAGCATCACAATCATTATTCGAAATTCAAAATTTGAATTTCAAAATCAGTCTCTCAGCTTCCACCATCGTCGATTTCATGTTCACCTCCACTCCTCCAAGAATTCTCGTCGTACGCATCCCGTCGTCAGCTCCGCCGTATCTCCAATGATGCCACTCTTGACATCACCGAAATGCGCCTCCTCACACAGCGACGCTCTCTGCGCCCTATGTCCAACCAAGCCCGACTCCATACCTTATCGAGCCCAACTCTATTTGGGAACTCAATAAGCTAAAGCACAACCTCCAGCTAGCTACGCGATTGTGCCACTCCGACGAACGCTAGAACGAGCCTCGATGCGCTCTATCCCGATAATAACACCACTAACCCTCCTACCACTCCTTCCCCTAAAAGTCTTGAGGAATTTCAAAATCTAAGTAGAAATTCTCCAATTCTGATTTTGCATTTCAAAAACATTAATTTGAAATTCAAAATTCAAAATTTCAACCCAATCTCCTCCTCCATCTAATTTGAAATTCAAAACCCTAATTCAAATTTCAAAATAGAGAGTCAGTCCTGGCTCCTCATCTCCACTCCGGCTTCGGCGTTTACTCCGACCGTCGTCACGCTCCGATGATTCCCACATGGGCTCACCACGATGAGCTCCTCGGCACCGCAGCGCTCTCTGCTTCCGCTACCGAGCCAAGCCCATCTGTAGCCGTCGTCGATCTAAGCCCAAACTGGATACACGACGAAGCAAGCCCTCCTCCACTTGCTATCCCCCATCTCTGCGCCATTCCGATAAGCAATGGAGCCCAACCCCAACGAAACCCTCCAAGCCTCCCAATCCCCTCACTGACAGCCTTCAATACCATCGACGAAGCACAAACCCCAACCAAATTCACCTCTCCCGTTTCTCCTCTAGGGCGGCGCCGCTCCCGCCGTCGTCCCAGTCCTTGTCAAGGCGACCCCTTCGCTGCGCCGTTGACTCCACTCCGGCACTGCTCAACTAACATCGACCCAGATCGATGAAGGCACCATACGAGCGCACCTCAGCTGGTGGGGGGGTGGGGGGGGGGGGGGGGGACGAGGGAGTCCTCCCCCCTTCTTGATCGGGGTTCGTCTTTTTTTTTTCTTCTTTTTGGAGTTTTTTTTTTTGGAGAACTTCTCTCTCTAGTTTTTCTGAAGAGAAACCCTTTTTTATTTTAATATAAGTTACGGGTCCAAAATAGTTACCATGTTAGATGTTCACAACAGTAAATACCAAATCAGTCAAAACTATAATGTCTGATGTAATCTATGTTAGTATTAATAAATGATAATTTCTGATGTAATCTATGTTATAAATGAAGATTTTATGCTATGTAAGAGCAGTCGTTGAATGTAAAATCTGGATAATATGGATAAATGGAAATAAGAATCACAGTTTTGCTGCACTCGTTTAAAGCTATATTTTAGTTATCTATATTAAAATAATAAGCGACGGCACATGAAGTGCCGTCTGAGGAAAAAAATTAAAAAAAATAATAAATTATGTGGGACGGCACTTGAAATGCCGTCGGAGCGCGAAAAATAAAAAATAATTTGTTTTAATGGAGGGACAGCACATGAAGTGCCGTTGGAGAAAAAAAATAATAATAAATAAAAAAATGGAAAGAAAGCACGGACGGCACATGAAGACCTGTGTGGAATTTTTTGGTCATTTTTCAATTTTTCCAAAATTAAGAAAATATTTCAGTAATTACAAAAATATTACAAAAAATTACGAAAACATTTCAGAAATTGCAAAAAAAATTAAAAATTGCAAAAACATTTTTCAAAAATTGCAAAAAAAATTAAAAAATACAAAACCCCCCGAACGGCACTTCAAGTGCCGTCCGAGGATTTTGGGGAGCGATGGGATTTTTTTAATTGAAAAAAAAATTAAAAAATCAAAGGACGGCACATGAAGTGCCGTCCGAGGAATTTAGGGGATTTTTTAATTGAAAAAAATTATAAAAAATCAAGCGACGGCACTTGAAGTGCCGTCGCTCAAATATCGATAAAAGCTATATCGATTCTCATTTATAGCAATCGACTGTAGCAAATTATCGATAATATGGATATTTGGCAAACGAGTGCAGCGATTTTTTTAGCTAAATATCTATATTATCGATGTATAGCAAACGACTGCATATGCTCTAATATATCATATACAGTGTTGTGTAATGCAAGTAACTGACATGAATCAAGCAAATAAGAGCGTGTCTGTTTTCTTGCAAGTACCACTAAGAATATTAAATTCATTGCCAACATTGCATCTAATCATTACCAAATTATTTTATTCAAATACCATTTCCCTCCTAATTAACACTAAAATTTTGAGGGAAATTATATTTGAATCAAAAAGTTTGAAGAGAATGATTGGATGCAATGATGATAAATAATTTATATTCTTGGTTGCATTTGCAAGGAACCAAACACAACCTAAACGTTTATAGACCGCAAGAAAAGTATAAGAGAGAACGTAACGTTACTATCCTTATGCAAATTTTGCAATGAAAAATATTTTAGAGAGACAACTGAATTTGCATTAATTAAAAAAAAGAAGTATTAGAGAGATGAAACCTCATTTTATCTTATGGTTCTTGTTAGATATTATGTTATATATTTAGTCTCATATCGGATTATGTATTAGTTTAGTATTTAGTTTCGTCCTATATATAAAAAATATTATACTTAGTTATAATCAATCCAATAATCCAATAATATTGTCCAATCTCTCTGTTAACCTTAACCGTCCGTCAGTGGCCGTTATATCAGATGGATGTGAAGAATATCTTTCTTCATGGTGCTTTATCTGATGTTGTTTTCATGCATATCCCACATGCGGATTTCAATCAGAGTTCACATGAGCACTTTATGTTTATGTGGTCGACACCGCAGGGAAGGGTACTTCTACTATTATATTATTGATGATGTGATCATTACTAGAGATGACTCTGCACATATTGCATCCACCCAGAAATACCTTCACCAGCAGTTCCATATGAAAGACATTGGCAGACTACGCTACTTTTGGGTCTAGAGATTGCCCATGGATCTCGAGGATACTGATTTCTGAACAGAAATACACATCAGACATTGTCTCCGCTACATGTCTCTCTGACAGTCGATCAGCTGATACTTTCTTAGAGCTTCACGTGAAGCTTCGTCCCACAATGGTGAGCTTCTTCCCGGTCCCACCAATTACAGACAGATTGTTGGAAAACTGGTCTACTTATGCATGACCAGATCGGATATTGCTCATACAATCAGTTTGTTTCCACTCTTACATCAGTTCACTACATTGCTATTCTTCAGATCCTCAGATATCTTTGGGGTACTATCACTCGCTAATTATTTATATCATCTACATCTAAACTGGAGTTTAGTGCATATTTTGATTCAGATTGGGAGGGTGATCCTGCTACCAGACGATCTACCACATGTTTTTGTCTATTTCTTGGTAATTCGTTGATCTCATGGAAAAACAAGAAATATGCAGTTGTTGCATGTTCTTCCACAGAAGTTGAGTACAGAGTGATGACAACTATTACTAGAGAGATTGTTCATGTTCGTTGGTTATTATCAGATATGAGTATCACTCTTACAAGAGCTACTTCTCTTCATTGGGATAACCAGAGTGCATTGCACATTACAAGCAACCCGGACTTTATGAGCAAACGAAGCACATAGAGATTGGTTGTCACTATGTTCGTGAGTGTTTTGAAGCATGGACTATTTCACTTCATTCTGTTACATCTTCACAACAGACAACAGACTTTTTCACCAAATCCCACACTGTTCAGAGGTTTCGATACTTGGTGAGCAAATTCACACTGTTCGACCACCGTAAGTTTGAGAGGGGGTGTTAGATATTATGTTATATATTTAGTTCCATATCGGATTATGTATTATTTTAGTATTTAATTCTCTCTTATATATAGGAGATATTGTACGTAGTTATAATCAATCCAGTAATTCAATATTTTTCAATCTCTGTGTTAACCTTAACAGTTCTAAGAAAAAGAATAACTAAAGTGTGTGCATAAAACTAAGACTAAGATTCAACAAAAGGAGAAAATAGTTATAAAATGCGAACGACTCGCAACAACACAAGTTATTATTATTGCATGGTAATATTTTCATATTTGATTTAAATTGAAAAAGAAAGCTATAGCTATATATGTAAAACAGAAGCTCATGATGAAAAATGACAAAAGCATACACTCAATTAAAAATTAACAACAAAAGTGTGTAGTCACAACGAAGAACTAGTCTCATACTCTTAAAAACAACAAACTGAAGCAATCCAAATATCGAAGAATTTTTTCCCAAAACGCCCCATTTTTGCAAAGTTTTTCCCAAACCGCCCTACTTTTTTTTTTAATTCTCAAAGCGCCCCACTCGGTCTCTCAAAGACCGAGTCTAGTGCGAATAGACTCGGTCTTTGAAAGACCGAGTCTTGCGCTTTGAAAAGTCAAAGAGCAAGACTCGGTCTTTCAAAGACCGAGTCTATTTGCACTAGACTCGGTCTTTGAGAGACCGAGTCTTTACTCTGCGTTTTTTAAAGCGCAGATCCCCTTTCTTTCTTCTTCTTCTTCTCGACTTTAACCTACTCTATTTCTCTAACCCATCTTCCTAAATCTAGGGCGACCTCCTACCCACAAAATCTAATCTTAATCTAAATATATACACCAATATCTTCCTAACCCTCTAACCATCTCCACTATAACAACCCAAAACCCTTATTTTGAAAGATCCATTTTTCTGATTTTTGCTAAATTTGGAGCGGATCGCAACTTCAACTCTTTTAACGAAATCTATACGGCTCTGTTCTTGACGCTTGTGAAGGTATGATGAATATTGGCCTTTAATTTTCTGAAATTTGGTATAGATTTTGTTTGCCTTTAGATAATAACTCGCATATTTTAATAAATATACCTAGGTATGGATCTTGAGATTCCTATTTGGTTATACTTTGGTGGTGAAATTATTCTTGATCCAAAGATTGGTAGTAGTTATAGTCATTTGGAACCGGAAATAGTTTGGGTACCCCGTACCATTACATTTGAAGAACTAGTTGAGAAAATCTATGAAGTTACTAATTGGGATAGAAATGAATGGAATGCGAAAATTTTAGCTCGATACGCAGCAGGAAGAGGAGGTGTTCAGTATTTTATGACAGTGCCCATACCTATTGATAATGCGCTGAAGTCATTGATTGCTAGGACATTTGATCCGAATTGTGCTTGGTCTGTATTAGAGTTATATATTCAGCAAATTCGAGTTGTAACTCCTCAGCCACATGATATCCCCAGTGCAAGCTTCATACGGGTAGCACCTACACAGCAGTCGATGCCTAACCCCGATAAATCTTCACAACCAAATCCGGTATCCTCACAAGAGAACACCTTCACAAATACAACAATTCCGGATTCCGTAAATGTTGAGCTGCCACGCCAACCAAGCCCGGTTCCTGACTCTGTTCCAAATGACAGTATGTTTGAACTCTTTCAAAATGCAGTGATTAACAACAGCTTATTAGATGATGATGAAGAAGAGGAAGAAACAGACGATGATGAAAGTCTAGAAAGTGATGATGGAGAAGAAGACGATGATGTAGCTAATGTAAATCCTTCGAACAATAGTTCTAATGCAGTGAGAGTTACTGATAGGTATGCTAATATTAACGCTCATGTTACGGAGGAGATGGCTGAAGCTGCTAGAGTTCCCCCATATCCACAAGAGTCTTCTGGTTCATCCAATGTAGACGAATTTTACGTTGGACAGGAGTTTGTTAGTAAAGACTCCCTTCTGCATGCTGTGAAGGTATATTCTATCAAGAAACATCGTGAATTTGTCACATTGAAAACATCACCGTCACTATACACTGTTAAATGTAAAAAGGCACCTAGAAAACGTACAATAGAGGAGATCGTACAAGGTCCCCCAGGAGTAAGTGATGGTGGATGCCCTTGGAGATTACGAGCTATTGTTCCAAAAGGAGGGAGAAATTTTGTGGTGAAGAAGATAGTCGGCCCGCATACTTGTACGAATCCCACGTTGAATCAAGACCACTGCAAAATTGATGCTAACCTTGTCAGTAATTTGATTTTGGGTGTGGTGAAGAAGGATATTGCTGTATCACCAGGGGCAATTATTGAGATTGTGAAAATAGAATATAATTATCAGATTTCATATAAGAAAGCTTGGAAAGCAAAACAAAAGGCAATTGAGAGGTTGTACGGTACCTTCGAAGAAGCATACACGAAGTTGCCTTTTCTACTAACAGCAATTCAATCAGCAAATCCAGGTACCGTTGTCCACTGGGACAAATTTGAGTCTAGCCCCAGCGAGGAAACATTCAAGGGAGTATTTTGGGCATTTGGTCCTTCGATTGAAGGTTTCAAGTCTTGCAGACCGGTTATTAGTGTAGATGGAACTCACTTGTACGGTAAGTACAAGGGTTGTTTGCTAATTGCTGTTTCCCCGGATGCGAATGGTTGCTTATTTCCTTTTGCATTTGCATTGGTTGATGGAGAGAGTATAAACACGTGGACATGGTTTATGACTTGCGTCCGGCATTATGTCACCAATCGCACTGAGTTGTGTGTTATCTCGGATCGTCATGCTGGTATATTGTCTGCTATGGATTTGCAAAACGGTACTTGGAATGAACCGAATGGATTTCATCGATATTGCATGCGTCATTTTGCCACAAATTTTTTTAGTAAATTTGGTAGCAAGGCATTGCGCAAGAAGGCCAAAAGTATAGCTTGTCAACACCAACCCAAAAAGTTCATGGCCAAACTCGCCGAACTTGAAACCGTCAATGTCGAGGCGGCTAACTGGTTGAAAGAGAAACCGGTTCAGAAATGGGCACTTTATGCAGATGAAGGTCGACGATATGGAATGATGACTACGAACCTGTCAGAATGCTTCAATTCAGTACTGAAAGGAGTCCGTAGTTTACCAGTAACTGCAATTGTTGAGACGATTTTTTTACATCTCAACTCTTACTTTACTACTCGTCGACAGGAAGCTAATAAGCTATTATGTGAAGGGAAATTTTTTGCTAAACGAGTACAAGATGTAATTGATATTCGCCGTGAAAGAGCAAATCAACATGTGGTTACAATGTTTCATCATCAGCCTGGAATTTTTTCCGTCAAAACTGGTATACGCATGGTAAATGGAGAACGGAAGGGTGGGAACTTGCACACCGTGAATTTGGGTACGAAAACATGCACATGTATGAAGTTTCATCTATATCATATTCCCTGTTCTCATGTATTAGCAGCCTGTGCTTATCGTGCAATCGATCACAAGCCTTATGTTGATAAATTTTACCTTATCACGTCATTAGCACAAACTTGGGCTCCTGTGTTCAGTCCTATTCTAGATGAAGCATATTGGCCTACTATCGACGGTCCACGACTTGTACCAGATTCTAGTTTGCGACGGTCACGGAAAGGCCGGCCTAAATCCACGAGAATACGCAACGATATGGATGTGAGAGATAGTTCTAGCAGGGGTACAAGAATGAAATGTTCAAGGTGCGGGTTGGAAGGACACAACAAGCGTCGATGTACTAACATAGCATCTCAAAACAGTTGAAATTTCATTTTGTGTTTCCTATTGTGTTTGTAATATTTATTTCGAAATGAACACTTAGTTTGGATAGTTGTGGTGAAGTGGTTGTTTAGTTGTGGTGAAGTGAGTCTTGTTGCTGAGGTGTGGTGAGTCTTGTTGCTGAGTTGTGGTGAATTTTGGTACTAAGTTGGTTTGTTGTTTGGTATTTTGAAGTGGTTTATTAGTTGTTTTGTATTTTGGTACTAAGTTGGTCAAGTGGAAGAAGCATATTGATCAGTTTTATATTTTGTTGTTGTGGTTTGTTGTGATTTTGAGTTGTTGGATGGGAATTTTGAGATGTTTGTTCAGGCATTTGAAGAAGAGGTTGTTGTTTTGAAAGATTGAAAAACACTCAAATTCTGGCTGTAGCTAAAAAAAATTCACAGCAACAAGACTCGGTCTTCCAAAGACCGAGCCTAGTACAACTAGACTCGGTCTTTCAAAGACCGAGTCTTGTTGCTGTGTCTTTTTTTGGTATCAGACTCAAGACTCGGTCTTCCAAAGACCGAGTCTAGTTGTTCTAAGCTCGGTCTTTGGAAGACCGAGTCTTGATTCTGATAAACTCCAGAGCCCAACAAGCTCTCTGGAAGATTGAAAACAACACAGTCGGTCTTTGAAACACCGCTCTAAAAACACCTAGACTCGGTCTTTCAAAGACCGAGTCTTCAATGTGTGAAGTTTTGATTGAAGACTCGGTCTTTGAAAGACCGAGTCTAGGTGTTTTTAGAGCGGTGTTTCAAAGACCGACTGTGTTGTTTTCAAACTTCCAGAGAGCTTGTTGGGCTGTGGAGTTTATCAGAATCAAGACTCGGTCTTCCAAAGACCGAGCTTAGAACAACTAGACTCGGTCTTTGGAAGACCGAGTCTTGAGTCTGATACCAAAAAAAAGACACAGCAACAAGACTCGGTCTTTGAAAGACCGAGTCTTCTCGCTGTGTCTTTTTTTTGGTATCAGCCAAATGCTGAGTGTTCTAAACACTTTGCAAAACAACCACCTCTTCTTCAAATACCTGAACAAACAACTCAATATTCCCATCCAACCACCTCTTCTTCAAATGCCACAACAAACCACAACAAACCATTGAACAGAAGATTAATAAACTGAAGATTAATAAACCACAACAAACCATTGAACAGAAGATTAATAAACTGAAGATTAATAAACCACAACAAACCATAACTCAATATTCCTCTTCTTGAAATACCAAATTCTACAAAATCACAACAAACCACAACTCAACAAAACTCACTTCACCACAACTCAACAACCACTTCTTGACACACCAATATCACCACTCCAACAATTTCAACCACATCAACAATTTTAATAACTTCAACTCAAACAGAGGAACATTTCAAAAATACTACATCAACACAGCTACAAGATCAGCAACCAAGTTAAAAAAATAAAAAAACAACATTAAAAAAAACTACATTAAAAAATACTACATTAAGAATACTACATTGAAAATACTACATTAAAAAAACTACAAAATCAAAATAATTAAAAATATTACATCAAGGGTCTGGTGTGAAGAAAACTAGGGGTCTTCTGTGTCGTCTATGACGATGGGGAGTTGCCTGTGTCAGTGCAGACAACGGGATCTCCGGCTCTTCTTCAATCTCATTCCCAACGAGCTGTTCTTCATCACCTTGTGCTTCAATATCAGGGTCTGCTTCTTGTTCGTGTTCCGAATCACTTCGAGGTTGAGGTGGCGGCCTATGAACAGTTCTCTTTCGTCGTTGACCGGTACGACCGCCGGTTCGATGTGTGGGGGTCCTAAGTATCGCATCTAATGTTGCGCCCTCCCCCACAAGATCAGCTTGTGCACGGCAACACGATAACATCTCCCGTACAGTAACCTTCGTCTGATCGGCGATGTTGCTATTTAGCATATGAGCACATTTCTTGGCAAGGGACCAAGTCTGGGTCAACTGAGAAACATGAAAGGTTCAATTAGATGCACATAAATATATAAAAACATATTGATATATAAATTTTGAAAATTTAAAACGAAACATTAAAACTTACAAAGCCACGAATAGCGGATCCCTTTGGTTGGTACATCGGCAACCTCACCGAATGCTCATCTACTGGTTCGGTCCCTGGTCGACGTATCGGTACAACGACTCCGGCAGGAGCCTGCAACGGTGGGAAATGAACCGTCTAGTGACTCTCTCGTACCAAGACAAGTACACACCATGCAAGGAGAGGTCAAAAGGTGGGGTGTCAACGATGATTTCTTCGAAACGGTTAATGTTCCATCTCTGAACGTATTCGAAGAAGCAAGTGGCCCAGTTGTGTCCCGGTGTACGGCCCATTCCAGTGATGTTATGCATCTCGGCATTGAATGGCACGGTAACTGGAATCCCCTGGTGCAGACCAAACTGCCGTAAGACCCTATCGGGGTAGTAGAACTCAACAACCCCGAAGTTGATTAGAGGTGCTTTCGTGAGCCACAAATTACGCCTGAACGTACAGATAGGTGGCAGCCGAATCAATCGCTCCTCTGTGTACGGGGTCCACACCACACAGTCGGCGGCCAACCTGTCCAACTCGTCGCGGTAGTATGTCAAGCACCTGTTGGGGTTGGCCGTCCATGTCAGTTTTCCTGTCCAATACACACCAATCGGAGGTAGCATGTCTATATCTTCAGAAAGAACTCTCCAATGTTGGGACTGGATCCGTACTACGGGCCGACCTACGTGAATCCGTTCCCAACTCCATATCTGCAGTAGAATTAGAGGTCCATTCATCTGGTTCGAACCTATACTGCACAGACACAGACTCCGATACAGTGCCGATAGAATTACACTGCCCCAACTGAAACGGCGGATCCTACCTATATCGGCGATTAGGGGCAAGAACATCAGTGCTACGGTATTCCCGGTTGAGTTTGGAAACAGGACCGTGCCGAATAGCGTTAGAACATATGCCCTAAAGTAGCACTCCACCTCCGCTGCAGTTGAAGCGTCATTCAATCTATCTTTGAACGTATCCTTCAACCACTTTAGGCGGATAAATTTCCCATTTATCGCGCCAGCTTCCACTGCAACCCCTAGGAACTCCTCCACGAGATACACGGGATCGAAGTCCATCGATCCTGTCACTGCCTCTCCATCGATTGGAAGCCCGGTTAGTATAGCAACGTCTTGTAAAGTCACCGTCATCTCCCCGACTGGCAGGTGAAATGAGTGTGTCTCGGGCCTCCATCGTTCAAGCAGTGCTTCGAGAAGTGGACGATCGCACTTGATGGATGTCATCATGGAAATACCGTAGAACCCACAATCTCTAAGCAACTCGTGTATGCGTGGGTGCACAGGTAGCGGATGCCCAGTCCTAAAACGGCACTCCGTAGCCTCGCCGTTCCAAACATACTGCGATCGATGCATCGGCTGGAGAGTGAGAAGTGAAGGGTCGAGTGGTCCGGGGCCTGCAGGAGGGATGTATGAAGACGAAGGGCCCGCCTCATTTGGATTGAATTCAACCTATATAACAATAACATTTACATCAGTAGACCGAAAAATATAATACAATTCTATTAGAATCAACATTTAATTACTTACATTAGTAGCATCGGTAGAAGCACGACCACCACGACGACCACGACCACGATCACGTCCACCGCGATTACGTGGAGGTCTACTACTTTCTCCTACCTCCATGTTACCCCTTGTGCGTGCCATTTACAGTAGACTACAAATCCTACAAGTTCAACAAAAATGTTATTAACTACACAAAAGCTAGATATAAAAACAAATTATATATAACAAAGCCGTTCATTCTCTAATTTTAGCAAAACACTAAAGTATAACAAATTCAACAAATTCTATACATAACCTAGACTCTATAAAATTCTAAAAAACTAGATTCAACACATACTATATGGAATTATATACAAAATTGATTCAACAACAAAATTCTATTCAACAAGGTTTCAATAACTCTATCAACTCTTTCAACAAAATTTTATACAAAATTGAACTCTTTCAACTCAATATTTCTTTCAACTCTTTCAACAGAATTCTATTCATTCCAACTTCAACTCTTTCAACTCTTTCTTTTTGAAAATCAATAACTCAACAAAATTTGGGTATTAATACTAAAATTAACTCAACTATTTCTTCAACATATACCATCATCGTCAAAGTCTTTCCATGTAATATTATGCTTATATCATTATAAACACCATAATATTTCAGTTTTTTCCGACAGAATTAACACACCCAATGCATCCATCACCCAATGCACATACTGATACTTCAAATATCAGGAAGTGCTCACTATTTGTTTTTTAACATCAATAACTCAACTCTTTCATTTGGAACATCAATGCTAAGCAAAATTAACAGTGAAAATAACATCAATAAACTAATGAACTAGAATTTGGAAGATAATTAAATGTGTTTGTTTGGAACATAAATTCATTTGGAACATATCTGTACAAGTGAGTTCCATCTACACTAATTGGAAGTGAGTTTATTGATGTCCCCATAATTGTACAAGTGAGTTCCATTTGGACAAGTGAATTTCTTCAAGTGAGTTCCATCTAATGAACTCACTTGTACAGATGGAACTCACCCGCGAAACAAACAGCAAAATTCATTTGGAACATCAATAAACTCAACTCCTACTAATCTACTTTGTCAACAATAAGTCAAATTCAACTAATGAACTTCACAATAGCATCAACACTAACACAAATTTTGCTTAGGAAATGCTTAAGAAATATACCTAACAAGTGGGAGAATCCGAAGACGAAGACGAAATTGGCAAGAAGAGCTTGACCAGTACAACCGAAATCTTCCAATTATGGGTATTCGGGGTTTAGGGTTTAAAGAAAGAATCGATTTTGGGGAATAGGATTTAGTAAAATCGAAAATGAATTAGAAAGTAATTGTTTTGGGAAGTTCAACATTCGATTAAGAGAGTAATCGAACGGAAAAGTAGAGAGTGCGACGGATTCGTTGAGGGAAAGAGCGAAAAGAAAAAACAATCGAAAGTGAAGAAGAAGAAGAAGAAAGAAAGGGGATCTGCGCTTTAAAAAACGCAGAGTAAAGACTCGGTCTCTCAAAGACCGAGTCTAGTGCAAATAGACTCGGTCTTTGAAAGACCGAGTCTTGCTCTTTGACTTTTCAAAGTGCAAGACTCGGTCTTTCAAAGACCGAGTCTATTTGCACTAGACTCGGTCTTTGAGAGACCGAGTGGGGCGCTTTGGGAATTAAAAAAAAAAGTAGGACGGTTTGGGAAAAACTTTGCAAAAATGGGGCGTTTTGGGAAAAAATTCAATATCGAAGGTCTCAACTCTCAGCCCAACTAACCAAAGGCGAAAACTAATTAAGTCCTTAACTCCCCTCCCCTCCCCCACTCCCCCCCCCCCCCCCCCCCCCCCCACCCACACACACACACAAAACAACCAAAAAAAAGTCATCGATCCCTATTCCTCTCCTATTGATCCTCATCTTTGACCTTGATGTTAAAGTATCATCCTATTACAAGTCCATTGAAAACAACCCTCTTCCCTTTTGATGTGCCATGAGATGTCTTTGCGTTATTTCCATGACTTGGATTGCTCCCATGGCATTTTCAACGTCTATCAATTGTCAATTGTTCTTTAGGAAAATCTCATCATCGTCCTCATCTCTGAATCAATATCTTTCTTTTTTTTATTATTGTAAACGGTGGGTGAATCCCCGCATTTCATTAAAAAGCTTTTAATCAAACAAACAACCAAACAAAATGTAATGATATTCATGTATCCCAATAGTTAGGCTATGAGACTCAATACCCACAAAAAAAGAGAACCCATCCCATACAAGATAATCCCTCCACCTAAAAAAACGAAATAATTACAGATAATACCAAAAAGTTAAATAAAGGGGGACCAGTCCACACAACCACGGGTCCTGAACACCGCCTGTCGATCACTCCCTTCCCGGTGTCCCTTCCCTTTCCTCTGATTCAGCTTCGTAGGTTGAGTCACTGATATCTGCGTACATTTCCTTGATTTTCTTTGTAGAGTCTGCACCTGCTGTTTGAGACCAGAATTTGATATTAGCAATAATCTTAAATAACAGTTGCTGATGCATGATGTGACTGTGAGTAGGTCTGAAAATCCTATTATTTCTTTCTAACCATATCCCCCAACAGATAGCTGCTACCCCAATCCCCCATATGTCCCTATATTGACGTTGTAATTTAGCGTCCCTCCAAACCCCCCAGGCATCGCCTACTGTCTCAGGTAACGGGCCGTTGATTCGTAACCTGTACAACAGGTCCCCCCATATTGGTCTCGCAAAGTTGCATTGCAGGAAGAGGTGGTCCACCGTTTCGTTGTCAAGCTGACACATGACGTAATTAGTCGGGCCCTGCCACTTACGCTTGACCAAGTTGTCCCGAGTGAGGATGAAGTTGCGACTAACCAACCAGTTAAACGTCGGAGGGACTTTAGTCCTCCAAATCTTCTCATTTGTCCGAACCTCCCCATCATTGAGCCATTTGTAAGTGGACCTAACCGAGTAGACTCCATCGTCCCCTCCCGCCCAATGTGTCCTGTCATTTTGGTCTTCACAATTGGGCTTCCAATCTTGTAGGAAAGAGATCAGTTCCTGCTTCTGTCTTTTGGCCTCCGTGTTTAGTCGCCCCGAGATTCTTGGCTTCCATCTAACGTTCCTCCACTGTCATGATACCCAGTCATTCTTGTCGGTAGCAGATTTGTATAGTTCCGGGATACTTCTTTTAAGGCTGATTAGACCGCACCATTTGTCCTTCCAGAAGCATATAGTGGCCCCATTGCCAATTGAGAATGACACTCCTGCCAGGAAGATATCTCTGTTTCTAGTGACTCCCCCCTCCAGATACCTGACATGGAAGCCATATTCTTCAGTTTCTTGTGCACACATCCATTCCTGATGTAGCTTCCTGTTGCCGCTAAATTTGGTGTGGGGGCAAACAGATAGAACTTGTGGATTCTTGGGAAAACTGAATAGAAAAACCTGTGTACCTGTTCCGTCGGGTCTTGATCGTCGTTCCCGCCGTGCACCTGCAAAAAGTGCGGGACACCGGGGTTGTTCCCGGCGACGCACCCTCCGACGCTCAAGTCAGTAATCTGGCAGACTATGAAAGAGCATAAAAACTGGTGAAAGATTGATTACCTCGCAATGGAGATGGATGGGGGGTATTTATAGGCGTCTTAGGGACTGGATTAGGAATGTACTCTCCGTGATTAGATGAGTAATATTCCTTGTAGTCAGATAAGGAAAGTAATCTGATAAGGTATATTCCCCCTAATCAGTTAAGGAATTTAATCCCTGACTCCCAGTGGTAGGATGGATGTGAATCAGGGCCGTTGGTTAAGGTTAATCAGGGACCTTGATTTTATCCCGACGGAATGGGTGCGTAACGGGTTAAAACCCGCACCCGCTTTGAGGTGGATCCATTCGTGGGTTATTGGGTTTTTGAGGTGAAGACCCGACACCCGGTTTGGACCCTTTGGTCGGTGAAATTACCGTCTTACCCCTGTACTTCAAGATTCGTGTTCCGTTTGGACGATTCCGATTTAACCCCATTTTTAGCCATATCACGAGCCCCCCACTCCCGAAGATTGATGTTTAATCAGACTTCGAGGAGTAGTTTCACTGTTTTCACTGGCTATCAGGGTTGTATCGGGAACTAGATGGAGCATTGCTGAATCGCGAAGGAGGTGGTACGGTGATTTTTTCTGCAGATGGAACTCTTGAACCGTCGCCGTGCTCTTCTTAGTTAGCGGTTTGGCCGTCTCTGCTTGTTGGGAGTTGGTGCGAAGGACGCCGAAGTCACGCACGTGACGCAGCCGGCGCTGCTGGCATTCGGCGACTGACGCCGAACTCACTCGGTGCCGAACTTACCCCCGTAAGAGGGTCGGGGGCACGAGCGCTCGGTGGAAGGTGCCGAGCTGAATTAGTGCCGAACTCACGCCCGTAAAACGATCGGTGGCACGAGTGTTCGGCGAACGGTGCCGAGCTGAAAACGTGCCGAACTCACGCCCGTAAAACGATCGGTGGCACGAGTGTTCGGCAAACGGTGCCGAGCTGAGAACGTGCCGAACTCACGCCCGTAAAACGATCGGTGGCACGAGCGTTCGGCGAACGGTGCCGAGCTGAATTAGTGCCGAACTCACGCCCGTAAAACGATCGGTGGCACGAGCGTTCGGCGAACGGTGTCGAGCTGAAAACGTGCCGAACTCACGCCCGTAAAACGATCGGTGGCACGAGCGTTCGGCGAACGGTGTCGGGCTGAAAACGTGCCGAACTCACGCCCGTAAAACGATCGGTGGCGCGAGTGTTCGGCGAGCGGTGCCGAGCCGAAAACGTGCCGAACTCACGCCCGTAAAACGATCGGTGGCACGAGGGTTCGGCGAACGGTGCCGAGCCGAAAACGTGCCGAACTCACGCCCGTAAAACGATCAGTGGCACGAGGGTTCGGCGAACGGTGCCGAGCTGAAAACGTGCCGAACTCACGCCCGTAAAACGATCGGTGGCACGAGCGTTCGGCGAACGGTGTCGAGCTGAAAACGTGCCGAACTCACGCCCGTAAAACGATCGGTGGCACGAGCGTTCGGCGAACGGTGTCGAGCTGAAAACGTGCCGAACTCACGCCCGTAAAACGATCGGTGGCACGAATGTTCGGCGAACGGTGCCGAGCCGAAAACGTGCCGAACTCACGCCCGTAAAACGATCGGTGGCACGAGGGTTCGGCGAACGGTGCCGAGCCGAAAACGTGCCGAACTCACGCCCGTAAAATGATCGGTGGCACGAGGGTTCGGCGAACGGTGCCGAGCGGAAAACGTGCCGAACTCACGCCCGTAAAACGATCGGTGGCACGAGTACTCGGCGAACGGTGCCGAGCCGAAAACGTGCCGAACTTACGCCCGTAAAACGATCGGTGGCACGAGTGTTCGGCGAACGGTGCCGAGCTGAAAACGTGCCGAACTCACGCCCGTAAAACGATCGGTGGCACGAGCGGTCGGCGAACGGCACCGAGCTGAAAACGTGCCGAACTCACGCCCGTAAAACGATCGGTGGCACGGGTGCTCGGCGAACGGTGCCGAGCCGAAAACGTGCCGAACTCACGCCCGTAAAACGATCGGTGGCACGAGTGCTCGGCGAACGGTGCCGAGCTGAAAACGTGCCGAACTCACGCCCGTAAAACGATCGGTGGCACGAGTGTTCGGCAAATGGCACCGAGCTGAAAACGTGCCGAACTCACGCCCGTAAAACGATCGGTGGCACGAGTGTTCGGTAGCTTGTGCCGAAGATTCGGACTTGTTTGTTTCTCCTTGGGTGGAGTTTTGGCGGTTCTGGCGGATGTGACCCTCTGCGCTTCTGACAGATGTGACGTCGTCTGGGTTTTCTGACAGATGTGACGTCCATTAACGCTGCCTCCTGGGCTTCTGCCAGACGTGACGTCCATTAATGCCGCCTCCTGGACTTCTGCCAGGCGAGATGGTCATTAATGCGCCGTCTGGATCAGCGTGGAGAACAAGGTGACGTCTGGGGTCTCTCTTTGTCGTTTTGTGGGGGTGGGCCTGCGTTAGAGGCCCATTTACCTCGATTGAAGCGCTGGCTCCTCTATAAAAATCCTCACCCCCTCCTTATTTTTTACTTTCCAAGCTCTTTGTTCGCGTCTTAGTCTGCTGTGAGAGAGCTTCAGGTGATCACTGACTGTTTTCCGGCGAAGTTTCCGACGAGTTCCCCTTTCAAGGTAACCTTCATATTTATCTTCTAAACATGTCTGTTTCCCACACTTCTTCTTCGTCCGAGCCCTCCCTCGGAGCCGACGGAGCTCCAACTTCGGGTCGAGCGGCCAAGGGTAAGAAGGTGTTCGGCAAGGACTCTATTGTTCAGGATCCGAAGCGCATGGGGGCGTTCGGCCAGCTGCCGGGACCGTTGACGGGGCTCCATAGGGTTCGAGAAATCCCAGAGGATAAGGCAGAATGGATAGTGTACGGGAGGGCGAGGTCGTTCGAGGAGAACGCGGCGAGGGAGACAACGGAGGCCGACGAGACGGTGTCGATTCTCGCCGAAGAGGACCTAGGTTCGATTCGGGACTGCTTCCAGATCCCGCGGGCGTGGGAGTACGAGCTTATGCTACCGGGCCCCGGGGTTAGGGCCAACTCGCCGTTGCCGGTGACTATATGTTGCTGGCCGGTCGACGCCTTTATCGCCGGAGCTCGGCTACCTCTCCATCCGTTCGCGGTAACGGTCTTAAATTGGTTCGGGGTCAGCCCTATCCAACTTATGCCGAACGCCTGGAGAGTCATAAACGGCTTCGTACTTCACTGCCAGGCGGAGGGGATTCAGCCGGAGTTGAGTGTGCTTCGGACCATCTATCAGCTGCACCAAGGGAATAGGTCGGCCTATCGGTACTATCTGACTCCGAGGCATGGGGGGAGGCTTGTCGTCTGTCCGGACTCTATCAAGTACTGGCGCGAGAAGTATCTTCTGGTGCGTAGCGCGGAGGCCTGGCCTATTCCCGTTGGTTGGGTGGAAGGTGTTCCGAAGAAGGTGAAGGCGCCGCCGGCACTTCGACCCGAAGACGAAGACGCCGTACGGGCGCTTCTCGATCGGCCGAAGTACGACTGGAGGGAGTTGACCGAGGACGTCCTGTATGAGGGAGGGCTCGCTCATGTTAACCCCAGTACGCTGCTTTTATTTACCGTCTTCGTTTTCTTTTTGCTTCCTTTTCCTTGTCTTGTTCCGAGCTAACCAACTTGACTTTTGGTGCAGAGCAAATGGACTACCAAGCAGTGCTGGCGTTGAGGACGAGCCTCGCCAATAAGGCTCCGAGGAAGAGGAAGAGGGTGGCGTCGAAGCAGCCGGCGCCCAAGGCCCCGAAGATTACGGAGGTGGCCGAAGAAGTAGAGATCTTGGAGTCCCCCGTGGTCGAGGTCGGGGCTGCTTCGTCGTCGGCCAGGGTCGGCGAGTTGCCCGTCACCGAGGTCCTAACCATGGTGACGCCGCCGTTGACGAAGGCGGCCGAGGAGCTTCTGACCGAGGCTCATAAAAGGATCCACGTCCCGGACTGGCAGGTTCGGAAGCACGACGGGTTCCTTGGTAATTCCTTGGCGAGCATGGAGGCCGTCAAGCACCTCGCCACGCCGAAGGATCGCGCGGCTATGGAGGCCGGACGAGAGGGAGACGACATCATCGAGATAGCGCGCTCGGCGGTGTAGGTAAGTGCCGAGCCGAGCCCCCTCCTTTTCATGCCGACCTTCTTAAGTTTGTAATTTTTGTGAATTTTTGTGTTTTATTCGCAGATCGTTGTTCACTTCGGGCACCTTACCGAGAGGTTGGCGGCCCAGGAGAAGGAGATGAAGAAGGAGAACGACCAGGCCCGGAAGGAGAAGGACAAGATCCGGGGCGAGCTCGACAAACTCGAGCTGAATTTCGAGGCGAAGTCGGTGAGGGCAGCCTACCTCGAGGACCGGGTCAAGACGCTGGAGGACCAGCTTCGGCAGCAGAAGGAGGAGGCGGCCAAGCAGATGGCGGATGCGACCGAGGCCCAAGCGGCGGCAGTGAAAAAAGCGGAGGATGCGACCTTGGAGAAGGCGCAGGGCTACCTCGCCGTGAACATGGCCAAAGCTTTCGCCGACGCTCTCGCCCGGGTGACGGAGGCCTACCCCACCGTTGACGTCTCGGGTTGGCGACTTTTCCCGGGGTACGTCGAAGGCTTTGACCCCGAATCGGAGGGGGAAGAAGAAGAGGAGGAAAGGGGCGACGACGAGCCTTTGGTCGATCCCCCCGCCGGAGCTCAGGGGTCGGTGGTTACCCCCTTGGCGACGGTTGCCCCTTCGGAGGCGTCGCCCTCGACCCCTTCTCACCGCCCCGGGAAAGAGGTCGAGCCCTGATCCCGTCTGTTTTTTTTCTTTCCGTCCGTTTTTTTTTTGTAACGCCTAATAGCGGACTGGCCACCGCTACCCTTTTTTTTGTAATGAATGAAAAACTTCAACTTTTTGGGCTCGGCTTCGTGCATTTGTCTGCTGCCTGTTGAGTGTTCGCGAATTTGCTCAATAAAACCCCCGAAGTCTAGGACTTGGACCATGCCTGAATTTTTGTTGCTTGTTTGTATTTCTTTTCAGCTCGTCCTGGTAGCTCAAGAGATCGAGCGTGCAGGGTCGAAGGCCAAGGTTCGAGCCGAGGCAGGGCTCGGGGTGACAAGGCTGAGTTTGGCGAGGTGTAGAGAGCGACTTTACGAAGTCGAGCTAGGACTGCGCTGAGCTGAAACCGACCGAGGCCAGCTTCAGCTTATCTTAGGGCAGCGGGACAGCGATATCCGGCGTCTGGAAAGCAGGATTGCCGAGATGACCGCCTCGGGTGAGGGCGAGGCTTCGCCAGCTGCCTTCACTAGTAGCCTTCGGACCAGGTGCTTTCGCCACACGCTGTCAAAGGTAACGGCGGAGAGGGACGATCTGCTTTCGGAGATTCAGCATTTGCAATCTACGGAGACTAAGCTTCGGACGGAGGGAGAGGAGCTAACAACTAAGGTGGCCGATCTTACGGTCGAACGAGATGAATTGGCGGCCGAAGTCGATGTTTTGAAGAGAGCCACCGTTGATAGGAGCATCGAAGTCACCCATCTTCGTCATCTCATCGCGAGCTATGTTGGAGTTCCGACCTCGGCGGTACCGGCCTACTTCGAGGCCGAGGCGCAGGATGGTTCATTGAGGGGTCGGATCTCCGAGCTGGAAGCAGAGGTGGCTCGTCTTAGACCGCGTTCGGGGCCAGTTAATGTGAGGAGCACTTCATGCACCCGAGCAGAGAGCGAGCGCGGCATCACTTTTTACGAGATGGCGACCCGTGAGCGCCTCGGCCATCCGAGCCCGGGGGACGCGCAGAGCTCCGTTGCCATTTCGTCGAGCGGTGCATCTGTCGGCGTGGCTGCGAGAAGCAGTGCCGAGGATACGTCTCAACTTGCTGGCCTGAGATCGGGTTCCGGAGGCAAACGTCGTCGACCTCAAGTGTCTTGGAAGAGGAGCATCCCTGCGCCTCGGAAGCGTTGATCTGTCCGGGTTCGGTGTCTTGTAATCTTCGCTTTTCAGCTTCTTGTAATGTTTTAGTGCCTTGTAATATTGATGTATGTAAGGGTTGTTTTTTAATAAAATTGGAATCGATTTAACTGTCGTCATATCATAGTTGCTCAATTTTTGCTCTGATTGTGGAGTTGTGGAACCGAGGTCTGAGGCTTGGCGTTTTTGATTGGTGTTGACCGCCGGACCCGAGCCTGTTACACGATTGGTGCCGCAAAAAGCTCGGGACGGGTGCCGGACCCAATCCCTCGATAATGTCGGTGGCAAGAACGCTCGGAGCGGGCGCCGAGGCTTCAGACTTGGGGAATCTCTGGGGATCTTGAGCGCCGAACCTAAGCGTGCAACACGGCCGGTGGTGAATGGCACCGAGCTGGAAATGTGCCGAACTCACGCCTATAAAATGATCGGTGGCACGAGTGTTTGGCGAATGGTACCGAGCTGAAAACGTGCCGAACTCACGCCCGTAAAACGATTGGTGGCGCGAGTGTTCGGCGAATGGTACCGAGCTGAAAACGTGCCGAACTCACGTCCGTAAAATGATCGGTGGCACGAGTGTTCGGCGAATGGTACCGAGCTGAAAACGTGCCGAACTCACGCCCGTAAAACGATCGGTGGCGCGAGTGTTCGGCGAATGGTACCGAGCTGAAAACGTGCCGAACTCACGCCCGTAAAACGATCGGTGGCACGAACGTTCGGAGCGGGCGCCGGGGCTTCAGACTTGGGAAATCTCTGGGGATCTTGAGCGCCGAACCTAAGCGTGCAACACGGCCGGTGGTGAATGGCACCGAGCTGGAAATGTGCCGAACTCACGCCTATAAAATGATCGGTGGCACGAGTGTTCGGCGAATGGTACCGAGCTGAAAACGTGCCGAACTCACGCCCGTAAAACGATCGGTGGCGCGAGTGTTCGGCGAATGGTACCGAGCTGAAAACGTGTCGAACTCACGCCCGTAAAACGATCGGTGGCGCGAGTGTTCGGCGAATGGTACCGAGCTGAAAACGTGCCGAACTCACGCCCGTAAAACGATCGGTGGCACGAACGTTCGGAGCGGGCGCCGGAGCTTCAGACTTGGGAAATCTCTCGAGATCTCGACCGCCGGACTTAAGCGTGCAATACGATCGGTGGCATGAACGCTCGGTAACAAAGTGTTGGAGTCCGAATCTTTGTAAGAGTAAGGGTGTGGGAGCAATTCCGAATGGCGAACTACCCCTGGCGTGCTCGGAAGCGAACTGGCGAAGTAGAATCCAGCCAAGTGTTGGACTCCGGCACCGTCGTAAGATTAAGGGCATGGGAGCAATTCCGAATGGCGAACTACCCCTAGCTTGCTTGGGAGCGAGCTTGCGGAGTAGAGTCGAACCAAGTGCTGGACTCCGTACCATTCAACGGCTGTGGGAGCAATTTCGAACGGCGATCTGCCCCCGGCTCGTCTATAGACGTGCCGAGGAGGGAGAGTCGAGCCGAGTGCTGGACTCCGAACCATCGTGTGGGTAGTTTAAGAGATGCAGGAGCAGTTTCGAATGGCGAGCTACTTCTAGTCCGCTTAGGAGCGAACTTGCGAAGTAAAGCCGAACCAAGTTTTGGACTCCGATCCATTCAACGGCTGCAGGAGCAATTTCGAACGGCGATCTACCCCCGGCTCGTCTATAGACGTGCCGAGGAGGAAGGGTCGAGCCGAGTGCTGGACTCCGAACCATCGTGTGGGTAGTTTAAGAGATGCAGGAGCAGTTTCGAATGGCGAGCTACTTCTAGTCCGCTTAGGAGCGAACTTGCGAAGTAAAGCCGAACCAAGTTTTGGACTCCGATCCATTCAACGGCTGCAGGAGCAATTTCGAACGGCGATCTACCCCCGGCTCGTCTATAGACGTGCCGAGGAGGAAGGGTCGAGCCGAGTGCTGGACTCCGAACCATCGTGTGGGTAGTTTAAGAGATGCAGGAGCAGTTTCGAATGGCGAGCTACTTCTAGTCCGCTTAGGAGCGAACTTGCGAAGTAAAGCCGAACCAAGTTTTGGACTCCGATCCATTCAACGGCTGCAGGAGCAATTTCGAACGGCGATCTACCCCCGGCTCGTCTATAGAGGTGCCGAGGAGGGAGAGTCGAGCCGAGTGCTGGACTCCGAACCATCGTGTGGTTAGAAAATTAAAGGCTGAGGTATGCGATAGTATCAAAAATATGAAAAACTTTATTTATTAATATCTAATGGTCGGCTGCTTCTAAAGTTGCTAGCCGTTATTACAATGAAAAAGAACAAAGGAAAAATTACTAGTAGCAGGAGAGGAGTGGCCCGACATCTCGAGTTACTTAGATAGGCGTGGCTGCCTTCTCTTGGTATTTCAAAAGATGGTCGGCGTTCCAAGTCCTGGGAATTTCTCTGCCCTCAAGATCTTCTAGCTTGTATGCACCGGGGCGGATCACTTTGGAGACTTTGTACGGTCCTTCCCAATTTGGGGCCAGTTTGCTTTTCTGTCCGGGGAACGAAATGGCCAGTTTTCGGAGGACCAGATCCCCTTCTTTCAGGTCGGTTGGGCGGACCCGTTTGTTGTAGGCGAGTTCGATTCTTCTCCGGTAACTTTGCTGCCGTATGGCTGCCCTTTCCCGGATTTCGTCTATCAAGTCTAGGCTCGTTCTGAGCTCCCTGGCATTCTGTTCTTCTTCAAAGGCTATCAGGCGAGGAGAGGGTATCCCAACTTCTAGTGGGATGAGGGCCTCGGACCCATAGGTGAGATTGAATGGACTCTCGCCCGTCGGGGTCCGCTTTGTGGTTCGGTAATTCCACAACACATTGGGCAGCTGATCGACCCACAATCCCTTGGAGCACTTGTCGAGTCTCTTCTTGATGCCGGAGAGGATCTGCCGGTTGGCGTTCTCGGCTTGGCCGTTTGACTGGGGATGAGAGACAGAGGAGAAGCGGTGTTGTATGGCTAGGTCTTCGCATAAGGCTCGGAAGGCAGCTCCAGCGAACTGCGTACCGTTATCTGTAACTATGACCCGAGGAACACCGAATCGGCAGATTACATTTTTCCAGAAGAATTGGACGACTCTATGTTCGGTAATTGTAGCTAGGGGCTCGGCCTCTATCCATTTTGAGAAATAGTCGACTGCCACGACTAGGAACTTCAATTGTCCGGGAGCCGGTGGAAATGGCCCCAGTAAATCCATCCCCCACATTGCGAAGGGGATCGGACTTGATAGGGAGGAGAGTGGTGCTTGTGGAAGGCGTCGGATGTCGGAATACTTCTGGCAGGAGGTGCATTGCCGAACGTGTTGTTCGGCGTCTCGTAGGAGAGTGGGCCAGTAATACCCGTAGTTTAACACTTTGCGCGCCAAGGCTCTGGAGCCGGAGTGGGCTCCGCCGATGCCCTCATGGAGCTCCTGCAGGGCGTAGTCGGCTTGTCCGGGGGAGAGGCACCTTAGGTAGGGTCGACCGTCCACCTGGGTGAAGGAGCGCTTATACAGAATGCCTTCGATCAATATATAACGCTCGGCTCGGGTCCTTATCTTTCGGGCTTCCTTCGGATCCCTTGGGAGGAGTCCGTCTCTTAAAAACTCGACGAGGGGCTTCAACCAATTATCTTCGAGGGGGAGTGGCAGTGTTTCGACGGAGTTGAGAGCCTCGTCCTCTATGCTTGGCTTGAGGAGGACTTCTATCAGAACAGTTTGTTCGAGGCCTTGCAGGGATGAGGAAGCTAATTTGGACAGGGCGTCGGCCTGGGCATTTTCTTCTCTTGGGATTCTTCGGATGAGGGCCTCCTCGAAGAGCGCCATGAGGCTCTTTACTTTAGCCAAGTACTTTACCATCCTGTCATCGCGGGCTTCATATTCGCCGAGGACCTGGTTGACGACCAACTGAGAGTCGCTGAAGATCTGCAGGCGTCGCGCCCCTGCATTTCGGGCCATCCCAAGGCCGGCTATGAGTGCCTCGTATTCGGCTTCGTTATTCGAGGCCTTGAAGTTTATCCGGAGGGAGTATTGGAGGACAAAGTCGTCTGGGCCCGTGAGGATGACTCCTGCCCCGCTCCCCTCGTTGCAAGAGGACCCATCGACATATACCGACCAGATAGGCGGTCCCTTCGTTGTTTGCTCGGAGTCGGGGATAGTTGTTTCAACTATGAATTCGGCCAGCGCCTGCACCTTGATTGCGGTCCGAGGCTGATAAGTAATATCATGTTGGCTCAGCTCGATCGACCACTTCATGAGGCGGCCGGAAGTCTCTGGCTTGTGAAGGATCTGTTTCAACGGCTGGTCGGTAAGAACGACCATCGAATGAGACTGGAAGTATGGCTGAAGCTTTCTCGCAGCCATTATCAGGGCGTAGGCTATTTTCTCAATTTTCGGGTACCGGAGCTCGGCGTCCCGGAGCACTTTGCTGACGTAGTAAATGGGCTTCTGAGTTCTTTCTTCTTCCCTGACTAAGACCGCACTTAGCGTCTGTTCGGAGGCTGCCAAGTAGAGGTAGAGGGGTTCGCCCGGTATGGGTTTGCTGAGAAGAGGCGGATTGACGAGGTAAGCCTTAAGCTGGTCGAAGGAGTCTTGTTGTTGCTGCCCCCACTCGAACCCCTTAGCCCCCCTCAGGGCTTTGAAGAACGGGAGGCACTTCTCCCCAGACTTCGACAAAAAGCGCCCAATGGCGGCTAATCGACCAGTCAGTTTCTGAACTTCTTTGACGTTTCTAGGCGGGGCCATGTCCAGTATGGCCCTGATCTTCTCCGGATTTGCCTCTATTCCTTGCTGGCTAACCATGAAGCCGAGGAACTTGCCTGATGAGACGCCGAACGCACACTTGTTCGGGTTGAGTCTCATATTGTGCTTTCTCAAAACATCAAACGCTTCTTGGAGGTCGGCCACGTGATCAATGCCTCGGATGCTTTTCACAAGCATGTCATCCACGTACACTTCCATGTTTCGGCCAATCTGGGCCTGGAATACCTTGTTGACGAGGCGCTGGTATGTTGCCCCTGCATTCTTTAGGCCGAACGGCATGACTCTGTAGCAGTAGAGTCCTTGGTCGGTCACGAAAGATGTCTTCGGAATATCCGGGGGGAACATCCTTATCTGATTGTAACCCGAGAAAGCGTTCATGAAGCTGAGGAGCTCATGTCCCGAGGTTGCGTCAATCAGAGTGTCGATGCTCGGCAGAGGGAAGGAGTCTTTAGGGCAGGCCTTGTTAAGGTCAGTGAAATCAATACAGATTCTCCATGTTCCGTTGGACTTTTTCACCATTACTACGTTTGACAACCACTCAGGATAATTCACTTCCTGTATAAACCGGGCCTTCAACAATTTGTCCACCTCCTCTTTGATAGCGAGCTGACGTTCGGGAGCGAACTTGCGCCTCTTCTGCTGGACCGGTTTGGACCCCGGATCAACACTGAGGCGGTGGACCAAGAGTTCTTCGGAGATACCGGGCATGTCTGCAGCTGACCATGCGAACAGGTCTTGGTTGGTTCGGATGCATCTTACAATATCCGCGTATAGTGCGGATGGAAGGGTCTTGCTGACAAAGAACCTGCGGGTCGGCTCCTGCTCCGAGAAGAGTACCTCTTCCAACTCGTTTACCGGCTCGGAAGTTGGCCGAGCAGCATCTTGGGGGATCTCGAGTGTTTCTAAGGAGAGGACGGGTCCGAGGGTGGAAGTCATATAACACTTGCGGGCCTGTTCCTGATTGCCCCTTACTTCTCCCACTCCAGCCCGAGTGGGGAATTTCATTTTGAGATGATAGGCAGAAGGGACGGCCTCAAGGGCGGCTAGGCCGGGCCGACCCAAAATGACGTTGTAGGCCGCTGGGACATCTACGACCATGAAATCCATCGACTCCGTGCGGGTAGTAGGAGTTTTGCCGGCCGTGACATCGAGGGTGATTACCCCTTCAATCGTTACCGGTACTCCCGTGAACCCATGGAGCGTGTAGCCGGCGGGCTTGAGTCTGTCTCGGGAGAGCTTCAGCCCCTTGAAGGCGTCGAGGAAGAGGATGTTGACGGAGCTATCGTTATCCACTAAGATCCTCTCGACTTTGAAATTGGCCATGTGAAGGCTGATGACGAGTGCGTCACAATGAGGGGTGCGGACGCCCTCGAGATCTTCGTCAGAGAAGGTGACGGGCACTCCGAGGCCTTTAGGAGGAGGGGTGGTTCGGACCGAGTTTACTTCTCTAATAAAAGCTTTCCGAGAAGAGTTTGAGGAGCCCCCCATTGGACCCCCGTGGATGAGGTGGGGGACTCGTTCTTCCTCAAACTCTGGCGTCTCTTCTCGTTCCGGACGTTTGTTAGCCCCCCGAGGCTGGGGAGGAAGCTCGGCTTGGTCCTTTCTCACGAATTTTGCCAACTGCCCCCTCTGGATAAGGGCCTCAATCTCGTTTCTTAGCGCACGGCAATCGTTGGTGTCGTGCCCATGGTCGCGGTGATAGCGGCACCATTTCTCTCTATCTCTTCTCTTAGCAGGGGTGTTCATCTTCGGAGCAGGAGGTAAGACCCCTTCTTTTTCGACTTCCATGAAAATGGTGGAAATGTTTTTGGTGAGGGGAGTAAACTTCTCGAATCTAGGGGGAGGCCGGCGCTGGCCAGCATTATCCTTCTGGAACTTTTTTGCTCCCTCTTCTTCCGTTCCCTTCCTCTTAGACCCGGAGGCAGTTCCTTCCCAGTTGGGCTGTTCCTCGGCCTCTTCAGCTCGGATGTATTTTTCAGTGCGGAGGAGGAGGTCAGAAAAGTCATGCGGCAGTTTCTTGGCGAGGGAAGAGCGGAGGTTTGAGTTGAGGATATTGGATTGGAACGCCGCGGTAGCGACGGATTGGTCGAGGGACGCGATGGTTCTGGCTTCAGCTGTGAATCTCTTCACGTAGTCCCTCAATTTCTCCCCCTTCTGCTGACGGAGGTGCAATAGTGAGATGCTGGTCTTCTCGGCCCTTCGGCTGCTGACGAAATGGGTGATGAACAGGGTTTCGAACTGTTCGAAGGAGAATATCGATGCCGGGACAAGGCGAGAGTACCATTCTCGAGCTGGGCCTTTGAGAGTTGCAGGGAATGTTTTGCAGAGGAGGGCATCGGAAGCTTGATGGAGGAGCATCAAAGTCTTAAAACTTTCGATGTGGTCAACTGGGTCGGTTTCCCCAGTGTAGTTCTCGAACTGGGGAGGTTTGAAACCGAACGGGACAGGGGCATCTACTATGGTCCGGGAGAATGGGGGTCGGCTAGGACGTAGTGTCCTCCCCCTAAGCTCCTCTTCTCGGTTCATCTGTCCCAAGAGCTTTTCCACCTCGTTTAGACGGCGGTTCATGGTGTCATCTCTCCGACGGTGATCTGCCGAGCCACGAGACTCGTCTTCGTATGAGGGAGAGCGAGGGCTGCGGCGATGGTAACTTCGAGAACGACGAGGACTTGGGGTGCGCCTGGAATTGGTAGGAGCGGGTCGAGGAGAAGGGGACCGTTGGCGAGGGCTCCGGACCGGAGGAGGGGATGGGGCCCTCGGCTCAATGGGGTTCTGACGGAGGTTGAGGGCCTGTTGTACCATTGCTTGGAATTGCTGGAACTCGGCACGGGTGATGGGTGCCTCATTGTTCCTAGGCTGTTGCCGACCTGCTGGAGAGTGCCTCCTTCGGTAGTGATCGGGGGAGTCCTTTCTCCCTCTTCGGACGGGGGACCTCCTGTGCTCTCGGTGTCGGGGGGACCGCTCTTGCTGCCGGGAGGCTTCCCCCCGAGCCCGCTTTTCGTCCAGATGGCGACGAAGGTCATCATCTTCCGGGCGTTTGGGAGGGGCATTGTGGCGACCAGAGGCTCGGGGATGATGGGAGGCCATGGAGGCACTGGAGGCGTTGTGGATGGAGATGTTCTCTTGGTGAAGAGGCTGTTTCTGGGGGTTAGGCCCCTTTGGATCAGGAGGTGGAGGGTTCCGTTGGAGCGGCTCTTCCATGGTAGGAGGGAGTTGCCCTTGTTGCTGAGCGGGATCAGGAAGGACTTCTTGCTGGTCAGGGTTGGGCACTCGGTTGGAGCCCCTAGATCTAACTTTGCGAGGCGGCATGGCAGGAGAAAACCTGTTCACCGGGAAGAGAAGAGGTCCCTATTCGTTAGTTTTCCACAGACGGCGCCAATCTGTTGCCGCTAAATTTGGTGTGGGGGCAAACAGATAGAACTTGTGGATTCTTGGAGAAACTGAATAGAAAAACCTGTGTACCTATTCCGTCGGGTCTTGATCGTCGTTCTCGCCGTGCACCTGCAAAAAGTGCGAGACACCGGGGTTGTTCCCGGCGACGCACCCTCCGACGCTCAAGTCAGTAATCTGGCAGACTATGAAAGAGCGTAAAAACTGGTGAAAGATTGATTACCTCGCAATGGAGATGGATGGGGGGTATTTATAGGCGTCTTAGGGACTGGATTAGGAATGTACTCCCCGTGATTAGATGAGTAATATTCCTTGTAGTCAGATAAGGAAAGTAATCTGATAAGGTATATTCCCCCTAATCAGTTAAGGAATTTAATCCCTGACTCCCAGTGGTAGGATGGATGTGAATCAGGGCCGTTGGTTAAGGTTAATCAGGGACCTTGATTTTATCCCGATTTTATCCCGACGGAATGGGTGCGTAACGGGTTAAAACCCGCACCCGCTTTGAGGTGGATCCATTCGTGGGTTATTGGGTTTTTGAGGTGAAGACCCGACACCCGGTTTGGACCCTTTGGTCGGTGAAATTACCGTCTTACCCCTGTACTTCAAGATTCGTGTTCCGTTTGGACGATTCCGATTTAACCCCATTTTTAGCCATATCACTTCCTTTGATCAATGAAACCCACTTCGCTTTCTTCTTGGTTCCAAGTTTCCAGCACCATTTACATAGCAATGCTTGGTTCATTTGTCGTAGGTTGATAACACCCAACCCTCCAAACTCTTTATTTCTGCACACTACTCCCCATTTGATGAGAGAGTATCCTTTCCCATCATTGCCCGAACCATGCGAAAGGAATCGGTGCCTGAGCCTATCGATCTTCTTGACTGCCCAAACAGGGATCTCGTAGAAGGACAAATAGTATAGAGGGATCGAATTGATGACAAAGTTTATCAGAACTAGTCTACCGGCTAATGAAAGCATTTTACCCTTCCAACCCTCTAGTCTACTCCCAATTTTATCAATTAGTTGATTCCACGCCACCCTCTTGATGTTACCGCTGTCAATTGGCAATCCGAGATATTTAATAGGCAATCTCTGGACCTGGCAATTGAGGATGTCTGCTATTGCAAAGTCATCTGCCCCCGTATCTCCCAAGAAAGTGATGGAGCTTTTGTAGAAGTTTACTTTTAGCCCCAACCAATCTTCGAAAAGATATAGTCCCCATTTCAAGAGTTCTGCCTGGGTGCAGTCACATTCTCCGAAGATTAGTGTATCATCCGCGTACTGGATGCTCGTAACTGCAGCTACCCCCTCCTCATACCCAACCCATTAATGAGTCCCCTTTCTCTATAGGATTGTAGCATGCGATGAAGACCGTTCGCCACTAACGTAAATAGTAGTGGCGAGAGAAGGTCCCCCTGTCTAAGGCCCCGTTTACACCTGATCTCCTTCCCTGGAACCCCGTTGACCAGAATCTGCGTCTTAGCAAATCTTAGCCAAGTGTCGACCCATCTGATCCATCTCTCTCCAAATCCCCGTCTACTAAGGAATTCGATTAAGCATTTTCATTCCACCTTATCGTACGCTTTTTTGAAGTCTAGCTTTAACATGAATCCCGCTTTCTTACGTCTTTTGCAATCTTGTATCACCTCTTGTAGCCAAGACCTTGGTGATAATCTTTACCGAGCAGTTAATCAAACTGATAGGCCGGTAGTCCCCCAACTCTGTGGCCCCCTTTTTCTTTTGTATTAGACATACGTTTGCGTAATTAAGCCTACTTAATTCCAGAGTTCCCTTATAGAATGCATTCATAACCTTCCAAAGGTCCAACTTTATAATGTCCCAGAATCTCTTGTAGAAGAAGACTGGGAACCCGTCCGGGCCTGGGGCATTATCCCGTCCCATCCCCCATACTGCCACCATGATCTCCTCCATGGTGAAAGGGTCTTCCAATGCTTCTACACGTGCCCGCACCTCCTCTGGTAGGACATCCGAAAGATGTTCAGAAGGCTCGCAGTTACCATATCTGTTTTGGCCAATTAAAACCTTAAATGACTTATGTATGTGCTCCTCAATTAGGCTAACTTCAGATACCGTGTTCCCGTTAATATCCATATAGTGGATGAAATTGTTCCTGCGGCGCATACTAGCGGCCATGTGATAGTATTTTGTGTTCGCATCCCCCTCTGATAGCCATTTGACTCTAGACTGTTGTCTCCACATAATCTCTTCCCTGTTATAAGTCGTAAGTATTTCCTGCCCACATGTGCCAAGTCTTTCAAATCCATCCACTTCCTCCTTTCTTTCTAGATAGTCAATCTCTTTCAACATGGATTCTTTCCTAATAATGACATTCTCGAAAGTATCTTGATTCCATTTACGGAGCCTCTTCCTGAGTCTGGACAGTTTCTTATCCAGCCTTGTTACCGGTTCTTCCTGGATGATTTCCCCTTCCCAGCTTGATTTAACCAGCTCATGGCACTCCCTAATAGTTAGCCACATTTTTTTTGAATCGAAAGATCTTAGGTTTTCGAGCACCTTCTTCCCCCATGGAAATGATGATAGGGATATGGTCTAAGGTGTTGCGAATACATGATCGCGCCATTGCCTACGGAAATTGTGCCTCCCAGTCTGTCGATACTATAATTATGTCTAGTTTAGAAAGTACCGGAACCCTTCTACGATTAGACCATGTGAAACAACGATTTTTGACAGGGATTTCCATCAACGTGAGATTGGAGATGACCTGGTTGAATTTTCTTCTGTCGTTGTCGTTGCCCATACCTCCTTTCTTTTCATACTTGTGCCTGACGATATTGTAGTATCCTCCGACCACCCATGACAGACTCCATTTTGCCCTGATGAGATATAATTCATCCCAGAAATCTTGTCTAAGGTTTCTATCATTAGGGTCGTATACCGCAGTAATCATCTGTTTCCAGCTATCTGACCTCCGTTGCACAATCACCGTAACGGTAAATTGGCCCACCCAGTCATCCAGTAAGTCGAAATTACTGGAGTTGACCCCTACCATGATCCCTCATGACGCACCAATAGCGTCCCTAAACCTCCATTCATTAATGTGACCTAGCCTTAAACCTCTGATGAACTTGTCTGCTGGTTGAGACACTTCTGTCTCTTCCAAGCAGACAACATCAATGACGTTACTCTTAATGACCTCCCCTACCATTCTACGCTTGGCGGCCTTGCCAAGCCCTCTAACGTTCCAGAAGAGGACGTTAAACATTAACAATTTTTACCCCCCCCCCCCCCTTTCCCTGATGAGTTGGACCCCGTTCAATAAGGTTTTGAAAGACGCAGTCCTCTACCAACTCCCCCCCTAAAACTCTCTGTACTTTTACAATATTGACCCTTTCCCTATCCTGAATGTTGTCAATAATGTTTATGTGTGTATCATGGCAAATATGCAAATTTATACCGTAAGCATTTGCTAACTGAATTAACATGGAATCCGGAATTGACCCAAAAACAGACATAGGCGAGCATACCTGCGATGTTTTCATAGTTTTACGCTTGCCCACCCTTTGGTAGATCTCTTTGACAGTCATTGGCTTCTCCCATTTGTTGCGCTGGCCTATCACTGCGCCTGAAACCCTTTTTTGCATGTACTGCGATTTTCTTTAAGGTGCCTTCCTTTGAAGGAGTATCATTAGGAATATCCTCTAGGCCTCTCTCATCTCCTGAGTTCAGTTCCTCTGGACGATCCGCTAGAGTTCTTGATATTTGTTGTAGACAAGTTTTCTAGCATCTCTTTGAATTCTTTTCTCGACCTCTTTATTAAGCATAGCCTCTAGCTTGTCTCCCTCCTCTTCAATAGAAACCTTATTACTGTGAACTGAGCATACATCCCTAGTATTATGATCAGAAATTTGTTGTTGGGTCTGGATATTATTAACTAGGCCCAGATCCTCCACATTTGGTACATTATGGCCCAAATGAAGCCCAGTAGGAGTACTTGCTGAGCTAATTCCCACGTGGCAAAGAGTCGAAGGGTCCAGTGCCGCTACCCTCAAGTCTCGCACCTCGGGCCCCTCAGCGCCCACCACTCCCATCACGCCAGCTGGCTTTAATGGCAGTCTGAGTGTCACCGCTCCCACGTCAAGAGTATCCTTTTGAAACTGATTATCCCTCACCTCAGGCTCCACATTGGCATCCAATCCCAGTGCATCGTCTGGTAGCTGAATGTACTTGGTGGGCCCCAATGCATGGTGCACGATGCGCGTAGATTTGCCAAAGGAGAATTCGCCCAGCGCTGGATCTGCTCCGACTTCGCACTCCTTGATGATCAGCGGTTTGGATTTACTATACCATGCCGTTTCAAAATCCACCATTGGATCAGAAGATTGGAACTGTTCGTCTTCTACCTCGCAACTTCTCTTCCCCGCTGCAATCTCCGCCCACTTCGCTGCTGACCTTCCACCACCGTCTTCCTCAAACAATTTCTTATAAACTTTTTCCTTGGTCGCCACCCTCTCCCTTGCCTCCCCCTGTCCCAGGTCTTCCACCTTAACGTCGACGAGGAAGCACTTGTTTTCGACCATCGTTCTCATCGTCGTCGGAATAGTGGCCCTGTCCAGGCACGATATGCGCACTCTAGCATAACCTCCTTGCTTCTTCAACGTCGCTGCATCAATCTCCAAGAACACCCCAAATTTCCTTATGACGTCCTGGAAACCACCCATTTCCCAGCAATGCATCGACAGTCCGGTGATGTTAATCCATGTTGGCATTCCAAAGTTTTGCTCGATATCGCCCTGGTCTCCCAACCATGGCTTAATGTTAATTCTGTAGTGCCCTTCGACTATTTTAATCTCCTCTTGCCTTGTCAGTGCCGAGAGGCCGTCGGTCGTAGGGAATTCTGCTATCCAATAGTCGTTAACCATGTTCAGGACCCAATTTCTCTTGTTGAACGAATCGGATAGATTCCCCAGTCCCGTCACCACCTCCACTGTAGATGGCCATCCTCGCACACGTTTGATCTCGCCCAAAGTCGATCTCAAGTGCTCCTTGCACTGCCTCATCGAGCCTGTGATCGAAACAATGACATTTGTAACCTCTCTCTTCCTCGAAGGCTGGCGAGATTCTTCACCCGTTCTCCCTCTCCTCTTCCTTCCTCGAATAGTGCAGGCTTGCACTTTGTGGCTGGGCTCTTTGCATTCGAAGCAAACAAACACCCCGATGGGGCAGTTTTCCTTACTGTGTTGGTCGCCGCAGAAGAAGCAGTTGGACAGCTGAGCCTTCGCTTGTAGAAGCTCATGTTTCTTGGAAGACTTCGAGCGGTAAACTTCCCAAGTTTCCTCCTCTTCCACCTCCTTCTCAACCTGAACGTCGTCATTGCTGCGGAGCTTCCGCAGAGCTGAAAGGAGTTCTTCTTCAGTGAATCTTGATGGTGACTTATCAGTGGTAGGGGATCTGATAGGAGATTTGTTTTTGGTAGCGGCTATCGTCGGGCTCCTCTGTTAGGGGGGAAGTTGGTGTTGGGGGGAGATGGTGAATGCTGCAGTGGATGACTGCCGACTGACAGTGTTTGGGTCCCATTTGGGCCCCACCGAGCGATACCCAGTAGCCTCATGTCGCTTCGCAACTGGTGAGTGAGAGTGTTGTTTCATAGAAACCTCACCCCTCCCCTGAGGTGGGGATCTACCACAGCCCGCCCTCGGAGAGTAGTAGTTCGTCGACTTCTTATCTTCATGGCACCGCGCCGGAGACCCATGCTTAAGTTCTTGCCCTCGGTGTTGTCCTCGGTGATGATGGTGTGCCTGTCTGGTGCGAGGATGGCGGCATTCCTTGTCGCTACTGTGTTCTCTAGGGGCCCAGCCCCTCGTTCGACTGCGATCGTGGATCGGTTCGGGTCTCATGAAGGGAGGGGTGGGTGGTGGGGAGAACTATGTGGCTGTGGGGATGGAAGTAGAGGGGTGGTGAAGATGGTAGGCAGGATAGATGAAAAGAAGGGGGATAAAGCTAGGAGGGAGAAAGATAAAAGGTGGTGGAGGATGCATAGAGAGGCAGCGGGGGGGGGGGGGAGATGGTAGGGGGTTTGATGGAGAGTGGGAGATAGGAGGGAGAAGGAGAATAGGTGGTGGAGAATGGCAGAGAGAGGAAGCAGGGGGGAGAAGGATGGATAGGCTAAGGTATAGTGGGGAAGGCTAAAGGGGACGATGGGGAGGCTGGGGATAGGGAGGGGGAGGGGGAGAGGGGAGGAGAGAGAACGTCTATAATTTCAGGGCTGTTTTTATCTCTGAATCAATATCATCTCAGATGTTCTTAAGGTTTTACCCATTTGTTCACCTTCCCTTCATCCATGCTAGAACCCAAATGAGGATTTGTTATTTTATCAACATTTTTTTCTATATTCATCATTGAACTTTACATGGACTAGATCTTCATTACTTTGTTAAGATTGAAAGAATCTCAATTGAACTTTCATATTTTTTGTACAGTTACATTTGAAGAAGAGGAATACGCTAGGTCATAACAAACCAAATGATCTAATCTATGTCAAGTTCAATAATGACATTAAAACAAAATATGCTCATCAAACAAATCATGGTGTAACACCCCACAAAATTGAATAATGACAATTTTGTCATCGTGTATTATGCACGTGTATTTCGTACTGTTACGAGTAATAGTCGTAACGTATTTTTATATAAATGTCTTACGTATTTTATATTCCGATTATTTATATGTTTTCCGTTTTTTCAAAACTCACTTCAATCATATTTTTAGCCAACTCAAACAATTATTTTAATCTTTGTGTTTTACGTACATTGCATGTGTTTCCAATACACGTGTCGATTACGTGTGCTTTACCATTACGTAAAATATCCGTAATATAAATCGAGCCATCCCCTAGTTTTTACAGCAAGCTTAGGGGCTCGACGATCAGTAGCGATCCCGAGCCATCGCCTAGCTTTTACAGCAAGCTGGGGGCTCAATGCTCGGTAGTGACCTCGAGCCATCCCCCAGCTTTTACAGCGAGCTTGGGGGCTCGACAGTCGGTAGCGACCTCGAGCCATCCCTTAGCTTTAACAGCGAGCTTGGGGGCTTGACAGTCGGTAGCGATCCCGAGCCATCCTCTAGCTTTTACGGCAAGATGGGGGCTCGACGCTCGGCAATGACCTCAAGCCATCCCCTAGTTTTTACAGCAAGCTTGAGGACTTGACGGTTAGTAGCGATCCCGAGCCATCCCCTAGCTTTTACGGTGAGCTAGGGGGCTTCAAGATCGGTAGTGACCACGAGCCATCCCCTAGCTTTTACTGCAAGCTGGGGGGCTCGACGCTCGGCAGTGACCTCGAGCCATCCCCTAGCTTTTATAGCGAGCTTGGGGGCTCGACGGTCGGTAGCGACCTCGAGCCATCCCCTAGTTTTTACAGCGAACTTGGGGGCTCGACAGTTGGTAGCGATCCCGAGCCATCCCCTAACTTTTACAGCAAGATGGGGGCTCGATGCTCGGCAGTGACCTCAAGCCATCCCTAGTTTTTACATTAAGCTTGAGGGGGCTCGACGGTCGGTAGCGATCCTGAGCCATCTCCTAGCTTTTACACCGAGTTGGGGGCTCAATGCTCGGTAGTGATCGCGAGCCATCCCCTAGCTCTTACAGCAAGCTGGGGGCTCGACGCTCAGCAGTGACCTCGAGCCATCCCCTAGCTTTTTCAACAAGCTTGGGGGCTCGATGGTCGGTAGTGATCCCGAACCATCCCCTAGCTTTTACAACGAGCTGGGGGCTCGATGCTCGGCAGTGACCTCGAGCCACCCCCTAGGTTTTACAGCAAGCTGGGGGGCTCGACGCTCGGCAACGATTCCGAGCCACCCCTTAACTTTTACAACAAGCTTGGAGCTCGACACTAGGCAGAGATTCCGAGCCGCCCCAAGCTTTCTCAAACTGGGGGCTCGATGCTCGGCAGTGACCTCGAACCACCCCCTAACTTTCATTACAAGCTTCAGGGCTCGAAGCTCGGCAGTAAGCCTCGACATCCGAGCGCATGGGGGCTCGACGCTCGACATTCGGCTCCCGGCCATTAGTCCCGGCCCTCAAATGCCTCTTCCTACAGAGGATCTCCTTCGTCTTACCCCACTTACCACTCCAAGAAGCTACGAGTCATACTATCCTAACACACCGCTCCACTCTTCGGACGGGGACAAACTACTCCTACACGGCTGGCTTACATCGCCCTCCAGGAGTGGGGGGCTCCTGGTATGGGGTAAGTGACGTGGCCCATTTGGACCACCAGATCTCCTCAAACATCATTCTCCTGTGATCATCAAAGTCAAACGAGTCAAATGGGTTTCAACCCCTTCAGGCCCACAGGCGAACGGGTCCGACCCGGTTCGTTAGGGTCTCAGACCCGTTTATCCCTGCCTATAAATACCAGACTCCCTCCTCACTTCTGAAGGTAATAAATATTTCCCCACTTGAACCCTAGTTATTGTTGCTTTCTCAGTGACTGACTAGATCGTCGGAGAGCCTGTTGTCGGGACCTCTCCCGGTGTTTCTAGGCAGTGTGCAGGTACAAAAGACCGAGCCAAGCCACAAAGATTTGAGCAGAGCTACTAGATCCGAGCCGAGCTACTGGATCCAAGCCGAGCATTCGGCCTCCACCTCTTTCCTGCTACTCCTGAGCCGACCTTACGGGTTAGGATCGGATCAACGCCTGTACCACATCTTCCGCTACACAAATTACAAGAACTCACACCTGTTGCCCCCGCACCCCAAAAACAAACAACATCAATACATATTCTACGTATTTTGTATTTTGAATATTTTTCTTTCAAATTAATTTTTAATATTTTACACGTGCATTGCACGTGCAAAATTTTAAGCAATTTAGTCATAAAAATTTTCTATGAATTATGCATAACTATTCTCATTTTATTTGTCCCATCTAAGTTATTTATTTTTTATTTTTTAATCTATAAGCCCTAATCTATTTTTAAAAGCTCAAAAGAAAATAATTGCAAAATAAAAGCTCATGATACAATTCTTTATTAAATACACATTTAAAATTTTCGCCACACTTGTCATGTAAGAAATATATACAATTGGACTATAAACAAATAAATGAGAGTGTGTGCATGTAGAAATCCAAGGGTTGGCCGGCCATAGCTTAGGAAAGGAAGAGTTGGGAGTGGGTGTTAAATTGTGTGAGTGGGTGATTAATTTTGTTAATGGGTATTTAATTTTGGGTAATGAGTGTCTCTTCATGTACCCATTTGACCCTATAAATACCACCCCTTACTTCATGAACAATTCACAAAAATCAAAAGAAAGAAAAGAAAAGGAGAAGAAAAGAAAGAGAGAAGAAAGAAAGAGTAGCTCGGTTTTCTTGCTTGGAGGAGAAGCTTTCAAATTTTGCTAGGAGGAGAAGGGAGTCTCATTCTTGTTGGAGCTAGGAGCAATCTACTAGGAGTTCCTTTTTTTTTGCAATTATAAGGTGGGTGACTTCTTGAACTTTCTATATTGTATAACATGCATGTGTAGAAAAATTGATGTATAAAATTGATTATACGTATGAGTTGTAGTTAATTTTTTGATGATGCTATTTAGAATGTTTAATAGATGTGATTATAAAAGAAAATACATGCTAGTTGATAGATTGTCATATAGATTAGTCGAAATGATGTTGTTTGGATGCATGGTAACACATCATGATTAGATTAAATGAATTGGATATAAATTTGAACACAAGTTGCTAATTTATGCAAAGAAAGTTGCTATTTTTAATATTAGTTGAATAGTTGCACTTCAGAAAATCATGTTTAATAAACTAGATGGAATCTAGAGCTAAAAATTTTATGGGGACATTTCGTATATTTCAGGAACATTTATTTAAAATTTCATAATTTTTGGATGTCATTTACTATTTTAATAAATCCAAACTTAGGACCGGCTGGCAGTTGACTATTTGCTGAAAATCTGTACACATTTCGGAATTTGATCATTTCAACATCTTAGATGAAATAATTTGAGAAAAGTCAAAACTAAGAACTTGAAGTAGACTCGTTAACCTTTCTGTAAAATCTAAGAAGTCAATATTTCATAGAGAACTGAATTTATAATGATTTTTCCAATACTGAACAAGTGGTAGTATTTCGATATTTTGACCCTACTGTATATTTCGAAGAACTCAGGATTATAGATACAATATTATGGAGAAACATATAACTACAAAGCTATATTAGACTTGTATATCTTTATTTTGATCTAAAGAACGCAAAGTTTCATAAAGTATGTAATTTTCTATGATTTTTACAAGTAGCATAAATTGCAGTTTTCTTATTTTTGAACTTACTGTTTTGCAAATGAATTTAAATAAAGTAATTGAGCTTGATTCTAAGTGATTGTAACTACAAGAACATAGTAGAATTTTTTTATGAAACTACTAAATCTATCTTTCGAATAAAATTGAGATTTGTAATTGAAATATAGATGAATATGAAAAGTGTTTATTTAATCGAATAGACTTGGTAATTTATTAAAGCGAATTGTTGGTTGTGTGATCAACCAAGAAGTGTTTACTTCATAGTTGGTAAATAAAAATGAATAAAAGGGTTTGAATGAAATATGAATACATGAAATTGAGAATATGAGTTATAAGGGTATGAGTACCCCAAGTTGTTGAACATAAAAAGATGTTAGTCTAGAGGTTAGGCGAGACCCTTGGTAGCCGGCATTCGTGAATAAAGATATTTAAGAACTAACCAATGTGAGTTAAGTATCTCTTAAGAAGTAGTCAGTGCGAGCTGACTTTCTCTTGTGTTGATTTAAGTTCGGTAGGGTAAGCTAGCTCTAGGTTGAGTTGATTTTAAAACTTAAGGATAGGCACTAAGGGGAGATGTGATGAAGTATAGGCAAATATGAGTATGAGGGCCTTGATAGTGCGGTGAGAGGTTATCTTCAGAATTATCGAAGTTGCGGCTCGGTGGGAGATATTCCTTCAGAATTATCGGGATCAAGGCGACGCTCGTGGGGTGTTTATGTGATGAGGTACCGATGAAAGCGCGGTGTGGATTTCGTCTCCAGAATTATCGGAGTGCGAGGCGTGATGGCTGTAAATCACTCACGATGGGAGGACGACTGTCAAGAATTACCGGGGTCATAGCTCGCAGTGTGGGTATTCGCCTCCGAAATTACTGGGTGTGAGGCATTGTGTCCAAAATCACTTGAAGTGAGAGTGCGATACTTAAGAATTATCGAGGTGGTACTAGATACTCACAGAATACTTAAAACATACATTAGATATCGTAGTAGTAATTCATAGCGAGGGATTAAATCCTACATTGAGGAGTACGATAAGAGTTTGCCCTCAGACCTATGTAGAATGGGATGCATAGAATCCGAATAAGTATGCATTAGTGCATTGTAGTATAACATCTGCATTAGGCATTAAATCATATCATACACTGTCATGCTTAGGATAGTCACTCTTTTACACTTTATTTATGTATTTAAATTTGTGTATGCTAAAGTAAGAGAATCGTTATATTACGACATAGCGAGGATAGCTGTTTTATAACATTGTGTCGGTTGTAAGAAACTGACGTGCCCACAGATTTTTTAGTGCAGGACTTAGATTGGTAAGGACTTAAAGACGATTGATGCTAAAGATCATTTTCAAAGCTGTTGATGTTAGAATTGTAAATATTCCATATTGTATTTTATTTAACTTCCGTTATGTAATTCTAAACAAACAATGTGTATAATGAAAAGTTTTTAATTTCCTTGTAAAATTGTACGAATTGAAGTAAAAGATCATGTTGTATAATGAATTACATGTAAATGGAATTCGGGATGTTACACATGGCTCCTAGCATGGATGGACGAAGAGTGAACAAACGGATAAACCCTTAAGAACATCCGGAGCAAATTTGATAAGTATCACCTATTTAAAACATCAAAGTTTAAAATTATATTGAAAAGTCATGTATAATTTCTTCAAATAGGTACACAAAGATAGATCATGAATCACCTATAAATATATATATAGGGAAAGCTTCGGTTGAGCACTACTCTAGTACTCACCGTGTGAACACTAGGCCTTCGGGCGTTCATATCGAAAATCTGAACCGTTCACATTGATCTACACATCTAAATTAGTCTAAATATGTAAAATCAAATCATTTGAAATTCATTTGCCCATTCATTGAAGTGTTACAAAATTGTATGACTGAAAATCATTGTTTTTATAGTCACATGATGGATGGGCAAATGAATTTCAAATGATTTGATTTTACATATTTAGACTAATTTAGATGTGTAGATCAATGTGAACGGTTCGGATTTTCGATATGAACGCCCGAAGGCCTAGTGTTCACGCGGTGAGCACTAAAGTAGTGCTCAACCGAAGCTTTCCCTATATATATATATATATATATATATAAAAGATAGATAGATATATATATATATATATATATATATATATATATATATCTATCTATCTTTTATATATATATATATATATATATATCTTATTATACTTTATTTAGAGTTTCTTTTCCAATAATAAGGAACAGATAAGTTCTCATGCATAGTTTTCTTTTTTTGCTATGAAGTTATATTAGTGAATCATAATAGAATTATTGTTGCTTTCTTTTTGTAAGTTATTAACATCTGTTATTTTATATGTTGATGGTTTTCAAGATTACAAAATATAATACATGGCTGTCGATGCTTTGGGCATACAAAATATAGTAGCTAGATGGAGTATAATATGATGACTTGAAAAAGGTAAATATATTTACACATCCAATTGCAAAAGGAATTTCCACCTACTTAGGTTCTCATCAATTGCACGAGAATAAAACAAAACTATACTATACAAAATCTAAATATGAAATTGGTGTTAAAATGTGTCTGCTTAAATCATGCTTATACTATTTTTTTTCAATTTGATGACAAATTGTAAAAAACATCAATATATATTCTAAGACCAATTAAAACCATAATTATGGGTTCAAATTAGCATTTTAATTCATTTTTTCAAAACATTTTTTTTAACATGACAGTTTTTTACCTTAAGCTTAATTAGGCATGATCAAAATGTATTATATGCAATATGCTTATATTAATAAATAAAATTTACAACATATTTGAACAATTTGATATTTTGTCACGTGTCATATATATTTTAAAGGCCCTATGATTTATTGCCAATACATTAATCCTTCTTTTCTTTTTGAAAAGTTTGTAGTCTCGCTTTTCTTATCTCGTTCATTATATTTATTTTTAATTTCATAATGTTGAAGATTATTTTATTTCTTAGTTGATCTTTTTTATATAAAAAATTAAATTGTGTGATAATGATGAAGCTTATCTGAAGTGTTGGTTAACTTTTCAGTAACATTACTATCACTTAATTATATATATTTGATTGCGTGGCGGAAGTTTTTGGGCTCTATCCGGTTCATCAAAAAAAAGCTTTTCAGTAACGTATATTTTTTATGTATTTTTAAAAGTCTTGAATACAATCTTTTCAGTATATATTGGACTTTTTTTTAATTGAATAACTGTTTCAATGTATATGACAATTTTTTTCAAATAAACTTTTAATCAAGTATATATTACTATATTTATTGGTTATTTATGAAAGATTATGAGTTTACTATTTTTCAAATAAACTTTTTTTATTTGCTATTACGATTGGGCCTTAAAATAATTTTCCCTAACAAATATTTATTTTTTCACACAACTAATTTAAATAAGGATAATCAGTGTTTTGCAAATTCGATTTTTATTTTTCTCAAGAAAAATAAATTTAATAAGGATGATATAGGGATAATAAATATCTAATTCAAACTAAATAAGGATAGTAAATAAAAAATGAAATGTTATTACAAGTTATGATTGATGATTACATGTGAATAGGACGATTAAGAATTTTAACAATATGACTATACTTTATATTAACTAATCATGTCATGTTACTCATGTACATCATGGTTTTTTTAAAATAAAAAACTTTTCTAATATTATAATGGGCGAAGGTCTTAGTGTCATTTGTAAATATTTTGTCATTCTACCAATCCGTGCAACGCACGTGCATAACTATTATAAAGGAGGTCCTAGGTTTAAAATCAAGGCTACGTCTAATTTTTTATTTTAAAAAACTATATATATTAAAACGTGCATCGCACGTGTAAACTACTAGTATCATTTAACCATAAATAAGAGATAAGTAATAAAAAATTACACTAAATGAGGATAATGGATACAAAAAGTTGCTAGAATTGATTTAGATTTGAAATGCAATGAACAAAAGTTTCACATTATTTCATTAAAATGTGGATTTAAAAACCAGAGTAATAAATTTTAAACTTAAAAAAATGACATTAATTATATTTAAAAAAATAAAAATAAAGTTAATTCAAGATCTATGATTATCCACACATAAGAAGGACATGTAATCATATATTGTTGTCCTCTTTCCAAATAATATATTCCTGGAGCGTATAACCATAAACGAAAGATAACATAGAATGAATGATACTTATTAAATTTTAGCTGAATTTTAAAATAAATGGAAAATAAATTATAATTATGTCATCACTCATATAAATAAAGAAGATTTGAATATTCTGTTAAGATTATGTCTTGTATACTCGTGGTTTAGATTAGAAGAAGGTAAGATGAAGCATGGAGGTCGAAGCGTCGAAGTGAGTAGAAGAAAAAAACAACAGTAGTAAGGTGCAGGCATAGTTGCGGTCGACTGTTCCAAGTTGCGGTCGACCGCATCCCCCGACCGTTCTTAGTACAGGGATTGTCCGAGAGAGAGACGGTCGACCAACCGCGGCGCTATGTTCATTTTGGGCCTCGATTTGTTAGGTCGTTTCAGCCCAATCTTCAACTCCAAGTTAGATCGTACGACTCCTATTCAGTTACTTCTTTTCTAGGTTATATCGGACGAATGAGAATCAATATTACACCTAGGTTTCTCTCTATTCTTCTATATATATTGTAAACTTCTCCAATATGAGAGAGAGTACTTCATAGATTCTTTTCTCCATTGCAAAGAGAGGCTCGAAAGAGATAGTTCTTGGTGGGTGAGTTTAATTTCTTGTATTGAGTGAATCAGTAACTCCTTGTAATCTCTTCTAGTTGAATATCAGATCTCCCTATATTTCTCCCTGGATTAAGCAAAAGCTAACCGGAATAAATTCTCGTTATGTTTGTGTTTGAATTGGTGGATCTACTTGCTTGCTCAATTGATTCGTTTCATCTCTTCGACTTCTTCCTTACTCTAATTAGTTCCGCTGCGAACAGAGGCGCTTGTTGACGCCCCAATCCCAACAACTAGCATCAGACCTTCAGGTTACCGAGTCCCTAGGATAAAATGACAGGTCACAGTTTTTTGAAAATCAAGCAGTTCGATGGAAAGATCAATGAAAGGCCATCCGACATGAAGGAGGATGTTTGGGAAGATATTCGTGGAAGAGCCATAAGTTTGATCCGACTATCCTTGGCGGACGAGGTCAAGTGCAGATTTTTGGAAGAAACTGACGCGGCGAGTTTGTGGGAAAAACTCATAGCTGACTACTCTTCTTCGTCGTTATTAGATCAGATGCATTAGAAGAGGAAGTTGTTCCTTTTATCTATGAAGGATGGTACCGATCTCCAAGACCACATTACTGAGTTCAATAAAATATTATCTGAACTTAAGTCGATTAATGTGATTGTGTGTAAGGAAGATAAAGCTTTCAACCTAATATATTCACTGCCGGATTCGTACGAACTTTTGATAACAACCATACTACACGGTAGATCTGCCAAAGAGAGTATTTCGGTAGATGGTGAAATCAAAGCATTGAAGGAAGATCAACTTAGGAAGGAGACCCATAAATCATCATCGTCTATTCCTACAAGTTGTCTAGCAGTGGAAGGTCCTTCAGGGAAAAAACAAAGTGCTTTGCAAAAGGATTCGATCCGTTGCCGTTATTGCAAGAGGTCAGGGCATATCAAGAAAGATTGTTGGAATTTGCTGAATTAGGAGAGCCCAAAGAATGAGAAATCAGCCGCTAATGTGGTTAGTGCCTTTGATTCAGGTGATTCGTGTCTTCTTGTATTAAATTCTTTAGAAGTGGATTCTAGTTGGCTTCTTGACTCAAGGAGTTCGTCTCATATTTGCTTCGAGAGAGAGTTATTTTCTACTTATAAGTCTACTACAGAGCGTTGCGTGACAACGGGAACTGGAGAGATTTGTGAAGTAGTGGGTGATGAGACAGTTGAGTTGATGTTGCCAGGTCTAATTTGTTCACTTTAAGTGATGTTTTGCATGTTCCTCTGTTAAAACGAAATCTGATTTCCTTGGAAACTCTGGATGCACGGGATTGTAGGTACACAACTCGAGGTGGAGTTCTGTCTGTTTTTCAATGTCGTCGTGAAGTGATTAGAGGTGTGAGAGTGGTTGGGCCAAGCCAACACAATCTCTACAAGCTTTGGGGAATTCGAAAATCCTGCACAGGGGTTGTTAGTTTTTTCCCGTTATTCCCATAAGCTCAGCTAGTTTGCCGCAACTAGAATCATCGAGACGAGACCACGACGTTCGAATATCGTCGAGAGGTGGAGAGCCTAAGCCCTAAGGGTAGGTGGAGTTCGTGCAGAGGTTGGCAACTTCGTGGGTACATCTACGGAGGTGTACCCTTGAAGGGTATACTGGAATCGGCGAGATTGGGTAGAGATCAGTTCAACTAGAAGAAGAAGCTATTGTTCTAAGTTTTCTTTACAAGTGGATTTTATTAGTTTGGAGATGAGTAACACATCATATGACAGCACTCGTATGCAATCCAAGGTGGAGTTTGTTAGGATTGTGTCTTGTATACTCGTGGTTCAGATTAGAAGAAGGTAAAATGAAGCACGGAGGTCAAAACATCGAAGTGAGTAGAAAAAGAAAACAGCAGCAGCAAAGTGCAAGCATAGTTGCGATCGATTGTCCCAAGTTGCGATCGACCGCACCCCCCGACCGCTCGTAGTACATGGATTGTCCAGGAGAGGGAAGGTCGACCGGTCTTGTAGGACGGTCGACCGACAGCAGTGCTGTGTTCATTTTGGACCTCGATTTGTTAGGTCATTTCAGCCCAATCTTCAACTCCAAGTTAAATCGTACGGTTCCTATTCAATTACTTCTTTTCCAGGTTATATCGGATGACTGAGAATCAAGATTAAGCTTAGGTTTCTCTCTATTCTTCTATATATATTGTAAACTGCTCCAATATGAGAGGGAGTATTTCATAGATTCTTTTTTCCATTGCAAAGAGAAGCTCGAGAGAGACAGTTCTCGGTGGGTGAGTTTAATTCATTGTATTGAGTGAATCAGTAACTCATTGTAATATCTTCTAGTTGAATATCAGATCTCCCTATATTTTTTTCCAGATTAAGCAAAAGCTAACCGGGATAAATTCTCGTTGTGTTTGTATTTGGATTGGTGGATCTACTTGCCTGCTCAATTGATTCGTCTCATTTCTTCGACTTTCTCATTGCTCTAATTTGTCCCGTTGCAAATAGATGCGTTTGTTGACGCCCCAAACCCAACATATTCATCTCCTGCTAACATTTAAATCATAGATAATGAGAGATAAATATTTAAATGCAATTTAAACAAAATAAAGATGACATATAAAAAGAAAATAAATTTAAAATGTAATTACATTTGAAATTTAAGACACAAAAGCACAAAATCTATTTAGATATAGTCTAAGCAATTTTAAAAAAATATATAAAATAAAGGCACTTGCATCAGCTTATGTTCAGCTCTTCTTTTTTTCTCAAAAAGAAAAATAATTTTATCTTATATAATCTTAAATATTAAAAATGGTAAAGGGGACATATATAGTTAATTTAAATCGAATAATATAACACAAATTATAGTGAGAATTACGATTTTCGTATCATAAACTAAGCTTGAAAAAGAAGAAGTCATAAATTTCAAAATTTTAAGTTAAAACTAATCTAATAAGTAGTTAACTAGTATATCCCATGTGCAAATTGCACAGCTTAAAATAATTTTGAGGAACTCGTAAAATTATATAGAACTCCAAAATAGCGTGAGAGAACTGGGAGAAACTTATAAATATCATCCCTACTGTAATTATTGAAATCTTCTTTATCATCCTCATATAAGCAGCTGGTTTAGAGAATCACTGTCAAACCATAATGTTATCCAATTAAATAATTCTAAAGCTAAAAAATGCATGCAATGAAAAGATATTGCAAATTCAACTAATTTATGTTAACAGGTATATTATAACATAATTAACATTCGGTTTTACATTATAAGCCATGCATTATAGCACATGTTAGGGTAAAGACGATAGACTAAGAAAAAATCATATAAAAATAATTTTATTAATTGTGTTCGCTTAAAATCTAATTCTAAGTTAGCGAATGGGGGTGAGTTTGGGAAGAGACGTGAGATTTTGTGAGATTGAGAAAGTTGAAGGGGAAGAAACAGTGTTTGAGATATTGGGGTTTTTATTTTGTTTTGGTTTTTTAATAAAATCATGTAGTGCACATGTCAGTTAAATAGGAATTCCTTCTTTTCATCTCATTTCTCTATTTCAAAAATAGAGATATGAGAGAGGGGGTAGACTCTCTCCTATTGGTATAAGATAAAGATATAATTTCCATGCTATTTATTATTATATTTATTGAGAACAAACTATGTTCTAAAATCATTATTTACTAACTTTTTTTTCAACAATATTGCCTACCAAATAGAAGACATGCTCGGGAAGCCCATCTAATCCTCCAGGATCAGTTGAAGCTCCCAAATTGTTTCCGTGATGCACATATCATCATCTTGGAGAACTGGCTATCATCCTCCCTCTCAATTTGTAAAGGAAATTCACATAGTTACTAAAGAACACAATATTGATAGCTAATGCCTAATATTGCTATAGCACATTTGTGTGTGTTTCAATTCATGCCTTAATAACAAATATCCCCTCCACTTCATTTGACATTCCCACGAAAATCGGACCACATTCTGTACGAACCCTCCTTATTTAAGTATTTTCCACCATCTCTTGTTAGTCTTAACACCACGAAGTTGCATGATCCCTCACCTAATCCACCTTAACTATCGTCGAACCTTTTAATTAAATTAATGGTATTTTCCTATAATCTTTCTTTTTTTTAAAAAAAATCTGATTCTCAATAAACCATTTAAAAAATGACTTGAATGGAACGAAAATCCCTATGTTAAACATAATGTAAGGAAATCTTCCCTAAATTAACAACCTAACCTTTCTTACAGATAAAATAATTTAAAACCTTTTTTAAAAAAAACATTAGTATTGATTTTATACCTGCAAATAAACCAGGCAAAATTGACGAAGAAGGTGAAGATACCAGTGTACCGGCGGAACAGGATATCTTAAAGTGCTCCAGCGCCATTGGCCAAATCCAGTTTCATGTCCTCGAACCTCTCGAACGACTTCAACGCGCGGATCTCGTACTACAGCGCCTTCATCAGGCTCTCCCACGACGCAATTGTGCCACGTGCGATTTTAAGGAGGAAGGGCAGAGATCCAGGTTGTCCAGCGCCGTCGAGTCGTCGACCATCAACGGCGAGTTCCGCCTCTGGGAGAAGGGGTCTTCTTCGGCGAGGGTTGGGATGTAGAGTTTTGGTTGGATTGGGGGCGGATCTGAGGGGTGGTGGGGACAGAGATTTCGAGCGGCGGATCGTCGGCGGGCGTCATGATTCCCGTCATGGCTGATTTGGAGCACGAATTTTGAGGAATAGAAGGAACGTGGGTATGGCGATGGGGAGTTTGGGCGATGGGGAGCTAGGGTTAGGGGGATTTGGGGGAGGGGGGGAACGTGGGTATATTCTGTTTTTTTTTTTTTATTTAACTACAATGTTAGTCTGTTAATCTTAAAGATGTAGCGTGCACATGTTAAGAAAGTGTGAAATCTTTCTTTTGTTCTCCTTTCTCTATTTCAAAATGGAGAAAGAAGAGAGGGGGTAGGCCTATTTGCTTAAGATATATAATAATAATAATAATAATGAGGAAGTTAAGAACACCACAATCTCCAAATTTTGAGACATCTCACCATTGAGAATATCATGACAATTAAATGTCAAAGCGATGGAGGGGACATCAGACTAATGAAAGTCAGAGACGTATATAAACTATCTTATTTAAATAATACGAACGAATAAATAATCTATAAGAAAAATGATGAGATCGTATCTTACATAATATATTTTTATTGTCAAGACTCTTGTTAACAAATAATTTCGTTATTAAGATTTACAGATGCACATTAAGAGAAATGGCCCACCTGTGCATCTACTAAGATTTTAGGTTGTTGCACCCTTTATTAATATTTTTCTTTTGTTGAATTCATGTTTTAGTTTTATGTACAAATTTTAGTTATTAATTGTTTGTCTTTTGATTTTTGCAATCAACTCTTTCAATCTTAGACTACATGATAAAATTAGGTTTCATCCCTCTAATTTTTCTTTTATTCCCATGAGTGCAAATTCAAGTGAGTATGTGTAATATATATAATTTCATGGGGTCAAGGAAAAAAAAAATACTAAATTCATGTTATGATAGCTAAATATCACATTCTCTCATGTATTTCCATTACATTCGGCAGACATTTATCACTCTTAGTTCATATTTTTACTTATATTATACAATATTTTATACAATATAAACTTCTACAGATGATTCGTTTCAAAATAAGAAAAATGTGTTGTGTATATGATATCAGTGCTTGGGATGACCTCACATCCCCGTAATTTCAAATACCTCCTTTTCGAGATAAGAATCTCCTAACCGAAACAAGTTCAAATTCAGAGATTTAAAACCTTATTTTGTATTGCAAGCCTTTTCATCTAATAATTATTATGCATTGAGACAAAAATTCGGAGTCTAAAAAATAGAAAAATATGTTCATTGCAGGTGCTAATCATTTCCTACCAAATCGACAACAGTTATTACTAATTACCTTACCAGGCCGCTCTCGAACTTTCTCGATAACTCCGCCATTCCCTGATCCGACTTCAGAATTGAACAACCTCGGCTAAAACGAAGAATCGATCGATCGAGATGTTCGGCAAGCTTCTTGATCTTGGTGATTGAGGAGGAGGAGGCGGTGGTGGCAATGGCAGTGGGCGAAGGGGGATATGGTTTTTAGAGGTGAGAATGGCCCGACATTTGATTTCGATTTGGAGTTTTGGGGAGAATGAGATATTTATAAATTGGTGGAAGGTGAATGAGATATTTATAAAAGGCGGTAAGAGCATCCACAATGATGTTTCTCATTTTTGCCAAAATGGCAGCTACAGCAATAGAAAATAGGGTATTTGTCTGTAGTGGTTGTTTGCTAAAATTTTTACTAAAAATTGAGAAAGAGGAGACATATTGTTTCGTCCGGGTTTTTTTTAAATTTTTTTATTTAGAGTTATTTAAATAAATTAAATAATAACCTAAACTAGGATTAGTTATTAAAATAATAACCTAAACCTAATTAATTACACACTAAACTAGGATTTTCACTAACCTAAACCTAACTAATGATCCCATTTGCTTGTTGTCCTGTCCAAGCAAAATATGCTTAAGACGGGACACCATGCCTCGTTTCAGCACTTTTTGAATTTTTTTTTTTTAGACGGTATATGTTGAACCGTCCGATCATTAAAAAAAAAATAATAAAAAAAATAAAATATATATATATATATAGAGAGGGACGATCCAATGAGAAACATTCTTAAATGAGAAAATGAGAAACACTACAATAGACCGTTAGATTTAAGTGACCCTTCATCAATGGTTCTAGTTAAAACCATAATAACTTTAAAAAAACCCGGTTTTTATATTATTCAGTTCAGTTTCAGAGTTTCTATCCTAAAAAAACACCCCCTGGTTTTGTTTTTCCTCACCAAACCAACACTCATTCTCTTTCCCCTCTCCCATCCTAGAACGCCTCTATTTCTGCCATCAACCTTCTTCGCCGCCATCCGACGCTTCGCCGCCCCATCCGCCGCGCCGCCCCAAAACAGTTTATGCCATTAACCAGGACTTTTGTGTTCAACGGGATCGATCAGAAATCTCAAGTGTTGGCATTATAGCTGATTGATCTAAAAAATGGTTCACACGGAGTTAGCGAACTTTTTCTTCACTCCCCCTATTTTTTATTTTTACAGCACTTGCAAGCTCAGTGGGGATAATATTATATTACTGTTAAAGATCAAAATATTGGAATTATAGCTTTATATGGCCAATGTCAGATCCAATGAGGGTGTTTTTATGTCCATTACTATTATTGTTGCAGGATAGGAAATGAATTGTGTAATTTCGATGCTGGCACTTTTAATACAAACTAGTTCCTATGTTATTATTGGATGATTTTCTGACTGTAACTGTCACATTTTCTGTCAGGTTCAATGCTTTACCGTTGCACTAAAACCTGTATACTCAATTCTATTTCTATGTTGAACCTAGTAATTTATTTTTCTGACTAAAAAACTAGTTATTTATTATTATTTTTTAAATAATACAAGTTAAAAGTGTAGAAACTTATCGTTGAGACAGAGCAAATCCCTTTAGAAGATGCAGATCCGGAAATTTTCGTTGCAGATTAAGGCAATGTAGGCAATGGAGATGGGAATAATCAGCTGCTTGCAAAACTTGATGTATTCAAGCCGGGGTGTGTTTTAGTCGAGTTCTTGAGGGAAGAGGTAGAGCAGTACACTGTTTGAAAGAGTCTAGAAAACTACAGTAAAATTCTTGGATGGGGCGGTGCGGCGGATGGGGCGAAGAAGCGTCGGATGGCGGCGAAGAAGGCTGGATATAAAAGAAAGAGAATGAGCCTAGAATTATCTCGTGCCAAATTCATTCTCGATTCCCTTTCAAACTGATCAATATGTCTATATATTGATATTCTGTACGTATGAAGAGAAACGATTTTTTCAGAAAGGACTAGATGATATTATAAAAACCGGGTTTTTTTATCAAGTTATTATGGTTTTAACTAGAACCATTGATGAAGGGTTACTTAAATCTAACGGTCTATAGTAGTGTTTCTCATTTTCTCATTTAAGAATGTTTCTCATTGGATCGTCCCTCTATATATATATATATATATATATATATATATATATAATTGGAACGAAACATATTGTCTCGTCTCTTATAATATGAGAATCGCAAATTGGTTTCTCATAAATGAAAAATGACTGTAGCTACTTTGTCAAAATACGGCAAAATAACAAACCACTATAGCGCCAACTTTCTCAAAAAATGAGAAATTGGCAAATATAGCAAACTATTGTGGATGCTCTATGAACAGGTTACCCTTTCAGTTTTATACTTTAACATATTAGACCCTAACAAATTATAAATTTACATATTCATCCTCAAATCAATATTCACATTTTCATATTTTCTGTTGTTGGAGTTGTAATGTACTATATTTTATTTATTTTATTTTATTTTTTTATTTAAAAGGTGGCCGAGGGGTCATCGATTTCGTTCTTGTTTGAGTGTTCAAAAATGAGGGATAGTGTGCTTTGGGCTTAGATAACTCCTGCAGTCAAATGATTTTTTTAAAATTTTTTATTTTCATGTCTAGATGTGACTAGTGGGCTCCAAAATCATGTCAGAACATCCAACTTCAAATTCGACTTTTTTGGTAGGGAAAATGGTAAGAACATTCAGAGTCGTTCAATGTCAAAAATAGCAAAATACATATTTTGACAATCTATTTCGACGAAACGCTGTAGTCGTCGAATAACAAAAAATTGCAGAATTTTGTTAAAAAAGAACCTGTACATGCCGAATCTTCATCTGTCATTAAAAAATAATTTATACAGGCCGAAACTTAGAAAATATTAATAAAAAATACAGGACGTCCCAAAGAGAAAAAAAAAATTTCAAAATAACCGATGTTTCGTCCGGGTATTTTTGCAAAAAAAACTTTTGCAAAAATTTTTTTTTAAAATAGTTTGTAAAAAATATTTGCAAAAAAAAATTAATAATTTGCAAAAACAATTTACAAAATTTACAAAATTAATTTTAAAAATTAATTAAAAAAAAAATTGGATTGGGACGAAACATCAGAACATCAAATGATGTTTCGTCATGTTTCGTCCCACATGATGTGGAACATCATTTTCATTCTCACCCTTAAATTCATTTAACCAGTTATTTTATTTGGTTTTTAATTTTTTTTACTTCGGACGAAACATCATTCGATCAATTAAAAATATAATTAAATAATTCAGACGAAATATTATGCTTCGTCAGCTATAATATGCATTTTGCTATTTCGAATGCTACTTTTCCCTTTTTATTGTAACCGAATTGTCAAAAAATGACAAAATAGCTCACGACTGTGTACGCTACAGTTAAAAAAAAAAAACAAAAATGACAAACAAGCAAACGACTGTGGATGCGCTAAGAATGAGAAGTTTCTATAATTCTTTATTTAAATTGGTGGCCCCACATAATAAAATAATCCTTAAAATAATTTTAAATAATTTTAAAAAACTTTTATATCTATTAAGAGCAACTGCAGTCATTTTCCTTTATGCCAAATTTTTCGAATTTTGGAAGGGAAAAAAACGAGTGCAGTCGTTTCTTGTCTATCAAATATTGGCAATTAGTGAACATTGCGTTGCCATATTTGACAATGCATTTGACAATTGTCAAAATATAGAGAACAAAACAAATTGTTATGTCCGGCAATTTTTTAATATATTTTATGATCGGACGAACAACTTGTTTCGTCTTTATCATTTAAAAATAATAATAATAAATAAAAAATAGGATCAGATGGAATATATTGTTTCGTCCAATTTTAAAAAATCACAAATTGGAGGGACGGAACAACTTGTTTCATCCCTCCATTTTTTTTTTATAAAAAAAATTCATCAAAGTACCATTCCCTTCAACCATATTCTTCAAAGTCCAAGTTCAAGTCATATCATTTCATCCAAATTTCATTAGACTCAAATTATTTCTTTTAAAAAATAAAAATTGATCGGACGAAACCGTTCTTTTTTTCTCAATTGCCAAATTTTGTCAATGAATAACTGCAGTAAATCTTTCTTTTTGTCAATTGTCATTTTTTTTATTTTGTTAAATTTAGCAAAAACCAGTAAAGATGCTCTAACCATCCAAGTACAAAATCGCCCTCAACACTTCTTTTACATTTGGAAAAAAATATATAAAAACATTCTTACTTCATTTTTACTAGTTTGGTTATCTTGTGTTTAATTGCAAAGTTTCGTGATTTTTTATTGCCGTTTGTGGGGTTTTCAATTATACAATCAGAAAACCCCATAAAATCACACAAACAGCAACAAACAATTATGAAACTTTGCGACCCGCGGGTTGACGGGTTGAATTCGCGTGCTTAACGGGTTCGTGGGCCGGTTTTCGCGGGTTCAATTCGGGTTATTTGCGACCCGGGTCGACCCGGTACTGTTCACCGGGTTCGACCTGAACCCGCCTAGATGTTAAACGGGCCGGGTCGCGGGTGGGTCGCCGGTTGACCCAGCCCAGTTGTCATCCCTACCTTCACAAAATGATAAGAATGTAGGACTTAAAATATGTAAGAAGTGTCAAACCCTATATAAGTTTAAAGTAGGATCGGGCACGGGTACACTTCAACGTCACTTAAATAAATGTCAACCACAATTTTTGAAAGATAATCTCACAAAAAAAAAAATACATCCTAAAACTGGTCAAGTAGATAGTCATACATATGATCACGATCTCGTTCGTAGGGGAATGGCTAAATTAGTAATTAGAGGTGAATTGCCATATTCGTTTGGTGAACAAAAATATGTAGAGGATTTTGTACAAACCACCTTCAACCCCCATTTTAAAAAAATTGCTAGGAATGTTGTTAAGAGTGATTGTAAATTAGTTTACAATGAGAGTATGGATTTTTTGATAGCAACACTAAAATCACTAAACACTAGAGTTTCATTGACATCGGATGGGTGGGTAGGAGTAAACGGGGTTCCAATGATGTGTGTAACATGTCATTGGATAGATTCGGATTGGTTACTTCAAAAGAGAATAATTTATTTTGGATATGTTAGATACCCACATAAGGGTGAAATTATAGCCACAGACATTATGGAAGCACGTAATAATTTTTGTATTTATGATAAAGTGCTTGCTATTGGTTTTGATAATGCATCCAATAATACTAAGGCAATTGAGAGTTTAAAAATTTCTTTAGATCCTGTAGAACCCGAAATTTTTCATGTTAGGTGTGCTTGTCACATTTTAAATCTTTGTGTGCAAGATGCACTAAAATATGGAAATGATAAACTAGAAGCAATGAGAGATTGTGTTCATTATATTACATTGAGTGGTCCAATTTATCAAGCTTTTCATGATTGGTGTAAACTAAGAGGCATTGCATGTAGACGTTTTTCTAAAGATGTACGACATCGTTGGAATTCTGCCTTTGAATTATTAGGTGTTGTTCTTCATTATCGTTTTAATTTTAGAGATTTTTGTGTCGCAATGGGTATGCAAAATTGTATGTTAGATGATGATTTTTGGTTTTTTGCCGATAGTTTGTATAAATTTTTACAACCTTTTAACGATGCAATTTTACAATTTTCAAAATCATATACATCTACATCTAGTGGTATTTTACTTTAAATTGTGACTATGATGACAACAATTAAAGATTTGCAAAATGACCATTTTATTGGAGATATGGTTAATGCCGTATATGTTAAATTTTTGAAATATTTTCATCCAATTCCTATGTTATATTGTGTGGCTAGTATAATGAATCCTATGATTAAATTAGATGGTGCAAAAAATTTAATTGAAATTTTTTACACTTATGCCCCACACGATGCAATACTGGATTTTAATCATGTTGCTTTAACTCGTAAATTTGAGAATATTTTGACTAGGTTATATGATTCTTATGATAGGATTTATTCAACTAACACTATTCAAACACAAACACAAACACAAAATGTTGAATCTTCTTCTTCTTCTTCCTCCATATTAGCAAAATGAAAGAGTCAAGCTAGTATTGGTGTTTTAAATCTTATTAAATCAAAAAAAGGCAAGAACCAATTCACCAAATGAGTTGAATTGGTATAATGCACAAAGTGCAGTTGAAGATGTAGAAGATGTGTTACAATTTTGGAAGAGTAATGAAGCAATTTTTAATATTCTTTCTCGTATAGCTAAAGATCTGCTAACAACACCGGTGTCAACTGTTGCATCGGAAAGTACTTTTTCTCTTGGTGGCAGGATAATGAGCCCGAGCAGGAACCGATTGACAGCCAAAATTTTGGAGATGCTAGTATGCGCCGAAGATTGGATGAAAGCGGAAGAGAGGACCCAAGACTTACTTGAAGCACAAGCTGGAGCTGGATTAACAAGTAGCGATGAATGAACGATTACATTTAGTTAATTTACATTAAAATGTTGTTCAATAAATTGTAATTAATTGGAAAATTTAGGGTGATGAGATTCTATATTTACGTTAAGTTGAAGTGCACGACAATAGTCCAATGCCTTTTCTTCAATCTAAGTAGAGGCCATCTCGATATTTAAATTCAAGTAATTCACATGATTTGTAATTTGATCTAAATAGACAAATTTGTATGAATTTTATTCATGTACTTAATTTTATTCAAGAAGTTCAAATTTATTAAATCATGTATTTTATTTATTCATATATTTCAATTATTTATGAAATTTTATTGTTTGCAATTGTTATGAAATTACAAATCCATATACTTGATCTTTAATAATATTTTACAAAAAAAAAAAACACTAAACACGGGCCCGGTCCGCGAACCGGCCCGGCCCCCACACTAGGGACTGGGGGCCAGGTCCGGACCAAGATTTCCTACCTTGAGCCCGGCCCGGCCCTGCCCGGCCCGCGTAGTGGGGGAGCCCGGCCCGGGTTGGCCCGGGACCGGTCAAAACCCGGTCAAACCCGGCCCGGCCCGAGTGGCCATGCTCCTAGAGATTAGACCGAGGGGTACTTTTCGTAATTCCACTGAAAACCCAGTGGCATTTCTGTCACCTTCCAAAAACCAGAGGTTTAACAACTAACAAGAGGTTGGAGCCGACGACTTCTTGAAAATTACAGAAACAATTTAATTTTGTTAATATAAAAAATGGGATCAATTTCGAAAATTTGGAGCTCGTCATCTTCGGCTCTGTTGACTCCTAACAAGATGTTAGCATCGAAGAAGAAGGAGAAGCAGCAGCTAATCGCCATGGCGTCGATTCACAACGAGAGTCGTCGATTTGAGAGAAGAAGAAGCAGAAGATCGCTTCTTCATGGCGGCGTCTCCGTTCTCCCATTCGTTCTGATCGCAGCCGCGAACGCAACCGGAGGTGAGGGTATGGTTCGATTAGGGTTTGGTTGGAAGATGTGAAAGGCACACGTGCATTGCACGTGTTATTCTTCTTAATAGTGATTAATGGTTAGTAGTGACATCTGAGTGAAACAGATGGATAGTTGGTCGACGTTAATGGTGTTTATGTGAATGAGAGAAGCACGTGCAGTGTGCGTGCCTATGAAATTTGGTTAGAGGAATGATGGCTAGATACATTCCTTTTGGAGTTATTTATGGTAGAGATTTTGGATGACGTTTGTTGCTCGAGCTATAGTAGAGATGCAAAAGGATAGAAATAATTCGATCGGATGTAAAACGTAATATATGGGTATGATCATATTATATTAGAAGCTATAGGAAATATGTAAATTAATTGATGAATAGCTGAATTATTATCTTTTAGATACAAGAATACATCCACATTTCAAACATAGATAAAAGTGATTTGGTATCATCCAAAATTCCAAATTGAAATTTCACACCGTTGGATGTCATTTACGTTACAAGCTAGAAACAGAAATATTAAAGATTTCATCGAGTTTTATCCAGCAGTAGTGATCACGGATTATGTAATTTTATACAATAGTTCTCTCTAGTCTCTACCATATTTCCTGATGCACAATGTGTGCTGATCGTTATTCTGAGTCAAAAGGGCGTCTTCTGGACTAGATTATGAGCAACTTTATTATTTCTTCTTAATCTTTGAGAGATGTAATGTTTTCGTTTAATCACATTAAAGATTAATTTACAGAGAAGCAAGAAGTAGAGAAGCTAGGGGAACAAGAGTCTGGGCTAGAAAATCAGGGAATGTCATCCCGGAAGCCTAGCCAATCCGAGGTGGCTTGATAATGCTTCTTTTATTGATATCGATAAATGTCTTTTATTATACTATAAGTAGTAGGTTAAAAAAGTTGCTAAATAGTCTTTTGGGTGCAGCAAGTACCACTGCAAGAGGCACATGGGAATTCACTTGTACCTCTCTTGAATACGCTTGGGATAATTGCATCAGGTGTGCTGGGTGCATTATATGCAACTTCTCAGAAGGAAAAGGCAGCAGTAGAATCAACTGTTGAATCTGTAAGCATTCTTGAAACCTGCAATGGATTTTGTTTCTCGTGTCATGTTTGCTGCTGCCATTTGACTATGTTGAAGATGAGCATAATTAAATTTTATATTGAAAATGTGATAGATATTTGACGCGATTAATGCACAAATCCATTTAAACACTTAAATTAATCCACAAATGGATCATGGATAGCCTCGATAACAACAATAAAATGCCCTCTCTCCACACACACCGAACATATAATCAGAAACGCAGTTGAAAAGGGTCATCTTTTCAATTCCAATGGAGGTGTATGTGCAACTGATGCTCTTGAAACCACCCTCATTATTAAAGTTTTGGCTATTCCTTCAAACTGTAAAGAGTCATTAAGGCATCATTTCCCCCCACACAATTTTTTTTACTAATTTGTAATGTGTGTGAAGATTGACACCAAAAATATGGGAGAGAAGCAAGTTATCCTCATGCCCTCAGATGTATAACTCGTTTTACTGATCAACATTGACCTCCAGATCCTTCCAGAGTATCCATTACATATGATCCATCCGTCCATCCATTCATTGGAATGATAGTTTTACTGTGACTTGGATCTTACTGGAAGATTTGGATGTGCACTGAACCCTCCAGTAATTTATAATTTACTAGAGAGGACCCTAACCCAAAAAATCTTGTTTGTATTGTGAAATAGTAATGTACATAAGTAAGTAGTTATGTAAGTCATTGGCTCAATTCTTGTTGACGAGTTGCTGTCCAACAATGTGACAACAAATTTAAAAATGATTACGGTGGAAAGAATTTTTATTATCTTGTAGTATCAACGAGTAAAAATTTCAAACAGCTGAATGAATAATAATAGATGAATGTGATTTATATTCTTTTCTTAATGTAACTATGCAGATGAACATGAAACTGTCCAAAAAGGATGCAGCTGCCGCATTGTTGAAGGAGAATTTTGAAAGAAGATTATTAGAGGAACAGGAAGAAAGGAAAAAACAAGTTATAAAATTAGAGGAAGTGGAAGCCTCTCTCTCAAGTCAGCTCAGTTCTGCAAATGCGATAATAGCAGCTTTAGGCCGAGAAATGCAAACTGAGAAAAAACTAGCTGAGGAGTTCAAATCAGAAGTAGCTCAACTTGAGAGTGCCATTGTACAAGTTAGGGAAGACCAAAAGACACTTGAATCAAAACTTAAAGAAAAGACGGACTCCGTTGATGTACTACAAGATAGAGTAGACCAACTTATGCTAGAGATCAGGGAGAAGGAGAAAAACATTGAAACTCTTAACTCGTTACTAACTGAAAAGGATTCCGAATTGATGAGTTTGAACTCTATCATTTATCAAACTAGGGCAGATCTATCAGAGGCAAACTACATTGCTGAAGAGTTGAATAAGGAATTACTTACAACTAAAGAAGAAGTACACTCAAAGGATTCTTCAATTGGTTATCTGAACGAAGAAATTGAATTATTAAAGGTAGAAAGGGATGATATTAATACAAATTTTCTTGACCTTGTGAAAGAATATGATGATTTCAAGTCCTCTACTGAACAAAAGGAAGCCCTTGATTCCGAACAGTCATCTAAAATAGATGAACAACTTCATGTTTTAAAAGAAAAGCTTGAGATTACAATAAGCGACAACAAGAACAAGCAGACACTGATCTCTGAGTTAGTGAAAGAAAGGGATGGTTGCATAGCATTGCTTGAAAAAGAACTGAACAACATTAAGAAATTGAAGGACGAGCTTCAAGCTACAAAAGGACCATTGGAAGCATCACAGGTTGAGGTTTCATTTTTATATAGAAATCTTGAAGAGGCTAAATCTTCTTCAGATGTACTTTCTCAAGAACTTCTATCAATCAAGGAGGTTCTTAACAGAACAGAAGAAGAGCTTGGTCTCACAGCCAGTGGGTTGAAAATTGTGATGGAAGAGAGGGAGAACTTAAAAAAGGAATTACTGGAGATTTATACAAAATTTGAAGCCACAGTTAAAGAACTGAAAGAAGAAAGGACAGTAGTTGATCTTTTGAAAAGAGATATGGAGGCACTGGGGAAACAGTTGGCAGAAGATTCTGAAGCACGTAGAACACTTAAAAAAGATTTAGAGGGGGCTACTAGTACATTAGATGAGATGAATAAGAATGCATTATTGCTCTCAAGGGAACTTGAAAATGCGAACTCAAGAACTGCCATTCTTGAAGCAGAAAAAGAGATGATACTCCAGTCCATTACAGAGCACACAAATATTACAAAAGAAGCAAAGGAGAACATTGAGGATGCTCAACATCTCATTGCAAGGTTTGGAAGTGAGATAGAGAGTTTAGAAAAGAGGGGTAAAAAACTTGAAGAGGAATTGGCTTTAGCAAAGGGCGAAATCTTACGGCTGAGGAGGCAGTTTAGTATGAGGGAAAAATCTTGTGAGAATCACCACGAAGAACCCAATGATGTTGATGCTGGCACTCCTACTGTGAAAACGATGGGAGGTAGGAGAAGGAAGGGAAGTTCTTCATCTGAAATTTTGTGACCCTATCATAGTTCTCTCATTTGTAGTGTTGGAGTATTTACATGTCAATTTTTTTGTTACCCTCCAATGATACTTGACCTAGCTTCAAATGCTATTTGCATATTTCTTGATGGGATCTATGTGAAGGTTAAAGTAGATTAGTTCTGTATGAAGCTTAAAAGTACCAATATGATGTACGAATGTGAATTTGAATTGCGGCCCCCGTGCTGGTATTTTCAGTCTTTATTTTGGGCGTACTCTTTGCCAAGACACTGCATATCATGGCTAGTGGGATTCATAAATTGGTAGCTTGAAATGGTGATGAGCTTGTCATACCAAAGGTCAGTTACCAGCTTACAGGTAGAATTGTTTTCAATCATATTCTTTGTACTAGTTCCTAGTTTTTCACTTATTTTGAATTCTTTCGTTTTTATCAAATTGATGAATTGGCATGTTTCCTGTGTAATAATGTGAATTCTTGCTTCATTTTATTCAGTTCTTGCATCTTCTTTTCACTGTTGAACGGGGGTGCCATATCTATATTGTAAATTAGGAAACTTCGGAAACATTAGGTAGGACTTAGGAGGGTGAGAAACCCAGCAGTTGTATGGAGTTAATTAGGGAGAATAATAGACCTCCACAGTGAATAGAGTGTTCGATAATGAATAACTGGAAAGTGGTGTTTTTGTTTGTTTGTTTGTTTTTTTTTTTTTTGTGTGTGGGAGAATGTCACATTTGATGTTAAATACTCTGTTGTTTCTTTTTTATGGAAACAGATGCTGGTTTCTCCACGACTACAATCCAAAACTGGGAGAAGAGATGCAGTTCATGTGTAGAGATTATGATGGGTGTTGTGATTCTTGAGTTGCATGCTTGTAATTTGAATGTAGAATACAATATGTCCATTAAATATTATCTTATGGAGGTTCTAATTCTAAGAGGACAAATGCTCCTATCAGTTCTTTCTTTTACTTCTTGTTTTTTTTTCTTCTAAAAAAGTTATTTTTTATTTTTAACTAATGGATTCTGTGCATCTAAATTGCATTTAGTCACAATTATGTCCTGCTGCAGTGGCTGCAGAATACAGTAGGAAAAACCAAACTCGAGGGAACTATTGATATTGTCTCCTAAATGAAATAGAATTGCAGATATATGGGAATCTGCCACTTGTTATACTACCTGGAGTCGAGAACCAGGACAAGAAGCATAAGGGATAGCTTCATTTTGAGGCAGATAATCTGTCACCTCAATTTTTCGTTCCTATTCAGAAGGCAGAGTCTGATATGAATTATCCATCTAAGTCTTCAGTCTCTCTCTCTCTGCGGCATCCGTTCTCAGGGGCTTCCTTAGATTTTTGTGCGTATCGCTGCTCCACAGAGCTTATTTTCGTTCATCCAGCCATTTTTTCTTCATTAAGTTTTAAGTGATTCCTTCATTAAAATTTCAGCTTATTTGACCAAGATTGTTTTTTCGCAGTAGACTGTAGAACCGAGTTTTTCTAATTCTTGATAAGTTTTTGCCTGCAGTTTTGGATTCCTGTTGCATTTGAAAGCTGCGGCTATAAATACTCAGCAGGGAATATATTTTCCAGAGCCAACAACTGTGAGGCTGCCTTTTCCACAAATTTTATGTCTTCCACCAACCAAAGTAAGTGGGCAAGGCTAAAAGGGTTTTGATAATATGCTTACTATCACAAAAATCATGCTTAGTGGTTATATAAAAAATTGCGATTTGAAATTTAACCCTGTATTAATCTCATGTGTTTGATTCTAATTTTGCCGCAGATTCAGAGCAGAGCATGATTGGATTAAAAGATGGCATGTGGATGAGATGTGAAGGAACCAAGATAAAGAGTGAATTCGCTAATTTGGTAATATATTATCTTCTGAGCCTTTTTGAACGCCTTCAATATCCTCATAGTTATTGTCCCACACTATTTATTAGTCTTGCATACTAACTAGATTTGTATGAAATGTATGTGAATTGAACCCACCGTTTGAAGCATTGAAGAATCATTGCATAAATATATGATTCATTAAACATGATGAAACCATCATCAGTTCATCAAAAAGTATGTCTAAGTTTCTGCCTAGTACTTGTATTGCGAGGAAAAGGTTTCTCACTCCTAAATGGGAAGCCCAAGGTTCAGTTGGAACTAAGTTGGGATGTCAGAAATCCTTGCCCTCCCCAGCAATAATGGATATGGCCCGAATGGTTAAAGGAAGAATCTTATTAAAAAAGTCAGGTATGTTATAAAACTTTTAAAGATCATATTTTGGTCTGAATTTGACTGATACTGGTGAATCCAATGTAAAAAACCGTTCTTGAAAAATGATACCCACCAAGATTTTGAACCTTTGATTCGAAGACCCTCTTTTCTTTTTGAAGTTTAGAGCGAATAAGGAATAAAGAAAAATCAAGTGTGTTTTATCTTTAAGTTTGCTTGACTTTTTTTCTTATGGAAAGTTCATTGTGTTTGGCTAGACAGTTTTTATGATGTTGAATTCATCCTATTTCATCAGATCCGGGATGAGTTTTATGTTTTGAATTGAACTTATAATGTCGACACAGTTTTAGTTAATGATAATTGAATTCACATGCTCAAGGTAGGCTACTATACTATTTAGAGTAGTTTCTTCTACTATCAGAGGAGTATTGAGGAGACTTATGGAAAAATATTGGAAGAATAAGAAAGATATACATATTGTTATAATAGATCTTGAAAAAGCATATGATAAAGTCCCTAGAGACATAGTATGGTGGATGTTACAATAAAAGAGTAACTATTCGGTATATTGGGGTAATTAAGGATATGTATGAAGGGGCAACGACCACAGGAAAGACCAGTGATTTTCCTATTACAGTAGGTTTACACCAAGGTTCGGCTTTAAGCTCCTGCCTCTTTACTTTGGTTATGAATGAATTGATGCGAGGAATACAAGATGAGGTGCCTTGGTGCATGCTTTTTGCCGATGACGTCGTCTTAGTGGACGAGACTAGAGCAGGAGTCAATGCTAAATTAGAATTGCGGAGGGAAGAGAAACTTTCAAAGCTAGATACTTTAGGATAAGCAGAACTAAAATAAAGTATATGGGGTGTAAATTTAGTGATATTTGGAATACAACCGAGTAAGTAGTGAAGCTTGATGGTCAAGAAATATCTAAGAGAGACCGTTTCCGATATTTAGGCTCGATTATACAAAGAAATGAGAAGATTTGTGAATGTTATACATAAGATCCAAGCAGGGTGACTTAAGTGGAGAAATGCCAGTGGTGTTTTGTGTGACAAACGTATATCTTTGAAGTTGAAGGAAAATTTTTATAGGACGGCTATTAGACCAGCAATGATGTATGGAGCAGCTTGGGCAACAAAGAAATAATATGTCCAAAAAATAAGTGTAGCGGAGATGAGAATGCTCAGATGGATGTGTGGTAAAACAAAGAATGATAGATTTGGAAACGAGCATATACGAGACATGCTAAAGATAGCACCAATGCAAGATAAGTTAAGAGAGAATCGCCTCAGCTGGTTTGGACATGTCACATGTAGACTTAGTAGTGCCCTCGTTAGAAAGAGTGATTTGATAAATATGGAGGATGGAGTTAGGGGTAGAGAAAGACCTAAACTAACTTGGGTGAAAACGGTGAGAAAAGATATGATAGCTTGTGACCTTATAGAAAATATTGCGCTAAACCGAGCATATTGGAAAACCAGGATTCATGTAGCCGATCCCAACTAGTTGGAAAAAAAGCTTTGTTGTTGTTCTTCTTCTTCTGCTGCTTCTTCTACTATTTGAGGAGAGTGGTGGAGTTATCCATCGCGCTTGTAATAATTTCAAAGGTACCCTCGATGTCGTCGAGTTAGAACATTTAGAACTTTGTCTTATAATATATGCTTTTGAAGGTAATATATTTTGATTGCAGTAGGGTCCTCCATCCTGTTACTTTTAAAATTTTAATAAATAAAACAAAATTTCATATGCTAATGATGCATAACAAGCACATTTCGAGCCAGGTTTGCTACTGTTACAGGGAGACTTTGTAGGATAATGGCTCGATTCTGGTTTGTATCTACAGCGATCGAAAGTTCCAGTACATCAGTCGACTGGGTTGGAGGATCAGGCGACTGTCCAGAGAGGAGTTTTCAAAGGCTAAGGATACAGCAGTAGTCAGTCGACTGCATGTGGGTTCAGTCGACTGTCCCGAAGTATTTATCAGTCGACTGGTAAGATGATCAGTCGACTGTAGGCGGGTTTTTAATCCAGAATAGGCCCATTTTGAAAGGCCCAATAGTTTCCCTATAAATACAACCCGTTAGGGTTTTTGTAAGGAGTGACGAAAATTAGAGACCTCTATTCGGTTTTGCAGCCGTCATCTTTTGTAAGGGTTTGTTTTCGCCCATTGGTGATTATTTGAAGAAGAAGAGAACCCCAACCGCCCCGTGGATGTAGGCACTTGTTTGCCGAACCACATTAAATCTGTGTGTCCTTGTGTTTGTTTGTTTTTCTGTGTTTTCTCTCGCTGTTTCTCTCTTCGATTGGTTGTTTGATTCGTATTCCGCACAACAAGTGGTATCAGAGCTTTCGGTTCGACCTAGAGGGAGATGGCGAGTGATGCAGATGCAACCAAGGATGTTGTGGGATCAAGTTCGTCCAGAACAACGATTCACAACGCAAAATTTGAAGTTGAAAAATTTGATGGAACAAACAATTTCGGGATGTGGCAGTGTGAGGTGTTGGATGTTCTTGTTCAACAAGAACAAGATGTTGCTTTGGAGGAAGAAAAACCAAAGAATATGTCCGATGTAGATTGGAAGAAGTTGAATCGAGTTGCGTGTGGGACTATTCGGCTCTTTATTGCGAAGGCTCAGAAGTATGATTTGATGAGGGATACCATTGCTGCGGTGTTGTGGAAGAAACTCGAAGACAAATACATGAGGAAAAGTTTGGAGAATCGGCTGTATTTGAAGAAGAGGCTTTTTCGCTTCACCTATACTGAAGGTATGTCTATGAACGCTCATGTTGAATCATTTAATAAATTATTGGCTGATTTGTTAAATTTGGATGAGCAAATTAAAGATGAAGATAAAGCCCTAATTCTGTTGAATTCATTACCTGAAAGTTATGATCATTTAGCAACTACTTTAATATATGGAAATGACACTGTTAAATATGAAGATGTTGCAAATGCTCTGTTGAATAATGAAACTAGGAGAAGGGATAAAATGGTTGATAGAGAAACTTCTGAGGCATTGATTGTAAGGGGCAGAACTGAGACCAGATCTGAGACCAAATCTGGGAAAAAGGGAAACAAATCTCGTTCCAAATCGAGAGGAGTTTCAAAGGACAGAAAGATACCAGCCAAAGATGAATGTGCTTTCTGTCATGAAAGGGGGCATTGGAAAAAGGATTGTCCTAAGCTACGAAATAAGGGAAATTCGACTGCAAATGTGATTGTTGATAATGTAGATAGTGACGATGTTTTTTCTTATGCACTTGCTACTAGTCCCTCACTTTATCAAGAAGTATGGTTTCTTGATACAGCAGCATCCTATCATATGTCTTGGAGAAAGGAGTGGTTTACTTCTTTAGAGTATATGGATGGTGGGGTAGTTTTGATGGGAAATGATGCACCTTGTAAGAAGGTAGGAATCGGGAAGATTGAATTGCTAATGCACGATGGTCTTATTAGGGAGCTTTCAGATGTTTGGTATGTTCCAGATTTGAAAAAGAATTTGATTTCACTTGGTGTTTTGGAGGCCAGTGGAATGAAATTTGCTAGTGAAGGTGGCATTCTGAAGGTGACTAACGGAGCACTTGTGGTGATGAAAGGGCAAAGAAAAAGGAACTTGTTTTTCTTGCAGGGAAAAACATATTTGGGTCAGGCTGCCAGTGTAACTGAAAGGCCTAAACAGGTTGTTCCCGACTCTACTAAGTTGTGGCATATGCGACTCGGGCATGCAGGAGAAAAGGCCTTGCAGGGGCTTGTGAAGCAAGGGTTGCTTAAAGATGCTAAAAGGTGCAAGTTGGAATTTTGTGAACATTGTGTTTTGGGTAAGCAAACTAGGGTGAAATTTGGTACAGCTGTACATCAGACAAAGGGTATCCTCGATTATGTGCACACAGATGTTTGGGGCCCTACTCAGACACCTTCTATGAGTGGTAGACACTGGTTTGTTACATTTGTTGATGACTACTCCAGACGAGTTTGGGTATATACCATGAAACACAAAGATGAAGTTTTGACATTGTTCACAAGTTGGAAGAAGAAAGTTGAAAACCAGACTGGAAGGAAGATTAAGGTTCTGAGATCAGATAATGGAGGGGAATACAAGAACGATCCGTTTCTGAAATTGTGTGAAGATGAAGGGATCCAGAGGCACTTCACAGTTAGGAAGACTCCACAGCAAAATGGGGTTGCAGAAAGGATGAACAGAACCTTACTTGAGAAGGTGAGATGTATGCTAGCACAGTCTGGATTGAAGAAGACATTTTGGGCAGAAGCTGTTATATATGCAAGCCACATTGTCAACCGTTTACCATCAGCAGCACTTGAAGGCAAAACGCCTATTGAGGTATGGAGTGGTAAACCTGCATCTGATTATAGTTTTTTGCATATATTTGGTTGTCCTGCTTATTTTCATGTAACTGAAACTAAACTTGATGCAAGAGCCAAAAAGGCTATATTTGTTGGTTTTAGTACTGGTGTCAAAGGTTACAGGTTGTGGTGTCCAGAACAGAAAAAATTAGTAATCAGCAGGGATGTCACCTTTGATGAGACCAGCATGATCAGCTCGGGACAGTCGACTGGTGGACGAGAACAGTCGACTGGTGAGCAGCAGAAGAGTGGGACAGTTCTCCAACAGGTGAACAGCAGAAGCTCGGGACAGTCGACTGGTGTAAAGGATCAGTCGACTGGTGATCTACAGCAGCAGAAGAATGGGAGAGTTCTCTAACAGGTGGAGTTAGAAAAGCTTTCAGTTGAAAATCCTGCCCAAAATGATGATGATGTGGTTGATACTGAGGATGAGGAAGAAGTTCCTAACCCTCCCCAGCACGAAGAATCAATTGCAGCAAGAAGGCAAAGACGAGATATCAAACGACCATCTCGTTTTACAGATACAGTTGCATTTGCTCTTCCCATTGTGGATGATGAAGTTCCCTCCAACTTCAAAGAAGCTACTAGAAGTTCTGAAAATACAGATTGGAAAGTTGCTATGGATGAAGAGATGAACTCTCTTCATAAGAACAAGACTTGGGATCTAGTGCAATTGCCAAAAGGGAAGAAAGCTATCGGTTGCAAGTGGGTGTATACGAAGAAAGAAGGTCCAAAAGGCAGTGTTCGGTTCAAGGCTAGACTCGTTGCAAAGGGGTATGCTCAACAGGAAGGTATTGACTATAATGAAGTGTTCTCTCCAGTTGTGAAGCATCCTTCTATTCGGATTTTGTTGGCATTGGTAGCACAGTTTGATCTTGAATTGACACAGATGGATGTGAAGACTGCATTCTTACATGGGGATCTAGATGAAGAAATTTATATGTTGCAGCCAGATGGGTTTAAGACAGCTGGGAAGGAAAATTGTGTTTGCAGGTTGAAAAAGTCTCTCTATGGGTTGAAGCAATCTCCAAGGCAGTGGTATTTGAGGTTTGATCAGTTTATGAAAGTGCAGAGATATTCCAGAAGTGAGTATGATCATTGTGTTTATTTCAGAAAATTACAGGATGGTTCTTTCATATATCTGTTATTATATGTGGATGACATGTTGATTGCCTCTAAAAATACTAAGGAGATTCAAAATTTGAAGAATCAGCTGAGTTCTGAATTCGAGATGAAGGATCTTGGTGAAGCCAAGAAGATACTTGGGATGGAGATAGCTAGAGACAGAGCAAAGGGCATAGTGAGTTTGACACAGAAGCAATATCTTTTGAAGGTGCTGAAACGGTTTGGTATAGATGAGAAAACTAAACCAGTCAGTACACCCTTAGCCACTCATTTCAGAATTAGTGCTTCTTAATCTCCAAGTACAGATGAAGAGAGACAGTATATGGCTAATGTACCTTACACTAGTATGGTTGGCAGTTTGATGTATGCCATGGTTTGTACTCGACCAGACATCTCTCAGGCGGTGAGTATGGTAAGTCGATATATGCATGATCCAGGCAAAGAGCATTGGCAAGCAGCTAAATGGATTTTGAGGTACATAAGTGGCACCACAGATGTGGGTTTGAAGTTTGAAAGGGATGACAATATTAGCAGGTTATTGGTGGGTTATGTTGATTCTGACTATGCAGGTGATCTAGATAAGAGGCGGTCTACTACAGGCTATTTGTTTACTATGGCTAGAGCACCTATAAGTTGGAGGTCCAATTTGCAGTCCACTGTAGCATTGTCTACTACTGAGGCTGAATACATGGCAGTTGCTGAGGTCATGAAGGAAGCCATTTGGATTCATGGACTTTTGAAGAGCTTGGGAATTCATCGGGAGAAGGTGGAGGTACACTGTGACAGTCAGAGTGCTATCCATTTAGCGAAAAACCAAGTTCATCATTCGAGGACCAAACATATTGATGTCCGTTATCATTTTGTGCGTGATTTGATAAAGGATGGTGATATTCATTTGGTGAAGATTGGAACAGCTGATAATCCTGCTGATATGTTGACCAAAGTTGTTGGGGCAGCCAAGTTCAAGCATTGCATGAACCTGGCTAATATTTTGCATGCTTGATGATTTGGAATGGGCGGTTGGGATGGTGCTTCGCTACTTGTTTGCCTAGTATGTGATATCATACTAAGGTGGAGTTTGGAATTTTGTTACATTGGGTGATGAGCATTTGTTTTGGAGTATTTATTGGAGATTGCTCGGGCTACTTGGAAGATCTCGCCAAGGTGGAGATTGTTGGATACTTGGAAGATCTCGCCAAGGTGGAGATTGTAGGATAATGGCTCGATTCTGGTTTGTATCTACAGCGATCGAAAGTTCCAGTACATCAGTCGAATGGGTTGGAGGATCAGGCGACTGTCCAGAGAGGAGTTTTCAAAGGCTAAGGATACAGCAGTAGTCAGTCGACTGCATGTGGGTTCAGTCGACTGTCCCGAAGTATTTATCAGTCGACTGGTAAGATGATCAGTCGACTGTAGGCGGGTTTTTAATCCAGAATAGGCCCATTTCGAAAGGTCCAATAGTTTTCCTATAAATACAACCCGTTAGGGTTTTTGTAAGGAGTGACGAAAATTAGAGACCTCTATTCGGTTTTGCAGCCGTCATCTTTTGTAAGGGTTTGTTTTCGCCCATTGGTGATTATTTGAAGAAGAAGAGAACCCCAACCGCCCCGTGGATGTAGACACTTGTTTGCCGAACCACATTAAATCTGTGTGTCCTTGTGTTTGTTTGTTTTTCTGTGTTTTCTCTCGCTGTTTCTCTCTTCGATTGGTTGTTTGATTCGTATTCCGCACAACAGACTTGCCCATGCCTAATTTTATGGGAAAAAAGAACTCTCATTTGGCAATTACCTTTTAATTGACACTTAATTTATAACTTTAATTCTACAAAACCTCTTCTTAGAAGAGCTAATATTCAAAACAACAATAGCACGTAGTGTTTGTTATTGCGTGCTACAAATATAAATCATCCTTTTTCCATGAGGCAGATATATATATATATATATATATATATATATATATATAGAGGAGCGATTCAATGAGATACATCTTAAAATGAGATAATGAGATACATCAATTATGACCATTAGATATGAGGGGATTGAAACGAGTGGCTATAATCTAGTTGGATTAATTGACTGAAAGTCGGATTTTTTTCTACATATCTATTATAAAAAAACCAAAAAAAAAAAACTGCAGCCGTAATTTCTCTCTCACCGTCCCTCATCAGATATCCGTGGTTGCAGATGATTTCTGACCACCTCATCAGATATCCTTAAACTCTTCATCTTATTATAAATAGTACCAATACTTGAACCAGCCATATTATTGGGTAAAACACCATTCTTTGCATTGGCATTCAAAGACTTTGCTTCTCCTTTTTGGGCAGAGGATGTTAAGGAAGAACTCAGAGATGCAGACGCATCATTATGAGGGTTCAAGCAAACTGACTGAACACCAGGAATGGAGGGTGTACGAGCACGAACACCAGCAGTATCTGATTTGGACTCTGCTTTAGTTATGCTGCCAGAAGCATCTGTGATCGCTGGTTCCGTTGAACAGTGACCTGATTGATGAGACTGATCATTGTATATAAATAAGAGAAAAAACAAATGCCAGTGTAACGCCTATAACTTTAAGATGTGTGATTCGAGGTGGAAAAGGAGAGCAAGAAAGACAAACATGCATTCGACAACACTAAACATTAAAATGTCACAAGGTCAACCACTAGCAGGATGAGCACAATACCTGAATCAAATCGACAGGACTTTTATGACGGCCTTGCATAAGAGACGAATAATTTTCAGTCGCAAATGTTGAACTACCTTCTGCTTTACCATCATTTTCAATTCTAGGCGAGTTATCATCTTCAGGTTCCTCCTTACGAGTAGAGAGGACAGGTCGGGACATAAAAGTAGAAGAACTCTTGATGCTATCATCAAAGGAAGGCATTTTCCGAACTCCCCCACCAAATGCATCATTCTGTTGGGCCATCCTAAGGTTCTCACGCGAAAGAGCTGGACGAGGGAGCCTAGGGTTCAGATTATCATTGTTGTAGTAGTAGTAGTAGGCAAAGATCAGAATGGCGTTGCCCTCCAGTTTCAGACCCATCAGCTGCGTTCCTCATGTTTTCAAGTATACCTTCCAACGGCAAGTTCTGATGTCACCTTAGATTGCCAATGGCCAAACTAGACCCTTTCATGCTAGGCGGAGCACTTCCACTCCTGTTAGGCCCGGCGAAATCCCTGGTCCCTTGAAATCCGTGCCCTTGAAACAGAAACTCCAATTCATTGCCAGCCACATTATTTGATGAAGTAAACGAAGCAGCATCTCTACTTGCATGCCAGTTTCTACCTCCATCACTTCCAATTAGCCGCAATGGACTCTCAGTCGCCATTCTATCCGAAAGACAAATTCTTATCACACTAACAAAATGGTAATAACATCAAATGCTCCCCCAATTCCCTGTAATGCAAGTCAACCATATCACTAATCAACGATTTAGAATAAACTGATAACCGATTGCAATCAAAACAATACGAAAAGTACAGAAACTGCCGAAAAGGAGAAGAAAAGAATAACAAATCAGTGAAACATTTCCGACTTTAGAAAAAAGGGAAACAGAGATGGGTTGGAGTTGGCAAACGGAGAATGGGAGACGGGCGGTTGGGTTTTGAAAAGGGAAACAGAGAGAGAGATGAGAGATGAGGGATGAGGGACGGTGAGAGAAAAATTACGGCTGCTGTTTTTTTTTGGTTTTTTTTATAACAGATATGTTGAAAAAAAAACCCAAGTTTCAGTTAATTAATCCAAATAAATTAGAGCCACTCATTTCAATCCCCTCATATCTAATGATCATAATTGATGTATCTCATTATCTCATTTTAAGATGTATCTCATTGGATCACTCCTCTCTCTCTCTCTCTCTCTCTCTCTCTCTCTCTCTCTCTATATATATATATATATATATGGAAAAACATCATAGGAACAACGGCGTTGTTCCAGGTGGTTTTCAAGAGTTTTCACAACATTTGCGTTTTCAGTAGAGCATTGCTCTATATATAATTCATAATTCCCTGGGCTAGTTAAGTACACTTTTGTTTATGCTTGACTCTTATACGTAGAAGAGAGTGCTGTCACCGCTTCGTCAACACTCATATATATGCATTCTGATCTGAACAGAATTCCTAATTCCCTGGGTTAGTTAAGTACACTTTTGTTTATGCTTGACTCTTATACGTAGAAGAGAGTGCTGTCACCGCTTCGTCAACACTCATATACATGCATTCTGATCCGAATAGTTCCCAAGCCTCTGATCGGTAAAGCTTCTCTGTCACATCCCCAACTGGGTTTGCTAGTACAAGCTACAACACCAATAAGAAAATTTAATTTCAGTGATTGTGTATTTGGTAACTGCTTAAAAACTCTTGAGGATTTATTTTTACTTTACATGAATTGATTTCTTGTTCATTGCTTTCTTCATTTCCACGAGTGCTTCCATGCCACTGGTGTCTATAGCCATCACAGCTGGTATAATTTTATGGTAACTTTTAAGTTTCTGAAAATTGTTCAATGTGTAGTCTTATTTTATGATTCGGAAGAAAAACACTTACCAGACATATCTAAAACAATGCACTTTATGCTATTTTCCTTCATTTTTGCTGCCCTGTCTTCCTCTTCTCTAACCCACCTCAAAATCCTGCAATGAAATAAATATTTAAGAATTAAGATTCAAGTTTTATTTGTAAAGCCTGAAAAGTTTACGAGTTGTAGACTGTCAGATATAAGTCTGACCTCTCTTGGATGTACATGGAATTAACAAAATAGATGGGAGACTCAATGCCAACAATGAGAAACTGAGGAACTCTTGCAGCCTCTCTGTATTGTCCAATACTTCTATAGCTGTGAGTCCCTGGAACATTGCCGATGATCACAGTGTTCGGCCGTGTCACATGTAGGAGAATTTTAAACACAGAGATTCCAATCTGCCAATAACATTTGCATTCTTGGTTAGAGTTGTATAACTATTACTTTCCGGTATTACATAATAGATGCACTCGTAAAGTATAATACAGAAGCAATTATCTCCTGTTTATTTTGCAAAATTGCTGTTATATACATTATTAGCACATGAAATGCCTACAAAATTGATGTTTATATACATTATACACCATTGCACCTTAAATTCCCTTTCGATGCCAAAATATGTCAAAATTGGGCTCTTAGAAATGATGTAAATGATAGGAAGAAAAAAATTTCAAATACATGTATATAGGTGTGGGTGTATGTCAGCCCACTGTATTCAACCAATTTGTAGGTTTGTTTAATGTAAGAAAATCAATTTAAATTTGCATATTATGATATATAAGGCCAGAAATGCTGACTTATCTAAAGCTTACAGGTGCATGTTTAAAAATGAACTTCAAGAGAATATATGCTTTCCAGCGAAACTTCAGAGGGGATATCAGTAATCTCAACTAGTGTAAACTACAAAGTTACAAGAGATGAGCTGAGAGCTTACTGCTATTGCAAGACCCATTTCGACAGACACCAAGAGTACACCGAAGAAGGCACTCAAGCAAGCCAAAAAGTCAAGCTTGTCAACCTTCCACAGCCGCAGCGCCGAATGGAAATTGATCAACCCAATCACTGCTGATATGATGATTGCCGATAAGATCACGTTTGGTGTGTAATAGAACAACGGCATCAAGAACAGCATGGTGAATAGAACAGCTGAGGCCATCACAATATTGGAAACTGCTGTCTTGCATCCTGTATTGTAGTTCACCGCAGACCGAGAAAATGATCCTGTAATTCACAAAGTATTCGTGCATTGATGTTTACCGCACACCGATGAAAATTGTTCAGGGTTTCAGTTCTTGAACCTGTGGTGACATAGCATGAAGTGCATGATCCCACCATGTTCATGATGCCGATGGCCATCATCTCTTTGTTTCCATCCACTTGGTAGTTTTTTAGAGAAGCAAAAGTTCTTCCAACGGCTATTCCTTCCTGCGAGATTAATGCTTACTACTACGGGCATCTTAAGTGTTGTTAGAGATACCTTTTGTTTGCTCAGTTACTTTGTATTTTGGCTCTTGTGGTTCAACATGGTCAGCTACTTGTGAAATTTACGCGATATATTCAATGAGACTTCAAAGTTTTTGTATATTTCCCATTCCATATAAGGAATTGTCTCTTTTTCGATGTGGATATTGGGAATTAGTATTACAATTGTTTTATACTTATTGAGTTAACCATTTCCTATCATCCCCTGGGAGGAATTTTTTTGCCTTACTGACCCACTTTTCGAAAATATTTAGCGACCTAACCCAGTTTTGGACACGTCAGTATAAATCATTATTGGAAATAACGACATTGATTATTTATATATCGTTGTTTTCAATAGCGGCATCTGTTAATCTTTTTTTCCGCATGCTGCTGTTTGGAGTAACAACATCAGTTAACTTATTCTCAATCGTGTACTCTTTCTGACTTGGAAAAAAAATACAAGTATGAAAAAATCTTATAGATGATGTCATTGTTTGGAACAACGACAACAATATTACAAATGCCGTTGTTAGGAATAGCGGCATCAGTTATAATACTTGACTAATCTATTTATGTGAATTGTTTAATGAGTATTATAACAGATGTCATTATCTCCAACAACGACATCAGTAATTCGAATGTCGTTCTTGGGGATAACGACATTATTTATAAGTTGTTTCAACACTTAGAATTTTTTTCAAGTCAGAAGATTCACACTTGTATAAAAAATGTACTGATACCGTTTTTCCAAACAACAACTGCTAAAAAAAAATTAAACTGATGCCGCTTTTTGGAAGAACGACATGGTAATCATCTATGCCGTTATTTAAAATAACGGTTTATGCTGACGTATCCAAAACTTGGTCAGATCGCTAAATATTTTTCGGAAGTGGGTCAGATCGCTACATATTTTCAGAAGTGTGTCAGATCGCTAAATACTTTCAAAAAGTGGGTCAGTACTCCAAAATATTCTGTGAGGAATTGGTAAATTTTGCTTGTTTTGGAACTTACAGTAAGAGATAAGATGCCTGTGACAATTCCTGTTTTGAGTGCAAGACTCAAGTAGGAGCCTTGGAAATATAACATGTTGAGTGAAGGAGGGTTCACTCCTTTCTCCAAATGCCCAATCTGTACAATAAATAAATAATTAAACATTGGTTTGTTTGCATGCGCATAGCATATTTATTTCTATTTATTATTTTCCTTTTCAAAATCAAAGAACATGTTAGGCATTGATCAGTACTATAAAAACTATATTTACTTTAAGGTACATGTACATAATTTGATATAATTAATAAGGAGTAAGATGTCTGTGACAATTCCAGTTTTGAGTGCAAGACTCAAGTAGGAGCCTTGGAAATATGGAGGGTTCACTCCTTTCTCCAAATGCCCAATCTTTAAAATAAATAAATAATTAAACATAGGTTTGTTTGCACTTGATTTATTTGCATGCGCATAGCATATTTATTTCTATTTATTATTTTCCTTTTCAAAATCAAAGAACATGTTAGGCATTGATCAGTACTATAAAAACTATATTTACTTTAAGGTACATGTACATAATTTGATATAATTAATAAGGAGTAAGATGTCTGTGACAATTCCAGTTTTGAGTGCAAGACTCAAGTAGGAGCCTTGGAAATATGGAGGGTTCACTCCTTTCTCCGAATGCCCAATCTTTAAAATAAATAAATAATTAAACATAGGTTTGTTTGCACTTAATTTATTTGCATGCGCATTGCATATTTATTTCTATTTATTATTTTCCTTTTCAAAATCAAAGAACATGTTAGGCATTGATCAGTACTATAAAAACTATATTTACTTTAAGGTACATGTACATAATTTGATATAATTAATAAGGAGTAAAATGTCTGTGACAATTCCAGTTTTGAGTGCAAGACTCAAGTAGGAGCATTGGAAATATGGAGGGTTCGCGCATTTCTCCAAATGCCCAATCTTTAAAATAAATAAATAATTAAACATAGATTTGTTTGCACTTGATTTATTTGCACGCGCATTGCATATTTATTTCTATTTATTATTTTCCTTTTCAAAATCAAAGAACATGTTAGGCATTGATCAGTACTATAAAAACTATATTTACTTTAAGGTACATGTACATAATTTGATATGATTAATAAGGAGTAGAAAATAAGTAAAAACGCAAGAGGAGGTAAACGACACAGACTCGTCCTCCCAACCCTAAGTTGCCGGGGCCCGAGGCGAAAGACCCAATTAATTATTTTTGGGCCGCTAATAATAATATATTTTTTTACGCGCAAAATATGTGCCCATATTTATAAGGAGAATATAAATTTGGGACTCCTAAAATTGCAAAAAATCGAGGGCCTGAGACGGCCGCCTCACCTGCCTCAAGATGGGGACCGGCCCTGATTATACAGTAGTATAGATATGTAAGCACTGTATACAACGGAAAACATGTATTAAAGCGTGATTCTTACAATTTTGATGCCATGGTTCTGAGCTTTGAATGCAAATGACATAGCTGTGGAGAGGATCACAGAAGCTAGAGGAGTTGCTGCTGATACCCAAACAAGTTTGGGCCTTGTTAAACTCTGCATATCAGTAAATTTAGTTAATCACAGTTTCAAATTCTAAAAAAAAAAGTAATTTTTTTTTTAAAAAAATGACTTTCTTGAAAGCTTACAATATGCTTGGTTATCAGTAGAAAAGCCAAAAATGAGAATCCCATCACCACAGTTTGCCTAGCCCACTACACACCACACATAATGATTATTACAACATTAAAATTAACTTCATAATAAATTATTTTTAGCAACTTACATTTAAAACTTTAAGGTTAATAACTCTAATCAATACCTCATTCCTGTGCTCAAAAACAGAGACCATTACAGGAATGAATCCCATCTTAGTAGTGAAATGAACAATTCCAAGCAACCCTTCCAGCTGTTGAAGTGATACTATCACTGCTGCCCCTCCCATGAATCCCATCAGTGTAGGCTTTGACAAGAAATCCACTATAAATCCCAGCCTGTGATTGAAAGTGCAAACGCCAGGGTTGAAAAGCGAATGAATTTTAAAACAAGGGTAAGAAAACACTTTGCCCCCATAAAAATTAAAGAGATTTATTCTCCACTAACAAAAGTTTCATATCTTTTTGATTTTTTTTCTTCCACCCCTACAGTTTCAAAAAATATAGGACCAACAATAGTAGGTATGATTGGCATGAGAATACAATACCTTAGAAAGCCTAATGAGGCTTGAAACACCCCAGCAAACAAAGTTGCAGTGAATGCTAACTTCAGGTAAAGGATGGGCTCCTTCTCCGGCGATATCACCTCCCTCAACATCGACCCCATCACCAGCGATGCAATCGACACGGGCCCCACCGCCAGTTCCCGGGAGCTCCCAAACACCGAGTAGATCAATGGTGGCACAAAGCTCGAGTCTAGTTCAATCCAATTCATCAATACAGAGAATTGGTTAAGTAAAATGGTACTTGGACAAATCTAAGATTATGGGCTAGCACTTACAGCTTTACAACTATACTGTATGTCTCTGCTTATTGAGTCATGTTGTTTTCAGGATATGAGAATAGGCCAAGGTATCTTCCTATGTTGAAATAAATGCAACCTTTTGAAATCATGTGATTTAATAATTTGATTTCAAAATGGTTCTATGTATTTTGATGCGAATGTGATAAACCTTGATGGATTGTTTTCGAGTTTACCCTAATGAGTAATGTTTATGTAGCATTATATATAAGACTTACATAGGCCGATGAGCGGTGGCAAGTTTGCGAGCTTTGCATAGCTGATTCCCTACACATCATCAAGCAAAGTCATAATTAAACATACGTATTTGCCCATCAAATGCTAAGATTATTAGGTCAAAATCGTGAAATTAGATAGAGACCCAACAGTTCGTTATTCTTCGGAGAATTCGGCAGAAAGTAATTATAAAACAGTAAAAGAAGAACAAATTAAGATTTTTCGGAATCAGTATTGGATTAGATAGTAAGATAATTACAAGATCTACTTCTTAGTCTCTCTCTCTCTTAATGACTTCGATTACAATAATTTCTCAATAAGATCGTTAGCTCTTAGTTCTTCCTATGGCTCTCTCTATTAGCTCTATTAGATACAATTTCTTATCATGTATTTATAAAGAAGTAATTTAGAAATACAAATTAGGGAAGATAGGTTTAATTAAATATTAGTTGGTTCATAACTTATAGTTTAAGATAAACCTAAACTCCAAATTAGATATTCAATCCGTATTATGTCTCCAACTAACATTTAAGTTATATGAAATCTCTAACTAATTTTTGAATTACATCAAAGAGATTATATTCAATAAATCAAATAGGTAAAGATATATACTCAACTTAACTAGAGATTCTAAGGGCCGCCCTGGGGGTGGGCAGGTGGTGCAAACGCACAGAACTCCGAAATTGAGTATACCATATGAATTTTAAATAAGAAAAAAAAAATTGTATAAACAGTTAGCATAATAGCTAGCTTAGTTGGTTAAGACCAATCAAGGAGTTTAAATGGTCTCTGTTTTTTATCCCCAACTCTTTTTTTTTTTTTTTTTTGCTTTTTGTGGCTGAGCTTAGAATTCCCAACAAAGAAAGGGAAAAAAAACTCTATTCTTCACAACTTTTTTACTTTCTTACAAATAAATCAAAGGTTCAATTTTTATCATTTTTTCATTGATGCAACATCATCTCTCTCACTCTCTATAATTGACTATCATCCTCCAAATTCTAAAGTATGCGATTCTCAAAGGTAATTTACTGTGATTTTTTCTTTTCTTCCATTGATGTTTTTCAATTGAATTAATTTTTTTTTACATGATATGAGTATCAGATTTACAGTGTCTAAACATATTGAAATCGTTAGATATTGATATAGTTGTGTTCTGTGTTTTTTTTCTTCTTTTCTTCTGTGATGTATTTCTAGAAATATAGAATGCCTCATATTAGGAAATATGATTCTGGTAATGCTAAATGCCTAAAAGGAAGAAAAACAGAACACATTGTCCAAGATCAGAGAGGAACTCTTGATAGATTTGTTGTAAAAAATTTCACAATGTCCAGTAATTGAAGATTCAGTTAATGTGAAGCAAAATGTTATGAAAGAAATGAATGATTTCAAATTGAATAATGTTGAAAATAATGGGGAAAAATCTATAACTAAAAAAAATAAAATAATAATTCGATAATAAATTTTCATATATTAGGGCACATTCTTAAGTTTCACACAGAGACCAGCCATGTTCTAAGATTTGAGGCATATTTTCAACAATATATAGCAATTTTGTTTATTTCTCGTTACCTGTGGGATGGCAAGGCTAGCAATGGTGAGCCCTGAAACTGTTAGGTTTCGTGAGAAATTAACAATTGGGAAATTAGGGTTTATCTCTAGATCTAAGTTGCTTAAGATATTCACCCTAGGTATCAATATTGGAATACCTAGACTGCTATCACAAGCCAGTATTTATAGCTAAATACTGGTCTGGGTATCGGGTTATAAGCCCACAAACCCGCGTTCCAATATCCAATCAATTGTACGTTCATTACACGTGTTACACATATGCACGTGCTATATTTATATAGAGAGAATATACCAATATATCTAACAGAAACGACATCGGATTTGAGAAACTTGAGAGAATACTGAAAGCCCCATTGGAAAATCGGAAAGAAGTAGTGGAGAGCCACGATGAATTTCCGGAAGGGAGTCTGGTTCTTGAACTGGTGAAGGGGGTCATCTGAGAAGAAGACCTCACCAAGCCTCTGCTTCAGAGCTTGCAGGGTGGTCTTAGCCTGCGGTATTGATACATTGTGGACCTCGAAAGGTTGTACTACTGTTGGTGCAGGAAGTGGTGGAGGAGAAGGAGGGAGACAGGTTTCTAGGTCTCGGCGGGCATGATTAGGAAAGCTTTCTACTCTGTCGTTTGAGCCAACACTACCCATGGAAGTGGATATAGTGAGAGAAGATAAAGAGGAGAGAAAGAGTGAAGTTTTGAAGAGAGAGTTGGGAGAGAAAGTGTGGTTTATATAGAGAGAGAGAGACTTGTGTTTAACTGCTCTCGGAAGTTATCTTAAGGGAGGGTTTAGTATTTATCTATTATTACAATTGATATGTATTGTATTGGTTTTGTTTAAGGGCACATTAATGTTACTCTGTATAAATTATATAAGTGACAGAATAGAGAAAAATTTATGAATATCAGCCTTATCCTCATAACAGAGGAATTTTTTCCCAAAACGACCCTTTTTTGCCAAGTTTTTTTCAAACCGCCCTACTTTTTATTTTATTTCCCAAAGCGTCCCAACTCGGTCTTTGAAAGACCGAGTTTGTAACGCCCCGAATTCCAAATACACTGAATTCGAGATGTTCTACATGATCTTTTCGCTTTCTTTAGTACAATTTTATCAGGAAATTTAAACTTTTCACTTTACATCAGAGTTTACATTAATATTATATTTTACATTGCACAGCGGAAGTAAACTTTTACAACAATGAAAACAAGTATGCAACAACATTGAGTAATCTTTAAGCATTTGTTCCTCTTTAATCTTTATCAAGCTATTTACTTGCATATAAGACTGTGGGTACGTCAGTTTATTCAACCGACGATCATTATACACGGTCATCCTCTCTATGTCGGAAATAGTATAACTTAATTTTCAATACCGGAAATAGTACGTCAGTTTATTCAATAGAGAAAAATTGGTACAATGCAAATACTACACAACTTAGAACAAACAAAATGAACTTGACCTTGCTATATCTTTCTAGCATTCAAATAAAAGCTACTGAACATAATTCCTACAATGGAAGTCTAACATTGATAATTTTGTTTACTCTCTTATATATTCAACATTGTTTCAAGCATCCATAATCTTTTAATTTGATTATCTTGCCTTTTATTTTGCAGATGTGATTTGCATTGACTAAGCTGCAAGCTCATTTGATCTTCTTGTTAGAATTTATCTGCATACCTTTTTTCAGAGGTTATAAGTGCTTTGGAGAGTAATGATGGTAATGAATATAAGTGCATTGACCAATGATGGTAATGAGTTAGGTTGCAAGTTATATATACAAATTGTTAATGCCTTGTAGATACAGAAACGACATCTCAAGTAGATACCTGTACAACAGGGTACAACAACCCTTGCAAGTTTTAAGTAACAAGTTATCCTAGCTAGTAAGCATTATGCACAATAACAGGGCTACAATATCCTGATCCATTCATGACTGCTTCACACATTGGTATTTTGACTACCACAAACACAAGTTCACACACTCTTGACATTTGGTTACACTGACTGTCTGTTGAAGCATCTGACATGCTAGGAATGATAGAATTTTTAACAACAAGCTTACTACTGTGGATAGCTGGTCACTAATTCAAAATTTTGGTTCTCTCAGTGGCTAGATTCCAGTAGAGAGTCGATGAAGAAGGCCAAGATCCTCGAAGAGATTAGGGGCACCGGTGATAGTGACCTCATGAGGCCCGGAGGCCATGGCTCAACCCACAGTGCAGGAAACTCCCTAGGCTGATCAAGATTGTTGTGTCTCTGCCTGTTTGCTTCTTTTGCTCTTTTTGGGACACTGTTGGTCCTAGTATTATACTTAGCTGCTTGTTATGTCGATCTAAGGAGGATTGGATTCTTTTTGTACTCGGGCATTATGTGGCATGTGGAAAGGGGTTGAGATCATTGCTTTGAGGCTAGTTGAGGAGTACGACAATAGTCCAATGCCCTCTCTATGCCTCTACGGTATGCCATCTCAAACCCAGCATACTCCTAGCTCGCTATTATCTCCTCCCTTAGATTCTTTGTACTGTATTACAACTTTACTTTTCTATATATATATAATCTGTGAGGTAGGATAATCCTACCTTTTACTAGTCAAAAAAAAGTTACAAATTGACCCATGGAGGTGGTACCACGAATTTCAAGGGTGCATTTGTGAATATCGGTAAAGGAGGAGTGTCTTGTAGAACTATATTGTGACATGGGTCTAATAATAATTTAGATTTTAGTTGGAGAGTAAAATACAAATACATAGTGGAAAGTATTATAATTTTATCCCAACTAGAATTTTCTAAAGTTCCTAACCCCAGGCTTTCATCTCCTCTATAAATATAAGAATAAGGGTAAAACCTATTTTTCTCTCTTATGCCACCAGGGTATAGAAGAAAAGGAGAGAAAGAACTAAAGTTAGAATTGAAGGAGAAAAAGAAACAAGAAATCAAAGTTTCAAGGTAAAATTTATTGATTTAGGTTCTTATTATTTTATTTGAGATTAGATTATATATTAGATCATTGTGATCTTGGAAATAGGAACGAACAAATTACAACATAGAGAACGTCATATATATTCGAAACAAAACTTGATATCCTTGGAAATTCTGGAAGCACGGGATTGCAGGTACACAGCTCAAGGTGGAGTTCTATATGTTTAGGAAAGTCGTCATAAGGTGATGAAGGGAAATAGGAGTGTTCAGCACAACCTCTACAAGCTTTGTGGGAATAGAAAATTTTGCCCTAAGTGTTTATAAGCTCGGTGTTCTTAAAGTGTAGCGCCCCGAATTTCCAATATAATATCTTAGAAATACGTGGCACAATTGCCAGCATCAACTTCAATGTAATATTAAACACAGTCCAAAAATACAGATAATTTTTATTTCAACTTTTATTACAATAATCTTTACAAATACAACGGAATACAAAACACCTTGAATTACGAACTTTCTTTTTACAACACTTCTTTTATAAAATTTACACAAAAGCTCTATTACATCAATTTATCTCAAGCATCCAAACCCCAAGCTCTAAGCAATAACAACCTGTAAAACATGAGGCTAGAGATAATCCCTAACCCCCAAAACTAAAGGGGTCAGTTATAACGGTGTGAGTGACATAAAAATAAAGCAACATAGTTAATCGTAAAATACTGAGTCATCAACAACATGTATTAACAGCAAGAATAAATGAAATGAGAAATAACAAATAAGTAAAGTATGAAAATATCAAGGAATATAAGATAGTAAATAGTAATTCATGAAAACGTCAAGTGATTTAGACTAAGTGTCAAGTGTAGGAAATAGGAAAACACAAGCATAAAACCAAGTCAAGAAAACACAATTCTATTTGCTGACTCTCTAATGCATACTTATCGGATTCTATGCATTCCATAGTACATAGGTCCGGTGCAAGCCCTTAACGATCTCTACTTTATAGGGATAACCCCTCGTTATACAACTAATCCTACTACGGTGATAGGAAACAAGATCCAGAATACTCCGCGAATAGGCACCACAGCCCTCAATGCGCAAGCATCATGTAAGATAGCTAAAAAACAACCGGAGAATCATCTCCCAACCCCGTGTACCCCACGAATAGGCTTGCAAGGCCCTCGACGTGCAGATACACCAGGTACATTTCGTGAATAGGCCTGTCGACCCTCAACATGCGAATGCACCCTGCATGCTCCGTGAATAGGCCTGCAGACCATCGACACGCGAACACACAAATGTCCTCTCGAGACAAAACAATAAACAATTCTGGAATGCATCTGTTGGACTAACAAAACCATGAGTCTATACTTACGTTTTCCAAGTTCCATCACATCCCCACTAGTGCCTGTCCTTAAGTTGATTATTATTAAACCACCAAAAATTCTCATCTCTAGAGTTAGTGTATCCTGCCGGACTTAAATACTCAACAATAATTAAACCAAGACCCCCCAGGTCTAACTCAACAAATCTCAACTGCCGGTACCAGGACTCCCACTCAACTCCTAGAGATCTCAACAAGACCAAAATTCACTAATCCATCGGCAAAATGATCAAGGGGAAAAACCTCTCCAATCAACAAAACCCAAATCTTTTATAAAATTCCCGAATCCAAATCCAATAATAAAATATCTTGAAAACATATGTTCTATAGAAAGAATAATATCTAGAATAGTAAGTTAAAGATCCAAAAATATTTAAAGAATCAACCATTTAAAGAACACCTGGAAAACTTAAGAAACATCAGTAACAGTCGACTGCAAACCAGAGTTGGTCGACTGTCTAGAGCGAAGATCCAATATTTTTAAGAAAATAATTCTAAGTGTTGACGGTCGACTGTAAAAGTCACCAGTCGACTGTCCAGAGTGAAAAACCAACATCTTTAAGAAAATAAATTCTAAGTAGTAGCAGTCGACTGCTAATAGTCACCAGTTGACTGTCCAGAGCGAAAATCCAACACTTCGAGAAAATATCAAAACAGAGCAGAGACAGTCGACTGGAGAAATGGTTCAGTCGACTGTTCCACACGAGATTTCAAAAAAAACGAGAAAACACAGCAGCCAGGTAGCGACGGTCGACTGTCGAAACATACCAGTCGACTGCCTCACCTACAGACTGCAATTTGGGTTGTGCATAATTCAACCGATACGAAGATTTACCTTACAAAAAACGAAATCTATAAAAAGTATATTTCTGATATAATCAAATACAACTTATAGGATATACAAGGATCCATAAAAACCAATCAAAAACTACTTGAATTGATAAAATAACTTTTTGATGAACTTCTTCAAAATAAAAACAGGAACGTGTGCATATATCAAAATTAGAGTTTTTAAGAATAAATCATACATCAAAATAACTTTGTTTTATATTCCAAACATATCAATACCAAAATAAGTTGAGATATAGTCAAATCCTTCGAATCACATAAAACTCTATTTCTTCTAAAACAACAAAAATACTATATTCATGAAAACGTTCGTGCATGTTCGTGCACCAAAGAAAACTTCACCAATCCATAAACTAAAATAACAAAATATTCAAATATCAAACTTAGTATTTGAGAAAATCCAAATTCAAATGAAATCTTTCACAAAATCACAAATTCCCAAATTAAATCAAAAAAATGTATAAATCCCCAATTTTAGTCATCACAACTCGAATTCTCAAGACATGGTATTTTAATTCATTACTCATTCTCAAAATTCCTTAAACTCAAACTCAACTATTCTCAATAGTTGATCCATAAGTAAATTTATCATTTACATGGTCAAGTTGCATTCATCCAACTTACCAATAGTCCAAAAATCTCTTCTTTAATCAATTAATGCGTAACATCCATCATACTCAATCAAATCAGCAATAAATCCAAAAGAAATAGCCTACTCAAAATTTATATTAGGTTCTCCCACAATCCAAAATCATTCACATGCAATTCTACTCACAACAACTAAGGTTCTTCTTAAGATCCAATTTTTATCATCCATCCAACATACATATTCATACCAAACTCTAGCATGCTTTCTAATAGATGAAACACCACATACAACATACATAAAACAAAACAACAAAATAATTTACATCACTCACCTCGATGGAGAGATCAAACGAATGTAACAAAGCAAGATGAAGAATCACTCTTTTGCAAAGAATCCAAGATCTCCTCTTTAAATCTCCAAAAAATAAAAACAATAAAACCTTTGTGTTGTGCAGCGAAAGACGACTGCACTCCACCTTTTAAATAGGCCGGAATTAGAAGAATTAGGGTTTTGAACACATTTGCAAAATAATCCTTTTAAAATATATCTTTACATAAATAGATCCCTATACTTGGAAACTTGATAAAACCAATTAAATTGAGATTTAAAAACAAAATGAACAATTTATTTCCAGCCGGCACTGTTTGAAAAGTCCAGAAAAACAATTTTGCACTTTCACCCCTCAAAATGACAATTTTGCAAAAAGATCCTTCTTTTTAAAATATTTGCAAATAGGTCCAATAAATATCAAAAAATCCAAAAAAATCACAAATAATCTAAAATGATAAATAATGATTTTCCACAAAATAAATTTTGGCTTTTGAACTTTTCAAGAAAATATTTGCATGTGTTTTGCACGTGTAAAAAGATAAATCTTCAGAAAAATATTTATTAAATCTCCAAAAATTCATTTTAATTTATTTATAAATCTTTAAAATTATATTTAAAATACGGGGTACTACATAAAGCATTATCTAGTACGTTATCACTAGAATCATCGAAGTGAAACCGCGATGTTCGAATATCGTCAAGAAGTGAAGAGTGTCTTGAGGTAGGTGGAGTTCGTGCAGAGGCTGTATGACCTCCAGGAGGTATACAATTGGAGAAATAAAGGTGGAGATAGATTCAACTAGTAGAAAAACCAATGAACCAGATTTGTTTAGACGAGGAGAATGAAAGAGTCTAGAGGCGATTAGTCACACAGTGTTGAAAACATGAGTATGCAATCCAACGTGGTGATTGTTGGATTTATGTCTTACATACTATGTGATTCAATGTGAAGAGAAGACGATGAAGTGAGAAGATGTTTGAAGCATTGTTGGAAGAATAAGAAGTAGTTGTGCATGCTGGAAATGAATTGACAGTCAATTGCAATATTGTGCAATCTATCGCAGCCTACCGTTTCGGCTCTATGGATTGGAATCGACTCATTACAATCGACGACCCTTGGGGGACAGTCGATCAACAGCGTCGCGGTGGTAGTTTTGGACCTGGGTCTTCTATTTGAGTCCATCTTCTTCTCCTGGTTAGATCATACGGTTGATATTATATAGCTTTCTCTTCGGGTATATCAGACGACTATTGTATCAAGATTACAACTTAGAGTTTCTTTAAATCTCTATATATGATTGTAACGGCCTTCTTTGAGAGGTAAGAGAGTGTAAAAAGCAATAGAGAGAAAAATACTTCATTGAGAGTTATCCATTGTGAACAACAGATTATCTTGCAGTGAGTCTTGAGAGGTAGATAAGTTGTTAGTAAGAATGTTTGTAACTCTTGTATATTCTCTAATAAATAATATCTCGGTTATTTCCCGAGGGTTTGCCCAAATCAAGATAAAATTGTGTGCTTTGTGTGTTTGGTTTGATCAACTATTGCTTGGTGATTTGTCAGTAGTGATCAGTTGTCACAAATTCAGCAGCAAAATTCCCAACAGTTCTTACCCTCGAAAAAAATCGATACTTATAAGTCACAGCATAGTCCAAAACCTAGAAAACCACATCATGAGTTTAGTAGTGTTGTGTTGTCTCTCCTAAATTTTCTTCCTCACAGTTGCTCGATGCGCTTTACCCTTTGTTGGCCTAACAGTTGAGCCAATTCCTAGAATAACGTCTCTTCTCTTTTCTGAGGCGCGGGGAACGGTTTGAAGGACATGATGTACAAAAATATCCCTTATTTTTCTTTTCAAACTTTGAGTGGTAGCAGTTGGTCAACGCTAAAATATTTAGCTTCCACAGTTCCACTAATTGAAAACTTTATTGTATATATCTCTACTATTATTAAGAAAAGCCCCATTTTCACGACTTTTTACTATCATGACCCCATATATATAAAAAGCTCAAAAAAATCTAGGGTTAATTCTGTCAAATTTTGCCCCTGATCTCTCCATAATCAGAGGTCAGAAATGTAATTATCATTTCACATTTACTTCAAACTTTCCATAAAATTCTATTCTCTAAAAAATCAAATCCGTCTCTTCCTCTCCCTCCATCGAATCTGCACTACCTCCTAAAAAATCAAAATCGTCTCTTCCTCATCCCCCATGTAGACCGTGTCTCCTCCCACTTACCAAATCTTAAAGATGCAGACCGCCCAGGCGTGGTTCATGGGTGGGCCCACCGGCGGCGACAAGTCCACACCCTCCTCTAATTCCTTGCTCGCCGACTGGAACTCCTACGCCGCATCCAGATCCGAACCCAATGCCAGATCCGGATCGGCATCCGCTACTTTAGGTGCGCTCAATATCGAATCCGCAGTCAGATCTGCTAATGATAAGGTCACCGGCACCTTTGGCGTGTAAGCACCAGTTCTTGATTTCATACTTGAATTTTTTTTTTTTTTTGAAATATCTTGCAATTCCTGATTTTTGGCATGTTGTATATTTTAGTTTTTTGTTTGGGTTTTTATGATTTGTTGTCTTGTGGAGGGTTGTTGGATTATTTGGGTAAATTGAAGAAAACTACCCCCTAAAAGTTTAAATTGAATGCTAAATCGTCTAACTAATGAAATTTTAACATACAAGATATTTTCTTAACACCATAGGATAAACTTTAGGGGATATGAACACATCCAGTGAATTTGGGCCTTTACTAGAGGTAGTGCGGATTCGATGGAGGCATGACAGTTACTCGAAAACATATACTTGATAGTTATCCATTGGTATATGTTTCAAATAGCTTCAATGATAGATTAATTATCCACTGGGCTGATGAAGTTTTGGTTGTACAATCGCTTTAGAAATTTTTTTGTACACGTGCTTCGCACGTGCATTATACTAGTGAATGGATGATGATGGGTGCCCACCCCACCATTTTTGCAGGAATCCTTTTGTTCATTTTGTGTCCAAACTGCCCTTTAATTAGGGTTAGCTTCTCGTCTTCAACTTTATAGTCCCTTTCAACGACTCAATCCAATCTCGGTATCGATACCTACGGTACGTTCTTCACAGTTTTAAGAAACCTCAATAACAACACATTCATTTCTCATTGAGTGCCGAGTACAATTTTCTGCATGTGTCTTTTAGGTGAGAACTGGTCGCGGTTACTTATTCACAAGGCATTTAATGATGTTCACCAAATTTTGAAAGAAAATATCATGTACATTTTTGCTTCTCAACCGTCTTTTTGGAGTAGGATGAATGAGCCTCCTTAACTTTATTGCTTTATATATCCACACTCATCTCAAAATTGTATACTTTTCGTTATGTATATATCAGTACCTTGCCTTTGCTATGAAAAGTACACGGTTTCTCTAAAGAACCTCACAAAGTTATTGGTTAGTAAATCAGTAACAGCCTTATATTAGAGCAACTCCAATGGGAGTCTCTATTTCTCATCTCTATAATGGAATATTCCTGGGAATATTCCATTATAGAGATGAAGAAATAGAGATCCACTCCAATGGGACATCTCTATAATTTTTAGGAATTTGTAATTAGTTTTGTTATAAATAATTTTACATTAAATTGTTTATATTAATAATCTATTTGGGAAAATAAAAATTATGCTGTTGGAAATATCTCGCCGAATGCTTTAAAACGAGCCTAATATTAGTACTTTTTGGAACTAATTTTAAATTATGAAATTTTTACTTGTATTAACAATGTAAAATAATCAAGTGTAAAATTACTTTGGAATTAATTTAATAATATCATATATAACATTAATCAAATAAATTTTCTAATTTAGTATATTTTAATATTAAATTTTGACAGAAATAGAAAATTTCGGATTATAATAATTAAAAATGAAAGTACAACATGAAGATGAAAAAAATACAGATAAGCTAATACAATAACTGGAAAAACAAATTACAAATGCACTGATAGAAACGTTGCACTGACTAGTTTTGTCTACTCCTGCAATTATTGAGAATACTCAAGAGATTGATGACAACGAAGCTGAGCAATTCCAACGATTTCTTGCTCGACACAAGCAACTCAAAGACAAAAATGCTCATATTGCACTTAGAAATGCACTGATAGAGCATTTGTGGGCAAGACACGGCAATGAAATGGATTAAAAGTTGGGGATTATTAATGTTATAATTTTATTTTTTTTTATTATTCAGTTCTATGTATTTCAATGTCCAACGTTTGTATTTTCAATTAATGATTCTATGTATTTGTCGTTTATCTATTTCCAATTTAATGATCACATTGTATGAGTGGGTAGTCTTTTTAAAATATGTTAAGCTAACACAAAATAACTAAATAATCTTATCTATAAATATTGTATCAATTATTTTTTTCAAACAATAAAAAAATATTCAAAATTGGTATCATTTTAAAGCTATCGTCGAGACATTTCCAACTGTACCAAAATAATAAAATTTTGTTTAATATTTTATAAGATACATTCACTAAATATACAATACACATTTTAATTAAAGGATATGGAAGGAATTTTTAGAAAGATATTAAAGTAAAAAAGGGTAAAATGGGAATTAAAAAAAAGGAATAGTGTTTTGGAGATGGGATGAAAGGTCTCCAAATTTGGAGACCTTTTTCACCCACCCATCTCCATATTTGGAGATGGAGATAGAGCCCGGTTGGAGCTTCAACCATCTCCATATTTGGAGATGGAGATGGAGATGGAGATAGAGCACGGTGGGAGATGCTCTTAGGAAAATTAGGTGCATTCAACCTGACTAGCTTCAGGTTGGTGTGCGCGTGCCATGGAGACAACGTACAAAGCATAATTGACGTACATATAATTCTACCATCTATTTTTAATCGGAAAAAACAAACTTATAGAGCAATTCTCCTCAATTGAAACGGACCATCTATTTTTAATCGAAAACAATTCTAGTGCTCTTTGTTATTTAAATTTGTCGATACGACAGTAGGTCTTAATTAGAGGCTATACTTCTCTTTGAAAAGGATTGTTTGAAAGAGACCACTGAAAAGGTTTGATACAAGTGTAAATGCTAAGCAATTCAATCCGATCCAATCAGCCATTTCGGAGTTACTAATACTACCTAATCGTTGTTTTTTTGCTCAAACTAGTGGGATCGAAATAAGTAACTTTTACAAGAAATTAGAAATGTACCACTTTCAGAAATTGAAGACAATCAATAAGAGTCAATTTTCTGCATTTAAGTGTCAACTAGTATTATACACGTGCTGTGCACGTGGGGAAAACTGGGGAAATGAAAAGGACAAAAAAAAAATAAAATCTACCAGCACGTGTATTGTACGGATTGGATTTAGGACAAATTACACTAAGGCCTTCTCCCATTATAATAGTAGAGATAGAGATAAGAGTCATTTTCGGAAATTGTAGAGTCAATACGAGTCAATCTGAGTCAATGAGAAATGTATCACTTTCAGAAATTAAAGAGTCAATAAGAGTCAATTTTCTGCATTGAAGAGTCAATAAAAGGAATTTTTTTCCAAAATGACCCTTTTTACAAAAGTATTGCCACAAACGACCTGTTTTTTTTTTTAATTCCACAAACGCCCCACTCGCTTTTTGAAAAAGCGAGTGTGGTATAAACCCTCGTGCTTTTTCAAAAAACGAGTCTTAGGTTTCAGAAAATTGGAAACCTAACACTCGCTTTTCGAAAAAGCGGGATGGTTTATACCATACTCGCTTTTTCCAAAAGCGAGTCTTGGCCTTCTTTGCCCAGCAACACTCGCTTTTTGAAAAAGCGGGGGTAATTAAACCACACTCGCTTTTTCAAAAAGCGAGTGTCATTTGGGACTTAAACCCCCCGCCCCCAAAACAGATCTCACTTCTTCTCTCTATTCTTCAAGACTCGCTTTCGAAACCCTAACCCATTGCTCGTATTCTTTGATTTCTGGCCTATTTCATCAAATTAGCCGTCGATTAGCTCCTAAAATCTTCGCTTTCTCATCCCACTCCAGTTGCCCACGTTGTGTTTGAGTTTTCTTTTCGATTTTTTGGGTGATTGCGGTGGATTAAAGAAAAAGGGGTGGAGCTCGGTGATTGCGATTTGGTGGTCTTTTCTTTTGTGTTTGTGGTGATTGCGGTGGCGTTCCTCACAAAGGGGTTGAACGATTTGGGGGTGTATCTCGTGGTTTAATTCTTGCATGAAGATTGAGGTATATTTCTCGAACTCAATATTTTCTAATGTTGTATATGACTATTAGTAATGTGTGTAGAGTTTGTGAAAATAGGATCTCTGTGTGTAGATTGGGGGTGTAGAATTTGTGAACGGTTGGGGGTGTAGAATTTGTGAACGATTAGGGGTGTAGAATTTGTGAACGATTGGGGGTGTAGAATTTGTGAACGATTGCGTGAAGACTAGACTACACAACACCGCTGATCACGGGTCCGGTGTAAACATATTGGGTCGTTTCCGTTGCCTCTTCGCTCGGGGAGATGGAGTTTTCTGTGTAATACCCTCTAATGGCTCACCTTCCTCTTCTTGCTCCTCCTCCTCTACTTGTTCCTCATCCGCTTCTTCAATTATGTTACAACGCGGTGGTTTACTGGCGACTTTCTTTATTCGTCTATTGCGTGTATTAGTCCGATGTGCGGGAGTGTTTAAGATTGCATCCAAGGTCGCCCCCTCCCCCACAGCATCTGCCTGTGCTCGACAGGACGTCAGCATATCGCGTGCGAAGTCCTTCACCGCATCGGATACGTTACTACTCAACACCGTTGCACATTTCTTGCCCATACTCCAAGTCTGGGCCATCTACAAAATATAATAAGTTGTTTTTTGTAGTTAGAGTTCAAAAAAAATAAAAGACTTAAAAATTTCTAAAAAACTTACAATCGTGCGAACAGCCGATGCCTTTGGTTGAAACATAGGTAAATGCATGGAGTGTAAATCTACCGGTTCTGCTGCCGGTCGACGTATAGGCATCACCACACCGGCTGGAGTCTGCCCTGTCGGAGAGATGTACCGCCTTGTCATCCTCCGATACCAATTCATATAGTTCTCGTGGTTTGCTAATTCGAATGGAGGTATGTTGCGGATGATTTCATCAAACCTTTGTAAGTTCCATCTCTCGACATATGTGGAGAAGCTTTCCGCCCAATTGTGACCTGGCGTACGACCCATTCCGGTAATTTTAAGGATATCTGCATTGAAAGGCTCGGCTACTGGAATCAACCGCTGGAGACCAAACTGTCGTAGTACTCTGCTAACAAAATAGAACTCGACAGTGCTCAAGTTGATGAGCGGTGCTTTTGTCAGCCAAAGATCTCGCCTATACAGGGCATTGGGCGGTAATCGAGCTAGACGCTCCTCCGTGTAGGGCATCCATACAACGCAGTTATCTGCCAACCTGTCCAACTCATCACGGTAGTAGGTCAGGCATCTGTTCGGGTTGGCAGTCCAGGTTAGGTTACCCGACCAGTACACACCTAGAGGAGGAAGCATGTACTGGTCTTCAGGGAGATGGATCCAGCTGGGTGATTGTTTTCTAACTACAGGATGCCCAACGTGGATACGCTCCCAGCTCCACACTTGAAGCAAAATCATCGGGCCATTCATCTGCACGGACCCGAGGGCACACAGGCACAAACTCCTGTAGAGGGATGCTAGGGCAGCACTACCCCAACTATACTGGCCGACTCGTCCAAGGTCTGCAATAAGCGGGAGGTACATGAGGGGGACGGAATGGCCGCTTGAATTAGAGAATAGTACACCTCCAAAAAGAGTAAGGATGTACGCCCTGCAGTACATCTGGACCTCCTCTTTAGTCGAATCATCTGTCAGTCGGTCTTTAAATTTTTCCTTCAACCACTTCAACCGAATTTGTTTCCCAACTACTGCACCAGTCTTCACTTCGACACCTAGGTATTGTTCTACTAAGTATGGAGCGTCGAAGTCCATAGAGCCGGTCACCGCTTGCCCATCTACCGGAAGGCCTGTGATGACTGAAACGTCCTGCAACGTAACAGTCATCTCCCCAACTGACAAGTGGAAGCTGTGGGTCTCAGGACGCCATCTCTCGAGGAGTGCTGTTAGTAGAAGCCGATCGCACTTGATGCCGCTCATCAGTGCAATACCATATAGACCGCAATCCCGTAATATTTGGTGAATCCGTGGGTGCTTAGGGAGTGGATGACCCCCACGGAAGGTACACTCTTTCGAATCGCCCTCCCACACATCTTTGGAGCGATGGTGCGACTGAAGCGTAAGAAGAGCGGGGTCGAGGGGACCTGGACCAACAAGGGGAACCGTAGATGAAGAAGGGGCAGGCGACGAAGTACCAACCACATTTTGGTTACTTGGGACCTGCAAAACAACATTTACATCAGCAAATAAATATATCAATCAATTATATGATAATGAAACAAATCGAATGCAAAAAAAATTATAAACTTACATTACTTCGTTCGTTGCCACCACGACGACCACCACCACGTCCACTGCGTGGAGGTGGGCCAAAAGATGTACGTGGTCCATCGCCACGATTGGCTCTACTACTAGAACCAGCCTCCACACGTCCCCTATTCTGTGGCATTTTTTCAAAAAAAAATAGTATCCTACAATGAGGAGCGAGCAATCATTATTAACAATACCAAAATTATTTTAGCAATTTAAATATTCACGGAAGCAAAAGAGAATTGAAATGCAAATACAACTCACAAATAGTCACAAATTATAGGTGGAGATATTACTAATAGTCATATCCTAATTTTACTCACAAAATCTACAACTCACAAATACAACTCACAGTTTTGATTACTAATAGTCATATCCTAATTTTACTCACAATATCTACATTTACTCACAAATTACACATATTCTACATTATATGGATTGGAATGTAAAGTTTGGATTGGAATCTTTTACACACAGTAAAAGTATAATGTAAAGCCAATTATATTTTACTCACACATATTCTACACAGTAAAAGTATAATGTAAAGCCAATTTATTTGAATGTAAAGCCAATTATACTTTTACTCACACACATTACCAGCAAATCGTTCACAAATTCTACACCCCCAATCTTCACGCAATCGTTCACAAATTCTACACCCCCAATCGTTCACAAATTCTACACCCCCAACCGTTCACAAATTCTACACCCCCAATCTACACACAGAGATCCTATTTTTACAAACTCTACACACATTACTAATAGTCATATACAACATTAGAAAATATTGAGTTCGAGAAATATACCTCAATCTTCACGCAAGAATTGAACCACGAGATACACCTCCAAATCGTTCAACCCCTTTGTGAGGAACGCCACCGCAATCACCACAAACACAAAAGAAAAGACCACCAAATCGCAATCACCGAGCTCCACCCCTTTTTCTTTAATCCACCGCAATCACCCAAAAAATCGAAAAGAAAACTCAAACACAACGTGGGCAACTGGAGTGGGATGAGAAAGCGAAGATTTTAGGAGCTAATCGACGGCTAATTTGATGAAATAGGCCAGAAATCGAAGAATACGAGCAATGGGTTAGGGTTTCGAAAGCGAGTCTTGAAGAATAGAGAGAAGAAGTGAGATCTGTTTTGGGGGCGGGGGGTTTAAGTCCCAAACGACACTCGCTTTTTGAAAAAGCGAGTGTGGTTTAATTACCCCCGCTTTTTCAAAAAGCGAGTGTTGCTGGGCAAAGAAGGCCAAGACTCGCTTTTGGAAAAAGCAAGTGTGGTATAAACCATCCCGCTTTTTCGGAAAGCGAGTCTTAGGTTACCAATTTTCTGAAACCTAAGACTCGCTTTTTGAAAAAGCGCGAGGGTTTATACCACACTCGCTTTTTCAAAAAGCGAGTGGGGCGTTTGTGGAATTAAAAAAAGAAACAGGTCGTTTGTGGCAATACTTTTACAAAAAGGGTCATTTTGGAAAAAAAATTCCAATAAAAGTCACTTTCAGAAATTCAAGAGTCAATAAAAGTCAATTAGAAATGTATCACTTTCAGAAATTGTAGAGTGAGAACTGGTCACGGTTACTCATTTATAAGGCATTTAATGATGTTCACCAATTTCTTGAAGAGCATTTTATTTTGAATAATGCTACATCTACTATCCATTTGACTATTATTTTGTTTATTATGCACATTTTAATAGGTAGAAGAAGATAAAGTAGGTTGAAAAACTTTCCAATAAACATATGACATCTAAGATAATGAACAAAATAGTTATGAATTGAAATTGGCAGCGGATGAAGCATTACTTTTATTTTCGACAATCCTTTGGGAGTATGATGATTGATGAATGAGAATCCTTAACCTTATCGCTTTATCCTTCCACACTCTTCCCAAATTGTATACTCTCAGTACCTTTGCCTTTGCGAAGAAAAGTTGTAGCGTTTTTATAAATAACCTCACAAATTTATTGATGAAGTAAATCAATAATAATAGGCTTATATTAGGAAAATCAGGTGCATTCAAAACCCCTTTGCCTTCATAGGCAGAAATTCAAGGTTTCGAAGGCAATATTTAGTAGTCAGAAATTTTTATAAATTTCTTTTTTGAAAATAACGCTCCAAAAATTTGGAAAGAAAGAAATACAAAATTTAATAAATTTTAGTACCCATCACCTAAGTAAATATATAATTAAATCAATAAATATGAAAAACAACAACAAACTTAGCAATTAATTCGTTTAATTTGCAAATAATTCGTGAGGTACGTGATTTAAGGCGAATTGTGTTAGGAATGTGCCTTGAATACTCGTGGTTCAGATTAGAAGAAAGTATGATGAAGCACAGAGGTCGAAGCGTTGAAGAGAGGAGAAGAGAAAACAGCAGCAGCAAGGTACAGCAGAGTTGCTGTCGACTGTCCTGGGAGACGGTTGACCGCACCCCCGACCACAGTTGTACATGGCCGAGAGAAGGATGGTCAACCGCCCGCGACGCAATGAATTTTCTGGGCCTCGATTTGTTAGGTCGTTTCACCCCAATCTTCAACTTCAAGTTAGATTGTACAGCTCATATTCATTAACTTCTCCTACAGGTTATATCGGACAAATGAGATTCAAGATTAAACCTAGGGTTCTCTCTGTTATTCTATATATATTGTAAACTCTTCAAATGAGAGTAGAGTACTTCATAGATTATTTTCTCCATTGCAAAAGAGGCTGGAAAGAGATAGTTCTTGGTGAGTGAGTTTAATTCCTTGTATTAAGTGAATTAGTAACTCCTTGTAATATCTTCTAGTTGAATATCAGATCTCTCTATATTTCCTTCCGGATTAAGCGAAAGCTAATCGGGATAAATCCTCGTTGAGTTTGTGTTGGATTGGTGGATCTACTTGCTTGCTCAATTGATTTGTCTCATCTACTTCAACTTTCTCATTTTTCTATTTAGTTCAACGGACGTTCGTTGACGCCCCAATCCCAACAACTAGTATCAGAATTTCAGGTTGCCGAGTTCCTTGGTTAAGATGACACATCACGGTATTTTGAAGATCAAGCAGTTGTGTAGTGCCCCGAATTTTCAATATAATATCTCAGAAATACGTGGCACAATTCCCAGCATCAACTGCAATTGTAATAGTAAATATAGTCAAAACACAAATATCTTTTTTTCTTTCGACTTTTATTACATTAATTCATTACAATACACAGCGGAAAACAAATACCTTCAATTACAAATTCTTTCTTTTACAACACATTCTTTTACAATTTACATAAGCCATAACATCATTCTATCTCATGCATCCAAATCCCAAGCTATAGGTACCTACCTGTAAAAAATGAGGCTAGAGATAACTCTAACCCCCAAAACTATAGGGATCAGCCATAACAGTGTGAGTGACATCAAAAGAAATTAACATAAGGAATAGAGTCATAAACAACATGAAATAACAGCAAGAATAAATAAGATAAGAAATAACAATAAATAAAACATAAAAATATCAAGTGAAACTAGACTAAGTGTCAAGTGTAGAAAACCAGGAAGCAACATGTATGAAAACAAGTCAAGAAAACATCGATGCTATATGCTGACTCTCTAATGCATACTTGTCGAATTCTATGCATCCCACAATACATAGGTCCGGTGCAAGCCCTTATCGTTCTCCACTTTATAGAGTTAAATCCCTCGTTATGCAACTAATCCTACTACGGTGATGGAAACAAAGTCCAGAATACTCCGCGAATAGGCACCACAACCTTCGACGTGCAAGCATCATATAAAAATAGCTCAAAAACCGGAGAATCACCTCTATGCCGTATACCCCACGAATAGGCTTTGCGAGGCCCTCGACGTGCAGATACACCGAGTACATTCCGTGAATAGGCTCGCCGACCCTCAACACGCGAATGCATCCTGCATGCTCCGTGAATAGGTCTGCAGACTCTCGACACGCGAATATAAAAATGTCCTATCGAGACAGAACAACACATAGGTCCTGGAACGCATCCGTTGGACCTAAACCAAGAGCATATACTTACATTTTCCAAGCTCCATCACATCTACTAGTGCCTGTCTTTAAGTTGGTTATTATTAAAAGAACACAAAAATTCTCCCTCTCTAGAGTTAGTGTATCCTGCCGGACTTAATTGCACAAAACAACCCCAATGACCTCAACTGGTCAAAGTCCATAAAATCTCATCTGCCGGTTCACAGGACTCCCACTCAACTCCTAGAGACTCACAACTCAACCATCAGCACAAAATAAATCTTTCATTTTAGTCACTTCATATCAGTGTTAAATTTACTCACAGAAATTCATTCATTTATATTGTTTGTATATGAGTATTGATGCTGTTTATTTCTGAGAAACGTGTGGAAGCACCAGGTGTGAGTTCGGACTCAATTTGTATTGAAGGAGATTGCCTCTCGTCTGCCGACCTTCAGTTGACCTTCTGGGACCTACAATGAGCTCGGAAAGATGTTGGAGGTTGGGCTCGGATCGGAAGGGTCGGATCCGAGGTCTTGTGTACCTGCAGACGGTCGTGAAACACCGGGGTTTGTCCCGGTGGCGGACCCTCCGACGCTCTAGTCAGTGTAACGCCCCGAATTCCAAATACACTGAATTCGAGATGTTCTACAGGATCTTTTCACTTTCTTAGTACACTTTTACAGGGAAATTAAGACTTTTCATCATACATCAGAGATTACATCATAATTACATCTTTCTTTTGCACAGCGGAAGTAAAATACAACAATTGAATACAAATACAACAGCTTGATAAAATCTTTAAGCATCCAAATCTTCTTTAATCTTTAGCATGACATTTACCTGAATGTTAGACTGTGGGTACGTCAGTTTATTCAACCGACGATCATTATACACGGCCGTCCTCGCTTGCCGAAAATAGTATAACTTAACATTTCATATTTAGCAAACACAAACTTGTCACATTCAAACTAAAGGGACTACCCTATTGATGTCGTGTTGTGATTGTGCACTTAGTCCTTAATGCAGTTGATTATATGACACTAATGCACACTTGTTCGGATTCTATGCATCCCATACTACATAGGTCCGAGGGCAAGCCCTTATTCGTTCTTCATCTTTATAGGGTTCAATCCTCCGTTATGCCTTAAACTACTACTGTAACTACGGTAGTGTCTTAGATGTCCTATGATCTATGAGCCCATGTCCAGGCAGCCTGGAGGGAAATCCCACGCACTGTCACGACGCATCGAGCAGGCAACCTATGGACAATTCAGCCTCCGCCATGGAACAATGGCACCACCCATAGCCACTCGAACATCCCACGAGCGTCGCCACCGGGACGATAATTCCGGAGTAGCGCCCACGCACTGTCTTGACGCATCAAGCAGGCAACCTGTGAATCGCTCTCACACCGCTATCCGTTGGCCCTCATACTCGTGTTTTTCTTCTACTTTCATCACATCTCCACTATGTACTAGTCCTTAGGTTTATTTAAAAATCATGAACAAAATAATCACTAGAGTTAGCCTCTCCATCAACCGGACTTATTCATTTATTTCAACATGACCAACCTTGGTCTAATTTCAATTCAATTCATCTTTCTCAATGCCGGGGAGACTTAGCTACTCTATTTCAAATTTCATTTCACAATCTTTAAGTCATAACCACTTTCATGTCACAATTTCATATTCTTTCTTATTCATGATTACTCTTTGTTCACAAGTCCATAGTGAATACTTATAACTCAAAATTCATATTCAAGTCCAACAATTTCATCAACAAAGTTTCTAAATTCCATCATCATACAATGGACTCATGCACTTATAATTATACACTCATACTTCATATTTTGCACAATATCTTCAAGTAAAAATTTATAATATCATGTCACACCACAAACTCTTTTGTGTCAAATACTTTCTAATAAATTCATTTCAATAAATCTTTATAAAGAGAAAATTTCCATAAGTATGTATTTTAGAACCATAGCTTTAATATACCATTTGTTCACAAACTATGTTATATTTTCTTCAAATAATCCCCAAACCAATCCCATAAAATTCCTTGTATTTTTATGAAAATTACCATATTTTTCTCACATTTTTTGGACATCAAAAACTCCCAAAAAAATTGTTTTTCCCTAAGTGCTAGGGGAAGGATTCGAACCCAGCACGGTAGAGAAGAAGGCCAGAGCACCCGCCGATAGGCCAACCGGTGCTAGCGATTAGAAGAGGGCGCGTTAAGTATATGTGCTATCATTCGCTGTTCATATATATATTTATACACAGTCAATTAAAAAGATGGTGAGGCCGGGTTTCGAACCACACCGCTCAGGGAAACCGAACAGAGCCACCGACCGCCTGAGCCACTGGCTCAGGTTGTCACAGTATGGGTTAAAACCCATTAGACTCATATTCACACTGTTTTTAGAAATCAACTCGATGTTCAAAACAATTTGATTCATATTGCCTTTATATAAACCACTGAAAAACTCCAGATTTAATCATCTTTATTTAATCTTCAAAACAGTAAGTATAAAAATAAATTTTGTACTAAAAACATAATTTTTCCACCCAAATTATTTATTTGTTTATTAAAACTAGCAAATCCTTTATTTTCGACATTGAAAATAATCGATTGTTCTTCTAATCTCTCTTTTATCCCAAAATTTTCCATGATAATTTACTGGTTATTAATCTACATTCACAACACAATACAACTTGGATTTTCCCATACTCACACTAGCCAAAGAATTTATATAGCACATGAATAGGTGAAACTCAACAATTACTAAGTTGAGTACATTTCTAATTTGATGACAACAAGCAATTCTTTGGTTCATTTATGCCACTACTACACATGAATTCAACATACTCATAACTCAAGCATTCAATATACTATTCTATTCAAATTCCATAGTGTCAATATCTTTATCAATTGTCATGTTTCAACCACACAATTTGCAAGTAATTAATAAAGATTTTCATACATCATGCTAATCACATTGCATCATTATTCAATTAAACTAAATAATCATAGAAAGTGCTTCATATGGCCTAATTTCATGCAAGCAATTCACATACACAATTAATCACATCATTCTAAGCCATTAGCATACTAACTTTTTAATTAGAGTGGTCTCTTATTAGTATTTTCCATGTATAGTGTTATCAATATACTAGCATGAACCTTATATTAGAAACATGAATTGTTTTACCCACCTCAATTGGAGAGAAACACAAACAAAAGCAATCAAGTAGATGAGAACACCTCCTCCTAGCCAAAAGAATGCACCACTCCAAGCCTCCAACCAATGCCGAATGCTTCCTCAAGCTCCCCACCGAATGCTTCTTGATGGTGCCGGCCACTCCAAGCAACACAACCCACACAATCTCTTATCTTTTATAACTCACAATTATAATACTATTAGCTTTAGAAATTACACTTTGCATATGAAAAATTAGCCATGAGAAAGGGGGTATTTATACTAAAAAATGAGGGGAATGGAGGGCTAAGATCATCTTGGTGGTTGCAAAATGAAAGGCTTAGATTCAAGTAGGAGTTAGGAAAACTACCCACCTCCTTGAAACTACCCCCATGTTCTCCACACCAAAAATTCAACTTTCCCTCCCAAAAGAATGCTACCGGCCAAGCATAAGAAATGTGCAATGCACGTGTACGTGTAGTGCACGTGCATGCAACTAGGCCAAAATTGTACATTCCAAAATTGTATAAAAATAATTTTGTTTAAAAAGAAGTCTTCTACATGACAAGTTTAATTAAAATAAATTAATTCATGGGCTTTCTTTTTGGGCCAAAATAATTTTATAAAAATAATTAAAATAAAGATGCTTTTGGGCTTTTTAAGAAAAGGCTTTTTAGTTAAATCAAATAAGGCTTTTAAAGAAGGGCTTTTTGTACTAAAATAATTTGAGAAAATTATATTTAAACATACACATCATGATAAAATAGTCCAAAAAATATTGCACGTGCACAACACGTGCAAAATAAATAATTTCTCATTAATTGAAAAATCAGGGTATTACAGCACTCCCTCCTTAGAATAGTTCCGTCCCCGGAACTACAATCAAGAGCGAGAGAACAAGCAAAATACAACACACACAACAAAACAAAAGATACAAAAATACAATCAAGCAAAAAGCTCAGGATAGTCCTTCAACATCCTCTCCTCAGATTCCCAAGTAGCCTCTTCAACCAAGTGGTTTCTCCAGACTACCTTGACCATCGGAATCGTCTTATTCCTCAAGACTTTCTCTCGACGATCAACAATCTCAACAGGAGACTCGATGTAATTCAGGTCTAACTGCAAACCTTCCGGCACTTCAGGCAAATGATGACTCGGGTCCGGAATATAACCTCTCAGCATAGACACATGAAAGACATTGTGCACCTGAGACAACTCTTCCGGTAATTCAAGCCGGTAAGCAGTTTTCCCGATCCTTTTCAATATCTTATACGGGCCTATAAACCTCGGGGCTAACTTCCCGCCTTTGCCAAAACGAACCACACCTTTGCTGGGTGATACCTTCAGAAAGACGAAGTCACCAACCTCAAACTCAAGGTCCCTTCTCCGGTTGTCTGCATAGCTTTTCTGCCTGCTCTGAGCTTTCACCAACCTTTTCCTGATCAGATCAATCTTCTCAGAAGTCAGTTGCACAAGCTCAGGACCAAACAACTGACGCTCCCCTACTTCATACCAACAAACAGGAGTCCTGCACTTCCTGCCATACAGAGCTTCGTACGGCGCCATCCCAATACTGGCCTGAAAACTGTTGTTGTAGGCAAACTCCACCAAAGGTAAACGTCTTTCCCAACTGCCTCCAAAGTCTAGTATACAACACCGCAGCATATCCTCAAGAATACGATTGACTCTCTCGGTCTGCCCATCGGTCTGCGGATGAAAAGCAGTGCTGAAATCCGTCTTGGTACCCAAAGCTGTCTGAAGACTCCTCCAGAAATGCGAAGTAAACCGCGCATCTCGATCAGACACAATGGTCGAAGGAACGCCATGAAGTCGGACAATCTCACCAACATACATCTCAGCCAACTTGTCCATCGAAGCAGTGAGTTTCATCGCCAAAAAGTGAGCGGACTTGGTAAGTCGATCGACTATAACCCAAATAGCATCGTTGCCTTTAGGACTCTTAGGCAATCCCGTAATGAAATCCATACTGATGTTATCCCACTTCCATTCCGGAATAGGTAACGGCTGTAATAGACCTCCGGGTCTCTGATTTTCGGCTTTGACTTGCTGACAAACCTCACACTTCGCGACAAATTCAGCCACATCCCGCTTCAAACCTGACCACCAGAAATGCTGTTTGATGTCCTTGTACATCTTAGTACTCCCAGGATGTACAGACAGAAGAGTAGCATGCGCCTCCTGAAGAATACTCTCTTTCAGGTTCGCCTGATTTGGAACGCACAGCCTATCTCCGAACCACAGCACTCCATCCCTGATTTGAAAACCGGGCAACCTGCCAGCACCAACCTGCTCCTTCATCTCCAGAATATCAGCATCAACCTCCTGACTCGCAATGATCCTTGCATTCAAAGTAGGCTGAAGCCTCAACTGAGCCAAAGATGCTCCCAATCCTTGCAAGACAACCTCAATCCCAGCTCGGTCCAGCTCCTCAATCAGATGCTTCTGAGTCGTAATCAAACAGGCCAAACTGCTCTTGCGACTAAGTGCATCAGCAACAACATTAGCCTTTCCGGGATGATACTTGATCTCAGGTCGCATATCCTCGAGCACTTCCAACCATCTCCGCTGCCTTAGATTGAGATCCCTCTGCTGATATATATACTTCAAGCTCTTGTGATCCGTGTACATATTCAACTTCTCACCGTACACGTAGTGCCTCCATTGCTTCAAAGCAAAAATAATCGCAGCCAACTCCAGATCATGAGTCGGATAATTTTTCTCATGCGGTCGTAGTTGCCTAGACCCATAAGCGATTACTCTTCCTTCTTGCATTAAGACACAACCAAGCCCCCGATGTGAAGCATCGCTATAAACGTCATACTCAACACCAGCTCTAGGCAAAGCCAAAATAGGTGCAGTAGTCAGTCTATCTTTCAACTCCTGAAAGCTCGCCTCACATTGCTCGGTCCACTTGAAGCTCACATTCTTCTTGGTCAGCCCTGTAAGCGGTACAGCTATCTGAGCATAACCTTGAATGAATCTCCGATAATACCCAGTCATCCCAAGGAAACTTCTGACTTCCTTCACTGTAGTAGGCCTCGCCCAATCTCTCACTGCCTCTATCTTCTGAGGATCAGTTGCCACTCCCTCCTTAGAAAGGATGTGACCCAGGAATGCCACTTCAGATTTCCAGAAATCACACTTGGATAACTTGGCATACAACTGCTGCTCTTCCAACTTCTGCAAAACAGCTGCCAGATGCTCAGTGTGCTCCTCCTCAGACTTGGAGTACACGAGAATATCGTCGATAAACACCACGACGAAAGAATCAATAAACGGCCTCAGAACTCTGTTCATCAAGTCCATGAAGATTGCAGGTGCATTCGTCACTCCGAATGGCATAACTAAGAATTCGTAATGCCCATGCCGAGTTCTAAATGCAGTCTTATGCACATCTTCAGCTTTCACTCGAACTTGGTGGTAACCTGATCGAAGATCAATTTTGGAGAATACAGCTGCTCCTTGTAGACGATCGAACAAGTCATCAATTCGAGGAATCGGATACTTATTCTGAACAGTGACCTTATTCAGCTCTCGGTAATCGATGCACATTCTCATCGATCCGTCCTTCTTCTTTACCAAAAGCACTGGTGCTCCCCAAGGTGACGCACTAGGTTGAATAAAGACTTTTCCCAACAGTTCCTCAATCTGCCGTTTCACCTCATCCTGTTCCACTGGAGCCATCCTATAAGGTGCCTTAGAAATGGGTGCACTTCCCGGTTGAACAGTGATGCTGAACTCTACATCACGATGCGGAGGTAACCCAGGAAAATCTTCCAAGAACACGGTCGGATAGTCCCGAACCACAGGAATCCCTTGCACTTCCACAGGAGTCTCTTCCTTGCGGATAGTTGCCACCAACTTAGAACATTTCTGCTTCCCTTGGAACACAACTTCAGGTCCACCTGGAGCCTTCACTGTCACCGTCTTGGCCTTACACTCGATGCTTGCACTGTACACCGACATCCAATCAATGCCAATGATAACATCGACTCCCAAGATAGTCAGCTCGATCAGATCAATGCCAAAGATTCTATCCCCAATCACAATCTCGCAATCAGCATAATACCGATCAGTGGTTAAAGTTTCTCCTGACGGAGTAGCTACTGATAAGATCTTGCCTGGGAAAATCTTCGGTTCAACTCCCAACACTTTAGCAAACTTTGGAGACACAAAAGTATGAGAGGATCCAGTATCAAACAATACGACAGCTTTAATTCCATATTCCGATGTAAAAGGTCCATCAAATTCGAAGTATAAGACATGATCTTTCAAGTCAATATTTCCATTTCATTGAATTCCAAAAGTTTATACATTCGAATTTAAAAACATCTCTAAACATCAGAATGAAAGAAACAGAAGCTACAACGCTCTAACTCCTACGGGTCCTCTTCGCTGCTCGAAGTTCTTCCCGCAGTTCATCAACCTCATCCTTCAGCACATCAGTTAGGTTCTTTTTCTTCTCAAGTTCCTAAATCCGATGGCTAAGAACAGAATAGTCAGCCTTCCGCTTCTCCAGCTGAGCCTCCAATAATCCAACTCTCTCCTTCAGGGTTTCCACTTGCCTCTGAAGAGAAGTCACAAGACCACTGGGAACTGGTACTTCCTCTTCGTCGGAAGAAGAATCATCAGATGAATCCGGAGGTGGGGTGATCTCTCGGGATTCAGGGTACTCCTCGTCGTCAGAATCAGCTTGTCCAGGGTAGTACTCGTCCTCGGAATCAGCCTGTCCAGGATGGTACTCTTCCTCAATGATATGCCAGTCGTCGCCTCCAGCAGGGTCGAAGTGATCAGCCATCTTAGAAATAGAGAGGAGGAAGCATAAATCTTAGAGCAACACAAATGTAAGTCACTTACATTTAAATCTCTAGACTCAAACACACACTCTAATGTCCACTTCTAGGGTGTCGTTCCCTATAAATTTGTACAAGTGTGAAAGTGTAGAAAGCGTGGCTCTGATACCACTCTGTAACGCCCCGAATCCCAAATACACTGAATTCGAGATGTTCTACAGGATCTTTTCACTTTCTTAGTACACTTTTACAGGGAAATTAAGACTTTTCATCATACATCAGAGATTACATCATAATTACATCTTTCTTTTGCACAGCGGAAGTAAAATACAACAATTGAATACAAGTACAACAGCTTGATAAAATCTTTAAGCATCCAAATCTTCTTTAATCTTTAGCATGACATTTACCTGCATGTTAGACTGTGGGTACGTCAGTTTATTCAACCGACGATCATTATACACGGCCGTCCTCGCTTGCCGAAAATAGTATAACTTAACATTTCATATTTAGCAAACACAAACTTGTCACATTCAAACTAAAGGGACTACCCTATTGATGTCGTGTTGTGATTGTGCACTTAGTCCTTAATGCAGTTGATTATATGACACTAATGCACACTTGTTCGGATTCTATGCATCCCATACTACATAGGTCCGAGGGCAAGCCCTTATTCGTTCTTCATCTTTATAGGGTTCAATCCCCCGTTATGCCTTAAACTACTACTGTAACTACGGTAGTGTCTTAGATGTCCTATGATCTATGAGCCCATGTCCAGGCAGCCTGGAGGGGAATCCCACGCACTGTCACGACGCATCGAGCAGGCAACCTATGGACAATTCAGCCTCCGCCATGGAACAATGGCACCACCCATAGCCACTCGAACATCCCACGAGCGTCGCCACCGGGACGATAATTCCGGAGTAGCGCCCACGCACTGTCTTGACGCATCAAGCAGGCAACCTGTGAATCGCTCTCACACCGCTATCCGTTGGCCCTCATACTCGTGTTTTTCTTCTACTTTCATCACATCTCCACTATGTACTAGTCCTTAGGTTTATTTAAAAATCATGAACAAAATAATCACTAGAGTTAGCCTCTCCATCAACCGGACTTATTCATTTATTTCAACATGACCAACCTTGGTCTAATTTCAATTCAATTTATCTTTCTCAATGCCGGGGAGACTTAGCTACTCTATTTCAAATTTCATTTCACAATCTTTAAGTCATAACCACTTTCATGTCACAATTTCATATTCTTTCTTATTCATGATTACTCTTTGTTCACAAGTCCATAGTGAATAATTATAACTCAAAATTCATATTCAAGTCCAACAATTTCATCAACAAAGTTTCTAAATTCCATCATCATACAATGGACTCATGCACTTATAATTATACACTCATACTTCATATTTTGCACAATATCTTCAAGTAAAAATTTATAATATCATGTCACACCACAAACTCTTTTGTGTCAAATACTTTCTAATAAATTCATTTCAATAAATCTTTATAAAGAGAAAATTTCCATAAGTATGTATTTTAGAACCATAGCTTTAATATACCATTTGTTCACAAACTATGTTATATTTTCTTCAAATAATCCCCAAACCAATCCCATAAAATTCCTTGTATTTTTATGAAAATTACCATATTTTTCTCACATTTTTTGGACATCAAAAACTCCCAAAAAAATTGTTTTTCCCTAAGTGCTAGGGGAAGGATTCGAACCCAGCACGGTAGAGAAGAAGGCCAGAGCACCCGCCGATAGGCCAACCGGTGCTAGCAATTAGAAGAGGGCGCGTTAAGTATATGTGCTATCATTCGCTGTTCATATATATATTTATACACAGTCAATTAAAAAGATGGTGAGGCCGGGTTTCGAACCACACCGCTCAGGGAAACCGAACAGAGCCACCGACCGCCTGAGCCACTGGCTCAGGTTGTCACAGTATGGGTTAAAACCCATTAGACTCATATTCACACTGTTTTTAGAAATCAACTCGATGTTCAAAACAATTTGATTCATATTGCCTTTATATAAACCACTGAAAAACTCCAGATTTAATCATCTTTATTTAATCTTCAAAACAGTAAGTATAAAAATAAATTTTGTACTAAAAACATAATTTTTCCACCCAAATTATTTATTTGTTTATTAAAACTAGCAAATCCTTTATTTTCGACATTGAAAATAATCGATTGTTCTTCTAATCTCTCTTTTATCCCAAAATTTTCCATGATAATTTACTGGTTATTAATCTACATTCACAACACAATACAACTTGGATTTTCCCATACTCACACTAGCCAAAGAATTTATATAGCACATGAATAGGTGAAACTCAACAATTACTAAGTTGAGTACATTTCTAATTTGATGACAACAAGCAATTCTTTGGTTCATTTATGCCACTACTACACATGAATTCAACATACTCATAACTCAAGCATTCAATATACTATTCTATTCAAATTCCATAGTGTCAATATCTTTATCAATTGTCATGTTTCAACCACACAATTTGCAAGTAATTAATAAAGATTTTCATACATCATGCTAATCACATTGCATCATTATTCAATTAAACTAAATAATCATAGAAAGTGCTTCATATGGCCTAATTTCATGCAAGCAATTCACATACACAATTAATCACATCATTCTAAGCCATTAGCATACTAACTTTTTAATTAGAGTGGTCTCTTATTAGTATTTTCCATGTATAGTGTTATCAATATACTAGCATGAACCTTATATTAGAAACATGAATTGTTTTACCCACCTCAATTGGAGAGAAACACAAACAAAAGCAATCAAGTAGATGAGAACACCTCCTCCTAGCCAAAAGAATGCACCACTCCAAGCCTCCAACCAATGCCGAATGCTTCCTCAAGCTCCCCACCGAATGCTTCTTGATGGTGCCGGCCACTCCAAGCAACACAACCCACACAATCTCTTATCTTTTATAACTCACAATTATAATACTATTAGCTTTAGAAATTACACTTTGCATATGAAAAATTAGCCATGAGAAAGGGGGTATTTATACTAAAAAATGAGGGGAATGGAGGGCTAAGATCATCTTGGTGGTTGCAAAATGAAAGGCTTAGATTCAAGTAGGAGTTAGGAAAACTACCCACCTCCTTGAAACTACCCCCATGTTCTCCACACCAAAAATTCAACTTTCCCTCCCAAAAGAATGCTACCGGCCAAGCATAAGAAATGTGCAATGCACGTGTACGTGTAGTGCACGTGCATGCAACTAGGCCAAAATTGTACATTCCAAAATTGTATAAAAATAATTTTGTTTAAAAAGAAGTCTTCTACATGACAAGTTTAATTAAAATAAATTAATTCATGGGCTTTCTTTTTGGGCCAAAATAATTTTATAAAAATAATTAAAATAAAGATGCTTTTGGGCTTTTTAAGAAAAGGCTTTTTAGTTAAATCAAATAAGGCTTTTAAAGAAGGGCTTTTTGTACTAAAATAATTTGAGAAAATTATATTTAAACATACACATCATGATAAAATAGTCCAAAAAATATTGCACGTGCACAACACGTGCAAAATAAATAATTTCTCATTAATTGAAAAATCAGGGTATTACAGTCAGTCTCTGTGAGAGAGTAGCAATAACTAGGTATATTTAAGTGGCCAAAGATTGATCACCTCAAAAGGTGGGTGTGGGTCTAGTATTTATAGAGAATCCCAACCGGGTTTGGTTCCACTTGGGGGCCGGGTTTGGATCCGAAAGCCCATGGGCCTGACGTGGCAGAAGGCCCAGGGGGTTTAGGGCGGACGTGGCGATACCAGGAGTGGTATAGGGCTGACGTGGCGAAACCCTTGGCGGTATTTGGAGCTGACGTGGCCCATCGTGAGTCTCCTGTGCCTCTGGGGGGAATCTGAGGGCCTAGGCTGCGCCAGGTCCTCCTTCTGCCCCGCCAGAGAGGGGAGACGGCCTGTGGGACTGCCCCGGATCGGACTCCGAGGGCTAATGAGGCTCGTCGGTACGAGGAGGCCGGCACTGTGAGGGCAAACACGAGGTTCGGCGCCGACCCTGAAGTGGTCCGGAGCCGAACCAGGTTGCCATCTTTACCTTTCTGAGTGGGAATTGTATTGGGCCCTGGTTGGGCCTCAGGCCATTTTTACCCTGTCACACAAGCCCCCCACTCCTGCGGGGGGTACGGGAGCTAGCCGTGGAGGAGTGTTTATGATTGTAAAAAATGGGAGGGCGGATCACAGGGCCTTCCTGGTGGTGCTGCCCTGAGGCTTGGATAGGACCTCGAGCTAGTCGAGGGTCTACGTGTAGGTGAAGGCGATGGCGAACCGTTGTCTCTTCCGGAGAAGAGTACCCTGGTGTTCGACTGAACCTCGAGAGGTCGAGGGATTATGTGTCGACAAGGGTGATGGCGAGCCGTTGCTTCTTCCTGAGAAGAGTACCCGGGTGCCAGACCGAACCTCGAGATGAGGGGGAATTATGGGCTGGTAAGGGTGATGGCCAGCCGATGGATCTTCCGAAGAAGAGTACCCGGGTGCCAGACCGGACCTCGAGCTGGCGAGGGATTATGGGTCGGTAAGGGTGAAGGCGAGCCGTTGTTTCTTCCTGAGAAGAGTACCCCGGTGCCAGGCCGAACCTCGAGACGAGGGGGAATTACGGGCTGGTAAGGGTGATGGCCCGCCGGTGGATCTTCCGAAGAAGAGTACCCCGGTGCCAGACCGGACCTCGAGCTGGCGAGGGATTATAGGTCGGTAAGGGTGAAGGCGAGCCGTTGTTTCTTCCTGAGAAGAGTACCCGGGTGCCAGACCTAACCTCGAGACGAGGGGGAATTACGGGCTGGTAAGGGTGATGGCCAGCCAGTGGATCTTCCGAAGAAGAGTACCCGGGTGCCGGACCGGACCTCGAGCTTGCGAGGGATTATGGGCCGGTGAGGGTGAAGGCGAGCCGTTGTTTCTTCCTGGGAAGAGTACCCCGGTGCCAAGCCGAACCTCGAGACGAGGGGGAATTACGGGCTGGTAAGGGTGATGGCCAGCCGGTGGATCTTCTGAAGAAGAGTACTTTAGTGCCGGCGAAGGCGAGCTGTTATTTTGCCCGAACCGACCCCCGTATCGGGCGGCCAGTCTGGGACTGGGTGACGTCAGTAGCACATGTTTCGAGGACGTGGCGTGATTTCCTAGGCGGCAGTTGCACGTCAATCGGTGAATAGTGACTGCGAAAATCGAGGAGTTGTTCCTATCCCCTATAAATGTTCCCCCCTCTCCTTCCATCGCCTATTTCTCTCTTGCCTCTTACTTTTCAAAAAATCCTTCTACTCTTCAGCGCTCGTCCCTTCAGCTTCCTGCAGCAAGGTCGTTTTACCGAGGTGATCCCAGGTTAGTTGGTAACCCCGTTTAACTTAGGCACAGATGGATAGGGCTCAGTTCGGCTCGTCGGCGTCGACCTCTGGGGAGGGGCCGGTAGGCAAGGAGGAGGTCGTACACAATGTGAAGCCATTGCGATCTCGGAGGCATTTCGTGGTAGAAAGCAGCGACTCTGAGGAGGGGGGCGGTAGCTCAGACGAGGTCCGGACCCTAGGGTTGGCTTCCGGAGAGGAGGGTGGCTCCGAGGGAGATGGCTCCGTAGGGTCTCTGAATCCGCCCGTTCTGGGGCGTTTGTCTACACCTTCGCCGGAACGGACTAAGAGGAGGAGGGCTCCGAAGAAGAAGGGATCGAGGATTGGCGGCCCGAGCGACTTGGTGATAGGGTCGTCTGCACAACCCCGGTCTTTCCGTCGCTACCCCGACGATCTCTCAGATAAGGAGTCCTCGGGGGTCCAGCCGTCGTCGTCAAGTCGGAAGAGGTTGAAGGTGGACGCATCCCCGACCGTTCTGGAGGCAAGCGACTTGGGGGCTCTGCAGTTGGCCTACCACATAGGGCCCAGTTACGAGCTTATGCTGCCGAGTTCTACTCTTCGGCCGACCGATCCCCTGCCGGATAGGTATTGTATCTTCCCTGTGGACGCCTTTATCTCCGGCCTGAGGCTGCCCATCCACCCATTCGTTCGGGAGGTGTTAAATTGGTCGTCCCTGGCACCGATGCAGTTTGGGCCGAACTCCTGGAAGCAGATCATCTGCTTCGTGCTGTTGTGCGAGGAGCAGAGGGTACCCCTGCGGCTGGGCGTGTTCCGAGCGATGTTGTTGATCGGCTCATCGGCAGAAGGAGTATACTACATCTCGCCTCGAGGTAAGGCGAAGGTTGTCCATGGTCATCCAGATTCCATTAAGTTCTGGAAGAAAAAGTATCTGGTGATCCGGAGTGAGGATCCTTGGGCTATCCCTACTCGGTGGAACCATTCTAGGCCGAGTTACGCAGCACCGGGGCCGGGGGACTTGTCGGCGGAGGAGTGGAGACTCGTTGAGCGTCTCCGTCTGTCGTATAGCATCAATTGGGGGAAGGTGACGGAGGCCCATCTGGCGAGCGTCGGACTGAGCCCTAGCCCGGCCGTGCCTCGTACGTGGTTGTTTCTTTCCTCACACTCTTCTTGTACTTTCTTTCTCATTTGTTCTTAATGGATCTTTTTACAGAAATGGATGAAGAGTCGATTAAGGCGCTGAGGCTCGCCATGAAGAAGAAGAAGGCCGAGAAGAAGGATGTCGTGGCGAAGACGACCGAGTTGTCCCAGGTGGTCTCCGAGGCCCCCATTCAGCCGAGGATGAAAAGGACTCGGTCGGAGACGGGTGGGGACGCGGTGGTCCAGGGGGGTTCGGATCAGGGTGCGGCCGCCGGCCCTGATAAGGGGAAGGGTCCCCTGGTGGATCCCGGACTAGAGGAGAGACTTCGGCGAAGGTGGGTGCCAGATTGGTCGATCCGCGAGGGTGATTGCCTGGTCCGGGGGCACCAGGCCGTGGAGGTTGCAGATAAGCTGGCGACCCCTCGGGATCGTTCGGATATGAAGTCCCAGACCCTGGACGAGGCGTACGTGCGTCTTGCGCAGGCCACTGTGCTGGTAAGTCAATCGAACCCCCTAGCTTTCGGGTGATGTTGTTTAAGGAAGATTTCTTAGTAGTGTCTGATTATGGCAGGCGACCGTGCAGGGGACCCATGTGAGGGGCCTCTACGAGGCGGCGTTGCAGCGAGAGCGAGACCGGGCTGACAAGGCCGAGCAGGAGGTGACGGAATTGAAGGGAGAGCTCGAAGGCTCTCGTAAGAAGGAGGCGGAGACGAAGGCGGCTTTTGACAAGGAGAAGGAGGAATGGGCGAAGGCGAGGGTGGCTCAGGAGGAGAGGTCGGAGAAGGAGAAGGAAGAGGTGACTAAGTCGTGTCAGATCCTGGTGATCAACGCCCAGGATAGCAGTTATGCGAAGGCCCTCAGCCATGTGAGGCACTTTTATCCGACTATCGACCTGTCCAACCTCGAGTATGATATGGAGATTGAGGGGACACCGAAGACCCCTGGCAGACAAGGGTCGGATGATAAATCGGTTGCCGACCCCCCAACGGATCCGGCTGATATAGAGGTGGGACCCTGTCAAGTTCCTCGGTGCAGAGGCCTTCCTCCGAGAAGCTACTTCGCGATGTGATAGTGGAGAAGGAGATGGAGATACACCGCTATAGGACTATGTTGGGTGTTTCGACATCTTCCTCGAGGGGTCGGCGAGCAGAGGGGGCTCCCTCGGCGTTGCAACTGATGGAACGCATTCGATCTGTGGATGCCCAGAGCTCCGTGGCCGGGGTGTCGACGGTGGCAGAACCGAAGGACCGTCATGACGAAGAGAGAGTCCCAAGTCGTTTGGTCGGAGTGATCCCGCCCTTCACCGGGTCCGAGGGGCCCTAAGTCGGCGATCCCCTTTAGTTTGAGATGAGTGGAGTGGTCCTGTAACGGTATTTGCTTGTTTTCTCCGCACAAAATAAAAGAGTATGAATAAAGCTTTCTTTTCCTTCTTTGCTCTGGCCATCGGGGTGGTGAAGGGCGGTGTAGGCGAGGTCGGGCTCCGCCGATTCGTGAGGGATCGACGCGGGGCGACAGGGAGACCTCCGGTCCGGAGTTGGGTCGAACCTGCCGAGGCGTTTGGGGATGAGACCCGAGGGGGAACCCAGGTGCCATCCCCATTGCCCGGTACCGGGTCGGAGTTGCCGAGGTATTTAACTTTTGACAAAAAGAGACTTCTTTTATACCCGACCGGGGGAGGTCGCTGAAGCGGCCCTTTACACACGAATGTTTACAAAAGTTTTAATCTACTTAAGCCATGCTAGAACCTAAGCTTGCTCTCCCCGGAATTTCATGAGGTGCTCAGCGTTCCAGGGTCGGCTGATGGGTCGGTCGTTCATATCCTTCAGTCGGTATGTACCAGGGCGTACAGCCTCGACTACGCGGTATGGGCCTTCCCAGTTGGGAGCCAGTTTCCTCTTCTTGGTTGGATCAGAGACAGATAGCTTTCGCAAAACCAGGTCCCCTGCCTGGATGCTGGTGGGGCGGACTTTCTTGTTGTAAAATCTCTCGATCCGTTGCTGATAAATGCTCCTTCGGACCGCGGACTTCTCTCGCACTTCGGCGACGAGGTCCAGGTTAGCCCTTAGGGCGGACGCATTGTCGTCTTCATCGAAGGCTATGATCCGGGGAGAAGGCAATCCGACTTCGACGGGGATGACTGCCTCGGTCCCATAGGTCAGATTGAATGGCGTCTCCCCCGTGGGGATCCTCTGTGTGGTTCGGTGTGCCCATAGTACGCTGGGCAGCTCCTCAACCCATAGCCCTTTGGGGGAATTGTCAAGGCACTTTTTGAGGCCGTCGAGGATTTGCCTGTTCGCATTCTCCGCTTGGCCGTTAGACTGAGGGTGGCAAATGGTGGAAAAACGCTGCTGGATGCCGATGTCCTGACAGAAAGATTGGAAGTTCTGCCCTTGGAACTGGGTTCCGTTGTCCGTGACGAGGATTCGGGGGATCCCGAATCGACAAATGATGTTCTTCCAAAAGAACTGTTGCACTTGGCGCTCGGTGATGCTGGATAGCGGTTCGGCTTCGATCCACTTGGTGAAGTAGTCGATGGCGACAATCAGGAATTTCTTTTGCCCTACCGCTGGGGGGAAGGGCCCCACAAGGTCCATACCCCACATGGCGAAGGGCGTAGGGCTCGCCAGGGATCGGAGGTTGGCTTGAGGAAGCCTTTTGATGGGGGAGAATCTTTGGCAGGGGCCGTACCTCTTGACCAAGTCTTGTGAGTCTTGGAGCATGGTGGGCCAATAGTACCCTTGATTCAGGGCCTTTCGGGCAAGTGTCCTACTCCCCATGTGGCATCCGCCGATCCCCTCGTGCAGGTCTTTGAGGGCGTAGCTGGCCTCGTCCCTGGCGAGGCAGCGGAGGTAGGGTTTGCCGTCGGCCAAGGTGTACGAGCGTTTGAAGAGGATGTTATCGATCATGACGAACCTTTCAGCTCGGATTCTGATTCGCCTGGCCTCGGCTTTGTCTTCAGGAAGCTCGGCCCGGTTTAAGAATTTTCGGATGGGAGTGGTCCAGTCGTCCGGGCTGGTCCCCTCTTGCACACACATCGCTTCCGGCTCTGGGCTACTGATGCTTGGCTCCAAGAGGACCTCGACGAGCACCGTACGATCGAGGCCTTCGAAGGAAGAAGAGGCAAGTTTGGATAGCGCGTCGGCTTGGGCGTTCTGTTCCCTGGGGACTCTGACAACCGTAGCGTCGTCGAAGAACGCTAAGAGTCGTCGGACCGCCGCCAAATACCTCATCATTCGGTCGTCGCGGGCTTCGTACTCTCCGTTGATTTGATGGATCACGAGCTGAGAGTCGCTAAACGCCCGGATTCGCTTGGCACCGGCTCGGTGGGCGAGGGTCAATCCGGCGATCATGGCCTCGTATTCTGCCTCGTTGTTGGAGGCTGGAAAGTTGAGGCGCAGGGAGTATTGAAGTAGGAATTGGTCGGGGCCGCGAAGGATGACGCCCGCCCCACTCCCCGTTTCGCAGGATGAGCCGTCAACACAGACCTCCCAGGTCGGATCCGATTCTTCTACGTCAGGTTGCTCGGAGACAGTGCATTCAGTTATGAACTCGGCGAGGGCCTGCCCTTTAATGGCCGCCCTGGGGTGATAGCTAATGTCGAACTGGCTCAGCTCGATTGACCATTTGACTAATCGGCCGGAGTTTTCGGGCTTGTGGAGGACGGTCTTCAGTGGTTGGTCGGTCAGTACTTGGACGGAGTGGGCCTGGAAGTAAGGTCGGAGTTTTCGGGCTGCCATAACCAGGGCGTAGGCCACCTTCTCTATCTTTGCGTAACTCGTCTCAGCCGGGTGCAGTACTTTGCTTACATAGTACAGTGGTTTCTGAACTCCTTCCTCCTCTCGGAGGAGGACGGCGCTGAGGGCGTAGTCCGAGGCGGACAGGTAGAGCCAAAGCGGCTCGCCCGGTTCGGGCTTGCTGAGGAGTGGCGGGTTGGCGAGGTACTGTTTCAGCTGTTCGAAGGCTTCTTGTTGATGGGTACCCCACTCGAAGCCCCCTTTCCCGCGCAAGGCTTTGAAGAAGGGGAGAGATTTCTCCCCTGACTTGGAGAGAAAACGGCCGATCGCCGCCAACCGACCTGTGAGCCTCTGAACCTCTTTGACATTCCGGGGCGGGGACATGTTAATGATGGCCTGTATTTTTTCGGGGTTTGCCTCAATGCCGCGCTGGCTGACGATGAATCCTAAGAACTTCCCCGTGGAGACGCCGAAGGCGCATTTAGCCGGGTTGAGCCTCATGTTGTGGCGTCGGAGGACACCGAAGGCTTCCTCGAGGTCGGCGACGTGGTCCGGCCCAGCCCGGCTCTTGACAAGCATGTCGTCGACGTAAACTTCTACGTTGCGGCCGATCAGGTCCTTGAAGACCCTGTTGACGAGTCGCTGGTACGTGGCTCCGGCGTTTTTCAGCCCGAAAGGCATGACACGGTAACAATAAAGACCTTGGTCGGTGACGAACGAGGTCTTGGAGATGTCTGGTGGAAACATCCGGATCTGATTGTACCCCGAGAACGCGTCCATGAAGGACAGCAGCTCGTGCCCTGAGGTCGCGTCTATTAAAGCGTCGATGCGCGGGAGGGGGAAAGGATCTTTCGGACACGCTTTGTTAAGGTCCGTGAAGTCAATGCAGATTCGCCAACCCCCTGTCGCTTTCTTCACCATGACGACATTGGCCAACCACTCGGGGTAGCTGACTTCTTGGATGAATCGAGCGGACAAGAGCTTGTCCACTTCTGTTTTTACAATTTGTTGCCTCTCCGGGGCGACTTTGCGCCTCTTTTGGACGATCGGTTTAGAGTCAGGGAGGACGCTCAGTCGGTGCATGATCAAGTCTTCAGAGATTCCGGGCATATCAGAGGGCTTCCAGGCGAAGAGATCAACGTTGCGGCGGATGCAAGCGATGATGCCCGTCTTCAGGTCTTCGGCGAGTGAGCAGCTCACCCGGAACCATTTCGACTCATCCTCGGTGTCGAATAGGACCTCCTCCAGTTCGTCCACGGGCTCGGGGGCGGGGCCGTCTTTCTCGGGTTCGAGTTCAACGGCGCTGAGGGGGAGCACGCCCCCTCCCCTGGTGGTAACGCAACATGACCGTGCTGCTTCGACGCTGTCTCGGACGATGCTGACCCCCTAGGGGGGGGGGATTTGAGTTTCAGATGGGGGGTCGAAGGTATCGCCTGGAGGGAGTTTAGCCCGGGTCGGCCGAGGATGGCGTTGTAAGCCGCCTTGACGCGGATGACCATGAAATCCAAGGACACGGTCCTCTTGTCAGGGGCCGGTCCAGCGGTGACGTCGAGGGTAATAATTCCCTCCACTACGACCGGGACGCCCGAAAGTTTGAGCAACGTGCATCCTGCTGGTTTGAGTTTCCCTCTGGATAATCTGAGACTTTCGAAGGTTCTGAGGAAGAGAATATTTACCGGGTTGCCGTTGTCAACAAGGATTCGGCGAACCTCACAATTGGCCATGCGGAGGCTAACGACGAGGGCCTCGCAGTGGGGGAGGTGAACTCCTTCGGGGCCCTCTCCTGAGAAGGAGACTGGCCGCGGTTGTAGCTCAGGAGAGGGGCTGTACTGAATAGCGTTCGTCTCCTGGGTGAAGGTTCTTTGGGAAGTATCGGTTTCTCCCCCCACCGGTCCCCCGTGGATGTAGTGTAGGGTGAACGGCGTATCGATGGATACCTCGGATTCGGGATCCTGACCCTGGGTGCGGTTTGGGTTAGGCTTCGGGGTTGGTGATCCCCGGTTCCTATCACCTTGCCGACCCCGTGGGCCGTCATCCCTGTGGGTCTGCCTCGGATGGTTCGGGGCCGAGTTGGAAGCGGCCCTTCCCCAGCTGTGGGTAATCTTGCGGTTGAGGATTACTCTCCGTAGGTCGGGCTGGGCTGTCCAGCCGACGCTCCTTTGGGACTCCCGAGGGGGAGCCTTGTGTTTCGACGTGCGTGGCCTGGCTTTATCCGTGGGCGGGGGCGAGTCCCGTTGGTTGACGGGGGAAGCAGCCCCCTTTCCTTTGGAGGCCATGAGGATTCGGCTGTCGATGGCCTTTGAGGGTCTGGGTCGGATCGGCTTCTGGAGCAGCTGTTCCCACAGACGGCGCCAGCCTGATGCTGTTTATTTCTGAGAAACGTGTGGAAGCACCAGGTGTGAGTTCGGACTCAATTTGTATTGAAGGAGATTGCCGCTCGTCTGCCGACCTTCAGTTGACCTTCTGGGACCTACAATGAGCTCGGAAAGATGTTGGAGGTTGGGCTCGGATCGGAAGGGTCGGATCCGAGGTCTTGTGTACCTGCAGACGGTCCTGAAACACCGGGGTTTGTCCCGGTGGCGGACCCTCCGACGCTCTAGTCAGTCTCTGTGAGAGAGTAGCAATAACTAGGTATATTTAAGTGGCCAAAGATTGATCACCTCAAAAGGTGGATGTGGGTCTAGTATTTATAGAGAATCCCAACCGGGTTTGGTTCCACTTGGGGGCCGGGTTTGGATCCGAAAGCCCATGGGCCTGACGTGGCAGAAGGCCCAGGGGGTTTAGGGCGGACGTGGCGATACCAGGAGTGGTATAGGGCTGACGTGGCGAAACCCTTGGCGGTATTTGGAGCTGACGTGGCCCATCGTGAGTCTCCTGTGCCTCTGGGGGGAATCTGAGGGCCTAGGCTGCGCCAGGTCCTCCTTCTGCCCCGCCAGAGAGGGGAGACGGCCTGTGGGACTGCCCCGGATCGGACTCCGAGGGCTAATGAGGCTCGTCGGTACGAGGAGGCCGGCACTGTGAGGGCAAACACGAGGTTCGGCGCCGACCCTGAAGTGGTCCGGAGCCGAACCAGGTTGCCATCTTTACCTTTCTGAGTGGGAATTGTATTGGGCCCTGGTTGGGCCTCAGGCCATTTTTACCCTGTCACAAGTATATATATATATATATATATATATATATATATATATATATATATATATATATATATATATATATATATATGTATAAGAGATCATCTTTACTGAAATGCAGTTTGCATGTATATATAACATATATAGAAAAACTCTTTGTACTGTAATAAAGATATGCATATAAATAACTTGAAATAGAAAGAAATCCCTTCCGCTGTGATGAAGTCTGTGTGTACATATATTGATTTAGAAGGAAATTCCTTTTTTCTGAAACGGAGAATACACAGGGTATATACAAGATATAGGAAAACCTTTTATTGACATGGAGTATGTATGTATATATATATGATATATAGAGAAACCTTTTACTAAATTGAAGTATGTATGTAGGATGTAGAAGATGGTCTTTTGTTGAAATGAAGTATATGCAGGATGTAGATAGATCCCTTAATGCATACACAAAGAAACTGCCCAATACTATACTTACGACTACTATTTAGGCAAAGTATTGTATGTGTATGCAAAGATGAATTCTTGTTCATGTGTGCACATACACAGGAAAGTAGCAATAGCAATAATCTACAGTTAAAAGGGTCCTAAAACTCAATCAAAACTTAAGCAACTTATTATTTTATCAAAATATAAACTAGTTTTCCTAATGGCTGATAAAGTATACTAGGACTTCCAAAATGCATCAGTGTACTTACTCTATTATGACTAATTTCATATATTTGCCCCTACAGGTATGAACAGCAGCCAACATATATAATGAGCTCCCCACCAAAATTTTGAACAAGGATTTAAAGGAAGGGGAAACCTGCACCTATACTGTGCACATGCACAAAATGAGATTAAAAATTCTTCATGAAGGAAACAGTACATATATACATAGTAGATCAATAATACAATGGAAGAATCATACCCAGTCTTGCTAGTGCAAGCTTCAACCAAAAATCAACCTCACAAGAACTTTTACTCAATTATTAGTTTTTGAAAAATCTCAACCTGTACATGAAAGTAATGAAGAATTCTTCTTCGAAACCTGATTTTTCTCTCAAAGTTTCATTATGTGTGATTGTCAAATTCAAACACAAGTTATTTTATCATCTCAGTTTATGTATTCATCAAACCCAATTGGAAAATAATCACGAAATTCACAAAACTTCATTTGGCCAAAAATACACAGACCTGCATACTTAAGATCCACCTTTACTCACATTCTGATTCTTTTTCACCCAAATCCACCTCTTATAACTTCACCTACACCTCCTACTATTGTAAATTAGTTATCCTTGGTTGTGTACTCAAAATTCCACCATCAATAAAGCGTTAATTCAATGGAAAAGATCAAAACAAGTATCTCAGGTATGAGCAGTAACCTGAGATTCAATATGCATTCTTATTTCATATACTCATTAACTATCCATTTTCCCACGATTAACGATTAGAGATCCAATATCTCATGGGTATTACTAAGTATCTACAGATCACAAATCGTTCATGCACAAAGATTATTCATGATTTCCTTTTTTTTTCTTCATATATCTTTCTTTTAAAATCAATCTTTCAATACAATACTCATCATATCAAAATAGGTTTTCTATAGCATGCATCTACCAGATAATCATCATCAATAGCATATATACAACAAAACAAGAGGGTAGAGTATCACTCACCTTATTGAAGAATGAACCGAAGATAATAAAGAATAAGAAAAATTCCTCATTTCGCAAGAAAACCAAGATCCTCGCTTTAAAAACTCCAAGAAAATAATAATGAGAAATCCCTTTGTGTTGTTCAGCAAAGAGACGGCTGCACCTCACCCTACATAGGCCGGGATTTGATGTATCTAGGGTTTTGAATAGATTTGCTAAATATCTCTTTTAAATATACCTTTACTTATATAAATCCTCATACTTTGAAATTGAATAAAACCAACTTAATTGAGTTTTAAAAATAAAAAAAACCATCCTATAATCAGCCGGCACTGTTTTGAAATCCCAGAAAAACAAAATTGCACTTTTGCCCTTCTAAGTAGCAATTTTGCAAAAAAAACCCTTTTTTATCAAAACTTACAAAATAAACCAAATTTATTAAAACAAAAGGTAAAATATTTACCTATGAGTTGACTAGGCATCTAGCCCAGCCCAAAAGTCCAAAAATCTGGAGTTTTCACTCCAAGTGATAATTTTGCACAAAGGTCCATCTTTTTTGTAATATTACAAATTGGTCCATTAATTATCAGAAAAATCTAAAAAATTCACAAATAATATCTAATAATAAATAATGAGTTTAACCAAAATAATTTTTGATTTTGAACTTCCCAAAAAAATATTTTCACTTGTTTTACACGTGTAAAAAGGTAAATTTTAGGAAAAATATTTATTAAATCAACAAAAATTATTTTAATACATTTATAAATCTTTAAACCATTTTAAAAAATCTGGGGTATTACAAGTTCACTGAAAAGATCAATTTCAATCTTTGGAAGATTGACATATATGATGTCCTTATTCAAGAATGTTTGCAGTTAGCTATTAAGAAGAAAGAAAAGCCATCTGATATGAAGGAGGATGTTTGGAATGATATTCGTGAAAGAGCCAGTATGATATGAATATCATTGGCGGATGAGGTCAAGTGCAGATTTTTTGAAGAAACTGATAGGATGAGTTTGTGGTAAAACTGATAGCTGACTACTCTGGTTTGTCGTTATTAGATCGGATGCAATGGAAGAGAAAGTTATTCCGTTTGTCAATGAAGGAAGGTACCAATCTCCAAGACCACATTACAGAGTTCAATAAGATTCTATCTGAACTCAAGGCGATAAAAGCAGATATGTGTGTGGAAGATAAAGCTTTCAACCTGATATATTCACTGCTGGATTCGTACGAGCTTTTGATCACTATCATGCTACACGGTGGATTTGCCATGGAGAGTATTTCGGCAGATGCTGTAATCAGTAGTGAAGAAAAATCAACTTAGGAAAGAGCCCCATAAGTCATCATCTACTTCAAGTTGTCTAGCAGTGGAAGGTCCTTTAGGGGGAAGACAAAGTACTATGCAAAAGGATTCGATCCGTTACCGACATTGCAAGAGGCCAGGACATATCAAGAAAGATTGATGAAAATTGCAGAATCAGAAGAGCTTCGAGGATGAGAATCCTACCGCAAATGTGGTTAGTGCTTATGATTCAGGTGATTCATGTTTCCTTGTTTCAAATTTTTTAGAAGTGGATTCTAGTTGGTTTCTTGACTCAGGGAGTTCTTCTCATATTTGCTCATAGAGAAAATTGTTTTCTACTTATAAGTCTACTACAGGGCCTTGTGTGAGAATGGAAACTGGAGAGATTTGTGAAGTAGTAGGTGAGGGGACAGTTGAGATGAAGATGTTGGGTCTAAACATGTTCACTTTAAGGGATGTTTTGCATAATCCACTGCTTAAACAAAATCTGATTTCCTTTGGAACTCTTGATGCACGGGTTTGTAGGTATACAGCTCGAGGTGGAGTTTTGTCTATTTTTCAGGGCCATTTTAAGGTGATTAGAGGTATGAGAGTGGTTGGGTCAAGCCAAAATAATCTCTACAAGCTTTGGAAAATCTAAAATACATGTGCAGGTATTGTTACTTCTTTTCCCACTATTCCTGCAAGCTCATCTAGTTTGCCGCAACTAGCATCATCGAAGCGAGACTACGACGTTTGAATATTGTCGATAAGTGGAGAATGCCTTAATGTAGGTGGAGTTCGTACGGAGGTTGGCAACTCCGTGATAACGCCTACTGAGGTGTGCCCTTGAAGGGGTATACTGATCGATGAATTGGGTAGAGTTTGTTCAACTAGAAGAAGAAGCTATTGTTCTAAGTGTTTTTTCAAGTGGAGTTCATTAGAGTTTGGAGATGAATAATCACATCATGTTATAGCACTCGTATGCAATCCAAGGTGAAGATCGTTAGGATTGTGTCTTGAATACTCATGGTTCAGATTAGAAGAAGGTATGATGAAGCACAGAGGTTGAAGCGTCGAAGAGAGTAGAAGAAAAAACAGCAGCATCAAGGTGCAACAAAGTTGCAGTCGACTATCCTGGGGGATGGTAGACTGCACACCTGACCACAGTTATACAAGGTTTGGCCGAGAGGAGGATGGTCGACTAATCATGTTGGACGGTTGATCGCTGAGGCCTCGATTTGTTAGGTTGTTTCAGCCCAATCTTCAATTCCAAGTTAGATTATACGGCTCCTACTTAGTTACTTCTCCTACATGTTATATCAGACGATTCAGAATCTAGATTAAACATAGGGTTCTCTTTATTCTTCTATATATATTGTAAACTTATCCAATATGAGAGTAGAGTACTTCATAGATAATTTTCTCCATTGCAAAGAGAGGCTTGAGAAAGATAGGATATCACCAAGTTCGAGTGAAAGCTGAGGATGTGCACAAAACTGCATTTAGAACTCGACATGGGCATTATGAATTCTTAGTTATGCCATTTAAAGTGATGAATGCACCCGCAATCTTCATGGATTTGATGAACAGAGTTCTGAGGCCGTTCATTGATTCTTTCTTCGTGGTGTTTATCGAAGATATCCTCGTGTACTCTAAGTCAGAAGAGGAGCACACCGAGCATCTGGCAGCAGTTTTGAGGAAGCCGGAAGAGCAGGAGTTGTATGCCAAGCTGTCCAAGTGCGATTTCTGGAAATCTGAAGTGGCATTCCTAGGTCACATCCTTTCTAAGGAGGGAGTGGCAACTGATCCTCAGAAGATAGAGGCAGTGAGAGATTGGGCAAGGCCTACTACAGTACAGGAAGTCAGAAGTTTTCTTGGATTAACTGGATACTACAGGAGATTCATTCAAGGTTATGCTTAGTTAGCCGTGCCGCTTACTAGTTTGACCAAGAAGAATGTGGACTTCAAGTGGACTGAGCAATGTGAGCCAAGCTTTCAGGAGTTGAAAGAGAAACTGACTACTGCACCTATTTTGGCTTTGCCTAGGACATGTGTTGAGTATGACATTTACAGCGATGCTTCACATCTTGGGCTTAGTTGTGTCTTAATGCAAGAAGGAAGAGTAATCGCTTATGGGTCTAGGCAACTACGACCGCATGAGAAGAATTACCTGACTCATGATCTGGAGTTGGCTGCAATTATCTTTGCCTTGAAGCAATGGAGACACTACGTGTACGGTGAGAAATTGAACATGTACACGGACCACAAGAGTTTGAAGTATATATACCAGCAGAAGGATCTAAATTTGAGGCAGCGAAGATGGTTGGAAGTGCTTGAGGACATGCGATCTGAGATCAAGTATCATCCTGGGAAAGCTAATGTTGTTGCTGATGCACTTAGTCGCAAGAGCAGTTTATCCAGTTTGATTACAACTCAGAAGTATCTGATGGAAGAATTGGATCGAGCAGGTATTGAAGTTGTCTTGCAAGGATTGGGAGCATCTTTAGCTCAGTTGAGGCTTCAGCCTACATTGAATGGAAGGATTATTGCAAGTCAAGAGGTTGATGCTGATATCTTGGAGATTAAGGAGCAGGTTGGTGTTGGCAGGTTGTCCGGATTTCAAATCAAGGATGGAGTGCTGTGGTTCGGAGATAGACTATGTGTTCCAAATCAGGCGGACCTGAAAGAGAGTATTCTTCAGGAGGCGCATGCTACTCTTTTGGCGGTACATCCTGGGAGTACTAAGATGTACAAAGACATCAAACAGCATTTCTGGTGGTCAGGTTTGAAGCGGGATGTGGCTGAATTTGTGGCGAAGTGTGAAGTTTGTCAGCAAGTCAAAGCTGAGAATCAGAGACCCAGAGGTCTATTACAGCCGTTACCTATTCCGGAATGGAAGTGGGATAACATCAGTATGGATTTCATTACGGGATTGCCCAAGAGTCCTAAAGGCAATGATGTGATTTGGGTTATAGTCGATCGACTAACCAAGTCCTCTCACTTTTTGGCGATGAAACTCACTGCTTCGATGGACAAGTTAGCTGAGTTGTATGTTGGCGAGATCGTCAAGCTGAGTTGTATGGTCCAGGAGAATAAGGCCATGGAGTTTCTATCACTGCAACAAGGTGGCATGTCAGTTAGGGAGTATGAGACCAAATTTACTCAGCTCTCAAGGTATGCTTCCGAATTGGTGATGGATGAGGCGAAGAAGGCTCGTAAGTTCGAGCATGGATTGAGGCCGAGCTTGAGGTCCCGGATGATACCTCTTGGTATCAGAAGGTTTGACAAGCTGGTCAAACGCTCGGCAGCCACGGAAACAGACATGGAGCAGTTTCATGTTGTTCAAAATCGGAGGAACAACTGGCAGACATGGAGCAGTTTCATGTTGACTTCTTGTATGAACCGGGCCTTAATGAGTTTCATGTTGACTTCATGTTGACTTCTTGTATGAAGCGAATTTGCGCCTTTTCTGTTGGACCGGTTTGGACCCCGGGGCAACGCTCAGGTGGTGGACGAGGAGCTCTTCAAAGATTCCTGGCATGTCGGCAGCCGACCATGGAAAGAGGTCGCGGTTCTTTCTAATGCATTGGACTATGTCGAAGCATAGGGCAGATGGGAGGGTCTTGCTGATGAAGAACTTGCGGTTCGGATCCCGCTCGGAGAAGAGCACTTCCTCCAATTCATCCACCAGTTCGGACGTTGGTCGGACACTCTCTTGGGGAATCTCGAGCGTCTCGAGGGAGAGGACGGGACCCCCGGTGGAGGTTATGTAACATTTGCAGGCCATCTCTTGACTGCTTCTTACTTCCCCTACTCCTGCCCTTGTGGGGAACTTCATCTTGAGGTGATAAGCCGACGGGACGGCCTCTAGAGCAGCAAGGCCTGGTCAGCCTAGAGTCACATTATAAGCAGCTGGGACATCGACTACCATGAGGTCCATCGGTTCCGTTTAGGTAATAGGAGTTTTGCCAGCGGTTACGTTAGGGTGATTACCCCTTCGATAGTCACTGGCACTCCCGTGAACCCGTAGAGCGTGTAGCCGGCGGGTTTGAGCCTGTCTCGCAATAGCTTGAGTCCTTTAAAAGCAGCAAGGAAGAGGATGTTAACGGAGCTACCATTGTTCACCTGTATCCTCTCGACTTTAAAATTCGCCATATGGAGGTTGATCACTAGGGTGTCGCAATGGGGGGTTCGGACACCTTGAGGTCTTCATCTGAAAAAGTGACCGGTACTCCGAGGCCTTTGGGAGGGGGCATACCGTGCACCGAGTTGACTTTTATGATGAAAGCCTTTCGGGAGGAGTTGGAAGTGCCTCCCATGGGGCCTCCATGAATGAGATGCAGGATGCGTTCCTTTTCAAACTCGGGAGTCTCGTCGCGCCTTTCAGAGCGCTTGTTAGCCCCCCTAGGCGGAGGAGGGGGAAGATTAATTTGGTCCTTTCTCACAAATTTAGACAGCTGCCCCCTCTGGATGAGAGCCTCGATTCATTCTTCAGGGCTCGACAATCATTGGTGTCATGGCCATGGTCCCGGTGATATCGGCACCATTTCTCTTTGTCCCTCTTCTTGCCAGGGGTGTTCATCTTCGGGGCAGGAGGTAGAACCCCTTCCTTCTCAACCTCCATGAGAATAGTGGAAATGTTGGCGTTAAGAGGAGTGAACTTCTCGAATCTGGGAGGGGGGCGGCGCTGGCCCCCGTTATCCTTCTGGAGCTTCTTGGCTCCTTCTTCTTCAACTGCCTTTCTCTTGGTCCCGGAGGAAGACCCCTCAAAGGTGGGGTGATGTTCATCTTCCTCAGCCCGAATATACTTCTCGCTTCGGAGAAGGAGGTCAGAGAAGTTTTGCGGGGGCTTTTTGGCTAGGGACGACCGAAGGCTGGAGTTAAGGACGTTTAATTGGAAGGCTGCTGCAGCGACCGACTGGTCGAGGGAAGCGATGGACCTAGCTTCCGTAGTGAACCTTTTCACATAGTCTCTGAGCTTCTCACCCTTCTTCTGACTGAGGTAGAGTAGCGAAATGTGGGTCTTCTCTGTTCGACGGCTACTCACGAAGTGGGTGACGAAGAGGGTCTCAAATTGTTCAAAGGAGAATATAGAGGATGGGGCAAGGCGAGAGTACCACTCCCGAGCCGGACCTTTGAGAGTGGCCGGTAAGGTTTTGCACAATAGAGCATCGGAAGCCTGGTGTATTAGCATGAGGGTCTTGAAGCTCTCAATGTGGTCCACAGGTTCCGAATCCCCAGAGTAAGTTTCAAACTGCAGGGGCTTGAAGCCTATTGGAACGGGAGCCTCCATGATAGTTCGAGAGAAGGGAGGTCGACTTGGACGGAGGGTCCTTCCCCTAAGCTTCTCTTCCTTGTCTAACTGGCCAAGGCGCCTCTCCATCTCGTGGAGACGACGGTAGACGGCATCGTCCCTTCGACAATAGCCAAATGAGCCCCTGGAATTGTCCTCGTATGAAGGGGAGCGAGGGCTACGACGACGATGGCTCAGGGAGTGACGAGGACTAAGATCATGATGGCGGTTGCTAGGAGCTGGGGAAGGAGTTATGGACCGGTGACGAGGACTTTGAACCAGAGGTGGAGTGGGGTCCCTCGGAGCATTGTTGTTGTTTGGTCGGGAGTTGAGGGCTTGCAAGATGGTTGCTTGGAACTGTTGGAACTCAGCATGGGTGATAGGTGCGTCATCATCCCTCGAGGGTCGCCTATCAGCAGGAGAATGAGGCCTTCTTCTAGGGCGCTTAGGGGACTCTCTCCATCTTCTGTGAGGAGGGGACCTCCTGTAGTCTCTACGGCGAGGAGATCGCTCATTTGGACGTTCTTGGCGGGAGGCTCCCTCGCGGGCCCGCCTTTCATCCAAATGGTGGCGAAGGTCCTCTTCTTTCTGCCGGTTGTTGAGGGCATTGCGGAGGTCTTCGGAAGCTCGGGGGTTATGAGATGCCATCGAATCAGTAGAAGGGTTGTGCACGGAGACGTGGTCACGAAGAGGTTGTTTCTGAGGATTGGGACGGGAGCCCCCTGCACCAGCATTCTGAGACCTGGTTTGACCCCGAGGGGGTTGAAGGTTCTGAAGAGGAAGTTGGTCCTGCTGCGGGGGCTGATCAGGTTGAGGTGGAAGTTTCCCCTGCGGTTGGACAGTTTGGAGGGGGATCTCCTATCGTGGTTGAGGAGGAGTGGGCCCACGGTTGGACCCTCTGGATCTTAGCTTCCGGGGAGGCATGGCTGGAGATGATCTTAACCAAGGGAAGAGGAAGGATAGCTATTCGTGGGTTCCCACAGACGGCGCCAATCTGCTACCGCTAAATCTGGTGTGGGGGTAAACAGATAGTATTTGTGGATTCTTAGGAAAACCGAATATCAAACCTGGAACCTTTCCACCGGAGTTTGACTGTTGACTGCTGCCGTTCACCTGCAAAAAGTGCGAGACACCGGGGTTGATTCCGGCGATGCACCCTCCAACGCTCAAGTCAGTAATCAGAAAAGATTATGAAAGAGCGTAAACTGGCAAAAGATTGATTACCTCTTAATGGTGGTGGATGGGAGGTATTTATAGCTGCCTTTGGGATCAGTTTAGGAATGAAATACCTAATTCCCAGTGAAAGGATAGAGCGAATCAAGGCCGTTGATTAAATACAATCAGAAACCCTAATTCTATCCATCTGGAGCGGGTTCCTTGCGGGTTGGGACCCGCACCCAGTTGAGGTGGATCTGTTGGTGGGTTAATGGGATTTTGGAGAAAAGACCCCGAACCCATTTTAAACCCATTTGTAAGTGAAATTACCATCTTACCCCCAAGCTTTGAGATTCGCACCTGATTTGGACGGTTCCGATTTAACCCCATTTTTAGCCATATCAGCATTCAATTCAGGTGCTGACGGACTAGCTTCTAAAGGTCGTACTCTATAAGCCAGAGAGCTCCGGACGACTGGTCAAATGGTCGAGCGTGTAACACCCCGAATTCTAAAATACAACTGAATTCGAAGTTCCACAAGATCTTTACACTTCTTTAATACAATTTTACAAGAAAATAAAAATATTTCTTCCATCAAAGTTACATTACACCTTTACATTATTACAGCGGAAGCAATTATACAGTAATTACATGAAACAACAATTGAATCAATCCACTCATAATTACAACATCGAGCTTTCTATGCTCATAAGGTTTTTTTTTCATGATTAATCACAAGTCACATTTCATAAGCATAGTATTCATGTATCCACATCTTTCATAACTCATCAGAATCAATAATTCAATTTCATGTACAATTTATGCGTAAGAATAATAAGTTTCAACTAGTAGTATTCCATAGTTCATTTATTCCACGAATCTATTATTCTCATTTCAATTCATACTAAAAGCACAATTTATACGTCCAATTAATTACACGAATCACGACTTTCAAAATTCCTCCTTACTAATTCTCATCTTTGTAACTCTAAAAAAATCTCATTTATTTTTCCTTTGTTTAAAAGACAATTTAATTTTAAAAAAGAAGTCCTTTCTTGCAAAAAGCCTCAATTTCTCAATTACGCTATATCAAAAGCTATACAAATTTTTTTCATAAAGTCCAAATAATTTTCAGTAATTTATTCCATATTTTCCTAAATTTTAATCTATTTTTAAAACTCAAAATAATATTAAATTCCCAAAAAAACATTTATTCAATCCACTCATAATTACAACATCGAGCTTTCTATGCTCATAAGGTTTTTTTTTCATGATTAATCACAAGTCACATTTCATAAGCATAGTATTCATGTATCCACATCTTTCATAACTCATCAGAATCAATAATTCAATTTCATGTACAATTTATGCGTAAGAATAATAAGTTTCAACTAGTAGTATTCCATAGTTCATTTATTCCACGAATCTATTATTCTCATTTCAATTCATACTAAAAGCACAATTTATACGTCCAATTAATTACACGAATCACGACTTTCAAAATTCCTCCTTACTAATTCTCATCTTTGTAACTCTAAAAAAATCTCATTTATTTTTCCTTTGTTTAAAAGACAATTTAATTTTAAAAAAGAAGTCCTTTCTTGCAAAAAGCCTCAATTTCTCAATTACGCTATATCAAAAGCTATACAAATTTTTTTCATAAAGTCCAAATAATTTTCAGTAATTTATTCCATATTTTCCTAAATTTTAATCTATTTTTAAAACTCAAAATAATATTAAATTCCCAAAAAAACATTTATTTTAAATCCAAACCCCCAACCGGATTCGAACCCACAACCAGCGGCTCAAAGAACAGCGCACAAGACCACTGCGCCAAGTCACCAAGGCAATATGAATAGGGGTTATTACCCCTATGTATCAACTCTCGGTATTTCGGATTTATTTTTAAAAAAAAGAAAGCTCCATTCTCAGTATCGAACCCGAGACCCATGACTCAGACCCCCTACTGTAGCAACTGAAGACTCTTCCGACCAATTGGCCTAAGTGGCCATATCAATTTGAAAGTAATTTAATTGGGTTTTGAGTTGGTTCTCTGTTCATATCTACAATTCATGAATTCTCACAACAAATTGTTTCTTTTCTTCTCTTTTGAAAGCAATTTTTTTCAGAATTAAACACACATAAATCTACAGCAAACCAGTATTTTTATAAGCATTAATAGCTCTATAAAACATGTATTTTAGTCCTAGTTTGTGTTCCATGTCCACAATTTCGACATTGAGAACAATAGCACATCTCTTCATAATTAGAGTTAGGTTTTCACCAAATCACTACGTTCTTTCGTTTTCTTTCTTATTGACATCCTATCACATTTTTAGAACACAAAATTCATCTTTTCTAAAAAAGAATTAAAAATTCTATTTTTGTTAACTAATTACACATGATGCATTCAATCAACAATTTGCAATTACAATTCTTTTTATTTATTATAACATTCATGTAGCACGTACAAAATGGAGAATTCTAACACATAAATTAACAATTATTCATTAGCAATCAATCCATCAATTAATCTCTAAATTATCACTCTACTTTAATTAAACAAGCATGGTTCCCATTTCTCATTAGTTGATTCATATAATTTCATTGAAACATACCTAGCATGATCTCTAATTTAGAAGCATGAGAAACACCCACCGCTTTGGAGAAAAACGAAATAAAAGCTCCTAGAGTCTCCTAGAATGCAAGAGAGTAGCCTTCTCCTCCTAGATTGTGTTGCAAAAGCTCTCATTCTTGTTCCTTGTGCAAAAACCGATGCTTCACTTGTGGATGGATGGGGCCGGCCTCCTTGCTTGGGACACACCAATGAACACTCAAACTTTATATTCCCTAATGTATTTCTCTCCTATATAATTTCTTCCTTTCAATTAATTTTTTGTGTAGTATGCATGAAGGTAGGGGGTATTTATACTAGTTCTAGGATGGATTTGAGGACTAGGATTTTACTAGATGGTTAGAGATGGATGGCTAGGATAGGAGGGGAAGTTGTAGCAACCACCCACAAACAAGTAACCACCCATGCACACACACACCCACTCTCCCATCTCCTTAAGCACAATCCGGCCTCCAAGGTGTGCAATGCACATTACGTGCATGCACGTGCCCTCTAGTACCCCCCCCCCCCCCCCCCCCCCCCCCTATTTGAAATTTGTACAAATTTAATTAATCAACTGTTCACCATTTGTGCCTACATGAAAATTTGTGACAATTTAAAGAATTAATTAAGTTTGTGGGCTTCACAAATAGTGGGCTTAGGCTTATGGGCCAAATAATAAAATAATTAATTATTAAATTGAGATCAAAATAAGAAAATAATGTTTAGGCTTTATAAAATAGGCTTTTTAGAAAAATAAAGGAAAATAAAGAAATAATTGTTCATTCTACAAAAGGAAATTTATAAAAATAAATATGCATACGAAATTTTGCACGTGCACAACACGTGAAAATCAACATTTTTATTAAAATGAAAGTTTAGGGTATTACAACACTCCCTCCTTAGAATAGTTCCGTCCCCGGAACTACAATTAAAGAGTGAGAAAACAAAACACAATAAGAAAATACAATCAAACAAAGAGCTCAGGATGATCCTTCATCATCCTCTGCTCTGATTCCCAAGTAGCCTCTTCAACCAACTGGTTTCTCCAGACTACCTTGACCATCGGTATTGTCTTATTCCTCAAGACTTTCTCCTGACGATCAACAATCTCAACTAGAAGCTCATTGTAACTCAGATCCAACTGCAAACCTTCTAGCACTTCGGGCAAATGATGACTTGGATCTGGAATGTAACCTCTCAGCATAGACACATGAAAGACATTGTGCACCTGAGACAACTCTTCCGGTAACTCAAGCCGGTAAGCAGTTTTTCCGATCCTTTTCAATATCTTATACGGGCCTATGAACCTCGGGGCTAACTTTCCACCCTTGCCAAATCGGATCACGCATTTGTTGGGCGATACCTTCAGAAAGACAAAGTCACCAACCTCAAACTCAAGGTCCCTCCTCCGGTTGTCTGCATAGCTCTTCTGCCTACTCAGAGAATCCACCAAACTCTTCCTGATCAGATCAATCTTTTCAGAGTTCTGTTGCACAATCTCAGGCTCAAACATCTGACGCTCCCCAACTCCGAACCAACAGACAGGCGTCCTGCACTTACTGCCATACAGAGCTTCGTACGACGTCATCCCATGCTAGTCAGAAAACTTTTGTTGTAGGCAAACTCCACCAAAGCTAAATGCCTTTCCCAACTGCCTCCAAAGACTAGTAAACAGCACCAAAGCATGTCCTCAAGAATACGGCTGACTCTCTTGGTCTGCCCATCGGTCTGGGGATGAAAAGCAGGGCTGAAATTTGTCTTGGTACCCAAAGGTGTCTGAAGACTCCTCCAGAAATGCGAAGTAAACTGCGCATCTCGATCAGACACAATGGTTAGCAGAACACCATGAAGCCTGACGATCTCACCAACATACATCTCAGCCAATTTTTTCATCGAAGCAGTGAGTTTCATTGCCAAGAAGTGAGCGGACTTGGTTAGTCGATCGAATATGACCCAAATTGCATCATTGCCTTTAGGACTCTTAGGCAAACTCGTGATGAAATCCATACTGATGTTATCCCACTTCCATTCCGAAATAGGTAACGGATGTAATAGACCTCCGGGTTCTTGATTCTCGGCTTTGACTTGCTGACAAATCTCATACCTCGACACAAATTCAGCCACATCCTGCTTCAAACCTGATCACCAGAAATGCTGTTTAATATCCTTATACATCTTAGTACTCCCGGGATGTCCTGATAAAAAAGTAGAATGTGCCTCCTGAAGGATACTTTCTTTCAAGTCCGACCGATCCGGAACACACTGTCTCTCTCCAAACCACAGCACTTCAACCCTGATCTGAAATCCGGGCAACTTGCCAGCACCAACCTGCTCCTTCATCTTCTGAATTTTTGCATCTTCCTTCTGACTTGTAATAATCCTTTCATTCAGCGTCGGTTGAAGCCTCAACTAAGCTAAAGATGATCCCAAGCCTTGCAGAACTACTTCAATACCAGCCCGATCCAACTCCTCTGCCAGCTGCCTCTGAGTCGTAATCAAACTCGCCAGACTGCTCTTGCGGCTAAGTGAATCAGCAACGACATTAGCCTTCTCAGGGTGATACTTAATCTCTAGACGAATGTCCTCAAGCACCTCCAGCCATCTTCTTTGCCTCAGGTTCAGATCCTTCTTCTGATGGATGTACTTCAAGCTTTTATGGTCTGTGTACATGTTCAGTTAGTCAAACCTCCTGATACCGAGAGGTATCATCCTAGATCTCAGGCTTGGCCTCAAACCATGCTCGAACTTTCGAGCCTTCTTCGCCTCATCCATCACCAGTTCGGGTGCATATCTTAAGAGCTGAGTGAATCTAGTCGCATACTCCCTAACTGACATGCCGTCCTGCTGCAGCACCAGAAACTCCATGGCCTTCTTCTCCTGGACGTCTGAGAAAAAATAATGACTGCGGAATTCCTCTAAGAATTCCTCCTAGCCAAGAACCAAGTCTCCCATCGTCCGCTTCATCGACTGTCACCACACAGCCGCATCATTCTCGAACTGCAGTGTCGCCAACTTTACCTTACTGCCCTCCGAAGTCTCCAAGACTTCGAAGATAGTCTCTACCTGTCGGATCCAATTGTCATCTGTGTTAGGGTCTGACTTCCCCTCAAACACCGATGGTTTCATCCATTTAAATGATTCCACGAGTTTGATTGCTTCGGGTAATGGATTCGCAAGCACCCTTCCTTGATTCTGATTCATGGCAACGGCATTGAGTGTCTGATAGACCCTCGCTAACTTCGTTTCCAAGTTCGGACCTTCACCATTTCGAGCTCATCTTCCAGCCATATTCTGATGCAAAAGATCTATTAAATTCGAAGTATAGACATGGATTTTAAATCAACTTTTCATTTCATTAAATTTCAAACTTTATACATTCGAATTTAAAACATTTCTGACATCGAATGAAAGCAGTAATAGATACAACAGTCTAATTCCTATGGCTCCTCTTGGCTTCACGAAGCTCTCCCCGTAGTTCCTCTACTTCCTCCTTCAGTACATCGGTCATGTTTTTTCTCTTCTCGAGTTCCCAAACACGATGACTGAGAACTGCAATATCATCCTTGCACTTTGCCAACTGAGTCTCTAGTAGCCCAACTCTCTCCCGTAGAGTCTCTATCTGCCTCTGAAGAGACACAATAAGATTACCCGGAACTGGTTCTTCCTCGTCAGAAGAATCATCAGATGAATCCGAAGGTGGAGTGATCTCTCAAGACTCAGGCCATTCCTCTTCTACTTCTTCGGGATCTTCGTCATCTGAATCAACTTGCCCGGGGTAGTAATCTTCCTTAATGATGTGCCAATTGTCATCTCCGGCTGGGTCGAAGTGGTCCGCCATCTTAAAGATAGAGAAGAAGAAGCATAAATCATAAAGCAATACAAATGTAAGTGACTTACATTTAAATCTCTAGACTCAACACACACTCTAATGTCCACTTCTAGGGTTTCGTTCCTTATAAACTTGTACTATTTAGAAGCGTAGCTCTGATACCACTCTGTAACACCCCGAATTCCAAAATACAACTGAATTCGAAGTTCCACAGGATCTTTACACTTCATTCGTACAATTTTACAAGGAAATAAAAACATTTCTTACATCAGAGTTATATTACACCTTTACATTATTACAGCGGAAGCAATTATACAGTAATTACATGAAACAACAATTGAAGCAATCCTTGAGCAGCATGTACACTTCAATTTGTCAAGCATCCTTACCCTGCATGTAAAACTATGGGCGCGTCAGTTCATTCAACTAACAAAATATTATACACTGCCATCCTCTCTATACCAGAAACAATATAACGATTCTCAGTACTCAGCAAACCACACACTTGTTCACAAACAAAGCTAAATGGACTATCCTATTGATGTCGTGTTGTGAAAGTGCACTTAGTCCTTAATGCAATTATTTGTATTACATGACACTAATGCGCACTTGTTCAGAATCTATGCAGCCCATACTACATAGGTCCGAGGGCAAGCCCTTAACGGTTCTTCATCTTGTAAGGTTCAATCCCTCGCCATGACTTAATCTACTACGGTAAGTATCCTAGATATTTTCTGACCTACGAACTCATGTCTAGGCACGCTGGAGGAAATCCCAACGCACTGACACATGACTCATCATGCAGGCATCCTGTGGTAATTCAGCTCCTACTATAGACATGACACCACCCGCAGTCGTCAAACACCCCACGAGCGTCGCCACCCGGACGATACTCTGGAATAGTATCCACGCCCTATCATGACGCATCATGGGACATCCTGTGAATACTCTTACGCTGCCAATCCGATGGCCCTCATACTCAATGTTTTTCTCTTACTTTCATTACATCTTCACTATGTATCTAATCCTTAGTTTAATTGAATCATGAATAAAATCAATTCCTTAAGGTTTAGCACTCCCATTATACCGATCTTATTCATTTATTTCACATGACCCAAACCTTGGTCTTTTCATCTCAAATATCATTTTCACATTTCTTTTAATGCCGGTATAAGGCTTGGCTATACCCTAGTTCTCAATTTCCACTCATAATTACAACATCGAGCTTTTCATTCTCATAAGGTTTTTTTTTTCATGATTAATCACAATTCACATTTCATAAGAATAGTATTCATGTATCCACATCTTTCATAACTCATCAGAATCAATAATTCAATTTCATGTACAATTTATACGTAAGAATAATAAGTTTCAACTAGTAGTATTCCATAGTTCATTTATTCCACGAATCTATTATTCTCATTTCAATTCATACTAAAAGCACAATTTATACATCCAATTAATTACACGAATCACGACTTTCAAAATTCCTCCTTACTAATTATCATCTTATAACTCTAAAAAAAATTCTCACTTATTTTTCCTTTGTTTAAAAGACAATTTAATTTAAAAAAAGAAGCCCTTTCTTGCAAAAGACTCAATTTCTCAATTACGCTATATCAAAAGTTATACAAATTTTTCTCATAAAGTCAAAATAATTTTCAGTAATTTATTCCATATTTTTCCTAAATTTTAATCTATTTTTAAAACTCAAAATAATATTAAATTCCCAAAAAACATATTTTTTTAAATCCAAACCCCCAACCGGATTCGAACCCACAACCAGCGACCCAAAGGACAGCGCACAAGACCACTGCGCCAAGTCACCAAGGCGATATGAATAGGGGTTATTATCCATATGTATCAACTCTCGGTATTTTGGATTTTTTTTTAAAAAAAACACAAAACGGAAAGCTCCATTCTCAGTATCGAACCCGAGACCCATGACTCAGCCCCCCTACTATAGCGACTGAAGACTCTACAGACCAATTGGTCTAAGTGGCCATATCGATTTGAAAGTAATTTAATTGGGTTTTGAGTTGGTTCTCTGTTCATATCTACAATTCATGAATTCTCACAACAAATTGTTTCTTTTCTTCTCTTTTGAAAGCAATTTTTTTTCAGAATTAAACACACATAAATCTACAGCAAACCAGTATTTTTATAAGCATTAATAGCTCTATAAAACATGTATTTTAGTCCTAGTTTGTGTTCCATGTCCACAATTTCGACATTGAGAACAATAGCACATCTCTTCATAATTAGAGTTAGGTTTTCACCAGATCACTACGTTCTTTCGTTTTCTTTCTTATTGACATCCTATCACATTTTTAGAACACAAAATTCATCTTTTCTAAAAAAAGAATTAAAAATTCTATTTTTGTCAACTAATTACCCATGATGCATTCAATCAACTATTTGCAATTACAATTCTTTTTATTTATTATAACATTCATGTAGCACATACAAAATGGAGAATTCTAACACATAAATTAACAATTATTCATTAGCAATCAATCCATCAATTAATCTCTAAATTATCACTCTACTTTAATTAAACAAGCATGGTTCCCATTTTTCATTAGTCGATTCATATAATTTCATTAAAACATACCTAGCATGATCTCTAATTTAGAAGCATGAGAAACACCCACCTCTTTGGAGAAAAACGAAATAAAGGCTCCTAGAGTCTCCTAGAATGCAAGAGAGTAGCCTTCTCCTCCTAGATTGTGTTGCAAAAGCTCTCATCCTTGTTCCTAGTGCAAAAACCGATGCTTCACTTGTGGATGGATGGGGCTGGCCTCCTTGCTTGGGACACACCAATGAACACTCAAACTTTATACTCCCTAATGTATTTTTCTCCTATATAATTTCTTCCTTTCAATTAATTTTTTGTGTAGTATGCATGAAGGTAGGGGGTATTTATACTAGTTCTAGGATGGATTTGAGGACTAGGATTTTACTAGATGGTTAGAGATGGATGGCTAGGATAGGAGGGGAAGTTGTAGCAACCACCCACCAACAAGTAACCACCCATGCACACACACACCCACTCTCCCATCTCCTTAAGCACAATCCGGCCTCCAAGGTGTGCAATGCACATTACGTGCATGCACTTGCCCTCTAATACCCCCCTATTTGAAATTTGTACAGATTTAATTAATTAATTGTTCACCATTTGTGCCTACATGACAAATTGTGACAATTTAAAGGATTAATTAAGTTTGTGGTCTTCACAAATAGTGGGCTTAGGCTTATGGGCCAAATAATAAAATAATTAATTATTAAAGTGGGCTCAAAATAAGAAAATAATGTTTAGGCTATATAAAATAGGCTTTTTAGAAAAATAAAGGAAAATACAGATATAATTGTTCATACTACAAAAGGAAATTTTATAAAAATAAATATGCATACGAAATTTTGCACGTGCACAACACGTGAAAATCAATATTTTTATTAAAATGAAAGTTTAGGGTATTACAGATCGTGCTCAGCCAATACGACATCGGCTATCAGCCAAGGACGACCATCAAAGGGCAGGCCACCGCCGAGTTCATCACGGAATGCACCATCTCCGAGCAACCCGAAAGTGGGGAGGCCAGCCAGACGTTGGAAGTTTACATCGACGGCTCCTCCTGCGAAGCGGGGAGTGGTGCAGGTATCATTTTGTGGGGTCCTAACAATTTCCTTCTCCAATATTGCCTCCGCCTCAACTTCTCCGCCTCTAACAACAAGGCAGAATATGAGGCCATGATTGCCGGGCTCACCTTGGCACATCGGACAGGCGCCAGACAGATCAGGGCCTCTAGCGACTCTCAGCACGTGGTCAATCAGATCACTGGAGAGTACGAGGCCCGTGACGATCGGATGATCCGGTATCTGGCCGTGGTCTGATGGCTATTGGCGTCTTTTGACAAATCCGCCGTGTTAAGGATCCCCCGAGAGCAGAACGCCGAGGCCGACGCTCTGTCAAAATTAGCTTCCTCGTCCTTCGAGGGTCTTGATCGCACCGTCCTGATCGAAGTGCTTCTAAAGCCGAGTACAGACCTCCCCGAGACCCTCTGCATCGATGACGGAGCTCCCCTGACGATTGGACCACTCCCATCAAGATGTTTCAAGGAGAGCTCCTCGATGATCGAGTCGAAGTAAGGCGAAGAAGGGTTCATTCAGAAAGGTTCGCCATGATCAGCGAAACCCTCTTCAAAAGATCATACACCACGATGGACGGAATACCCTACCTCCACTGCTTAACCCCCGATGAAGCAAAGTACACTCTCAAGGAGCTCCATGAAGAAATTGGCGGGTGCCATATGGGAAGCCGCTCGCTTGCGCGAAAGGCCCTGAATCACGGGTACTACTGGCCCACAATGCTATAAGACGCCCTCGCCCTGGTCAAGAAGTGTGGCCCCTGTCAACGTTTCTCCCCAGTGAAAAGGGCTCCGCAAGCGAACCTCCGCTCCCTGGCCAGTCTGACCCCCTTTGCTATGTGGGGGATGTAGAACCCCGTATTTTCAAATATTATTTTTATATTTAAAAATGAATTTAGATTTATTTTTGGAGAATTAATGAATATTTTCAGAAAATTTATCTTTTGTACACGTGCAAAAACACGTGCAAATGCTTTTTGAGGAGTTTGAAAAAAAATTAAGTTTTCTTTATGAAAAATCATTATTTAATATTTGAGATTTATTTAGTATTTTTTTAGATTTTTCTGAAATTAATTGGAACTATTTGCAATTTTTGGGGAAAAGAAGGTCCTTTTTTGCAAATTTGACATTTTTAGGGGTTAAAGTGCAAAATACAATTTCTGGACGTTTTGAACAGTATTGATTGAGATTTAGAATGTATATATTCTTATAAATCCTAATTTAAATGAGTTTTGATGGAATTTCCAAAGATAGAACTATATATGTAAATTGTATTTTGGAAAGGGTTGTTTTGCAAAAGTGTGGGTAAAACCCTAATAATCAATCCGACATATTTAAGAGATTTTTCTCCCAGCCGTCATTGTTGATAAAACACAGTATTTTGGAGATTTATTTTTGGTGGAGCAAGGAGCTTTTGGATCTAGCAAAAGGGAAGATTTTCGTGGACTATTCTCAAAATCTAAGGTGAGATATATAAAAATTGTTGTGTTGTTTGATTTATGTGAGAGATATAGAAATTGTTTTGTGTTTGATTCATGTGAGTGACTTTGTTTTGTTGTTTGATTTCGTGAGTATTATAATTCGTCTTGTTGTTGATCTATGTGTGCAAATATCATGATGTAATGATTGGATGTTGTGAACAATATAGATATTGTATTGAGGTATGAATCATGTGAATAATTGTGAATGAAATAGTAGATCTTTATTATTGAAATTGTGTTGCTAAAAACATGTTGAGATTGAGTATGAACATCTGGGCATTAGTTTATGAATCAGATTTTTATTTAGATTTGTGAAAGAAACTGAGATCTTGTAAAACCCTAATGAAAGGATTTGTGATTTAGAATATGAGAACTTAAATCTTGACATATTGATGTTTTGAGTGATATATATATATATACCTGATGAAGATTCGTCAAGATTTATTATTTTCCTGAATACGAACTATTTTCATAACATTGATCATTAGAAAACTTCAGATTTTGATTTTGTAATCAGACCTAAACTTTGAAATCTGTAGGCCGACAGTCGACTGGCCTACTGTGCAGTCGACTGGTACGAGCCTGATACTTTATTTTAGAATCGTTGAAAAAGTTGTTCTGGACAGTCGACCTAGCTCATAGGCAGTCGACTGATCCACTGAAGAAATTATTTTTGTAAGAATTACTAGTCCTTCTGGACAGTCGACCTAAAATCCTTTAAGTCGACTTATATACTTAGAATATTTTGAGAAGATTATTGGAATTTACCTCGGGTAAGTCGACTGATTCCTTTTCTTAAGTCGACTTATATGACTTACTTTATTTTTGTAAAATTTTGGATAATTATCCTCTGGACAGTCGACTTACCATCAGTATGAGTCGACTGGTACTGAAGGATATTTGTAAACTTCAGTGTTAATTCGAATGATTGGTTTCTCAGATAATTTAGTATATACTTGACATTCAGTTCAGTATTTGATTTAGCATTTGACTTGAGATATTCAGTTAAGTATATCATTTGAGACATTTAGTTGAGCCACTTGGTTTAGTGGAACTTTAGTTGAGACTTTTGAGTTTGAGTCTCTAGAAGTGTGTGACCCTAGTATACCGGTGTTGAGTATTTTGTTGAGGCCCATTGAGGCATTTCAGTTATTGAGTTTTGAATTTAGGACGGTAGGGTATACCACTCTAGGAGATTCGTTAAGTAATTAATTGAACCAAAATGATAAGGACAGGCACTAGTGGTGATATGATGAACGGAAACATGAGTCAAGAACCTTAGTATGGCTTTCGGTGTGGGATTTAATCTCCAAAATTATCACAGTAGATTATTAGTGGTGTGGGATATGCCTCCGGAATTATCACAATCTTGTGGTGTGGGACAATCTCCGGAATTATCACGGTAACTACTTGTGGTGTGGGATTGATCTCCGGAATTATCGGAGTCGAGGTGAAGCACATGTGGTATTCGTGTGGGGATGTGTCAATGTTTCGGTGTGGGATGATCTCCGGAATTATTCAAGTGAAATATCTTGGGTGTGGGATCCATCTCCGGAATTATCGGGCATGAGATACTATCCATAGTTTATCTTTATCTCGTAGTAGTCATCGTGTTAGAATTAGTTCATAACGCGGGGACTGAACCCTATGAAGTGAAGACGTTAAGGGCTTGCACCGAACCTATGTAGAATGGGATGCATAGACTTCGACAAGTACGCATTAGAGAGTCTGCATATAAAAACTTGTGTTTTCTTGGCTTGGTTTTATGCATGTGGTTTTCTTGTTTTCTACACATGACACTTAGTTTAGTGCCACTTGATATTTTATGTTAACTGTCATTTCGTACTTTCCATGTTCTTATTTAGTACTTGTTGTTTAAGAGTTATGAGTTATGATCTTTTATGATGTTTGTTTGTTTATTTTTATATTTCTCGCACCATTTATGGCTGACCCCTTTAGTTTGGGGGTTAGGGATTCCCTCTAGCCTCACATTTGCAGGTTGTTGCTTAGAGTTGGAGTTGGGATGCTTAAGTTGGTTTTGAGATATATTTGACTCTCAAGAGTTTGTGTAATTTTGTAATAGTAGTTTTGAGCCAAATTTGTGTTGTAAATAAAGAAAATATTGAGTTGAGTTTGTTTTGAATTCCGCTGTGATTTGTAAAAGATTTGTTGTAATAAAAGTTGAAAATTTTAGTGGTGTTGATTATGTTTAATATTATGTTGAAGTGGATCACTGGGAATGTGCCACGTATTTTCTAAGATATCATATTAGAAATTCGGGGCGCTACAGGGGATGGATCTGGTAGGCCCATTTCTGAAGGAAAAAGGCCAACGAAAGTTTCTCATAGTGGCAATCAACTACTTCACGAAGTGGATCGAGGCCGAGCCACTGGCCACAATCACCAAGTCGCAGACCCAACAATTTTTCTGGAAACACATCGTCTGTCGGTTCGGAATTCCATAAGTGCTCATCACAGATAATGGTACTCAATTCGCGGGTAAGAACTTCCGAAAGTTCTGCGAGGATCTCGGGATCCAGCATCACTTTTCTTCGGTATGCCACCCACAGTCAAATGGCCAGGCCGAGAATGCGAACCGCCAAATTCTTGACGGTCTCATAAAATGACTTGATAATTCTTTCAAGGGGTTATGGGCCAAGCGTTCTCTGGGCCCACCGATCGACGAAGAGAATCCCCACGAGAGAGTCGCCATTTAATCTAACATATGGCGGAGGCCGTGATCCCCCTCGAGATCGGGCTCCCTTCGCCCCGGATCATGGCCTTCGACGAAGTAGGCAACTTGGCATAGCTGCGTGCCGACCTAGATCTCATAGACGAGGTCAGGGAGAAAATCGCAATCAGAAGAAACACCTACCAACAGAGGATCGAAAGGTTCTACAACAAAAAGGTGCACCCCACCAACATCAAGCAAGGGGACCTCGTCCTCCGGAAGCTGGCGGTATCCAACCCTGGCAAAAAGAGGAAACTAGCCCCAAACTGGAAGGCCCATATAAGGTATCTGACGTCGTACGTCCGGGCACGTACTGCCTCACCAACCCGGAAGGAAAGGCTATCAAGAGGCCTTGGAATGCAGAGCACCTCATCAAATTCCTGGAAGGGGAGGGTTAGCCCCTACAGCCAATGTAAATTATAAAATTGTAATCGGCACGTTGTGCCTTGTTTTGTAAAGTTCAAGTATGTTGTAATTATGCCAGCTTTCTAGCTTTGGCTTCCTATTAAATCTCCTTTAAAAACATGCCTTGGGCTCGGCACTCGGAAGAAACCACGAGCCACAAAAGCTTCCCTTACAAGCTTTGGGCCACTCGGAAGAAACCGCGAGCCACAAAAAGCTTCCCTTACAAGCTTAGGGCTCGGTGCTTGGAAGAAACTGCGAGCCACAAAAACCTCTCATGTAAACCTGGGGCTTGGCACCCAGACGACATGTTACGTCAGACAGAATCACCTCTCCAAGGTATGGGGGCTTGGCATCTACCTCGAGCATTGTTTGGGCTTGTTCAAGCCCATTAACCTATGTGCTCGGCGGCAACCGCCAGCTACACCCGTACTATCTACCCGAAAACAGGTGTGGGGGCTCATCGTCGACCTCGAGAAAGGCCTGGGCTTTCTTCAAAGCCATGCGACCTGTACGCTCGGCGACGACCTTCAGCTACGCCCATTACTGGTTTTCTCCAAGGTATAGGGGCTTGGCATCTGCCTCGAGTATGGTTTGGTCTAAACTTGTTTTATTGTAGATTGCTGGAGTACTTCAAACCATGGGTGTGGACTCCAAACCCTTCTTGCAGGAAGCTTTTAACGATTTTTGATGCCGTTTTGGTGTACAAGTTTGGCACTCAACTCATTGTATACATCCGTAGAGTTGTACAATATCTTTGCAAAGGTTCATACCATACTTTATTTGAAAATAAAACTGAGTGGCTGTTGATGAAATTTGCTTTTGTTATTGCTATTAAGAGAAGGCGTTTCAAATCTCCTTGTTGTTATGAGAGCGCATTTCAGACACTCTCGTCGTACTTCATAAGGTGTTCTACTTTTCAAGTCCCTGCTGATATCTCCTTGCCCCCCGAGTCTTCAAGTTGATGAGCCGTTAGGCGAAAAACTTGGTAGACCTTACCTGTTTTGGAGGGAGCCCCCCATTGTTTTGCATAGAGAAAGAGAGACCTTCTGATGTACCAATGTGTTTAGGCATGACTATTTCTCTTCGTTGAATAAGTGGAGTGGCTTCGTGAAAGGGATTCAAGTTTATTACTGTGTCATGAGGAGAACTAGTTTGGACCTGGTGAGAGATGATGTGACAGGTTCGAAAGTTCTTGGTAGAGTTGGTTATGGCAGAGGCTTTATGCTCGTTTACAGTTTTTGAATTATTGTGACTGCTTTCTGGTGGTAACTCTATGGCGTCGAGGGAGAGAATGGAGCCCCCCATTGTAGCGGTGTAGCAAGCTCGTGTTGCCTGTTGGCATCCTACAACTTGGCCTGTGCCAGCTGTTGTTGGGAACTCCGTTTTCATGCAAAATGTGGAGGCAACTGCATGGAATGCCGCTGGACCGGAACGGCCAAATATAGCATTGTATGCAGCTTTGACATCGACTACCACAAAGTCCGGTGCTTCCGTCTGAATAGCGGGGGCTTTCCCTACTGTTACGTCGAGTGCGACAATTCCCTCGACTTGGACAGGTGCACCAGAGAAGTCATGAAATGTATAACCAGCTGACTTGAGTCGATCTCGGGAGAGCTTGAGGGTCTCGAATGTGGCCATGAAGAGGATGTTTACTGAGCTGCCATTGTCCACCAGGATGCGGTATACCTTATAATTTAGCATGCAAATGTTTATGACCAACGCATCGCAATGAGGTATTTGAACGCCTTCTAAGTCCTTGTCGGAGAAAGATATCAGAACCCCGGTGCGTTTGGCAAACGAAATGTTACCTATGGAGTTGACTTCGCTAGCGAAGGCTTTGCGAGAGGAGTTGGAATCTCCCCCCATCGGGCCTCCATGAATAGAGTAGAGGACGACCATGTGTTGAGAGTCTTGCGACTCAGATGGCCTCTGCTGAAGCTTATTAGTGTAACACCCCGTAGTTTTCAAAATACATACATACATATATATATATATATATATATATATATATATATATATATATATATATATATATATATATGTTGAAAAGGTAAAAAAATGTTGGTTGTTGAATATATGCAGATGGCATATATCTTGATCAATGTGTATGGAATTAAATAGTATGGAGTATGGTGGGGGCCCACCCGTGAAGGAAAAACAAACAGCAAAAAATGTTGGTGTTGCCTTGACTTCGTCAAAGCATGATGACATGGCGGGCTTCATGTGGGGCCCACCCGGGGTAATTGTACTTCGGCTGTGCTTATGGAGAGAGATGGTATAGGAAATTGTCCCATATCGGTAAGAAATAAGATTAAGATAATGTATAAATAACTAAGCCTATGATCAAGAGTCACCAATTCGTCTAACCACCTTTTGAGAGGCAGCCTGTGGTGGGCAGTTGTATTACATAGTATCTAATTTGTCTTCTAAATTGTATAAATTGTCTGAGCTAGGGGTAGGGGCGTTACAAATGGTATCAGAGCCGACTTTCGACACCAGGTGTGGGGCATGTATATATAGTCTGGCAGAGGATTTCGGAACTATAGACCCATTCGGGTGGTGTACTCCGGGACTGTGGTGAGCCCTCAATTAAATCGAGGACTATTATTGATCGAGCGGTGGATTTTGGGATCATAATTAGTCGGGCGGATAGGAGGGTGGCTCAATTAAATCCGGAATTATGATTGATCAGGCGGTGGATTCCGGGATTATGAATAATCGGGTGGATAAAAGAGCAGATGCTCCACAACGGCTAGGAAGGAGATCCAGCACTAGAGTGCTCAGCGAGGACGCTGATTTCTGAAGGGGGTGTGTGTAACACCCCGTAGTTTTCAAAATACATACATATATATATATATATATATATATATATATATATATATATATATATATATATATATATATATATGTTGAAAAGGTAAAAAAAATGTTGGCAGCCTGTGGTGGGCAGTTGTACTACATAGTATCTAATTTGTCTTCTAAATTGTATAAATTGCCTGAGCTAGGGGCAGGGGCGTTACAATTAGCCCCCCAGGATGGAGGGTTTTCAGCATCGCTGTTTTTCTAAACGAAGTTGAAGAGATAGCCCCTGCGAATTGGGGCTTCCAATTTTTCTTTAAGGGCTCGACAGTTGTCAGTAGTGTATCCATGATCTCTATGAAATGTGCACCACCTATTTCTGTCTCTTTTTCTGTTAGACGCTGTCATCATGGGGGAGGGCAAATTATTCCGTCCTTCTCCACGTCCATGAAGATGGCTGATACGCTTGCATTGTGAAGAGTGAACTTGTCGGAGCGTGGAGCTAGAGTTGGACGACATGAACTTGCACCGTTTTTCTGAAACTTCCTGAGTTCTTCCTTGCTTGTGCTCTTCCGTTTGTTCCCAGAAGATGAATCGTTCTTACTTTGAGGATAGACAGCTTCCTTGACCCTGATATACTTGTGTAGCGCCCCGAATTTCTGATATAATATCTTAGAAAATACGTGGCACAATTCCCAGCATCAACTTCAATGTAATAGTACACATAGCCCAAAAACACAAATAATTTCTATTTCAAACTTTTGTTACAACAATCATTTACAAAACACAGCGGAAATACAAACACCTTGAATTACAAACTTTCTTTTTACAACACTTCTTTTACAAAATTTATATAGAAACTCTATTACATCAATTTATCTCAAGCATCCAAATGCCAAGCTCTAAGCAACAACCACCTGTAAATCATGAGGCTAGAGATGATCCCTAATCCACCAAACTAAAGGGGTCAGCCATAACGGTGTGAGTGACATAAAAACAAAACAACATAATTAAATCATAAAACATAGGGTCAACCACAACATGTATTAACAATAAGAATAATGAATGAGAAATAACAAGAGAGGTAAAGCATGAAAACATTATGGAATGAAAACAACAAGTGAAGCTAGACTAAGTGTCAAGTGTAGGAAAAACAGGAAAACACAAGCATAAAACCAAGTCAAGAAAACACAAGCTCTATATGCTGACTCTCTAATGCATACTTGTCGGATTCTATGAATTCCATAGTACATAGGTCCGGTGCAAGCCCTTAACGATCTCCACTTTATAAGGATAACCTCTCGCTATGCAACTAATCCCACTACGGTGATGGAAAACAAGATCTAGAATACTTCGCGAATAGGCACCACAGCCCTCAACGCGCAAGCATCATGTAAGATAGCTCAAAAACAACCAGAGAATCATCTCCCAAACCCGTGTACCCCACGAATAGGCTTGCAAGGACCTCAACGTGCAGATACACCAGGTACATTTCGTGAATAGGCCTGCCGACCCTCGACACGCGAATGCACCTTGCATGCTCCGTGAATAGGCCTGCAGACCCTCGACACGCGAACACACAAATGTCTTCTCGAGACAAAACAACAAACAGTCCTGGAACGCATCCGTTGGACTAAACAAACCATGAGCCTATACTTACGTTTCCCAAGTTCCATCACATCTCCACTAGCGCCTGTCCTTAAGTTGATTATTATTAAACTACAAAATTCCCATCTTTAGAGTAAGTGTATCCTGCGGGACTTAAATACTCAACAACAACTAAACCAAGACCCCCCAGGTCTAACTCAACAATCTCAACTGCCAGTTCACAGGACTCCCACTCAACTCCTAGAGATCTCAACAAGACCAAAACTCACTAATCCATCGTCAAAACGATCAAAGGGGAAAACCTCTCCAATCAACAAAATCTAAATCTTTATAAATTTTCAGAATCCAAATCCAACAATAAAATATCTTGAAAACATATGTTCTATAGCAAGAATAACATTTAGAATAGTAAGTTATAGATCCAAAAATATTTATAGAATAGATCATTTAAAAGAACATCAGAACAACTCAAGAAAAGCATCAGAACCAGTCGACTGCAAAGGGTCTTCAGTCGGCTGTCCAGAGCGAAAAACTAATATCTTTAAGAAAATAAAATCTAAGTATTTACAGTCGACTGTAAAACTCACCAGTCGACTGTCCAGAGAGAAATCCAGTAATTTTAGGAAAAATAAGTCTAAGTATAGCAGTCGACTGAAAAGGGTATAGGTCGACTATCCAGAGTGAAAAATACAATAACTTCGAGAAAATAATTCTAAGTGGTACCAGTCGACTGTTAAGGTCCTCAGTCGACTGTCCAGACGAGATTTCAAGGAAAACTAAGGAACATAGCAGCCGGGTCATATCGGTCGACTGTCGACCTACAGACTGTATACTTTTGGTTGGCACATCTCAACCGATACGAAGATTTACTTTACAAAAACGAAATCTATTAAAAGTATATTTCTGATATAATCAAATACAACTTAAAGGATAGACAAAGATGCATAAAAACCAATCATAACCAGTTGGATTGATAAAAATAGCTTTTGATAAATTCCCTTAAAATGAAACATGAATGTGTGCATATATCAAAACTAGAGTTTTTAATAATAAATCATACATCAAAATAACTTTGTTTTATATGCCAAACCATATCAATACCAAATATTCAGATTTAAAACTTAGCATTTGAGAAATCCAAATTCGAACAACATCTTTCACAAAATCACAAATCCCCAAATTAAATCCAAAATGTATAAATCCCCAAATTTAATCATCATAACTCAAATTCTCAAAACATGGTCCTCTAAATCATTATTCATTCTCAAAATTTCTCAACTCAATCTCAACTATTTTCTATAGTTGATTCATGAACAAAAACAAATTTATCCTTAACATGGCCAAGTTGTATTCATCCAACTCACCAATAGTCCAAAAATCTCATCTTTAATTAATTAATGCATAATATCCATCATACTCAATCAAATCAGCAATAATCCAACATTATTATCCTACTCACAATTTATATTAGGTTCTCCAACAATCTAAAATAATTCACATGAAATCCTACTCACAATAACTAGGGGTTCTTCTCAAAGGTCCAATTTTTCATCCATCCAACCCACATATTCATACCAAACCCTAGCATGCTTTCTAATATATGGAATTCAACATACAAGATCAATCAAAATATTCATATCATTCGCATACAACATACACAAATCAAAAGGAAACAAATAAGTCATTCCCATACAACATACACAAAATAAAAGAAAACAAACATGTCACTCACCTCAAATGAAGAATCCAATCGAATTAATGAAGAATAATCAAAGCCCTTCTCTTTCAATCTCCAAGAAAAATAAAACAAATAAACCTTTGTGTTATGCAGTGAAAGACGGCTGCACTCCACCTCCTTTAAATACCCGGAATAGAGGAATTAGGGTTTCGAAACACATTTGCAAAATAATCCTTTAACAATTATTATTTTATATATATAAACCTCTTTCCTTTTAAAATAAGTTAAATAAATTAAAACCAAATCAAATCCTTTCACTACTGAGTTTTCCAGCAATCCAGCATAGCCCAGAAATAAAGAAAATTCGGATTTGCACTCAGGGTGGCGATTTTGCACAAAAGTCATTCTTTTTTGTAATATTTGCAAATACATCAAAAAATATTCATAAAAATCCAAAAAATTCAGAAATAATATATAATAATACATATTATATTTTCCAATAAAAATATCTGACTTTTACTTTCTAGGAAAATATTTGCACAAGATCCAACATAAATTTCATATTTGCAAAAACACCATATTTGTTTAAATCTTTACCAAATCAACTCTAAATAAAGTTTAAATATATTTTAATTTCAATGACGACCATGGAAAGCCCAAAATTCAGTAAAAACCAATTTTCATAATTTATTTGAGATTCAAACGGCTTTTTACATAAAAGCCCATCTCTTTCGAGGTATTTATAAAAATAGTTTCTTTACTCAGAAAAATTCCAAAATTTAGAATATAATCTATTATAAGTAGGAGAATTTATTAAAAATATAAAATTGAATATTTACACCAAAAATATTTGCACGTGTTTCGCACGTGTAAAAAGATAATTCTTTAGAAAAATATTTACTAAATCTCCAGAGAATCATTTTAATTCATTTTCTAATCTCAAAAATAGTATTTAAAAATATGGGGTACTACAACTTGTCACTCCTTTTGAGGAGCACAGTGAAACTTTTGGGCAGCTTTTTGGCGAGGGAGGCTTTCAGGTCTTTGTTAGTGACGTTGCGGCAAAAGGGCTGCAGTTGCGATTGAAGTGTTCAAGGCAGAAATTAACCTTGCTTCAGTTGTAACATGCTTGACGAAGTCCTTTAGCAGTTCTCCATCTTCTTGCTTCGGTTCTAGCAGAGAGGCACTGGTATTTTTAGCTCTCTGGCTAGTAACGAAGTGTGCAATGAAGAGTTCCTCGAGCTGATCGAAAGAAAATGTGGATTCGAATTTCAGACGTGAATACCATTCCCTAGCTAATCATTTCAGTGTAACAGGAAATGTCTGACACATGAGTGCATCAGTGGCGTTATAGACCATCATGAGTGTTTTAAAGCTCTAGATGTGGTCCGTCGGGTCTGATTCCCCGTTGTAGGACTCGAATTGAGGAGCTTTGAAGTTCCTTGGAACGAATGCATCGAGGATGGTTTTATTGAAGGGATGTTGACTAAGGCGGTAGGCCCTGTTGGACTAGTTTCTCTCATTCTTCATCTGTTCTAAGCGATCTTGTACTTCTTGGATGCGGCGAAGGACTTGGCCATCTTCCTTTTAGGATCCAGTTGAAGCATTGTGGACTGAGACGCGGTCGTATTGAGGATGCTGTTCAGGATGGTTTTGTCAGGAGCCCCTCGGTACTTCTCCGTTGGAAGGAGCGTGATTAGGCTGTTGGGGTGACCGTTGAGGAGGAATCTGATCTTCCATAGGAGAAGCTGGTTGACGAAGAGTGGTAGTGCGATGGCTGGAGGCTGCCCCTTTATCTCTTAGTCTTTGTGGCATGGTGATAGGTCTCACTTGTGTAGTTTCCCACAGACGGTGCCAATCTGTTGCTGCTTATTTCGCTGTGGGAGCAAACAGATAGTGAGTTAATAAATGAAGGAAACTACTAAAATTTAATCCTGTGACCTGGCCGTTAAAAATTGTTAAGGCTCCTGAGAATGAATCTAGATCGTTGATTGACCTCTCGTGACCTGATTTCGACGGTGGATGATGCGGCCGACGGACCTGCAAAATGCCTGAAACACCGGAGTTGGCCCCGGCGACAGACCCTCCGACGCTCAAGTCAAAACCAGAAAGAGAGAGAGAGTATGAGAGTGAAAACTGGTGAATTGTTGATTACCTGGAGACTGAAGAGGGGGAGGAGTATTTATAGGCCTGAAAGACATTCTAGAAGCCGAATCGTGACCGTTGGATCTTTCATGTCTCCCCCCCGAAGAGATAAGATATCCCTATGAAGGGATAAGAGATTTGACTCATAGCCATCATGGGCTGGGTGTCTCTCTTAGTGGGTCTAATCTGTCACTTTTTATGGGCTTGAGAGAAGCCCATGTTTCGGAGTGGGCCCAGGCCTGTAAAATAGGCCTGTGATGGCGAATTTGCCTGTAGACGCATTGAGATCCGTACAGGGATCGTACGACTTTGATCTGCTGCGATTTTTACCATCATCACCATGAAATTATAAAAACTTGCAAGTGGCCGGATTTATCATAAAGAATAACTTGTGCGGGCTTAGTGAGAGACATACATTCACACACATTGTCTAATTTTTAGCAAGTTGAATTGCATACGTCTCTTGTTAATTAACAAGTAAGATGCAAGCATGTCATATGAAAATATATTGGTAATTAGTAAATAAAAGAATCAAAATACATATACATGTTGAATTGGTATTATATAAATCGAATAACAACTGCAAAATAGTTTTGGTTATAATAATGAGAAGCTTTAATACAGTTAAAACAACATATTACCTCTCATATTGTTTGTTGATTTGCAAATTAAGAAATAGAGTTTAATTTATTGGGTCAACACTGAATTTCTATTACGCCTCTTGAGTATTTCATTTATAGATTAAAAGCCTCTTAAACAGTATATACCAACAATGAAATTACTAGTTAATTCACAAAATACTACATAAAAATGTATTGTGCTCACAAGTTAAGGGTCTGTTTGGTTTGTTGTTTTTTTTTTTTTTTTTTTTTTCCAAAACCCCAAAATCTATTTGGTTTGGTTGTTTTGTGAAAACAGTTTTCACAAAACTCCACTTCAACTATTTTCTGTTTTTTCACATCCTCTCTCTAAATATATTTATATTATTATTATTATTATTATTATTATTATTATTATTATTATTATTATTATTATTGTTATTGTTATATTATTATTATTATTATATTTATTTTTAAATATATATATATATATATATATATATATATAAAATTTCATATATACTATTTTATATATACTATTATAATATTCTATTATTATTATAATATACATTATTATTATTATATATTACTATTATATATTATTATATAATCTATTATTATTATAATAAATTAATCAATATATTATCATAATATATTATTATTACATATATATTATTATAATTATTATATGTTATTATATATATGTATATAATTAAATATGTTTATTATAATAAATTATTTTATATTATTATTTAATATACAATTATTATAATATATTATTATTTTATATATACTATTTTATATATACTATTGTTATTATTATGTTATTATTATATTATTATTATATATATTATTATATATATATTATTATTTTAAGTATACTATTTTATATATACTATTATTATATTATAGTTTTATTATATATATATTATTATTTTACATATACTATATTATATATACTATTATTATATTATACTATTATTATATATATTATTATTATTATAGTATATATATTATATTATTATTATATTATTATTATTTTTTAATATATATATATATATATATAATTATTATTATTATTATTATTATAATATATATTATTTTTTTCATATATACTATTTTATATATACTATTATAATAATCTATTATTATTGTTGCCGCTGAAATCGGTGTGGGGGCAAACAGATAGATTTGTGGATTCGAGGTAAGTTGAATAGTCAAACCTGAACACCTTCACCAGGGTTTGAACGAGATTATCCCACCGTTGACCTGCAAAAAGTGCGAGACACCGGGGTTGATTCCGGCGATGCACCCTCCGACGCTCTTGTCAGTAATCTGAATGATTAAGAAAGAACTTTGATTGGCAAAAGATTGATTACCTGGTAACAGTGGGGGATGATGGGTATTTATAGCCGCCTTAGGAACCAGTTTTGGGTTAAGATCAAATCCCTACTTCCCAGTGAATGGATAGAAGTGATCAGGACCGTTGATTAAGGTCAATCATAAACCCTAATTCTCCTATCTAGCTGGATTGGGCTTCTTACGGGTTGGAATCTGCGCCCAGTAAGATGGACCCGTTTATGGGTTATTGGGCCTTTAAAAAAAGGCCCAGTTCCTATTTCAGACCCGTTTGTCGGTGAAATTACCATTTTACCCTCGAGCTTTAAGATTCGTGTTCGATTTGGACGGTTCCGATTTAACCCTATTTTTAGCCATATCACGAGCCCCCCTCTCTCGAAGACTGAGTTTGATCAGCTTTTGAGGAGTAGTTTTATTGTTTTAATGGCTTGCGGAGTTGTATCGGAGTCCAAATGAGAGGTGTCGAATCTTTATATGAGATATCATGGTGATTTTTGGTGTTGGTTGCGTGCTCAAGATTGTTCTTGAGCCCTCCTGAACTTTTGGTGACTTTTCTTAATTTTTATTTATTTTTCGGATCAGTTATTTAAGTTTGCGAAGTGGTAATTTATTGTTCAGGGGTATTAATTAATTATCCTAAGCAATAATTATTTTCCCGGGGGTTCAAAAATATTTTTCCGAATTTATAATTATTTTTTAGAATTTTTAATTAATTTTCCTGAATTTCTAATCATTTTTTTGCAATTTCTAAATAAATAATTCGAATTTAATAAATAAAAAATTAATTTTTAATACCATTTGTGATGTGACGCAATCTAGGCCGCTCATCAGCAAAAAGCACAAATATCTGAGCGATCGGATGGTCTGGGTGGCTCGGCGGCACTTTTCTCCGTTTGTGGAGGTCGGTGCCCCGGTAGCTTGGTCATAGCTCCTCGGTAGCTCGGTACTTCATGAGCTGCCGAGCTACGTGGCTAAATCTGTGGCATCCATCATGGCACGAATCACGAGGTAGGAGGCTCAGATCACGAAAAAACGTGATTTTGTCGTTTTGTGGGCGTGGCGTGATCTGAGCCGCTTGGAACAATCTGACGGTTTGAGTAGCTCGGCAGCATTTTTCTCCAAATGTGGAGGTCGGTGCCCCGGTAGCTCGGCAAAGTGCCTCGGCAGCTCGGTAGCCCGGCGCTTCGTGAGCTGCCGAGCTATGTGGCTGAATCTGGAGCGTCCATCAGGGCACGAATCACGATGCAGACGGCTCAGATCACGAGAAAACGTGATTTTGTCATTTTGTGGGCGTGTCTGGATCTGAGCCGCTCATCAACTTTTGGCACGAATCTTGGGACAATCTGACATCCCACAGAGTTCGGCGTTATTTTTCTCCAAATGTGGAGGTCGGTGCCTCGGTAGCTCGGCAGAGTGCCTCGGTGGCTCGGCTCCTTCTGAGTCGTTTGAGCTACGTGGCAACATCTAGAGCATTCATCAGGGCACGAATCACGATGCAGTCGGCTCAGATAATGAGAAAACGTGATTTTGTCGTTTTGTGGGCGTGTCTGGATCTGAGCTGCTCATCAACTTTAGGCACGAATCTTGGGATAATCTGACGTCCCACAGAGTTTGGCAGCATTTTTTTCCAAATGTGGAGGTTGGTGCCTCGGTAACTCGGCAGAGTGCCTCGGTGGCTCGGCACCTCGTGAATTGCCGAGCTGCGTGGCTAAGACCGAACCGTCGCCGCCCTTCTCTGAACCGTCGCCACCCTTCTTCATTCTGTCGTTTAGCCTTCCTTAATGGGTCCAAAGCGTTTCAAAAGCCCAAGAGTTGCTTCATTGACTATAAGTTTTCACCCCCCTCACTCCTTCTCTCATTCTTTCACTTTTCACTCTCAGAACTCACTTTTGCTCTCGAGTTGCTCTGCTAGCGGAGACTTGAGCTTAAGAGCGTTTGTGTTAGCTGTCGCGGCAGGCCAGGCGATTTTCGGCGAGGTTTTTCCGATCGTAAACGTCACATCAAGGTTAGTATATATATTCTTAATCTCATATATATACCCTACAAGATGTCACGAGTGTCCTCGGGTAGTGAGACTTCTTCCTCGGGGGTCGGAGCAACGAACGGTTAGTTCATGAGGAAAGGGGAGAAGTGGTAAGCAGACGGAAGGGGAAGGAGATAGTAGGGTCGTCGGCGGCCGAGGAGATGGGGAAGGAAGTGGCCCGGTCTTCGGTTGTTGAAATGGTTGTAGAGACCGTGAGACGAGCAGGTGAAATGGGTCGGTTGCCGACCGTGATATCCGGTCACAGGGGAATCCAGCAGTACACCGGTGATCTGCTGACTAAGGCCGTCTATGGACGCTCGGAAACATACAAGGAGAACGAATCGAGGGAGGTTACCGAAGTCGACGATATCCCCTCGGTTCTAACTGAACGAGATCTACTTCGGATTCGGAAGAGCTTCGTCATTCCCCCAGAGTACACCCTGATTCTCCCCGGTCCCGGGGTGTGAGCGTGCATGGCCTTCTCGCCCGATACTTGCGTCTTCTCCTACGACGCGCTGAACGCCGGATAGCATCTTCCCCTCCATCCCTTCATGACCGAGGTTCTCCGGTATTATGGACTGAGCCCGATCCATTTCATGTCGAACATGTGGCGACATGTGCTCGGATTTCTGCTCCAATGCCGAACAGCAAAGGTGGAGCCCCAGCTCGTCGTTCTCAGGAGTTTGTACCGGATCAATCGAATGAGCAAGACTGAACACTGGTACTATCTGTCGCCTCGGAAAGGCGTCAAGCTAATAGAGAACCCCGACTCTATCAAGTCGTGGAAGGGTAAGTTCTTTTTGATCTGAGGCCCTTCGGTATGGGACTTCCCGACCCGATGGAAGGAGGACGTGCCGAAAGTACGCGAAGGCCAAGCCGATGTTGATTCCGGTCGAAGCAGAGGTTGCGGTGAAGCTGGTCGGACTCCCGATGTTGAGTTGGAGGGACATGACCGAGGAGGTGTTTCACGGGTCTGGCCTTAGTCCGATCAACTCGAGTACGCTCCAGACATCTCTTTTTTTTTTCTTGTATACTTTCTGTTATGCCTTGTATTTTCTAACTATGTTTTCTTTATTCGACAGAGGCTCCGAGCATGGACTTCCGAGCAATTATGGCCGAGCAAAACAAGGCCTCCGATGCTAAGAAGAGGAAGAGCACGAGCGCAGGGCATTCGTCCGGCCGACCAACCAAGGTTCCTTCGGCTGCAGTTGTGAATCTGGCCTTTCCTCGGCGATTGGCCTCGGCTGTAGGTCTTGTTCAGCCGACCCCCTTTGGTCCTTCGGGCGAAGGCTTCTCCGTCTCGGCGGCTCTGGTGCTCGAGGCCCCGCCCCTTACCGAGCAGGCCAAGCCATACTAACCGAGGCCCACAAGAAACTGTTTGTCCCCGATTGGCGGGTGATGAACCACGACGGTTTCTTGGGGGACTCGGCGATGAGTATGCAGGCTCTCCGTCATCTCCCGACCCCAAAAGACCGAGCCGCACCGAAGGCAGGGACGACAGGCGACGCTGCTCTAGAGCTAGCTCGGTCACTCATGTCGGTAAGTTTTCTTAGTTGATTTCGATGATCTTTTGAAAATTTTCTATGTTTTTAGCTCGGCTTTTATTGTGCTCTAATTTCTTCTTCTTGTAGGCCACGTGCCACTTCAGCCACCTTCTCGAGTAGTATGCCGAGCAAGAGAGGGAGTTGAAGGCCGCTTGCGACAAAGACCGAGCGGAGAAGGTGAGTGTCGTGAAGCAGTTCAAGGCGGAGCAGTGCCGCTCGGACGCTTTGGCGGCACAGGTCGCTAACTTGGAGGTGGACTTGGCACAGGCGAGGGAGAAGCTCGCCTCGGAGGTGGCCAAGGCAGCCGAGGAGAAGGCCGAGGCGAAGAGGGCCCTGGAGGCAGTGATGCGGCAAAAAGACGAGGCCGTGGAGGCGGTAAGGACAGAGATTGAGGCCGAGGCTAAGAAGCATATGATGGCCAACATGGAATAGTCTTATGCCACCGCGCTCGAGCACGTCAAGGCTCGAGTCCCCATCTTCGACAGGTTGGGGTACGGACTGTGGGGTCCGGTCGGCGAGGAGGACCCGAAAGCCGAGCAAGAGGCCGAACGAGAGGAAGGGGAAGAGCAACAAGGTGACGATGCTCCGGCCGATCCCGAGATCGTGGTGGTGGAGGGAGGGGGCGACGAGGCTGCGGCCGACCCCCAAGCCATAGTGGCAGAGGAAGGGGAGCCGTCCACCGAGGTGCCCGTCACCGAGCTACCACCCAAGGTGGCCCCTTGATCTTTGTTGTTTTGTACTTTTTCTTCTCTCTTCATGTATTGCCTTGTAGCGGACTGGCCACCGCTTTTTGTTATAAATGAAATTCTGCTTTCTTTGACTAAGTGTTGGGGTCGATCTTGTTTTGGAGACGTCGTGATTTGAAATTTTTCTAAGGGCTGAAAATAATTTTGTTTTGAAATCCAACTAAGTTTTGAGCATCACTCACTTGAGAACAACTCGCTTTGTTGTCTTGCTAAGTGTTGGTAACAACTTTGCTTTGAAATTTAGCTATGTGTTGCTCGAGCTTAGTGTTGTTGTGTTTTCTCAGATCGCCGAGTTGTGTCTAGCGGAGGCATCGCCAAACACAGTAGCGGCTGAGGTCTCTTGTCTCCGAGCTGACTTAGGAGCGACGAAGCTAGCCCTTTCTCGTAGTCGAGAGTGTTTTCTCAAGAACGAGTTGGATCTAGACCACCTCAAGCTAACGTTGTCGAAGCGTCTCTCCAAGCTGAAGCAACTAAAGAAATGAGCTCGAGAGGCTCCTTCCTAAGGGGAGGTGGAATCGCTTCGGCAGGCTCTATTTGATGTCTCAGTAGAGAGAGATGAACTGTTAGCTGAGGTCCACAAATTGTCGATAGCCGAAGACGAGCTTTTGGCGAAGAGATAAGAATTAATGGCGGCGATGGGCAAGTTGACGGCCGAGCGAGATGAGCTGTTAGCAACCATGAGCAAGGCAACGGCGGAGGTTGACGAGCTAAAGAGGGTTACGGTCGATAAGAGCATCGAAGTTACTCATCTCCGTCGAATTGTTGCCCACAGCTCTGGTTCCATAGGCTCCACTCGGCTTCCTCGCTTCAAGATTGCCATGAAGGATGACTCTCTGAAGAATCAAATCGTCGAACTCGAGGAGGAGGTAACTCGGCTCAAACCCCAACCTGAACGGATTAATGTCAGAAGCACGTCGTGTACCCGTGAAGAGAGCGAGAGAGAAATTTTCTTTTACGAGCTTGCAACTCGCTCGCCTGCTGCTTGGTAGAGCCCTGTTGACGCACAAAGTGGTGTGACTGCTTCGTCGAGCGGAGCGTCCATTGGGGCCACCGTCAGAGGCAGTGCTGAAGATGCATCTCAGTTTGCCGGTCTAGAGACGAGCTCTGAGGTTAGGCATCGCCGTCCCCGGGTGTCTTTGAATCGGAACATCCCTGCCCCGAGGAGGCGTTCAAAGAGTTGTCTTGTAATTTTGGCTTTTCGAATTTTGTAACTCGTCGTAGAGGAGAGTAGCTGGTCTTGTAATCTGAGTTTCCTCAAACTTTAAATTTTATAGAAGTGAGAGCTTGTTTATTCTATTGCGCTTGTGTGTTTGTGTGTTTTGTTAATCATCTATGGTTGTAGGACCACTTCTTACCCGCTTATGAGCGAGGAGTAGAAGCGGAGTCGAGCCTAGCTATGAACTCCAAACTCTTTGCTTGAGTAAGTTTAAATGGTTGTGGGAGCAATTCCGAATGGCGAACCACTTCTAGCTTGCTTAAGAGTTGGCTTGCGAAGCAGAATCGAGCCAAGTTTTGGACTTCGAACTCGTCGTTTGAGTAAATTTCAACGGTTGTGGGAACAGTTCTGGATGGCGAACCACTTCTAGCTCGCTTAAGAGCGAGCTTGCAAAGCGGAATCGAGCCAAGTTTTGGACTCCGAACACGTCGTTTGAGTAAATTTCAACGGTTGTGGGAGCAGTTCCGAATGGCGAACCACTCCTAGCTCACTTAAGAGCGAGCTTGTAAAGCGGAATCGAGCCAAGTTTTGGACTCTGAACTCGTCGTTTGAGTAAGTTTCAACGGTTGTGGGAGCAGTTTCGAATGGCAAATCACTTCTAGCTCACTTAAGAGTGAGCTTGCAAAGCAGAATCGAGCCAAGTTTTGGACTCCGAACTCGTCGTTTGAGTATATTTCAACGGCTGTGGGAGCAGTTCCGAATGGCAAACCACTTCTAGCTTGCTTAAGAGCGAGCTTGTAAAGCGGAATCGAGCCAAGTTTTGGACTCCAAACACGTCATTTGAGTAAGCACAATTAAGGTTTTAAACAGAGAGATAAAAGAATCACAAGAGAATTACTAGGCGAAAAAAGTTCTTTATTGATAACTGCTAACCGGCCGCTTCTAAGTTGCAAGCCATTATTACAATGGGAAAATAAAGAAGCAAGTACAAAAAAAAAAGATAGGAATGGCTCGACATTTAATGGTACTCGGAGAGGCGTTCAAACACCCTCTTGGTACTTCAGTAAATGGTCGGCATTCCAAGTTCTTGGTATCTCTCTGCCTTCGAGGTCTTCAAGATGATATGCTTCTGGCCGAATTACTCTGGAGACCTTGTATGGTCCTTCCAAATTCGGGGCTAGCTTGCTCTTTTGGCTGGGAAATGAGATGGCTACCTTTCTGAGGACTAAGTACCCCTCCTTGAGATCTGTGGGATGGACCCTTTTGTTGTAGCCCTGCTCGATTCTTCTCCAATAATTTTCCTGGCGAATCGAAGCTCTTTCGCGGAGCTCGTCGATGAGGTCCAAGTTGGCTCGGAGCTTCTTGGCATTTTGCTCTTTATTATATATGACTAGGCAAAAAGATGGCATACCAACTTCTAAGGGGATTACGGCCTCGGACCCGTAGGTGAGATTGAAGGGTGACTCTCCTGTGGGGGTCCTTTTTGTAGTGCGGTAGTTCCACAATACGTTAAGAAGTTGATCTGCCCATAAGCCTTTGGCCGATTTGCCTTATCTCTTCTTGATGCCTGAGAGGATCTGCCTGTTGGCGTTCTCTACTTAACCATTAGATTGAGGATGGGAGACGGAGGAGAAGCGTTGCTGAATGCTGAGGTCTTCACATAAAGAGCGGAATGTTGTCCCTATAAACTGTGTTCCATTATCTGTTACTAGGACTCGAGGTATGACGAACCTGCAGATTACATTTTTCCAGAAGAACTGCAGCACTTTGTTCTCGGTAATGGTTGCCAGTGGTTCGGCCATGATCCATTTGGAGAAATAGTCAATTGCCACGACTAGGAACTTGAGCTGGCCCGGAACTGGTGGGAATGGACCTAGCAAGTCCATCGCCCATATTGCGAAGAGAATTGAACTCGAGAGAGATGTGGGTTGTGCTTGCGGTAGGCGGCAGATATTAGAGAATTGTTGGCAGGGGCTGCTTTGCCGGGCATGTTGCTCGGCATCTCGAATTAGGGTAGGCCAGAAGTACTCGTAGTTCACAACTTTTCTGGCAAGGGACCTAGATCCTGAATGGGCTTCGCCTATACCCTCGTGGAGTTCTTTCAAGGCATACAAGGCTTCTTCTAGAGAGAGACATCTCAAGTAGGGTCTGCCATCGACTTGGGAATAGGAGCGTTTGTACAAGACTCCCTCAACGAGGGTGTACCGCTCCGCTCTCGTTCGGATTCGGCGAGCTTCTTTAGGATCTTGGGGGAGGCTCCCATCTCTGAGGAACTCAGTCAAAGGCTTCATCCAGTTTTCCTTGCGTTGGACAGGTAGCAACTCCACTGAGTTGAGGACTTCTTCTTCGATGTTGGGCCTTAGGAGAACTTCGATTAGGACGGTCTGCTCGAGACCTTGGAGGGAGGAAGAGGCTAGTTTTGAGAGGGCATCTGCTTGGGCATTCTCTTATCTGGGGATCCGCTGGAGTTGCGCCTCTTCAAACGAAGCCATGAGACTTTTGACCTTGGCTAGGTATTTGGCCATTCGGTCGTCTCGCGCCTCATATTCTCCTAAGACCTGATTTACAACAAGCTGTGAGTCACTGAATATTCGAACCTGTTGCGCTCCTGTCTTGCGAGCCATGCCTAGGCCTGCTATTAGGGCTTCATACTCAGCTTCGTTATTGGAAGCTTTGAAGTTAATGCGGAGGGAGTATTGGAGAACGAAATCACCGGGGCCTGCCAGAATAGCTCCGGCTCCGCTCCCTTCGGTGCAAGAAGATCCATCTACATATATTATCCAGATGGGGAGGTCCATCTGCTGCTTGACTTACTTCTGGGATTGTACTTTTCATTATAAATTCGGCTAGGGCTTGGGCCTTGATAGCAGTCCGGGGCTGATAAGATATGTCGTGTTGACTCAACTCGATCGACCACTTCATTAGACGTCCGGAGGTCTCGGGCTTGTGCAGGACCTACTTGAACGGCTGGTCGGTAAGGACGACCACCGAGTGGGATTGAAAATAGGGGCGGAGCTTCCTAGCTACCATAACCAAGGCGTATGCTATCTTTTCCAATCTCGGATAGTGGAGCTCAGCGTCTCTAAGGACCTTGCTCACATAATAGATAGGCTTCTGAGCCTTGTCTTCTTCCCTCACTAGGACAGCACTAAGGATTTGCTCGGAGGCAACGAGGTAGAGGTAGAGTGTTTTCCCGGGAGTAGGCTTGCTGAGGAGTGGGGGGTTGACCAGATAGGCTTTTAGTTGGTCGAACGATTCTTGCTGCTGCTGGCCCCACTCAAAGCCCTTAGCCCCCCTGAGGGCTTTGAAGAAAGGAAGACACTTCTCCCCTGATTTAGACAGGAAGCGCCCTATGGCCGCGAGGCGTCCTGTAAGCTTTTGCACTTCATTCACATTTGTAGGAGGAGACATGTTGAGGATGGCTTTTATCTTCTCGAGGTTGGCCTCAATCCCCCTCTGACTGACCATGAAGCCCAAGAACTTACCAGATGTGACCCCGAATGCACACTTGTTCGGGTTTTGTCTCATATTATGCTTTCTTAACACGTCAAAGGCTTCTTGGAGGTTGGCGACATGGTCGGACCCCTGGATACTTTTTACTAGCATATCATCGACGTAAACCTCCATGTTCCGGCCGATCTGATTTTGGAAGACCTTGTTGACGAGGAGTTGGTAGGTGGCACCGGCATTTTTGAGCCCGAAGGGCATTACCCTATAGCAGTAGAGGCCTTGATCTGTGATGAAGGATGTCTTGGGGATATCCGAGGGGAACATGCAGATTTGGTTGTAACCGGAGAAGGCGTCCATGAAGCTCAAAAGCTCATCACCTGAAATGGCATCGATCAAGGTGTCGATGCTGGGGAGCGGGAAAGGATCTTTGGGGCATGCCTTGTTCAAGTCGGTGAAGTCGATGCAAATCCTCCAACTTTCATTGGCCTTCTTCACCATTACAACATTGGAAAACCACTCGGGATAATTGACCTCTTGTATGAACCGGACTTTAAGGAGCTTCTCCACTTATTCCTTTATAGCTTGCTGGCACTCAGGGGCAAATTTACGCCTCTTCTGCTGGATCGGCTTGGACCCCAGAGCGACGCTTAGGTGGTGGACGAGGAGCTCTTCGGAGATTCCTGGCATGTCGGCAGCCGACCATGCGAAGAGGTCCCGATTCTTCTTTATACACTGGATTATATCGGAGCAGAGGGCAGAGGGAAGGGTTTTGCTGATGAAGAATTTGCGGGTTGGATCTTGTTCCGAGAAGAGCACTTCCTCCAGCTCGTCTACCGGTTCTGAAATAGGATGTGTGTTCCCCTGGGGAATTTCAAGGGTCTCGAGGAAAAGGACGGGCCCTTCAGTTGAGGTCATGTAGCATTTGCGGGCCATCTCCTAGCTTCCCCTTATTTCCCCTACACCTGCCTTGGTGGGGAACTTCATTTTCAGATGATAAGCTGATGAGACGGCTTCTAAAGCAGCTAGTGTTGGATCCTGTAGGCGAGACAACAAACACTAGAGGGGGGGGGGGTGAATAGTGTTAATAAAAAACTGCGGAAATTTTCTTCGGTGCAGTCGACTTGGTTGTGAACCAGTCGACTGATATGACCAAATTAAAGCAAATACAACAACTCTGTACAGTCGACTTATAGATGAGACAGTCAACCTAAGACACAATGAAAGTACAACTTATACGAGACTGACCAGTCGACTGATAGTGCAAGGAGTCGACTGTCCAGACAAGTTTTACAGAACTTAAGTAAACAAAAGTAGATGCAAGATCAAGACAACCAATCACAGAGTACACAAGATATATCCTGGTTCGGTCCTTCCGACCTACATCCAGTCCCCAAGCAATCCACTTGAGATTTCCACTATTCTTGAAAAACAAGTTTACAAGAATACCCTACGGATTCCACCTTTTACCTCAAAAAAAAAAAAAGAATACCCTACGGCGTTAAGACAACAACCTTGTCTAACCCGTAGTCCTTTCTCTCAACCAGAGAAAGCAGACCCACTCTACCACTAAGAGTGAAACAAACCGACTCTACAACCTAGAGTCTAAACCACTCTCCAACCGAGAGCAAAAAGAAACAATAAAAATCTTACAGTCAACCTATAGCCTTGTTGGTGTATTGTGTTGTTGCACGTGGCTAAAACAAGGTCGACTTCTATACCCAGTCCAGAACGAAATCGTTGTTATAATGGACTGAGTGTAGAGAACCACAGAATTTGAACTTGAAAGCTTTTTTCTCACTTTTCACTTAAAATTTCTCAAAGAATGCTCAGATCTTAGAAAAGTATGTTGTTAGATCTTTTCAGTGAGATCTGAACTCTATTTATAGAGTTAGATCTCCTGGACGTTGGGAGACAGTTATTCCAACTGTCAACCAACGGATCTTAAAGCTTTTGATTTTGAAAATACGATTTTGAAAACAGAAAATGGTCAAAAGCACTCGAATAGTCGACTGGGTTGCCATAATGAGTCGACTGGTCAGAGTTTGAATAAATTTAAACAGTTTTGTACTGTCAGTCGACTACCAGAGGTATCAGTCGACTGGTACTCAACAGTTAAATTACTTCAAACTATTTTGACTCTTTTTGAGGTTTTTGAAAAACACACATTATGAAAAAGTGAGTGTGTGTGTGACAAGACTTTACAATCATACTAAGACTCAACAGAAGAAAGAAATACAATGTTTACAAGACACAACAATTTGATACATTTGAGCTTGAAGCCTTGAGTCTTGAGTCTTGATTTGAGTCTTGAGTCTTGTCTTGGGTCTTGATTCTTGTCTTGAGTCTTGTCTTGAGTGTTGTCAAAAACAGTCTTTATCTGGAGCCTTTGTGCTTGTTCATTTGTTTAGCTGAAATGGTCTTTTGTATGTACAACCTGCAATTTTAGCTGTATAGCATAGACACATGTTGCAGTGTGTTGTGATCATCAAAATCAAGAATCAACATTCTCCCCCTTTTTGATGATGACAACACAATAGCTGATAAAAATTTATATAGAAAAATACAAGCATAGGTTTTAAAAGCTCCCCCTATTAAAAACACAATATGCATACAAAAAATAGATGTTATCAGTCGACTGAGAACAGAGAGACAGTCGGCTGAACAGATAAAAAACATAAACACAATAATATCACAAAATACAGTAGTGTCAGTCGACTGATATGCTTGTCGCCAGTCGACTTACCAGAGAAACAATTCAATACACAGAAATATAATTAAACACAGTAAACACATACACAAATAAAAAGAGGATATCTCTCCCCCTTTGTCATCAGCAAAAACACAGAATAAACAGTCTTTTGCATTACAAAAACATAGAAATAAACTAAGAAATGTTCTCATACATAAATAAGTTCATAAAGACAAAGAAAATAGAAAATTACATAATAGCGAAAAATAAAAAGTCTTCAATTGTCCGCGTCTGAATCTTCATCAATAGCATGAGAAGGAGGAGGAAATTGAGTTTGGAAAAGATCGGTTAAGTGATCAAGTTTGGAATCAAGGGAGTGAATATGAGAATCAACAGTCTCCGAATGTTTCATAAGATAATTGACACATTCATAGAGAGTAGCTGGATCCTCATAGTTAGCTTGAGGAAGAGATGAACTAGAAGAGGCAGAAGGTCTAGAAGGTCTAGCAGTAGAACCCAAAGGAACTTGAGAGAGTGGAGGAGACCTAGGGGTTGTACTAGGAGCAGGATCAAGAAGCTTCATACGTGCTAAACTAGCACGATCAAAGCATTCATACTGCTTAACAACATTGGTCTCGGAATCGAGATCAATATCATAAGCTGTAAAGACCCTGGTGAGGAGACCTCCAAAGGGTAGAAAATGAACATGATGCTGTTGGAGTTTAGAGAAAATGACACAACCCCAATTAATAGCTATTTTACCAAAAATGGCATAAACAGCTTGTTGCAATTCCATCGAATATTGATCATAACTTCCTCTTTTGGGAAGAATGTTATAAGCTAATATTCGTGCAACTAGTTTTGCAACTGGTGTAATATTTTTACTAGACATGGGGGGTCCATGATTTGGCAAGTATATTTTGGACAAAATAGAGGAATCATCTTGAATTATTTCTCCTAAATCAAATCCCTCGTCATCAATACCCAAAATAAGATTGATTCTCTCAGATGTGAGTTTAATCTTTGTATTTTTGACTGAGGAATAAATAATAACTTCTCCATCCTCTTTTTGAACAACTTTCATGTTTGTATAAAAGAGATAGATAAGTTGAGGATAGTAGTTAGGTTGATTGACTAAGGAAAGAAACTCATATAGACTACAGTTTTGAAAGATAGGAACAAGATTGAACCGATCTAAGTCATTGAAATTAACAAATTGTCCTGGAAAAATCACCATGGTACAAATAAGATACCATCGTTCCAAAAGATCAGGACTTCTAAGAAATTGAGAGTAATCTAGGGATGAAGAACTAGCATCACCATGAGATCTCTTAGATCTTTTAGGTGCCATTAAGAGAAATGCAAGAGATGAGATTTTACCAACAGGGAAGACAGCAAGATGAGAGATGAGGATCAGCGGCTGCAGAAGATGCGCCAGTCGACTCTTCGGAATTGATCTTCTTCTCTCCTTAGGGTTTGAGATTTGGGGATAAAAGTAAAAAATGGAAGATGAAGGCTGTGAAGAAGGGGGCGGTGAAAAGGGGTTTTTAACCGAAAATAGATGGCTGAGATTGAGAGAATAGAGATCGATGGCTGAGATAAGAGGTCACGGGTGAAAAAGTGAAGAGATTTTTATCTCAAAAGCTGCGATGAATCGTCGCTGAAGACATTTGAACTCGCGACAGTCGACTGGTAGGGTATATCAGTCGACTTAGTCGAGAAGAGACTAAATTTTATGTCTGCTGATCAGTCGACTGTTATCAGGACCAGGCGACTGGTCAGAGAACAAAAATAGGTATGTTTTAAAGTACAGTACAGTCGACTTATTTAACAATACAGTCGACTTAACAGAGAAATTTTTAACAAATGTCAATAAAATCACATATTCCTAGTTCTCTTCTTAAGTTAATAAAAGTATCTTCTTTAAGGGGTTTGGTAAATATGTCTGCTACTTGTTTATCAGTAGAGATAAAGTCTAAAGATATATCTCATTTTAAAACATGATCACGTAGAAAATGATGTCGAATATCAATATGTTTTGTACGTGAATGTTGAATCGGATTTTTAGATAGATTAATTGCACTGGTATTATCACACATAATTGAAGGTTTTTCAAATGAAATACCATAATCTAATAAAGTTTGTTTCATCCACAAGATTTGTGCACATGCCAAACTTGCAGCGATATACTCAACTTCTGTGGTTGATAGGGATACGGAATTTTGCTTTTTACTGCACCAAGAGACTAGGGAATGTCCCAAAAAGTGACATGTACCACTAGTGCTCTTGCGATCAGTTTTGCTTCCAGCAAAATCAGCATCGCTATATGATAGAAGTTGAAAATTATCGGTGCGTGGATAAAATAAACCATATTCAGATGTGCCTTTAATATATCTTAAAATTCGTTTCACTACTTTTAAATGAGACTCTTTAGGACTAGATTGATATCTAGCACATAAACATACGCTGAACATAATATCTGGTCTACTTGCAGTAATATATAAGAGTGAACCAATCATACCTCGATAGAGTTTTTGATCAACACTCTTACCTAATATATCTTTGTCAAGAGTAGTAGTAGTAGCCATAGGTGTGGATTTACTACTCGTACTATCCATGTTAAAACGTTTGAGTAATTCCTTTGCATATTTTCCTTGATTGATAAAAATGCCATTTGAGGACTGCTTAATTTGAAGTCCAAGGAAATAATTGAGTTCACCCATGTGACTCATCTCAAATTCGTTTTTCATGGTATTAGCAAATTCTTGACATAGATTATTATTAGTAGAACCAAAAATTATATCATCAACATATATTTGTATGATTAAGATATCATTCTTAACTCTCTTAATAAACAATGTAGTGTCTACTTTACCTATTTCAAATCCTGTTTCTAAAAGAAAAGTTTTCAAACGATCATACCAAGCACGAGGTGCTTGTTTAAGACCGTATAAAGCCTTTTTCAATTTATAAACATGATCTGGAAATTGTTCATGTTCAAAACCTGGTGGTTGTTTAACATAAACATTTTCTTTAATAAACCCATTAAGAAAAGCACTTTTAACATCCATTTGATAAAGTATAAAATTCATGAAACGAGCAAAAGATAATAAAATACGAACAGATTCTAGTCTAGCAACAGGAGCATATGTTTCATCAAAATCTATACCTTTTTCTTGATTATATCCTTGAGCAACTAATCTAGCTTTGTTCCTTACAACTTGTCCTGATTCATCTAACTTATTTTTAAATACCCATTTGGTACCAATAATAGTCTGATCAGGAGGTTGTGGAACTAAATCCCATACATCATTTCTTATAAATTGGTTTAATTCATCTTTCATGCCATTCATCCAAAATTCATTCTCACAAGCTTCTTGTATATTTTTCGATTCAAAATCCGACAAGAATGCTGTATGAAAAATCATATTAATATGTGAATGTGTCTGAATACCATGGGAGATGTCACCAATTATTAAGTCATGAGGATGATCTTTAACTTCAACAAATGATTTTGGTAAAGTTGAAGATATCACAATAGGATCAGTCGACTTGACAGGTTCTTCAGTCGACTGCTTCAGTTCAGTCGACTGGGAGTCCTTATCAGTCAACTTATCAGTCAGATTAGTTTATTCTAAAGATTTAATCACATTATCTAAAGGTGATGAATCAGTTTCATCATCTTTATTTAAGGTTGATGAAGGCAGAGATTCATCGAATGTAACATGCATTGACTCTTCAATAGTCATTGTAGACTTATTGAAAATTCTATATGCTTTACTCCTATTTGAGTATCCTAAAAAGATACCCTCATTAGATCTAGGATCAAATTTGTCTAAATTATCTTTTGTGTTTAGAATAAAACACTTACAACCAAATGTCTTAAAGTAAGAGACTTTAGGAATTTTGTTATAAAACAACTCATAACAAGTCTTCTTTAGCTTAGGTCTTATAAGAATCCTATTTAAAACATAACAAGCTGTAGCAACAGCTTCAGCCCAAAAGTGCTTTGGTAAATTGCTTTCAACAAGCATAGTACGTGCGCATTCTTGCAAAGTCCTATTCTTCCTTTCAACCACTCCATTTTGTGGTGAAGCTCTAGGAAATGCAAATGAATGTGTTATACCATTCTTGTTGCAATATTCTGTAAATGTTTCATTTTCAAATTCTCCACCATGATCACTTCTAATAGTGACTATGGTTAAAGATCTTTGATTTTGAATACGTTTACAAAAATGTGCAAATTCATCAAAAGCATCATTTTTATGTTTTAAAAAGAATGTCCAAGTGAATCTTGAAAAATCATCTACTAAAACAAATACATATCTACTTTTATTTAAAGAAGCAACTCTAGTAGGGCCAAATAAATCCATATGAATTAATTCGAGCGGCCTACTAGTAGAAATTACTTCTTTTGTTTTAAAAGTGGATTTGATTTGTTTTCCTAGTTGACATGCATCACATAACTTATCCTTTTTAAAGGATAGTTTTGGCAGTCCTTTAACTAGGTTATATTTAGATAATTTTGAGAGATTCTTCATGTTCACATGTCCAAATCTTCTATGCCATAGCCAAGATTCATTGTTAGAGGCTATTAAACAAAAATCATTTGAAAATTCTATTGCATTCAAACACAATTCATAAATATTATTTTTACGAAAACCTTGAAAAATAACATTTTGCATAGTAGAGTCATAAATCAAACATGCATCCTTTTCAAATACTATTTTATACCCTTTATCACATAATTGACTAATACTTAATAGATTATGCTTTAAACCACTAACTAATAATACATTTTCTATGGTTGGGTTAGAAGTTTTACCGACCATGCCGATACCTATGACTTTGCCTTTGTTGTTATCTCCAAAGGTGACAGTTCCTCCATCTATGCTTTGGATGGTGGATAGAAGGTTGGCATGTCCTGTCATATGTTTTGAACATCCGCTGTCGAGTATCCAGCGATCTTTCTTGGGTACCTATAAAAAATTTATGGTAAATATGGTACCCTTTTTATTGGGTCCAAAACATATTAGTTTGGGGAAAACCAAACCCATAAAGAGTTTGATCTTCCTCCATAAGCAGGAATATAATTAATAGAATTACACACATTTAAAACATATGAATTAATGTAAGCAATTCTATCATTCTGATTTAAGCTGACTGGAACCCATACAAACTTGTTCTGTCCAGTCGACTTAACAGTGTCCTTCAGTCGACTGCTAGTGTGAGTCAGTCGACTGTAGGATACACTAGGTCAACTTATATGAGGTTTTGATCTCGTTGAATAAGATTCAATTCCTCTGGACAGACGACTGGTAGGTTGGCTCAGTCGACTTAACCGAACAGTAGACTTGCTTTTATCACTTACATTGACAACCTTAGGCTTTTCAAAAAATTCATACAACTTGTGTGTAACACTAGAAATAGATGCTGATTTATTTCTACTAGTGTTTTTAGCAGGAGATTCTTTTACAGAAGAATTTTTAAAACCAAGACCATATTTTTGACTAGATTTTACTTGATGATGAAGGACATCATTTAAATTCTCTTTGCCTTTGTTAAACTTAGATACGTTCTTTGATATCTCTTCATAATTCTTTTTGAGAGTTTCAAGATCAGTATCTAAACTTGCAATGCGAAAATTTAAAGATTTCACTTCCTTATCAAGGTTAAGATTTTCTTGAGAAAGTGTTTGATTAACTTTCTCTAGACTCTTAACTCTAATCTTTTCTTTTTTCAATTCTTGAAATATTTCATTAAAGGCATCAAGTAAATCTTCTGATTCATAGTCATTACTTACATGATCTGGTAAAGCCATGAAGCACATGTTTGCCACTTCATTGTTTTCATCCGTTTCTTCTTCGGAAGAGCAATCACTATCATCTCATGTAGCTTGATAGGCCTTCTTGTTCTTGGCAAATTTATTCTTTGAATATTTGTCCTTCTTGAAGTTGGATGGTTTTCCCTTGTTCTTTGCATTTTTAAGGGGACAATCCTTCTTCATGTGTCCTATTTTATTGCACCTGAAACATGTAAGAGGGTCATTAGAATCTCTATTTTTTGAATTAAACTTACCCTTTTTTAAGAATTTTTTGAATCTTCGAGTGAACATTGCTATCTCCTCTTCATCTTCTTCATCATCTTCTGAGTCTGTCATGGCTTTAAAAGCCAATGATTTCTTCTTTGCTTGGTGTGATTCTGTATCCTTCTTTCGATCTTCAAGTTGGACCTCGTATGCCATGAGATTGCCTACAAGATTCTCAAGAGAAAGTTGTGACAAGTCATTTGCTTCTTCTATTGCCGTGGTCTTCTTTTCCCATTCTGGAGTGAGTGCACGAAGGACTTTTCTAACCATCTCTGCTTGAGTGTATGTCTTTCCAAGTGCCACAAGAGAGTTTGTGATATCTGTAAATCTGGTGATCGTCTCGGACACAGTCTCATTGTCCTTCATTCTGAACATCTCAAACCTGTGAACAAGAACAGAGATTTTAGACTCTTTAACTTTATTTGTCCCTTCATGTGTTACCTTGAGTGTATGCCAGATTTGATGTGCGGTTGTAGCATTGGATACACGGTTGAATTCTTCCTTTGTAAGTGCACAAAATAACGCATTCATTGCTTTGGCATTGTTCATAGTTTGGTTCTTTTGATCATCATTCCATTGTGCATATGGAATAGTAGGGGCAGTGTATTCCGTCTCTGTCATTTGCCATATTTCGTAGTTGATTGATTGGAGGTAGATTCTCATTCAGCACTTCCAATAATTGTAGTTAGTTTCATCGAATAGCGGTGGCCGTTGTGTAGATTGGCCTTCATGGTACTGATTTGTATTTGAAGTAGTTGTCATAGCCTGTAACCTTGCTCTGATACCAAGTGTTGGATCCTGTAGGCGAGACAACAAACACTAGAGGGGGGGTGAATAGTGTTAATAAAAAACTGCAAAAATTTTCTTCGGTGTAGTCGACTTGGTTGTGAACCAGTCGACTGATATGACCAAATTAAAGCAAATACAACAACTCTGTACAGTCGACTTATAGATGAGACAGGCGACTTAAGACACAATGAAAGTACAACTTATACGAGACTGACCAGTCGACTGATAGTGCAAGGAGTCGACTGTCCAGACAAGTTTTACAGAACTTAAGTAAACAAAAGTAGATGCAAGATCAAGACAACCAATCACAGAGTACACAAGATATATCCTGGTTCGGTCCTTCCGACCTACATCCAGTCCCCAAGCAACCCACTTGAGATTTCCACTATTCTTGAAAAACAAGTTTACAAGAATACCCTACGGCGTTAAGACAACAACCTTGTCTAACCCGTAGTCCTTTCTCTCAACCAGAGAAAGCAGACCCACTCTACCACTAAGAGTGAAACAAACCGACTCTACAACCTAGAGTCTAAACCACTCTCCAACCGAGAGCAAAAAGAAACAATAAAAATCTTACAGTCAACCTATAGCCTTGTTGGTGTATTATGTTGTTGCACGTGGCTAAAACAAGGTCGACTTCTATACCCAGTCCAGAACGAAATCGTTGTTATACTGGACTGAGTGTAGAGAACCACAGAATTTGAACTTGAAAGCTTTTTTCTCACTTTTCACTTAAAATTTCTCAAAGAATGCTCAGATCTTAGAAAAGTATGTTGTTAGATCTTTTCAGTGAGATCTGAACTCTATTTATAGAGTTAGATCTCCTGGACGTTGGGAGACAGTTATTCCAACTGTCAACCAACGGATCTTAAAGCTTTTGATTTTGAAAATACGATTTTGAAAACAGAAAACGGTCAAAAGCACTCGAACAGTCGACTGGGTTGCCATAATGAGTCGACTGGTCAGAGTTTGAATAAATTTAAACAGTTTTGTACTGTCAGTCGACTACCAGAGGTATCAGTCGACTGGTACTCAACAGTTAAATTACTTCAAACTGTTTTGACTCTTTTTAAGGTTTTTGAAAAACACACATTATGAAAAAGTGAGTGTGTGTGTGTGTGACAAGGCTTTACAATCATACTAAGACTCAACAGAAGAAAGAAATACAATGTTTACAAGACACAACAATTTGACACATTTGAGCTTGAAGCCTTGAGTCTTGAGTCTTGATTTGAGTCTTGAGTCTTGTCTTGAGTCTTGAGTCTTGTCTTGAGTCTTGTCTTGAGTGTTGTCAAAAACAGTCTTTATCTGGAGCCTTTGTGCTTGTTCATTTGTTCAGCTGAAATGGTCTTTTGTATGTACAACCTGCAATTTTAGCTGTATAGCATAGACACATGTTGCAGTGTGTTTTGATCATCAAAATCAAGAATCAACTGCTAGGCCAGGTCGACCTAGGATCACATTGTAAGCGGCTGGGACGTCGACAACCATGAAGTCCATTGGCTCCGTTCAGGTAGTAGGAGTTTTACCAGCGGTTACGTCGAGAGTTATGACCCCTTCGATCGTCACTGGCACTCCCGTGAACCTATGGAGAGTGTAGCCAGCGGGCTTTAACCTGTCCTGCGATAGTTTGAGTCCTCGGAAAGCTGCTAGGAAGATGATGTTGACAGAACTGCCATTATCCACTAGAATCCTTTCTACTTTGAAGTTAGTCATATGAAGATTAATCACCAGTGCATCACAATAGGGGGTTCGGACACCCTTTAGATCTTCATCCGAGAAAGTAACCGGGACTCCAAAACCTTTGGGAGGGGGTAGGCTGTGCACCGAATTAACTTCCCTGATGAAAGCCTTTCGAGATAAGTTGGAGGTTCCTCCGATTGGACATCCATGGATGAGGTGCAAGATGCGCTCTTCTTCGAATTCGGGAGTCTCGTCATGCTTCTCAGGCCGCTTGTTAGCCCCTTGGGGGGTGGAGAAAGGTCGACCTAGTCCTTTCTTACAAACTTGGATAGCTGCCCTCTCTGAATAAGGGCTTCGATCTCATTTTTCAGGGCCCGATAGTCATTGGTGTCGTGGCTGTGGTCTCGATGGTAGCGGCACCATTTCTCCTTATCCCTCTTCTTCCCGGGGGTATTCATCTTCGGGGCAGGAGGCAAGATCCCTTCTTTCTCCACTTCCATGAGAATGGTTGAGACAATGGCATTGAGAGGGGTAAACTTTTCAAATTTGGGAGGTGGACGACGCTGACCCCCGTTGTCCTTCTGGAGCTTTTTGGCTCCCTCGTCTTCAGCAACCTTCCTCTTATTTCCAGAAGAGGATCCCTCAAATGTGGGGCGATGTTCAGCCTTCTCTGTGCGGATGTACTTCTCGCTTCTGAGAAGAAGGTCAGAGAAATCCTGCGAAGGCTTTTTGGCTAGGGAGGACCTGAGGTTAGAGTTAAGGACATTGGACTGGAAGGCAGCTGCAGCGACCGATTGGTCGAGGGAGGCGATGGACCTAGCCTCCGCGGTAAACCGCTTGACATAATCTTTTAACTTCTCGCCCTTCTTCTGATTGAGGAAGAGTAGAAAAATACTCGTCTTTTCAGAGCGACAGCTGCTCACGAAGTGGGTTATGAAGAGGGTCTCAAACTGTTCAAAAGAGAATATGGAGGATGGAGCGAGGTGGGAGTACCATTCCCGAGCTGGGCCTTTGAGAGTGGCTGTGAAGGCCTTGCATAGGAGGGCATCGGAGGCTTGATGAATCATCATGAGAGTTTTGAAACTCTCGATGTGATCCATGGGATCTGACTCCCCCGTATATGTCTCGAACTGCGGGGGCTTGAAGTTTGCTGGAACGGGTGCTGCCATGATGGTTCGAGAAAACGGATGTCTGCTTGGTCGGAGGGTCCTTTCTCTCAGTTCCTTGTCCCTACCGAGTTGACCAAGGCGCCTCTCCATCTCGTGGAGATGGCGGTAGATAGCATCATCCCTTCGACGGTATCCTGGTGAGCCTCTGGACTTGTCTTCGTACAAAGGGGAGCGTGGGCTATGGCGTCGGTAGCTCGGAGACAGGTGAGGGCTAGGAATGTGATGGCGGTGGCTCGGAGCTTAAGAAGGACTGAGGGACCGATGGCGAGGGCTGCGAACCGGCGAAGGAGTGGGGACCCTCTGAACATTATTGTTGTTGTTTGGCTGGAGATTGAGGGCCTGCAAGATTGTTGCCTGAAACTCTTGGAATTCTGCTCGGGTGATAGGTCCGTTCTGGTCCCTCTGAGGCTGTCGACCAGCGGGAGAGTGATGCCTTCTTCGACGGTACTCAGGGGAATCCCTCCGCCTCCTATGAAGAGGGGACCTCCTGTGGTCGCGACGGCGAGGAGATCGCGCATTTGGACATTCTGAGCGGGAGACTCCCTCACAGGCCCGCCTTTCATCCAAACGGTGGCGAAGGTCCTCTTCTTTCTGCCGGTTGATGATGACGTTGCGGAGGTCTTCTGAGGGCCGGGGGTTATGAGATGCCATGGAGTCGGTTGAAGGGTTGTGTATGGAGATATGGTCGCGATGAAGATGTTGCTTCTGAGGGTTAGGACGAGAGGTCCCTATACCAGCGTTATGGGGCCCGAGTGGAGCCTGCTGGTGTTTATGATTTTGGGGAAGAGGCTGCCGCTGCTACAGCGGCTGATCGGGTTGAGAAGGGAGCTGTCCCTGTCCCTGAGGCTGGATAGGTTGGAGGGGAGCCTCCGGTTGTGGTTGAGGAGGAGTGGGTCCACGGTTGGACCCTCTAGATCTCAGTTTTCTTGGTGGCATGGCTGGAGGCGGTACTGACCAGTGGAAGAGGTTGGATTGCTATTCGTGTTTCCCACAGACGGCGCCAATCTGTTGCCGCTGAAATCGGTGTGGGGGCAAACAGATAGATTTGTGAATTCGAGAGAAGTTGAATAGTCAAACTTGAACACCTTCACCGGGGTTTGACCGAGATTCTCCCGCCGTTGACCTGCAAAAAGTGCGAGACACCGAGGTTGATTCCGGCGACGCACCCTCCGACGCTCTTGTTAGTAATCTGAATGATTAAGAAAGAGCTTTGATTGGCAAAAGATTGATTACCTGGTAACAGTGGGAGATGGGGGGTATTTATAGCCTCCTTAGGAACCAGTTTCAGGATAAGATCAAATCTCTACTTCCCAGTGAATGGATAGAAGTGATCAGGACCATTGATTAAGATCAATTATAAACCCTAATTCTCCTATCTAGCTGGACTGGGCTTCTTGCGGGTTGGAATCTGCGTCCAGTAAGATGGACCCGTTTATGGGTTATTGGGCATTTGGAAAAAGACCCAGTTCCCATTTCAGACCCGTATGTAGGTGAAATTACCATTTTACCCCCGAGCTTTAAGATTCATGTCCGATTTGGACGGTTCCGATTTAACCTTATTTTTAGCCATATCAATTATTATAATATTATATTATTATTATTATTATGTATTACTATTATATATTATTATATATATTACTATATAATTTATTATTATTGTAATAAATTATTTAATATATAATTATAATAGATTATTATTACATATATATTATTATAATTATTATATGTTATTATATATATGTATATAATTAAATATGTTTATTATAATAAATTATTTCATATTATTATATAGTATACAATTATTATAATAGATTATTATTTTATATATACTATTTTATATATACTATTATAATATTGTATTATTATTATATATATTATTATTTTATATATACTATTTTATATATACTATTATTATATTATATTATTATTATATATATATTATATTATATTATTATTTTGTATATACTATTTTATATATACTATTATTTCATATATACTATCTTATATATACAATTATAATAATCTATTATTATTATAATATAATCTATTATTATTATATATTACTATTATATATTATTATATATATTATTATATAATTTTTTATTATTATAATAAATTGTTTAATATGTAATTTGAATATATTATTATTACATATATATTATTATAATTATTATATATTATTATATATGTATATTATTAAATATGTTTATTATAATAAATTATTTTATATTATTATATATCAGTCTGTATGTATATGTATACAACATGTATGTTTCAGAGTATATATACTGTATACAGTATATACATACAACCAAATCTATACATACATTATACTCTCAGTTTCAAAAAATTGTTTTCATAAAAAATTATTACCAAACAGCTTTTACACTTTCAATTTCAGAAAACTGTTTTCAAAACAATAAATCAAATACAACCTAGTATTGCTATTGTGGGTTATATATATTATAACACTATTTGAAGGGCTTATATATAACAAAGTTGAAAAGGGGATCTAAAATTTGTAGTTCCTTTCATTTTGTAGATAGTCTCTATTGAAGAGGGTTTTTTTTTTTTTTTTTTGACATTAAGCTTTTTATTACTCCATCTGATCTCATAATATAGGTCATTATAGATTTTTTACATTCGTATTTAAGAACACCATAGTTTAGTGTAAAAGTAATAAATATTTTTGGTTTTTTAATCTCTTAAATGAGCTAATAATTGTAAAATATCAAACTTGTCATCCTCTTAAATGAGCTAATAGTTTTATAGGTGAAAATTGTAATGGCTGCACAAGATCAAAATTGGAAATCTTATAGAAAAACATTAACGTACCTTTAAAAATACTAGTAATCAGCACGTGCGATACACATCCTAATATTTTTCTTTTATCTTTAAAGTAAATACTAACACATAATCTAGCACTAGTGATTTTCATGTGTGATGCACGTCTTAATAAATATATTTTTATTAAAAGTAAAAGCTTCAACGTAGTCTAACCTTGAATCTAATACCTCCTTTATATTAGATGTGCACGAGCAATACATAGATTTGTTTGTCTACAAATATTTGTATTTGTTGAATTTAATTTGGATGTGTATTACAAGTGTTTGTTTAGTTACAAAGTTAGGGTTTGTTTGGTTACAACTCTTCCATTAAAATAATAGAGATTGAACCTGAGAGATCTCTTTACTCATCATATACTATTTACAAATTACCTTTAGTGTCACAAACTTTTATTTTATATGTGTGACACTTTTGTAAATAATTATGTCGTAAATAAATTTAAACTTTGAGGATATTATAGTAACTAACAATAGTTGAGTAAATGAATGGTTAATATAACTTGCACTTAAAAATGAATGGTTGAGATTAGATGGTTGATTGTCTACAAATTACAAGTTGTCTACAAATGACAACTCCAACTCTCCTATTATAATATTAGAGATTAGAGATTAGAGATTAAGATTAAAACATCTCACTGGAAATCTAAAGCGACATATATATGGGACAAAAAAAAAGTGTTAGAATGCTTATATTATAGACGAAGGGAGTATTATTTTACACTAAGCTATTTTTGCTTTCTTTATTTTTCTATTTGTAAGTACGACATATTAATGGGTGGATGCATGCTAACACCTTGAAGCCAATTTGATTTGTATGTTGATATTAATTACCTATTTGAAGCCCTCATTTGTCCTTTTATGCATGTCTATTTCTAGGATAAATTTGACAAAACTACATTCACTTTAGGAGATTTGATAGATATCTAATATATATTATTTCCGTCATTAACGAGTCACCCATTGTTGGCTAAAAACTCAAAAATTAGGAATCGATTTAGAAATATGTCTTATGGTCATTTGCTAAAATCTCATAATTTAAAATAGAAATGAACAGTAGTCTGCTCAACTTAACAGCGCCTTTAGACAATTGCTAAATATAGGAGACGGACGATGTTCATCCATTTGACAAAAGGAACGGATGAAAATATACCGTCTAGTTAAATAAAAAAAAAGACAGACGGATGTAGATCTTCCGTCTCTCGTCGAAAACAATTTTTTTATAAAAAAATCTCACTCGAACCACGCCAGACGGATGAAGTTGTTTCGTCTGGTGTGTTTTTTCGATTTTGGATTTTGGATTTTTATTTTTTAAAACAAAAAAAAAAATTGAAAAACACCCAGACGGAAGATGTTCTTCCGTTTGGTGTTTTTTTTTTTTTGATTTTTTTTAATGATTTTAAAAAACTATTTAAAAAAAAATTTCCAAAAACACACCAGACGGAGGAACATCATCCGTTTGGTGTGTTTTTGACTTTTTTTTATTTTAAAAAAAAAATACAAAGACAAAAGATGATCTTCCGTCGCTTCAATTTTTAGACTTGGACGACTGCAACGTGATCCTTCTATTGCTATTTCTAAATGCTATATTTAGCAATTGACATAGAAAACGATGGTGAATTCTCTTGCTATCGTGAGTCGATAAACCATTCCTTAATAATTAATTTGGTCAAGTAGAGTCACATGATGGTTTAGGCAATTTCTTGAGCCTAATTTGCTATTGATTTACTCTAACCATCTATTTAGGTCTTGGTTTAATTATAAGCTAATTTTGAAGAGAAAATGCAGTATTAGCTCTCGCCCTTGGAATACTGGAGACCAATCTCTCTGTGTGGATCATTCTGTGGTCCTTACGTTCATCATCTCGGAATACTTGGGATCGTCTCACTCTGTAGGTCATTCTGGAGCCCTCATTGCACATGCATCCCATGAGCGTCGTTCTCGTCTCGGAATACTGGGGATCGTTCCCACTCCGTGGATAATTCTGTGGCCCTTACGTTCATCGTCCCGGAATACTGGGGACCGTCTCTCTCCAAGGATCATTCTGGAGTCCATAACTCACGTTTGCACTCATTTCTTCATATATCCAACTAGTGCCTATCCTTAAGTTTAAGTTATAGTTATTAAAAAATAAAGTTTAGCCTACTCACCGGTCTTAAACATAAATACCGAGACAGTCAACCCATACTGGTTACTTCTCAAAATCAATTTTTCATTTTCATTTCTTTGACGGTACCTCGGTCTCACTAAGCCTCTAGAATCAATATTTCTTCATGTTTAACAACTTGGGGTACTCATCCCCTTGTTACTCATGCTCTCAATTTTCATGTATTCATCTTTTATTCAAATTCATTCATTCCTTCTTATTTATTCATCCATAAGTACAATCTCAACCTATTCATTTTCACAATACACTTTTCATATTCATCAAAACTTTCTCAATACATGTTAATTAAGATTAAAACATAATCTCTTAAAAATTCATCATTTGAAAATTCATCCTATCATTTTTCTTTGATTTATTTTGAACCAATTCTTAACATCATTAACCATATACATATTTTTCTTGAGTTCACATCTCATCTAAGCATGAATATGATCTTTATTTTTTCCAAAATATAACTTAAAACAGTGAGAATATATTTTTAATCACTTCGTTTAAGTATCATTTGCAAAACAGTAAATTCAAAGTCAAAAAACTGCATTTCATGCTATTCGGAAAAATCATAGAAAATTATATACTTCACGAAACTTTGCTTTATTTAGATCAAAATAAAAATGTACAAGTGTCATGCCCCGCTTCCCAAAATACGGGAATACCAGCCCGTGACGAAAGCCTAGCAAATGATATTAACATCATTCATAAGCTGTACCAGTCTCAACTCAACATTATGCAAAAAGAATAATCACAACCACGCAGATAATATCATCGCATAAACAACAACTGAATTAAGAATTCAATAGTCCAACATAATAATCAATAATGAGAAAACAAACAGTAGTTACGGGTCAAAAGCCCGGCATACAAGTTTAATCAAATGAATTGCAATAAGATGAAGAAAACATGGAAAGAAATAGTTTATTCTAATGCAGTTCCTGCTCCAACCTAGAAATACTGCTCGCCAATACCTTCTGGCAAATCCCCTGGCTCACCTGTAACTGGATTAGCTAGAATGAAAAAGAACTGTCCTTAGAGCAAATATGGACAGCAAAAAGTGAAAAACAGAGAGTAAAGGAGTAAGGTACATGAAGGAATATGAATCAAGATCAAATTACAAAGACAATAATGGTACTAGTAAACAATGATCATAATCAAGTATATACGTGTCAACTAGGACTATTAGCATGTTGTTTCTCCTATCTAGTGCACGTACTACTGCGTCCCATACCACAGGTTCGGTGCACGCAAAACAGTGTTCGTTTTAGACTTCGTGGTGGGATCTACAGAGCATATACTCGGTGTATCACGATAACAAGATAACAAGATAACAAGTTCACGTCTTCACAAGTAATTCTCCACCTTCCATGTCAAGTCTCCATGTAACAAGATGGCCTTATCCAGTACATTTTCTGAGACTATCCACTACTAAGTCAACTCTTATTAACCCCGGCTTGTTTTAGTATTTTATTAAGTCATTCATGCCCATGCAAGTATGTGTAAGGATGTCAAGGGGGTGATAAGAATGCAGCAACATGATGCATTGCACAATAATAAACATAAAGTAGTAAATCTGAAACAGCCGACAAAGTAACACTAAAACAGTGATAACTCATAGATTACAATTCATAATTCGAAGTTCCAGGATGTTATCAACAACTAGACACTTAGGGCTACAATTTATATTCAGTAACTTTCTATTAATTTTGACTGTAGCTAGGTTAAACACCCTATTCTTTGAAGTTTAGCTGTTCTTGCAGCAACTAAATGTCAACATTTAATGGGTGGAAACATGGTATAAAATCACTATAAAAATCTACGAAAATTAGAGATGAACCCTAAGCATGTCTATAAAGTTCCTGGATATTTTCATGGCATTCTAATACTGTTAACATGGTGTTTCAATAATAATTGTGTCGATGTTACATTAATTCTGCGATCTGGAAAAGTGCAGACCAGTAGAGACTAAAAATATGATATCTCATAGCTCGTAACTCGGAATCAGGATCCGCCAATTGGATTGGAAACTAGACTCAGTAGGCTAAAACTCTCTTTTGTATTGTGTGTGTTAATTCTTAAGTTAACATGGTCGAAACCACTGTGCAAAATAGTACAGGCAGCAGAAATTCATAAAAGCTATCACATATATGTTCACAAGGTGGGTAATTAACATGTTATTGCATCATGAAATGTACTACACTAATGTATATCAAGTAAAATGGATTTTTTAGTGTACAAGTTAAATTTATCATGTCAAGTTCAAGTCACAAGATCTCAATTAATCCACATTATTTAATCACATTGTATTTTCTTCATATGCAAGTTCTAGTCATTTTATTCATGTCATGTATGTGTTTAGACTTGGATTTGAGTCAATGGATAGTATTAAGATGTCAAGAGTACGTCGTGTTGGCTCGTGTAAATCCTCGATACTTGTTGTGCAATCTAGATGATCTAAATAAATAGATAAACTAGACACAAATTAAAAACCTCGCAAGTGTACGAATCGTTTATAGAAGCGTAACAATAGCAAGGGTCGATCCCACAGAGATTGTAGAAATTAACTTACTAATCAATAAAAAGAATAAGAATCATAAAGAGTTGTTCTAAAAGTCTAAAAGAAATGAAAAGATTAAAACTAATTCAAGAAGTGTTGAATCACAAATATCTATTAAGTAGTTGGGTTTTGATCTCCACCAATAGTCAATAATGCTAGGTCACCTTCTGAACTTCTTCTTATTACTCATGTTTGTTCTCTTTAAGGGCATGGTATCTACTCCTTAAAGTTAATGTTTTCCTAAGCCAAGAATTAGGCATGGTATCTACTCTAATTCGTTTCTTCCCTTAAGTATTTAGCATGGTATCTACTAAGTTGCACTTGAAGAAAGCATAAGAACAATGGAAACGAACAAACACTCAAAGTTCTAGAAATTGGTATCAGATCTAGATCCTTCAAGTTGATTAAACCAGGGACCCCAAAAGATCCCTTTGTTACAAAATATGAACACGAGATACGGGTCGTCTCAATATGCTCATATAACAGATTCAGATAGATGGTATGCAAACTTGATATTCTCAAGTTCTGTATGTCAGTCGACTGGCTGTCACCTCAGTCGACTGCTCTCAGAACTTGAGAACAAGTTTGATTATCATAAATCTATACCAATTCAATCAGATTCAATCAATAAGTAAAATAGAAGGATTCAGAAGAATATAGCATTACATAACTACGGTTTCAATCTACCCAACTATAAAATTAGTTCCACATAATTAAACTTTTATTGACCAACAAGTTCGAATACATGATTAGCATAAAAGAATTAGAAAGAGAAGGAATAAACTAATGTAGTTCGGCCAGATCGGTCGTTCTCCTTCTTCGATGCTTATACAGTAATGCTCTTCGTTGATGACTTGATGGTTCAGAAACTCTTGTGATCCGGCTGATGGTGTGTGCGGAGGAGCGTGAGAGAGAGCCTCTCGAATAATGCTTCTTGGTTGGTATTTATAGAACACGGCTAGAGAATTAGGGTTTGCAAAAAAAACTTCTTTTTATAGAAAAGTCCTTTTCTTTTATTTATTTCCTCCCTCGTTGCTCTGCGTATTATTTCTTTCTCTTTTCTTCTATTCTTCCTTTTCTGTTCTGATTTGGATTAGATTTGGACGAATCTTCAAATATCTTATCTTTTAACTCTGCCGCCTACCAGTCGACTTGTCTTCGAACCAGTCGACTGTGTCGAGACTTCTGAAGATTTCATAATTGATCATCCAAGTCAACTGTTCTTTAGAGTAAGTCGACTGCACCGAGCGGCTGTGGAAAATCAACTTCTCTGTCCAGTTGCCTGTTGTGGGGAACCAGTCGACCGATGATCTGCAGTTTTCTGTGTATCATCCTTAAAACCCTGAATCTGCTCCGTTTCTCTGTTTTAGGCTGTTTCCTATGGAAAAGAGAAAATAAGAGTTAAATACCACATATAGAGCCTTCAAATGTCTAATTGCATTAAGATTATTGCTCCTAAATGTGAATAATATTGTGTTCATCAAATACCCCCAAACTTAGCTTTTGCTTGTCCTCAAGCAAAAAGTGAATTTATGAACAAGGGGAAAATAATAGTACTCTCAGCCACCAAGAATTCTTATTATGTGAGCATCAACATAAACAATTTCAGATAAGGTAAAACTAAACATACCTACTTTCTCCAGTGCGATTATTTGTTCATAATTCCCAAACTTCATCATATTTGTCATGCCATTAATGTAGTTATAGTATGCGACTACTCAATCTGTGATTATCCCTTTTCTCTACTACAAACCGAGTAGCAAACTAGAGTTTTTTTTTTTTTTTTTTTTTTTCAAGTCTCTTCTCTAAAGTTGTCGTTTGCCTTTTTAGGCGAATGCAAAACATTTGTGATGAATCCACCCGGTTACTCAGCAAGTCACAAACTTTAAAGTGCTTTGCATACTCATATTTCAAGTTGCCGTTTGACGTAAAGGTAAACATTGGTGATGAATACCCCTAGTTACTAAGCACCCAAAACATTGGAGTAGATTGACTTTATTCATATATATATTCTTTTTATTTTTACTCTATTTACTTAAACTCTATTTAGGACTAGATCTAAAGGGAATAATCACCAGAAAAAGCATCACATTTGTTTATTATGTATAATCGCATGACTCACATAATTTTGTAGGGAATTCTGAAACTCAACAATCCTAAAGTAAATAAGTATCCTTACTCTTACTTTATAAGAAATTGTTTATCCTAAAAAAATTTCAAAAGACTCTAAATATAAATAACTACCTCCAAACTTAGATGGAACATTGTCCTCAATGTTCGCACAAAGCTTAAAATATAGGCATGTGTTACCAACTAGTTTGAAGGAAAGAAAAGAAATAAAGAAATGATTAAAGAAATAAAATAAATAGAGAGTGTAAGTACTCTCCTGAAAAATTGGGTTGCCTCCCAATAAGCGCTGTGTTTTCTGTCTTCAGCTAGACTTGACGAGTTCATGCAATGTATTGAATGGTTTGAAGATTCACATCTTCCTCGTGTGGCTCTAAACTCATCTCAATGTATGGCTTCGCCCTATGCCCATTCACCTTGAATGTTTGATTCTTTTCTTTGCTATGCACCTCCAATGCCCCATGTGGAAAGACTTTTGTGACAATGTATGGGCCATACCACCGTGACATAAGCTTGCCTGGAAAAAGTCTTAATCTTGAGTTGTATATCAATACCTTCTGTCCTTCATTAAACTCCTTTCTTGCTAGTTGTTTGTCATGGTACAACTTGGTCCTTTCTTTGTACAATTTTGCATTTTCATATGCGTCATGCCTCAACTCTTCAAGCTCATTTAGTTACAATCTTCTTTCGTCGCCTGCTTGTTTCATATCGAAATTGAACCTTTTGATGGCCCAATAAGCTTTGTGTTCCAACTCCACTGGTAGATGACAGGCTTTTCCAAAAACCAAACGGTATGGTGACATGCCGATGGGTGTTTTGTATGCTGTTCGGTAGGCCCATAATGCATCATTCAAGCGCAGCGACCAATCCTTTCTCCTCGTTTTTACTGTCTTTTCCAAAATGCTCTTGATCTCTCTGTTGCTAATCTCCACTTGCCCACTAGTTTGAGGATGATATGGGGTGCCCACTCTATGTGTGATACCATATTTCTTCATCAAAGAAGCAAATGGAAAGTTATTGAAGTGGCTCCCTCCATCACTAATTTTTGCCCGTGGTGTACCAAACCTCGTGAAAATGTTCTCCTGCAAAAACTTGACAACAACTTTGTGATCATTAGTTTTTTAGGGGACAGCCTCGACCCATTTAGACACATAATCCACACCCACAAGAATATATAAATAACCAAATGAGTTAGGAAAGGGACCCATGAAGTCGATTCCCCAAACGTCAAACAGCTCGATTACTTGGATGTTTTGCAGTGGCATCTGATTTCTAGAAGAGATGTTGCCTGTCCTTTGGCATTTGTCACAAGTCCTGCAAAAAGAAAAAACATCTTTGAATACATTGGGCCAATAAAAACCAGATTGCAATACCTTCAGTGCTGTTCTTTTTGGTCCAAAATGTCCTCCACATGCATATTGGTGGCAATGTTGTAGAATACTCATTTGCTCTTCTTTTGCCACACATCTTCTTATAATTTGATCAGGGCAAAATTTGAACAAATAAGGATCATCCCAATAATAGTGCCTGCAAATGGCCACCAGTCTTTTTCTTTCCTGACTTGTCATACCTGGAGGGAAAACATGAGCAGTGAGATAATTTACAATATCTGCAAACCATGGAAAATATGAGCAGTGAGATACCAGTCGACTGGTTCTGTTACCAGTCGACTGTCCCGGTGATATGTTTATTTCAAATAGATGTTCATCTGGGAAATTTTTATTAAGTGGGAGAATTCTTTTTTCCTCATGCAGTAGTCTGGACATGTGATCTGCCACAACATTGTCACTTCCTTTCTTGTCTCTAATCTCAAGATCGAATTCTTGAAGCAACAGCACCCATCTGATCAACCTAGGCTTAGCATCCTTTTTAGCAAACAAATATCTCAAAGCAGCATGGTCAGTGAAAACAATAACTTTAGAACCAATTAAATATGACCTAAACTTCTCTACAGCAAAAATAACAGCCAACATTTCTTTTTCAGTTGTGGAATAATTTAGTTGTGCATCGTTTAAAGTTCGAGAAGCATAGTAAATAACATGGGGTATCTTATTGATTTTTTGACCTAAAACAGCTCCTAAAGCATAATCACTTGCATCACACATGAGCTCGAAAGGATGGCTCCAATCTGGTGCCATGACAATAGGTGCAGAAATGAGAAGATTTTTCAATGTAATAAAAGCATTTGTGCACTCTTCTGTCCATGCAAACTCAACATCCTTAGTTAACAAGTCACAAAGGGGTTTGGAGATTTTGGAGAAATCTTTTATAAATCTTCTATAGAACCCTGCATGTCCAAGAAAACTCCTAACACCCTTGACTGTAGTGGGAGGGGGCAGCTTTGATATGATGTCAATTTTTGCCTTGTCCACCTCTATGCCTCTTTTTGACACCACATGTCCCAACACAATACCTTGTTGTACCATAAAATGGCACTTTTCCCAATTCAGCACTAAATTGCATTCTTCACATCTCTTAAGCACAAGCTGCAAATGGTTAAGGCATTCATCAAAACAAGATCCAAAAACACTAAAATCATCCATAAATACCTCGATGAACCTTTCCACCATGTCTGAAAATATACTCATCATGCATCTCTGAAATGTAGCTGGTGCATTGCACAATCCAAAGGGCATCCTCCTGTATGCAAAAGTACCAAAAGGACATGTAAAAGTGGTTTTTTCTTGATCTTCTGGAGCAATAGCAATTTGATTATAGCCACTATAACCATCTAAAAAATAATAATGACTATATCCTGCTAATCTTTCTAACATTTGATCAATAAAAGGAAGAGGGAAGTGATCTTTCCTGGTTTCGTTATTCAGTTTCCTGTAGTCAATGCATACCCTCCATCCTGTAGTCACTCTAGTAGGGATAAGCTCATTCTCTTCATTCTTCACCACTGTGACTCCACTTTTTTTAGGCACCACATGTATAGGACTCACCAACTTGCTATCTGAGATCGGGTAAATGATGCCAACATCTAGTAGCTTCAAAATCTCTGCTCTTACCACTTCCTTCATATGTGGATTAAGCCTTCTCTGTGCTTTCCTGCTTGGTTTTGCGTTGTCTTCAAGAAGTATTTTATGCATGCATTTGGATGGACTTATTCCCTTGATATCTGCAATGGTCCATCCTATTGCATTCTTGTGTTCTCGTAATACCCTCAGCAGCTTGTCCTCTTCCTGTGCACTTAAGTTTGCAGCAATTATCACTGGTAGCGTCTGGTTCTCGCCCAAATATGCATGCTTCAATTGGTCGGGCAGCTGCTTAAGCTCTACGTCTGGAAGTTTCGGTACAGTCGACTGGTTCCTGGTTGTGGTCGGGTCAGTCGACCTATCCTGTCCGCCAGTCGACTGGTCCGAGGAAACACAAATGTCATCAGTCACAATATTTTCAAATGTCGGTGCAAGTTTACCTGAATATGCCTTTGGAGTTTCAAGGTGATGTACTGTTTCTGCTATCCTCCAGTCATCGTGTTCCTGTTCAACATTAGACAATGTTAGAGACTGTGTAATTGCAGCTTGTAGTGGTTCTATGCTATGTACCTGAAATGTTTGATCAACAATCTCCTGCACCACATCAACATTATAGCATTCATGATCATCATGTGGTAATTTTAGTGTATCAAACATTTTAAATTCAACCTTCTCTCCATTTATTTTCATGCTTATAGTACCCTTTTTAACACAAATTTTTATATCAGCCGTACTCATAAAGGGCCTACCTAAAATGATTGGTAGAGAAGATGGCATTGAAGAGTCCTCCATGTCTAACACAACAAAATCAGCAGGCAAAATGAAATCGTTTACCTGAACTAGGACATCTTCCAAAATACCTCTAGGTCTTTTGATGCTGCGATCTGCCAACTGCAACGTGATGGATGTTGGTTGGAGTTCCCCCAATCCTAGCTTTTCATAAACGGTGTATGGGAGGAGGTTGATGCTTGCCCCCAAGTCTAGTAGTGCTTTCTCAAAGAAGAGCTCACCAATCCTGCAAGGAATGGTAAAACTACCTGGGTCCTTTAATTTAGGAGGTAGTTTCCTTAACAAAACAGCTCTCACTTCTTCTGTCAAAGCCACATCCTCCCTAACCTGAAATATTCTTTTGTGAGTACAATATTCTTTCAAAAATTTAGCATAAGATGGAATTTGTTTAATAGCATCAAGTAGGGGGATATTAATTTCTACCTTTCTGAGAGTTTCAAAGATGTCAAATAAATGTTGTTCTTTCTTTTGCTTGACTAACCTTTTAGGGAATGGTGGCAAAATTGTCCTTTCTTTTTCACTTACCTTGTTGGAACCCAAGACTTTTGATGGTTGTGTTTCTGCTTCTTCGGTGTGTGTTCCAACCTTGTTTTCAATTGTCTTACCACTTCTCAGAGTTGTTACTGCCTTGAGCTGTTCTTGGCCTCTAGGATTTGGTATGGTTTGTGAAGGGAGTTCTCCTGCCTTTCTCTCACTCAACTCCTTTGCGATTTGCCCGATTTGAGTTTCTAATTTCTGAATTGTTTGCCCTTGTTGGTTGCTTGTTTGATGTTGTTGTTGGAGCAATTGAAGAACGGTGGATTCAAAATCCAACTTCTTCTGTTCTTGAACTGGCCGATCAAACCCACTTCCTATTTGAAAGTTCCGTGCATGTCCTTGTGAAGACTGGGTTCCTTGATTGTTGCTCCATGAGAAATTTGGATGGTTCCTCCACCCTGGGTTGTATGTGCTCGAGAATGGGTTGTTCTTTGGTGGTAACATTCCTTGCCCCACATAGTTTGCATGCTCCTGATCTGTGAACGAAGACATGGGACATGTATCAGTTGTATGATCACAATGAGAACAAATTGCACAAATTTCTTTTGTTAGATTTTTCGCATTGCCCATTGTTGTCATTGCATTAACAAGCATATCAATTTTTTTATTCATGTTTGCCATTTCCAATTGTATGTTATTACTACCAGAAATTTCATAAACTCCCTGTTTTTTCGAAAGACCCCTCCTTGTGGAGAATTGTTGTGAGTTCTCGCTGAGTTCTTCAAATAATTCGATGGCCTCCTCACCACTTTTCCTCATCAAGATCCTGTTGCAAGCTGAATCCACAATTGCCTTGTTAGTATCATTTAAACCCTCATAAAAAGCTTGTACCTGATCATATTTAGGCATGTTGTGTGTAGGACACTTGAGAAGCTTGTTCTTGAAATCCTTCCATGCTTCGAAGAATAAATCTCCATCTTTTTGTTGGAAGAGTTGAATCTCCCATTTCAGTTGTTTGGTCTTCTGGGCTGGAAAAAATTCTTTCAAGAATTTTGTTGCCAATTGCTCCCATGAATTAATTGATCCTGGTTCCAAAGAATTATACCATAGTTTAGCATTAAGTTTTAAAGAAAATGGAAACAAGATTAACCTGATTTGTTAGGGGGTAAGCCCTTGGACACTTTGTGTTCTGCAAAGATCAAAGAAGTCTTGCAGATGGAGGTGAGGCTCTTCGTCTGGTTTGCCACTAAAGTGGGGAACCATGCTAAGTAATTGGGGAGAGAGGTGCATATTCCCTGTGACATTAGGTTGATAAGCAATACAGGAAGGTTGCTCAATATTCTTAGGCGTGAATTTGTCCTGCATTGGTACTCGATTTGGTATTTCCTCAGCCATTATTGCTCGTGAATTGGGTCTCTGTGCAGTCGACTGGTTCCGTGTAGCAGTCGACTGGTTGGACGCAGACAGCCGACCTAGTCTGTGCAGTGTGCGTTCTGTTTCTGCGTCAATAGGTAGTAGCTCTGGACGAAGTGATCTCCTTCCGTGCATCCACCAAAATCCTGTAACCTAAAAGAGAAGATATTTATTAATAAAAGAAAATAAAATAAAAGAAAAGATTTACTGATTTGTAAGTTAAAATGCTAACAATCCCCGGCAGCGGCGCCAAAAACTTGTTGTGCAATCTAGATGATCTAAATAAATAGATAAACTAGACACAAATTAAAAACCTCGCAAGTGTACGAATCGTTTATAGAAGCGTAACAATAGCAAGGGTCGATCCCACAGAGATTGTAGAAATTAACTTACTAATCAATAAAAAGAATAAGAATCATAAAGAGTTGTTCTAAAAGTCTAAAAGAAATGAAAAGATTAAAACTAATTCAAGAAGTGTTGAATCACAAATATCTATTAAGTAGTTGGGTTTTGATCTCCACCAATAGTCAATAATGCTAGGTCACCTTCTGAACTTCTTCTTATTACTCATGTTTGTTCTCTTTAAGGGCATGGTATCTACTCCTTAAAGTTAATGTTTTCCTAAGCCAAGAATTAGGCATGGTATCAACTCTAATTCGTTTCTTCCCTTAAGTATTTAGCATGGTATCTACTAAGTTGCACTTGAAGAAAGCATAAGAACAATGGAAACGAACAAACACTCAAAGTTCTAGAAATTGGTATCAGATCTAGATCCTTCAAGTTGATTAAACCAGGGACCCCAAAAGATCCCTTTGTTACAAAATATGAACACGAGATACGGGTCGTCTCAATATGCTCATATAACAGATTCAGATAGATGGTATGCAAACTTGATATTCTCAAGTTCTGTATGTCAGTCGACTGGCTGTCACCTCAGTCGACTGCTCTCAGAACTTGAGAACAAGTTTGATTATCATAAATCTATACCAATTCAATCAGATTCAATCAATAAGTAAAATAGAAGGATTCAGAAGAATATAGCATTACATAACTACGGTTTCAATCTACCCAACTATAAAATTAGTTCCACATAATTAAACTTTTATTGACCAACAAGTTCGAATACATGATTAGCATAAAAGAATTAGAAAGAGAAGGAATAAACTAATGTAGTTCGGCCAGATCGGTCGTTCTCCTTCTTCGATGCTTATACAGTAATGCTCTTCGTTGATGACTTGATGGTTCAGAAACTCTTGTGATCCGGCTGATGGTGTGTGCGGAGGAGCGTGAGAGAGAGCCTCTCGAATAATGCTTCTTGGTTGGTATTTATAGAACACGGCTAGAGAATTAGGGTTTGCAAAAAAAACTTCTTTTTATAGAAAAGTCCTTTTCTTTTATTTATTTCCTCCCTCGTTGCTCTGCGTATTATTTCTTTCTCTTTTCTTCTATTCTTCCTTTTCTGTTCTGATTTGGATTAGATTTGGACGAATCTTCAAATATCTTATCTTTTAACTCTGCCGCCTACCAGTCGACTTGTCTTCGAACTAGTCGACTGTGTCGAGACTTCTGAAGATTTCATAATTGATCATCCAAGTCAACTGTTCTTTAGAGTAAGTCGACTGCACCGAGCGGCTGTGGAAAATCAACTTCTCTGTCCAGTCGCCTGTTGTGGGGAACCAGTCGACCGATGATCTGCAGTTTTCTGTGTATCATCCTTAAAATCCTGAATCTGCTCCGTTTCTCTGTTTTAGGCTGTTTCCTATGGAAAAGAGAAAATAAGAGTTAAATACCACATATAGAGCCTTCAAATGTCTAATTGCATTAAGATTATTGCTCCTAAATGTGAATAATATTGTGTTCATCAATACTCCCAACGAAAAAAACACAAAGAAATTTAAAGATAATTGAAAAGGAACTACTTAGAGGAGGTCAATAAGCTTGAACTAGAAAATTAAAAGAGTTCAAGTGGACTTGCCTTTTTGTAGACTATTCAAATACAAATAAGGAATAACGGGATCCGAATCCCGGGGAGCAATCCCAAGAGTACATGCGTAATATGTGCAAGAATACCAAATAGTAACCAGATCCAATTAGCAAGAGCAACCCGACAGCAAGCAATCAGCACACACACAGCCAGTCCGACCCTTCCTCATCTCTGTGTCGAACACCAAACAGCTTGAACGGATCCCCAATTCACAAAACAGGGAACAGCAATTTCACCCACTCACAATCCTCCTTCTCCGAAGTGACAGAGAGAAAGAGAGAGAGTGCACGGGAGAGGGAAGCAATTACAGCGGTGCCTCTCGGCGGCGATTGGGTGAGGCAACTAGAAGTGCGACGAGCGGCGCGCGATGGCAAGGGCGTCAGGAGGCGACGCAGCGGCGAGAATTTCGACGGAGGGAGAGCTCTATTTTGGTTCGAAAATAGAGGGAGGCGGGAGGCGGTGAGTCGACGGCGACGACGAGAAAGATGGGGTTCTCCGGAGGATGAATGGTGCACAGCGAGGGGTCGAGGTCCAAGCGAAGGTGAGCGGAGGGCAAGGTCCAGGGGATTCGGTGATGGGTTTGGTTCGGGTTTTGGCGGAGCTTGGCGAGGACAAGGATAATTGGATCAAAGGTGGTGACGAGGGAAGATGTCGATGGCGGCTAGGAGGTGGAGATGGTGGAGAGGTTGACGACGGTAAGGTGGAGACGGCAATGAATGTGGAGCGATGGGTTCTGTTGGTTTCGGGATGGAACAAGGAGACGGAGTTAGGGAACGGGAGAGAGAATGGGAATGAGAGAGGGTGGAACGGGGTTGTACAGTAGTGGAGAGGAGATTAGGAGACGAGGAGGAGTTGGTTTCTTGGTAGTTCTAATTTGTGGGAGAGTGGGGGAGGAATTTAATATAATAAAATAAAGAGGAAATCATGGGGAGTTAGAGATACGGAGAGTTGGGTAGAGAAGATCTGGGCTATTAGTTAGGAAAATGTGGGTTGGGTAAACTGAGTTTTGGGTTTAATATCCAATAAAGAGATGAGTTTTGTGTAGATACAAAATGGGCTTTGAAAGAATTGGGCTAATAAGATAATAACGACAAAAATAATGACAACAATAGTATAAGAATAATAAATTGCAATATAAGGCCCACAACAGTCCAAAACCAAAAAATGTATTAGAATAGAAAGAGCACATTACAAAATACATGAAATCCGTACAATCGAAAATAGGGGTTACAAATCCTACCCACCTTACAAGAAGAATTTCGTCCTCGAAATTCACATCGGTGGATCGTAGGTACCCCGAGAAAAGAAAAACAAGCAAAACAACAAACAACTACTCAAAGAGATGAGGGAACTACTTCTTCTGAATTTCTTCCTCCAATTCCCAAGTCGACTCACCGGACGAGTGAGGATTCCAGGAGACACGAACAAGTTTGATAACTTATTCTTCAATACTTTCTCACGTCTGTCTAGAATAGCAACTGGTTGGACTTCGCAAGACAAGTCTGGTCTCATGGACAACTCTGAGTAGTCAATCACATGACTATCATCCCTAACATACTTCCTGAGCTGAGAGACGTGGAATACATCATGGACTCCAGACAAGGCTGGCGGTAATGCAAGTTTGTAGGGTACCTTGCCCACACGCTCCACGATATCAAAAGGACCAATGAATCGGGGACTCAGCTTACCCCCACCACCAAACCGGATGACACCATTCTATGGTGATACCTTCAGAAATACATGATCACCTGCCTCAAACTCTAAAGGTCGGCGACGATAGTTAGCCCATTTCTTCTGCCAGTCCTGGGCAGCTTGCAGGTGCTTCCTGATCTGAGCTACTGCATCAACTGTCTTCGTAATCAACTCTGGTCCCAAGAGTTTTCTCTTGCCAATGTCATCCCAACAGACTAGGGACCTACATTTGCGACCATAGAGTGCTTCAAATGGAGCTGCATTGATACTCGGCTGATAACTGTTGTTGTACGAGAACTCAACCAGGTGCAAATGATCCTCCCAAGAACCACCAAATTGTAGAACACAGGTGATGTGTCTAATTTTTATATAAATATTTGTACTCATTTACCCATTAAAATTGCTTGTTTTCATTGATATTGTTTATAATTCATCTTATTTCTATAAGATTTTAATTAATTAATTATTTTTGAAGAAATAATATTTTTGATGCAAAAAGTGAAGATTTGTGGAAAAAATCAACAAACAAAGCAAAACAATGGATTTATTAATTTTTATTGTTTTGTTGAGTTAAAAGTGCGATAAATAATTTTAAAAGGATTTTAATGAGCTAATATGATTTTTAGTTAGTTTAATTAATTTTATTTTATTTAAATCCTAAATTTTGGTCTTAATTTGTGTATGCAGTAGCACGTGCTTGCAAGAAAAGGAAAAAGTAGAAGAAAGGAGAAAGAAATAAATATCTGGGTTAAATAATGAAGGAAATAAATGAAAGGAGGGGAGTTTTCTGCAAAAGTGCAAACCCTAATTCTCTTTTCCGTTTGTCTATAAATATGCACAAGGTTGGAGCACAATTCTCAAGAGGTGACGGCTGCCAATTATTTTAAATAAAAAATAAAATAAAATAAAATAAAAAGAAAAGCTAGAGAGAGAGAGAGACAGAACTCTCTGGCGTGTGGACGAAATCGAAAAAGGGAAAGAGAGAAGTAGCAGGCAACGCAGACAGGTGACGTGACTTGTCCTCTGGCTTGCTGACTAGGCGCAGGACCCACATGCAGCGACAGCAGCTCCAGGAACGTTGACTCGCGCTGACTTGGCTAGCTCCTTTCGTCTTTTGTGGGATTGAGACGTAGAGACGAGAGAAAGAACACGTGAGGAGACAGCGGCTGCGGCGTGCTTCCCGAGACGCCACTCAGCGATTTGATAGGCGCTGACGTGATGACAGACGTGACGTAGCCGTTCTTCTGCTGGCTCAGCTTTTGAGACAGAGACAGAAGAGAGATAAAGGCTTGGGCTCGGTTCTAGGAGTTCGGTTTGCATTATTTTTATATTTTTTGTATCTCTTCTTCTCTAAATTTTTACGATGCAATCCCAAACAATTTTTGTTAGTTGCAAATTGAATATGAACTATATTTGTTTTTCTAGAGGCTAAGATGTAGCCTAGTTTTGTATAACACAATTTTAATTCCTTATTATTGTTCTATTTTTCCTGGTTGTGTGTTGATTTTTATTATTTATGCGTACAATTGGTGGATAGACACTTGTATGATCTTTTAAATCATGAAGAGACCGAACTGGTGATTTGTGATTAATAAAAATTAAACACCGTTATTGGAGGACGTGACCGTAAAGAAATCCTTAAATTTTCAGTTAATAATTTGATGGATAGGCAAATAATTAGTTGTGAATAATTTTTATACTGTGTGGATAGAGTACTTAATATTTTTAGGATTTTGGTCTACAACTTGGAAAGATAATATTTTTATTCATAAGGAGTTATAATCTGTGTGTGTGATAAACGAGGTGAAATCAAGAGCCCTAGAACTAATTTTACCATTAACAAATTACAAGAGCTTCACTGTTTCACAGCCCTCTCCCTCTTCACAAATTTAGTTAGTTTTAATTAGATTAATTTAATTTAGTTGTTTTATCATTTATAAATTTCGATTTTCCAAATAGTGATTAATCTAGTAATATCGGTACTCAATAAAATATCTAGTCCCTGTGGGTTCGACACTCTATTCACTTAACTATATTACTTGTTGCGATTTTGTACACTTGCAAATATTTACATCAACAGGATCGCAACATGTCCTCCAGTGTCTGAATTGTCCTTTCGAACTGTCCATTCATCTGGGGATGAAATGTTGTGCTATAGTTAAACTTGCTCCCCAAACTCTGCTGAAGGCTCTCCCAGAACTGGGAGCTGAATCTCATATCTCGGTCAAATACGATGCTGACAAGAACACCATGCAGTCTCACTACCTCCTGAATATACCGTTCCGCCATACTCTCAGTAGACTGATCCACCCTGAATGGGATGAAGTGGGCACTCTTCTTCAATTGGTCAACTATCACCCAGATAGCATTATGACCTTTGGGACTCCTGGGCAACGCTGTCATGAAATCCATAGTGATATTCTCCCATTTCCATTCCGGAATCAGAAGAGGTTGCAATAGTCCAACGGTTCTCTGATGTTCCACCTTCACGTGTTGACAAATCTGACATTGTGACACAAACCTTGCCACGGCCCTTTTCATGCCATGCCACCAAAGTGCTGTTTCAAATCTCTATACATTTTGGTACCTCCTGGGTGGATAGAGTATGGAGACCGATGGGCTTCCTCAAGTAGTCTCTGCCTGACTTCACCTCTGGGAACACACAACCTAGAGCCAAAGCGGAGTGACCGTCTGAATGAATGACCAAATCAGACCTCAAACCTGCTTCCACTTCACTGCGTAATTCCTGCAATTGCTGATCATCTGCTTGAGCTGCCTTGATCTGCTCTACTAATGAAGACTTCAACTGCAACATCATACACTGCGACGTTGCACCCAGAAGAATCACTTCCAATTCCAGCCTCCTCATATCTTCTAATATTTCCTTCTGCTTGGTCAGAAACATTACAGCAGGCCTCCTGCTCAGAGTATCGGGTACCAGATTTATCTTGCCCGGGTGGTACTACAAATCGATGTCGAAATCTGCTATCAGTTCTAACCATCTTCTCTGTCTCATGTTCAACTCCTTCTGCATGAACACATATTTGAGACTCTTGTGGTCTATAAAGATTTCCACTCTATCCCCAAGCAAATAGTGCCTCCATGATTTTAGAGCACAGATCACGGTTGCAAGTTCTAGATCGTGGGTAGGGTAGTTCTTTTCATGCGGCCTCAACTGCCTTGAAGCATAAGCTACAACTCTACCTTTCTGCATCAGAACTGCACCCAAACCTCTACCTGAAGCATTGCTGTGAATCACAAATCCTCCATAACTGTCTGGTATCGTCAGCACAGGTGCTAATGTCAACCGGTTCTTCAATTCCACAAAGGCTTCCTCACAGGTACTATCTCAGACAAATCTCTGCTCCATCTTCGTCAAGTTGGTCAAGGGTCCTGCGATCTTTGAGAAGTCTTGAACGAACTTCGTATAATACCCTACTAATCCAAGGAAACTCCGCACTTCTGAGACTGACTTCAGCACTGGCCAATCCTTGACAGCAGAAATCTTCGACGGATCTACTGATACACCCTCACCAGAGATAACGTGGCCTAAGAACGCAACACAGTTCAGCCAGAATTCGCACTTGCTGAGCTTTCCATACAACTAATTCTCTCTCAGCATCTGCAAGACGATTCTCAAGTGCTCGGCATGATCTTCCTTGTTCTGCGAATACACCAAGATGTCGTCTATGAACACAACGACAAACTGATCCAAGAACGGCTAAAATATCCTGTTCATTAGGCTCATGAGTACTACCGGTGCATTGGTAACGGCGAAGGGCATCACCAAAAATTCGTGGTGTCCATATCTCGTGTGGAACGCTATCTTCGAAATATCCTCAGTCTTTACTTTGACTTGATGATAACCAGAGCAAAGGTCCAATTTTGAGAACACAGATGCACCTCCCAGCTGATCAAACAGATCATCAATTCTTGGCAATGGGTACCTGTTCTTCACCGTGACTTTGTTCAGCTCCCGGTAGTCGATGCAGAGCTTGCGACTACCATCCTTCTTATTGGCGAACAACACTGGAGCTCCCCAAGGTGAAACACTTGGTCTGATAAAGCCCTTGTCCAACAACTCCTGGATGTGTACTTTTAGATCGGCCAATTCAACTGGCACCATGCGGTATGGGCTTTTGAGATTGGTGTCGTACCCGGCTGAACCTCAATGCTGAACTCCACGTATCTATCTGGTGGAATTCCGGGCAAATCTTCAGGGAAGACATCAAGAAAGTCCTACGCGACTACGGGTGCAGCTTTACCATCAGTGCACATTGACTCAAGTGCACCGTTCTTCGAGGATATCGGCCTCTTGACACGTCCAGACGGTGTCTCACCCACATGAAATTCGAACTCTGGTTGCCCAAGAAACTTGAAAGTCACCTTCTTTTTCTGACAGTCAATCACTGCATGGGTGACTCCCAACTAGTCCATTCCCAGAATAATGTCGAAGCCAGAGTTGTTGATCACAATCAGGTCAGCTTTGAATTCCTTGCCGCAAATCAGTAGAGGACTCTGCTTGCACACCTTAGAACAAACAATAGTTCCTCCACCAGTGGTGATATCCCAAGCTGCTGGCATGACATCGCTTGCTAATTGATGACGATCGACGAAGCGAGAAGATACAAATGAATGGGTTGCACTAGAATCGAACAACACATGGGCAGGAAGAGAATGCACAAGAATGATGCCTAACAGAAAGATCCAATGAATAAGAAATGAAAAATGCATGCAGGGTGCTCAAAATTTAAACAGAAAAGAGAAAGAAAATATGCAAGAATTAAATATAAAATAACACAATACAACAACATACCTGCAACCACTCCAGTAGTCGTTTCAGCTTCCGCTGCAATCAGGTTAAAGGCCTGACCACGGCCTCCCTTCTGACCTCCCCTAGGAGCCATCCTCCGCTGATCAAAGGCATGCCTCTGTGGTGGAAGAGGTGGTCTCCCCTGAGGTCAGACTGGTGCCCCAAACGGAGCTGGGCCTCCAGCTGGTATAACGGACTTGTTCTTGGAGCAGTCCCGCATGATGTGGTCAACACTCCCGCACGTAAGGCACAGACGGTTGGCTCGGCAGCAGTCCTTGTGTAAGTGCCCAACTCGGTTGCAGAAGGTACAAGTCGGAGAAATGGGTGGATACGGCTGCACTCTCACAGGTGGGGTCGGAACTGGCCTCGGAGTAGGCCCCACAGCAGATCGAGTGAAGGTGGGGTACTGTCCCACCCGCTGAGTGGCATTGTTTTTCCTGTGAGCTTGTTCTTGGACCCTTGCAACATCAAGGATGTCTGCATAAGTGCGATGGCAATGGGCCACCAGTTGGTTCTGAATGTCCGAACGAAGTCCCAACATGAACCTGCGAGCTCGATCTTCCTCATTCGCAACCATTGCAGGCGCAAAGCGGCTAAGCCGAGCAAACTCTGCGGCTTACTCATCCACCGATCGATTCCCCTGAGTCAAGGTAATGTTTTAATTAATATCGTCACATATGTAGTAGGCAATAATAAATGACATTAAATAACATTACCGAACCTGAGTCAATGAAATGAATTGTTGCTCCATCTCGACTCTAGTGACACTGGGGAAGAACTTGACCATAAAACTCCCAGTGAAGGTGGTCCATGCAATGGATCTCTCCAACCTTTCGGATTCTGCCTGCCACCAGATGCGGGCAAGATTAGTCAGCTGGATGCTCACCACATCCACACGGTCCACATCGGAGACTCGCGCTGCTTGTAGTAACTATTCTGTGCGAATCAACCACTGCTCGGCCTCTAGCGGTGTTTCCATACCTGAGAACTTATCCGGGTGCAACCTTATGAAGTCAGCTGCCATACCAGGCCGGGGTGACAGCTGTCCTGGAGCGGGTCCCGTAGCAACCCGGTTCACGGCCTCCAAACTGGCCCTCATCAGCTCGTTGTGCTCCTGCTGCAGTGCCATCATTTGCTGCAGTGCCTAAAGCACAGCTGAGTTCTCGGACCGTTCTTCCCTCTGTCGGGAAGAAGAAGAGCTGCCCCTATGCATTTGCACGATTTGCGCAATAGTGGGCTCTTCCATCGGATCATCTTCAGAATGGGAAGACGAAATATCCTTCCTAACCATGGTCTGCAGCATAGAAAAATATGATTAGTATCCAAATTGCATGAATATGAATGAATGGAAGGACCAACAATTAGGAAATGAAGAAATTGAATATGAAGGAATCAAATAGGAATCAAGTAAGAGAAGTATCCAAATTATGTTGGTTATTACATGTTCACGTGATCAGCGTGGTGTACATATTGTTAAGTTAAATCTGGCTAGAACCAAACTCGAATAATATACCAATCAAAGTCAGACCTCCATAAAGATAGTCATGTTTGATTGACATATTACTCAAACCTGGCTCTAATACCACTAAAAACCTGTTACACCCCGCTTCCCAAAATATGAAAATACGAGCCCGTAACGAAGGCCCAACGAATAATATTAACATCATTCATAAGCTGTACCAGTCTCAACTCAACATTATGCAAAAAGAATAATCACAACCACGCAGATAATATCATCACATAAACAACAACTGAATTAAGAGTTCAATAGTTCAACATAATAATCAGTAATGAGAAAACAAACAGTAGTTATGGGTCAAAAGCCCGGCATACAAGTTTAATCAAATGAATTGCAATAAGATGAAGAAAACATGAAAAGAAATAGTTTATTCTAATGCAGCTCCTGCTCCAACCTAGAAATACTGCTCGCCAATACCTTCTGGCAAATCCCCTGGCTGACCTGTAATTGGATTAGCTAGAATGAAAAAGAATTGTCCTTAGAGCAAGTATGGACAACAAATAATGAAAAACAGAGAGTAAAGGAGTAAGGTACATGAAGGAATATGAATCAAGATCAAATTACAAAGACAATAATGGTACTAGTAAATAATGGTCATAATCAAGTATATATGTGTCAACTAGGTCTATTAGCATGTTGTTTCTCCTATCTAGTGCACGTACTACTACGTCCCAAACCACAGGTTCGGTGCACGCAAAACAGTATTCGTTTTAGACTTCGTGGTGAGATCTACAGAGCGTGTACTCAGTGTATCACGATAACAAGATAACAATATAACAAGTTCATGTCTTCACAAGTAATTCTCCACCATCCATGTCAAGTCTCCATGTAACAAGATGGCCTTATTGAGTACCTTCCATGTCAAGTATGTGTAAGGATGTCAAGGGGGTGATAAGAATGCAACAACATGATGCATTGCACAATAATAAACATGAAGTAGTAAATCTGAAACAGCCGATATAGTAATACTAAAATAGTGATAACTCATAGATTACAATTCAGAATTCGAAGTTCCAGGATGTTATCAACAACTAGACACTTAGGGCTACAATTTATATTCAGTAACGTTCTGTTAATTTTGACTGTAGCTAGGTTAAACACTATATTCTTTGCAGTTTAGCTGTTCTGGCAGCAACTAAATGTCAACATTTAATGGGTGAAAACATGGTATAAAATCACTATAAAAATCTACGAAAATTAGAGATGAACCCTAAGCATGTCTATAAAGTTCCTGGATATTTTCATGGCATTATAATACTGTTAACATGGTGTTTCACTAATAATTGTGTCGATGTTACATTAATTCTGCGATCTGAAAAGTGCGGACCAGCAGAGACTAAAAATGTGATATCTCATAGCTCGTAACTCAGAATCAGGATCCACTAATTGGGTTGGAAACTAGACTCAGTAGGCTAAAACTCTCTTTTGTATTGTGTGTGTTAATTCTCAAGTTAACAGGACCGAAACCTCTGTGCAAAACAGTACAGGCAGCAGAAATTCATAAAAGCTATCACATATATGTTCATCAAGGTGGGTAATTAACATGTTATTGCATCATGAAATGTACTACACTAATGTACAGCAAGTAAAATGGATTTTTTAGTGTACAAGTTAAATTTATCATGTCAAGTTCAAGTCACAAGATCTCAATTAATCCACATTATTTAATCACAATGTATTTTCTTCATATGCAAGTTCTAGTCATTTTATTCATGTCATGTATGTGTTTAGGCTTGGGTTTGAGTCAATGGATAGTATTACGATGTCAAGAATATGTCGGGTTAGCTCATGTAAACCCTCGATACTCCCAACGGAAAGAACACAGGGCAATTTTAAGAAAATTGAAAAGGAACTACTTGCAGGATGTCAATAAGCTTAAACTAGAAAATTAAAATAGTTCAAGTGGACTTGCCTTTTTGTAGACTGCTCAAATACGAATAAGGAATAACAGGATCAGAATCTCGGGGAGCAATCCCAAGAGTACGTGCTTAATACGGCGAGAATACCAAACAGAAACCAGATCCAATCAGCAAGAGCAACCCAACGGCAAGCAATCAGCACACACACAGCCAGTCCGACCCTTCCTCTTCTCTGTGTCGAACACCAAACAGCTTGAACAGATCCCCAATTCACAAAACAGGGAACAACAATTTCACCCACTCACAATCCTCCTTCTCCGAAGTGACAGAGAGAAAGAGAGAGAGCACACGGGAGAGGGAAGCGATTACGGCGGCACCTCTAGACGTGGCGGCGACTGGGCAAGGTGACTGGAGGTGCGACGAGCGGCGCGCGACGGCAAGGGCGTCGGGAGGTGACGCAGCGGCGAGAATTTCGACGGAGGGGAGCTCTGTTTTGGTTCGAAAACAGAGGGAGGTGGGAGGTGGTGAGTCAACGGCGATGACGAGAAAAATGGGGTTCTCCGGAGGATGAATGGTGCACGGCGAGGGGTCGAGGTCCAAGCGAAGGTGAGCGGAGGGCATGGTTCAGGGGATTCGGTGATGGGTTTGGTTCGGTTTTGGCGGAGCTTAGCGAGGACGGGGATAATTGGATCGAAGGTGGTGACGAGGGAAGAGGTCGATGGCAGCTAGGTGGTGGAGATGGTGGAGAGGTTGACGACGGTAAGGTGGAGACGGCAATGAAGGTGGAGCGATGGGTTCTGTTGGTTTCGAGATGGAACAGGGAGAAGGAGTTAGGGAACGGGAGATAGAATGGGAACGAGAGAGGGTGGAACGGGGTTGTGCAGTAGTGGAGAGGAGATTAGGAGACGAGGAGGAGTTGGTTTCTTGGTAGTTCTGATTTGGGGGAAAGTGGGGGAGGAATTTAATATAATAAAATAAAGAGGAAATCATGGGGAGTTAGAGATACGGGGAGTTGGGTAAAGAAGATCTGGGTTATTAGTTAGGAAAATGTGGGTTGGGTAGACTGGGTTTTAATATCCAATAAAGAGATGGGTTTTGTGTAGATAAAAAATGGGCTTTGAAAGAATTGCGCTAATAAGATAATAAGGACAAAAATAATAACAACAATAGTATAAGAATAATAAATTGCAATATAAGGCCCACAACAGTCCAAGGCCAAAAAATGTATTAGAACAGAAAGAGCACACTACAAAATACAAGAAATCCGCATAATCGAAAATAGGGGTTACAAAAAGTCTACTACAATTTCTTAGTTATAAGTATCCTCAAAATACTGTATTTATAACCCTGAACTCTTCGAATTATACAGTAGGGTCGAAATACTGAAATACTGCCACTGTACAGTCTTGTAAAATTCATATAAAATTCAGTTCTTTGTGAAAATTTTATTTCTTAGACTTTTCAGAAAGATTAACGAGTCTACTACAACTTCTTAGTTCTAACTTTTCTCAAATTATTTTATTTACAATGCTGAATTGATCAAAAACTGAAATGTGTACAGATTTCCAACAACCAGTCAACTACTAACCAGTTTTGAGTTTAGATTTTATTAAAATAGCAAACGACCTCCAAATATTATGAAATTTTAAATGGATGTTCCTGACACATACAAGATGATCCCAAAAAAGTTTTAGTTCTAGATTCCTATTATTTTATTAGATATGATTTTCTGATGTGCAAACAAAATTCAAAACAGTAACTTTTCTTTGCATTAATTAGCAACTTTGTGTACAAATTCATATCAAATTCATATAATGTATTACTATGCACCCAAACAACATCATTTAAACTTATATACAATTTAATCTTTCAATTAGCATGTATTTTCATTCTAAATATCATCATCACAAATTAACCACCACTCATATTTATGATCAATTTTATATAACAATCTTCCTACACATGCATGATACTATAAAATTTAGAAAGCATTTAAGAAACACCCACCTTATTTGAAGAAATAAAATGAACTCCTAGTAGATGGCTCATAGCTCCCAGAATATGACTCCCTTCTCCTCCTTAAGGAAAGCCACAAGCCTAGCCTCCTTGAACAAAAACCGAACTCTCTCTTTCTTTTCTTCTCTTTCTTTTCTTTTGATTCTTGGTGCAATGTTCATGAACTAGGAAGAGCTATTTATAGGGCTAAATGGGTGAATAAAGAGACACTCATTACCCAAAAATAAATACTCATTAACAAAATTAAGTACACACTCACCATTACTCCCACAAACTCACACCCCTTCTCATTCCTTCATGAATTGGCCAACCCTTGGATTTTCCACATGTGCACTTTTGTGCATGTGCACTCTACGTGCTCACACTCTCATTCATTTGTTCATAGCCTAAATCTATATATTTATTACATGAAAAGTGTATATGTTTAAAAAGTTTACATTTAAAATGTAGAATAAAATTATGGGCTTTTTCTTTTAAATAAATTTTCTAATGAATAAATTTTCTAATGAGCTTTAAGATGAACTTTAGGTCCATGAGTTTTTAATTAGAAAATAAATAATACAATTTGTGACAAATAAAATGAGAATAAAAATGTGCTTACTGTTACCGCTGAATCTGGTGTGGGGGCAAATAGATAGTATTTGTGGATTTTTGGAAAACTTTGAATAGCAAACATATTACCTGTTCCGCTGGAGTTTGACCGTTGACTCCCGCCGTTCACCTGCAAAAAGTGCGAGACACCGGGGTTGATTCCGGCGACGCACCCTCTGACGCTCAAGTCAGTAATCAGGAATGATTATGAGAGAGCATAAATTGGCAAAAGATTGATTACCTCTTAATGGAGATGGATGGGGGGTATTTATAGCCACCTTTGGGACCAGATTAGGAATGTAATCCCTGTGGTCAGATAAGGAATGTAATCCCTAATCCCCGGTGATATCGCTAAAAATAGGATTAAATCGGGACCGTTCACATCGGACACGAATCTTAAAGCTCAGGGGTAAAACGGTAATTTCACCTACTAACGGGTCTGAAATGGGAACTGGGTCTTTCTTCGAGACCCAATAATCCACGAATGGATCCACCTCAACTGGGCACGGGTCCCAACCCGATATGAACCCGGTCCAGCAGGATAGAATTAGGGTTCCTGATTAATCCTAATCAACGGCCCTGATTCACATCTATCCTTTCACTGGGAATTAGGGATTACATTCCTAATCTGTTTCTAGGGATTACATTCTTAATCTGATCCCTAAGGCGACTATAAATACCCTCCATCCACCACCATTAAGAGGTAATCAATCTTTTGCCAATTTACGCTCTTTCATAATCTTCCCTGATTACTGACTTGAGCGTCGGAGGGTGCATCGCCGGGATCAACCCCTGTGTCTCGCACTTTTTGCAGGTGAACGGTGGGAGTCAACGGTCAAACTCCGGCGGAACAGGTTTCAGGTTTGCTATTCAAGTTTTTCAAGAATCCACAAATACTATCTGTTTGCCCCCACACCAGATTTAGCGGTAACAGATTGGCGCCGTCTGTGGGAAACACCACGAATAGCAGTCTTCCTCTTCCCATAGGTCAGACCTTCTCCCGTCATGCCTCCAAGGAAACTCAGATCCAGGGGGTCCAACCGTGGGCCTACCCCTCCTCAACCACAACAGGAGGTCCCCCTCCAACCCGTTCAGCAGCAGGGGCAACTTCCTCCTCAGGCAGAGGACCTCCTGCGGCTGGACCAACTCCCTCCTCAGAATTTTCGACCCCCCGGGATCCAACCGGCCTCAGAATACCGGCGCAGGGGGCTCACGTCCCAATCCTCAGAAGCAACCTCTCCAACAGGACCGCATCCCAAGACACAACCGACTCTATGGCATCCCATAATCCCCGAGCTTCCAACCTTCGAAATACCATCCTCAATCGTCAGAAGGAAGAGGATCTTCGCTGCCGTTTGGATGAAAGGCGGGCCCGAGAGGGAGCCTCCCGCCAACAACGTCCAAATAAGCGATCTCCTCATCGCTGGGACTACAGAAGGTCCCCTACTCGAAGAGGGCGAAGGGAGTCCCCTCAGCATCATCGGCGGAGAACTCATTCTCTAGTAAGCCACACATAGGGACCGCCAAGCCGGAGAGGCACCAGTCACAAGGGCAGATCTTCAAGACTTCCAAGCAACAGTCTTACGGGCCCTCAATATCACCCCAAAGAACGACCAGAGGCCACCTACTCATGAGCCAACTAGGAGCCATCGCCTTCAAACTCTCAGTCCTCATCCATCTCCAAGCTACCATCGCCGCAGCCCCAGTCCACCCTCGTACAAAGATGAGTCCTGGGGCTCGGCAAGGTATGATCAAAGAGAAGACTCGGTCTACCGCCGTCTCCACGAGATGAAAAGGTGCCTCGGCCGAATTGACAGGGAAGAAGAGCAACGAGCGATAAACCTCTGCCCGAGCAGACCTCCATTCTCCCGCACCATCATAGAGGCCCCCATCCCAGAGAACTTCAAGTTGCCTCACTTCGAATCGTATACCGGGTAGTCAGACCCCGCGGATCACATAGACAGTTTTAAAACTCTCATGATGATCCACCATGCTCCAGATGCCCTCCTCTGCAAGATCTTCCCTGCCACGCTGAAGGGGTCTGCACGAGAATGGTACTCTCGACTCGCCCCGGCCTCCATCTTCTCATTCGATCAGTTCGAAGGGCTCTTCCTTACTCATTTCGTGAGTAGCCGCCGGACCGAGAAAACAAGTGTATCTCTGGTGACCCTCAACCAAGAAAAGGGTGAACGCCTAAGGGATTACGTTCGACGCTTCACTGCCGAAGCCCGGTCCATTCCCTCCCTCAACCAGTCAGTAGCCTCTGACGCATTCGAGCGCAACGTCACTAATGCCAACCTCAGGGCATCCCTTGCCAAGAAGCCTCCTCAGGACTTCTCAGAGCTCCTACTTAGGGTGGAGAAGTACATACGGGCGGAAGAGGCCCTCGACCCCTTTGCTCTTGAGGAGACATCTTCCGGGAACAAACGGAAGAATACAAGTGAAGAGGGGACCCAAAAATTCCAGAAGGACAGTAATGGCCAGCGCCGCCCGACTCTACATTTCGAGAAGTTCACCCCCCTCATTGCTAATATATCAGAAGTTCTTATGGAGGTGGATAAGGAAGGACTACTCCGCGCTCCCCCTAGAATGAATACACCTGGAAAGAAGAGAAACAAGGATAAATGGTGCCGCTTTCACAGGGACCACGGCCACGACACGGATGATTGTCGGGCTCTCAAGGAGGAGATTGAAGAACTCATACAGCGGGGGCACCTGACCAGGTTCGTCCAAAAAGAGGGGGCCGAGCTTCCCCCCTGAGGAGCCAACAAACGAACAAAAAGGCCCGCCAAGCTTCGAAACTCAGCTTCTCCCACCTTATTGTAGAAGTAGGATTTTCATTTTCAATAAGTCCGATGCTTGTAACCCGGCCAATAGCATATAATAATGGCTCGCCCTATTGAAGCAGCCACTTAGTTTATTTCAATAAAACTTTACGTTTTTTCATTGGAAATTGTTGTTCTTGCTTCATCTCGATCTCTCCGAGTTGCGACTCGCTAAATGGTAAGTTCGGAGTCCAGCTTCTCTTACATGGCTGCCCCCATAACTTACTAAGCTCTAACAACGAGGTCGGAGTCCAACACTTGGCTCGATTCCGCTTCAAATTACTCGCTCATAAGCGGGTAAGAAGTGGTTCGCCATTCAGAATTGCTCCTACACCTCGTTAACCCCCCTTAAACGACGCGTTCGGAGTCCAACACTTGGCTCGATTCCGCTTCAAATTACTCGCTCATAAGCGAGTAAGAAGTGGTTCGCCATTCGGAATTGCTCCTACACCTCGTTAATCCCTCTAACGACGAGTTCGGAGTCCAACACTTAGCTCGATTCTGCTTCAAATTACTCGCTCATAAGCGGGTAAGAAGTGGTTCGCCATTCGGAATTGTTCCCACAACCGTTGAATCCCTCTAACAACGAGGTCGGAGTCCAGCACTTGGCTCGATTCCGCTTCAAATTACTCGCTCATAAGCGGGTAAGAAGTGGTTCGCCATTCGGAATTGCTCCTGCACCTCGTTAATCCCTCTAACGACGAGTTCGGAGTCCAACACTTGGCTCGATTCCGCTTCAAATAACTTGCTCGTAAGCAAGTTAGAAGTGGTTCACCATTCGGAACTGCTCCCACAACCGTTGATCCTCTCACTTAAACAGCGAGTTCGGGGCACAACTCTCTCCTAGAGTTCCTCCTCACGCTCGTCTCCCAAATGGCTCTCTCCTAGAGTCAAGCGCTTCGCTCCGCTCATCTCCAAAGCGGACCTCTTCTCAATAAGTTCGGAGCACAAACTCTCTCCTAGAGTTCCTCCTCACACTCGTCTCCCAAATGGCTCTCTCCTAGAGTCAAGCATTTCTCTCCGCTCATCTCCAAGGCGGACCTCCTCTCAACGAGTTCGGAGCTCACAACTCTCTCCTAGAGTTGCTTCTCACACTCGTCTCCCAAATGGCTCTCTCCTAGAGTCAAACTTTTCGCTCCGCTCATCTCCAAGGCGGACCTCCTCTCAACGAGTTCGGAGCTCACAACTCTCTCCTAGAGTTGCTCCTCACACTCGTCTCCCAAATGGCTCTCTCCTAGAGTCAAGCTTTTCGCTCCGCTCATCTCCAAGGCGAACCTCCTCTCAACGAGTTCGGAGCTCACAACTCTCTCCTAGAGTTGCTCCTCAAACTCGTCTCCCAAATAGTTCCCCACGTCCCTCGGAACCAAAATCCGAGCGACAGGCGATCCGAGCCACTCGCGCGAGGGAAAAACCGAGCCATTTTGCTCGGATTCCGAGCAAGTGCCAATCCGAGCTACAAAATGGAGAAAAATGACTTTCCCCTCAAAATTCACGTAAGATTTCGATCAGACGGCTCAGATCATGCCAGCACCACTACGCAACAAGATAGTGTTTTCTTGGGAACTGAGCCAGCATCGAGATCTGTGCCATCATCCAACGGCTAGGATCGCCCTACGTCCCTCGGAACCAAAATCCGAGCGACAGGTGATCCAACCTCCACAACAAAGAGGATAGCTCGGAAATCCGAGCCGAGCCACTCGCGCGAGGGAAAAACCGAGCCACATCGCTCGGATTCCGAGCAAGTGCCAATCCGACCCTCGAAAGTGAAGAAAAACGCTGCCGAGCGTCTCCAACCGTTGGATCATTGCGAAAATCACGCCTGAGATGATGGACGGTCCAGATCGTGCCAGCACCACTACACGATAAGATAGTGTTTTCTTGGAAACTGTGCCCGCCTCGAGATCCTCGCTGAGATCCGACAGCTCAGATCGCTCCACGTCGCTCGGTATTCTGAGCCGAGCGACTAGCGATCCGAGCCACTCGTGCCCCTTCTCCTCCCCTAGGGTCTTCCTAGCACATCTTTCTAGCACATCTTACAAGGGTCTTCCTAGCACAAGGGTCTTCCTAGCACATCTTCTCCGCCCCTAGGAGTGGAGCTCCTCTTCCAAAATCCCCAAGACCAAAACACTCCTCAACTTCATGAAGACAAGGATGTTGTGGGGATATTTTGACCATGAAGGAGGGTGAATCTTCATCCCACTCCTAAAGAGAAGTTGTAGATCTTCGAATTAGCTTCGAAACGAGGGGTCGCACGCCCCGATCGGACCTCCATAGCACCGGAAAAGTGGATCGCAATACAGCTGCGCCGAATGACTAGCAACCCGAGCCGACCCACTCAAGTAAGATGCTCGGAATCCGAGCAAGTGCCAATCTGACCCACAAAAGTGAAGAAAAACGATACCGAGCAACTCCAACCGTTGGATCTTTGCAAAAATCGCGCAAAAGGTGATGAACGGCTCAGATCGCGCCACGCTCCACAAAACGATAAGATAACGTTTTCTCGAAATTTGAGCCTATTGTCTCGAGATTCGCGCCATGATCATGATCAACCGTCCAGATCGAGCCGCGTAGTTCGGATCTACAATCCGAGCTGCTGTCCTACCGAACTTCAAAATGGCCAAAAATTTGCCTCAAAATCCGTTCTCGGATTCGGCAAAAAAAAAAGGGCACCTGGGTCGGGTTCGGACCCGTTAAGGGATCCAAACCCGAACACCCATCCCCTTCCTCATCTCTAGCCGGTTTGGCGCCAAACGAAAAAACAAAAATCCAAATCCTCCTCGCCGAACCCATAGCCGCCCGATCTCGAAAAACCACCATTACCGTCGAGCTCCAGTACCGACCTTCTTCTCCACCACTGTCGACGAACCCAACCGTCGAGCTCCTCTCCTTCGACAACTCGCCAACTGACCACCCTCGATCGAACTTCTTCCCCGTCCTTCACCATTTTCGAGCCTCCTCCTAGGCTCTGAGCTCAGCGAACGCCTCGACCAAGACCCGCCGAGCTCTCCTCCAGTGTCGAGCTCCGACCTCGACTCCAACTCGCCGACCTACATCGCCGAGTCCCCATCGAGCCAAGCTCCCACTCCGGAGCTCCGAGCTCCTTCCTCGATGAACCCATCGTTGCCACGAGCTCCGAGCTCTCCACTAGACGAGCTCCGAGCCCCAAGCTCCACCATGGCCAACGAGCGAGCTCCGAGCTCTCCACCAACGAGCTCCGAGCTCTCCACGAGCAAGCTCAGAGAGACGAGCTCCGAGCTCTCCACGAGCGAGCTCCGAGCTCTCCACCAACGAGCTCCACCATGGCCAATGACGCCATCATCGGCCACCCCCTCGCCATACCGAGCTCTTCTCCGTTGAGCTCCACAGTGCCGAGCGCCAACTCCAACTTCACCAAGCTCCTCGTCAATCTCCTTTCACCCACGCCGAGCTCCTCTCCGATGCGAGCTTCTCTCACTGTTGAGGTGTGGCCAAAGTTGAAGGGGGCGAGGTGGTGAATTCGAAGACGAAGAAGAAGAAGGAAGGAAACATGACGAAGTCGAGAAAGAAGAAGGCCAGAGCGAAAGAGAAAAGAAAGAAAAAATAAAATAAAATAAAATAAAAATCCACGTGGCGTGCCACGTGGCATCACCACCGAGGTCGGCTTCTGAGCGACACGAAATCTGCACGAAGTTGCTCGGATTCCGAGCAAGTGCCAATCCGAACTGCAAATGTGGAGAAAAATGCGGCCGACCTACACGAGCCGTCCGATCTTCTCAAAAATCGCATCACGACACGATCGATGCTCAGAAACGCGCCACGTGTCCAGAACGTGATCTGCTTTACGATGCGCGCACATCTGATCGTGATCGATGCTCAGAAACGCGCCACGTGTCCAGAACGTGATCTGCTTTACGATGCGTGCACATCTGATCATGATCGACGCTCAGAAACGCACCACGTGTCTAGGTAATATTAAATTTATTTATTTATTTATTTAATTGTTTTAATTATTTAAAAAAATTGAAAAAAATTAATTAAAAATTCTAAAAATAATTATTAATTTAGAAAAATTATTTTTAAATTCTGAAAAAATAATTATTAAATTAGAATAATTAATTAATATTTTCGATAATTAATTATTTAATTCGGAAAATGAATAAAAAATTCAAAAAAATGAGAAAAAATTCAGAAAAATCTGGAAAAATCACCAAAAATCCAGAAAATTCCGAGGATATTTTTGGGCATTTTACAAGCCCAGAATAACACCGTTACACCCCGAGCAAGATTTCAAACTTCCTTAAGAACACCGATAAAATTTCGTACGCCATTAGAACAACAAACTACTCCTCGAAGACTGTAAAACTCAGTCTCCAGGAGTGGGGGGCTCGTGATATGGCTAAAAATAGGATTAAATCAGGATCGTTCACATCGGACACAAATCTTAAAGCTCAGGGGTAAAACGGTAATTTCACCTACTAACGGGTCTGAAATGGGAACTGGGTCTTTCTTCGAGACCCAATAACCCACGAACGGATCCACCTCAACTGGGTACGGGTCCCAACCCGAAATGAACCCGGTCCAGCAGGATAGAATTAGGGTTCCTGATTAATCCTAATCAACGGCCCTGATTCACATCTATCCTTTCACTGGGGATTAGGGATTACATTCCTAATCTATTTCTAGGGATTACATTCCTAATCTGATCCCTAAAATAACTATAAATACCCCCCATCCACCACCATTAAGAGGTAATCAATCTTTTGCCAATTTACGTTCTTTCATAATCTTCCCTGATTACTGACTTGAGCGTCGGAGGGTGCGTCACCGGGATCAACCCCGGTGTCTCGCACTTTTTGCAGGTGAACGGCGGGAGTCAACGGTCAAAATTCGGCGGAACAGGTTTCAGGTTTGCTATTCAAGTTTTCCAAGAATCCACAAATACTATCTGTTTGCCCCTACACCAGATTTAGCGGTAACACCCGGTGAAAGGATAGATGTGAATCAAGGCCGTTGATTAGTATTAATCAGAAATACTAATTCTATCCTGCTGGACTGGGTTCGTTTCGGGTTGGGACCCGTACCCAGTTGAGGTGGATCCGTTCGTGGATTATTGGGTCTTTTGGGGAAAAGACCCAGGACCCTCTTCAGACCCATTGGTGGGCGAAATTACCATTTTACCCCTAGGCTTTGAGATTCGTTCCCAATTTGGACGGTTCCGATTTAATCCCATTTTTAGCCATATCACGAGCCCCCCACTCTCGAAGACTGAGCTTGATCAGCCTTTAAGGAGTAGTTTTACTATTTTAATGGCTGGCAGGGTTGTATCGAAGTCCAAATGAAAGGTTTCGAATCTTCGCAGGAGGCATTATGGTGATTTTCTAAGTTAGTTGCGTGCTCTGAGTTGTTCTGGACATTTGGCGATTTTTATCTATTTTTCGGATTATTTATTTATTTTTGTGAAGTGTTAATCCGTCATTCGGGGGTCTCAACAAACCGTTCTAGGGAACAATTGTTCACTCAGGGGATCGAAAACACACCCCCGAATTTATAATTATTTCCTAGAATTTTTAGTTCATTTTCCCAAAATTTCAATAATTTTTTCGCAATTTTTAAATAAATAAAACGATTAAAATAAATAAAAACTAATTTTTAATACCGATTTATGGCGTGTCGCGATCTGGGCCCTCCATCAGCTTCGAGCGCGATTTTCTGGGGGATCAGACGATCCAAGTTGCTCGGCAAGTAGTTTCTTCGTATGAGAGGGTCGGTGCCTCGGCACCTCGGCTCGGAGCCTCACAATCTGCCGAGCTACGTGGCACGATCCTGAGCATCCATCACAGTGCGAATCACGAGGACGGGGTTCAGATCACGAGAAAACGTTATTTTGTCGTTTTGTGGGCGTGGCGCGATCTGATCCGTCCATCAAGATTTGACACGAATTCTGGAACGATCCGACGGTAATTTGGCCTCGGCAGATTTTTTCTCCATATGTGGTTCCTCGGTACCTCGGTTCGGCTCCTTCTGCAGCTTGGTCCGGAGCCTCAGGATCTGCCGAGCTATGTGGCGCGATCCTGAGTGTCCATCACGGCGTGAATCACGAGGACGGGGTTCAGATCACGAGAAAACATTATCTTGTCGTTTTGTGGGCGTGGCGCGATCTGATCCGTCCATCAAGATTCGATACGAATTTTGGAACGATCCGACGGTGATTCGGCCTCAGCAGATTTTTTCTCCAAATGTGGAGGTCGGTTCCTCGGCACCTCGGTTCGGCTCCTTTTGCAGCTCGGTCCGGAGCCTCAGGATCTTCCGAGCTACGTGGCGCGATCCTGAGCGTCCATCACGGCGTGAATCACGAGGACGGGGTTCAGATCGCGAGAAAACGTTATCTTTTCATTTTGTGGGCGTGGCACGATCTGATCCGTCCATCAAGATTTGACACAAATTTTGGAACGATCCGACGGTGATTCGGCCTCGGCAGAATTTTTCTTCATATGTAGAGGTCGGTTGCTCGGCACCTCAGCTCGGCTGTTCGGTAGCCCGTCGAGGCGTTGATTACCGAGGGGTGGAGTTAAGTGTTTTGGAGTCCTTGTCTTGAACCGTCGCCACCCTTCGACCCAGTAGCTCGGTTGCTTAGCCAAGCTGTTCGGTAGATCGGCCATGCACACCGGTGGCCGGCAGCTCGGAAGGAACGTGTGGCTAGATCTGGAGCGATTATCACGGTGTGAATCACGAGGACGGGGTTCAGATCACGAGAAAATGTTATCTTGTTGTTTTGTGAGCGTGTTGCTATCTGAGCCGTCTATCAAGTTTCGACATGAATTTTGGAACGATCCGACAGTGAATTTGGTTCGGCAGAATATTTCTCCATATGTGGAGGTCGGTACCTCGGCACCTCGGCCCGGTAGCTAGGCGAGGCCCACCATGGGTTCAGCGGATCGTTCTTCCACCCAGTAGCTCGGTTGCGTAGCCAAGCTGTTCGGTAGCTCGGCTAGGCACTCCGATGGCCGAGTCATGGACTTAAGTAATTTGAAGAGTCTTTGTTTTGAAACGTCGTAACTCTCTGTTTTGGCATTTTGCCTTCTCTTAGTGGGCCTTTAAATGCCCAAGGAAGCCCAAACGTCGCTTTGAGGTTATAAATTCTCACCCCCTTCACCCCTTGGCTCATTCTCACTTTTACTCTCTAGTTTTTACTTTCACTCTCAGTTTTCTCTGCTAGCGGCAATTTGTGCTCTAAGGTGGTTGCGCTAGCTGTCGCGTGGGCCAGGCAATTTTCGGTGATCTAATTCCGGCCATGAACGTCACTTCAAGGATATGTCACCTCAAGGTCAGTGTGTTTCCCTTATACTTTTTTAGAGATGTCAAGGGTAAACTCGGGAAGTGAGGCCTCGTCCTCGGACGATAGTAGTGCCGAGGAGAGGAGGCAAGTGGCTAGCCGGAGGAAGGGAAAGGAGGTGGTAGGACCTTCCGTGGCCGAGGTGAAGAGGAAGAAGGTAGTGGCCCGGTCTCCTGTAGTCGAGGAGATCGTGGAGACTGAGAGGCGAGCCCCTGAGTCGGGCCGGTACCCTAGTGTGTTGTCTAGCCACACCGGAATTAAGCGGTACGAGGGTGATCTTCTGAAGAAGGCGATCGTTGGTAGGTCGACAGTTTACGAGGAAAACAACCCGAGAGAGTCTACCGAGGTGGATGAAATTGCCTCGGTATTATCTGAGAAGGACCTGCTCCGGATTAGAAAGGGGTTCGCCATCCCTCCGGAGTACAAGCTGATCCTCCCCGGCCCTGGGATGCCGGCTAACTCTGAACTGTCGCCGGATACGTGTGTGTTTGACGTCGACTCTTTGAGCGCCGGCTTGCGCTTCCCCCTGCATCCCTTCGTGTTGGAGGTACTTCAGTGGTATTGCCTGGCACCGACCTAGTTTATGCCGAACTCCTGGCGCCACGTGCTCGCCTTCTTGTTGCAATGCCGCATCGCCAAGGTCGAGCCTGACTTGGTGGTCCTCCGGAGCATGTATCGAATCCACCGGATGAATAAGGCCGAGCCTCGCTACTACCTGTCACCTCGGAAAGGCGTTAGGCTCATAGAGAATCCGGATTCGGTAAAAGGTTGGAAGGAGAAGTTTTTTCTGTTGAAGGGGCCCTCGACGTTGGACTTTCCGAAGCGGTGGAAGGTAGAGGTGCCGAAGTTCGCAAGGGTCGACCCGGTACAGACTGCGACCGAGGAGGAGGTGGCGGCGAAGCTCACTGCTCTCCCCATGTTGAGTTGGAGAGAAATGACCGAGGAGGTGCTACATGGGTCGGGCCTTAGTCCGATCGACCCGAGTATGCCCCTGACATCTTGTAGCAAAAAAAATTTTCTTTTAAGTTTTTGCTCGTTTTTCTAATTTGTTGTTTGTTTGGTTGTTCGGAGCAGAAGTGCCAAAGATGGATTTCCTGGGGATGATGAATGAACGAGGGAAGGTTGCCGACGGTAGGAAGAGGAAAAGAACTGGCACGAGCCCTTCGTCCGGCCGCCCTACCAAGGCTGCTTCGGTAGTCGCCGACCCTGCCCTCACGACTCAAGTTCCATCGTCGGTGGTGGCCGTTCCCGCCGACCCTTCGGCTCCAGCTTCGTCTGCCGCGGCCGGTGAGGCCTTCTCCGTTTTGGCGGCGCTGTCACTCGAGGCACCTCCCCTGACTACTCAGGCCGAGGAGATTCTAACCGAGCGGCACAAGAAGCTGTTCGTCCCCGACTGGCGGGTGAAGAACCATGACGGCTTCCTCGGCAACTCGCAGATGTGTATGTAGGCCGTGAAGCATCTCGCGACCCCCAAGGACCGAGTTGCCTTGAAGGCGGGGACGACCGGCGACGACACCTACGAGGTCGTCCGGTCGCTTGTGTCGGTAAGTCTTGATTTTCCTTTTTTTAAGAATTTCGCCTAAGTTCATAGCTCGGCTCTAACTCCTTCTTGCCACAGGCCACCTGTCACTTCGACCATCTGATTCAAGAGTTCGCCGAGCAGGAGCGGGAACTGAAGGCCTCCTGTGACAAGGACAGGGCGGAGAAAGCGAGGGCAGTTAGGCAGCTCGAGGCGGAGCAATGCCGCTCGGAAGGCTTGGAGGTTCGAGTCACCGACCTCGAGGCAGACTTGGAGCGAACCAAGCAGCAGCTCGCTGCGGAGGTCGCCAAAGCTGCTAAGGCTGCCGAGGAGTTGGCAGAGTCGGCGAAGACCCTGGAGACGGCGAAGGTAGAGAAGGACGCCGTGGCGGCAGTGATAAGGGTGGAGGTCGAAGCCGAGGCGAAGCATATGGCTGGGAATATGGAGAAGTCCTATGCCAGGGTGCTCGACCATGTCGAGGCTCGGGTCCCCAGCTTTCAGAGGGTCGGGTACCGGCTGTGGCCTGTCGTCGAGGATAAAGGCAAAGAGGTCGAAGAAGACGACGAATGGGAAGAGGAGGATGAACCTCGGGATGGGAAGGCGCCAGCTGACCCCAAGACCGTGTCGGCCGATCCTCGAACCGAGGTGTCGAGGGGCGAAGGGCCATCTGGCGAGGCGCCGGTATCGGAGCTGCCGCCCCAGGTGGACCCCTGATTCTTTGTTTTTGTAATTTTTTCTTTTTGTGTAAGCCTTATAGCGGATTGGCCACCGCTCTTTTGATGTGAATGAAGAGGCTTCTTTTTGAGAATTTTGTCTTGAATTTGTCTAAGTGTCTGGGTCAGCTATAGTCTTTCAATGTGATGCCTTCGTCTTTTAGATCGTCGAACCTGATTCGGACACCATAGCAGCTCGGTGTCGTGCGGAACTGTTCAAGCGGTCCTGCGAAGCTCGTCTCGAGGGCGAGATCGACCTGATCCGAAGAGTGCTGTTCAACGTGGAGAAGAAGAACAGCGAATTACTGGCCGAGGTGCATCACTTGCAGATAGTCGAGGAAGAACTCTTGGCTAAAGAAGAAGAGTTGGCCTCGGCGCTGGCCAAGCGAGACGAGCTCGCAACAAAGGTCGAGCAGTTGCATAGGGTTACAGTCGACAAGAGCATCGAGGTGACCAACTTGCGTCGTATCATATCTGATAGCGCTGAGTACCCGGGCTCGGCAAAACTTCCTCGGCTCAAGATATCGGTTATGGACGACACCTTGAAAGATAGGATCGTCGAGCTCGAGGAGGAGGTTGCTCTTCTAAAACCTCAGCCCGTGAGGATTAACGTCTGCAGCACCTCGTGTACCTGCGAGGAGTGCGAGCGAGGAATCTCCTTCTACGAGCTCCCGACTCGTCCCCCCGTCACAGGTCGGACTGCGGCCGATGCCCAAAGTGGCGTAGCAGTTTTCTCGAGCGGAGCCTCAGTCAGAGCCACCGTTAGAGTTAGTGGCGAAGAGGCGTCTCGATTCGCTGGCCTAGAGACGAGCTCGGAGGTTAAGCGGCGCTAACCCCGAGTGTCTCTGAATCGGAATGTCCCCATTCCGAAGAGGCGTTGATAAAGTTGTACTGGGCTCTCGAGTTTTTGTAACGCCTTTTTGTATTAACCTTGCCTTGTAAAATTATTAAGTTGTTTTAATAAAATTGGAGTTCATCTGCTCGTTGTTGTGCCGTAGTTACTTACTTTCGAAACGAACCATAAGAACCAATAGTTAGCTCCTTTTATTCGTTCTAGCTGTAGAATTTTTGTTCTTGCTCGGGGTGTGCTGAGGTCTTTTTGCACTTCGGCAGTTAGGTAGCTCGAATTTACGGTCGAACTACGTGGCTTAACCTGGCGGCGGATCATGATCAGGGCGCAAATCACGAGACAAGAGGCTCAAATTTTGAGAAAACGTTATCTTGTCGTTTTGTGGAGACGTGGCACAATCTGAGCCGTTCATCACGTTTTAGCACAAATTTTGAGGCAATCAGACGGTGAAGCTGGCTCAGCGACTTTTTTCTCCATATGTAGAGGTCGGTACCTCGTTCGCTCGGTTCGGCGACTCGGTAGCTCTGCTTCTGCCCAAAGCAGCTCGGTCAAACCAAGTGTTGACCCCGAACTGGTCGTTAGAGTTGAGCTCGAAGAAGTTTGTTCAATGGTTGTGGGAGCAATTCCGAATGGCGAACCACTTCTAGCTCTGTAATGCCCTGATTTTTCATTTAATGAAAAATTATTTATTTTTGCACGTAGTGTGCTCATGCAATATTTGTGGTAAATATTTTCATCATGATGAGTATGTGCATAGAAATATATGTATATATGTGCTGTAATTTTTATTTTTTTAAAAGGCCCTTTGTTTTCAAATAAACTAAAGCCCAAAGATTTAATTTATTTTTGATAAAAGCTATTAGTTTGGCCCATCAATTTAAGCCCATAAATTAATTCTTTGAATAAACAACTTGTGAGGTAAACACTTTTCAAAAAGATTATTATTTTTATATAGAAATGTATTTGTACAAGTTTTTATATGGAGACTTGCGCATGCACGTGCATTTCACACACACGTGCATGAGCACCATTTTTTCCTTGGCCGGTTTTTGGAGGAGGTGGAGATGGTGTAGGAGTGGTTATCTAGTTGTGGGAAGTTATTACAACTTCTACTCTCATCCTAGCCTTCCATCTCATAACTACTTACTAAATCTTAGCCCTCCATTTCACCAAGGATTTAGTATAAATGCCCCCTTTTCTCAAATGTCTTCTACACTACGAATTTCATTGTAAGAGAGATATATTGTAAGAGAGTTGTGTGTGATTGTTCTTTGGAGGCCGGTTATCATTTCAGAAGAATTCTTGGTGGTAAGGAGCAAGGAGGAGGAGTCACAGTATCACACTAGAAGGCTTCGCGGGATTCGTTTACTTCGTCAATAAGGTGGGTGTTTCTCAGGACTTCTAATATAGTAATTATGCTATGGCAATAATGATTGTTACCATGCTTATGCAAAGTAAGTTTAGATATATTAGATTGCCCTGTGTATGCTTATTGTGAAAGTTGTGAAGGACTAATAATGAAGTAATGACACTTTAAAAAGACTGTAATTGGCCGGTACAATCGACCGTCATGTGGACAAGTCGACTGGTACGAGGCGAATGTTTTTCTCATGATTTATTACAAGATTTAATTGTGTACATATATACAAACTGAAGTGATAGAATGATTGCTAAATCCATATCCTCCATGTTGTATATAATTGAGGAGACATGAACGGATGAAAAAGAACTAGTGATAATTAGAAAACTGGGAATAACCCGTACAGTCGACCACTAATATAAACAGTCGACTGGTACATTGGGATAAATTATGTACAGTTCAGAGTTCCAGGAAACGAGGTATTTTAATGTGATGTTCTAGTGTGTTAAATTGAGATTAGTAATCATCTCTGCAAGTAAATGATGAGTAAATGAAAGTGCATGCTTAGCATTTCCTTGAAAAAAGAAAATATTAGTTATGTGAAATTTATATGTTGTGATGTTAGTGAACAGATAAGAAATTACATATTTTTGTTAGTATGAATATATTGTAATGTGACAAAAGATGTATGTGAATTGAAGAACAGAAGGGAAAGATGATTCCTTAATTTGAAATTTAACCTGTTCAGCCGACTTAATGCATGTAGCAGTCGACTGGACTGAGCATGAAAAGTGTACAGTTAAATCACCCAGAACAGACGACTGATTTGAATGACAGTCGACCGTCAAGTGAATGATATTTTTAGACATGGAAAATTACGGAGCAGCCGACTGGCCATGTGCAGCAGTCGACTCTCCTGAGCAGTTATGAAGAACTTATTTGACTGAACAAGTCGACTGGACTGTCTCCAAGTCGACTCTCCAGGATACTTTTGATATATCAGAAATCTTATTTGGTTTGTGATAAAGATTGTGAATCTTATGGTTGATATACTCTATTTGTCGTTGCATGAATTTACATGAAACGAATCATTGATTTGAATTGGGAATTAAATGAATATGAAAGCTAGGAACATGATGAAGGAAGTCTGAGAGACTATCAAATGAATTATGAGTTGGAAATGCTTAAATTGGAAATTGTGAATTTGAATTGAACCAAAGGAGTAGCTAAGTCTCCCCCGGCATTTGGAAAGAAATGAAATGAAATGTGAACTGAAAGACCAAGGTTGGTCAAGTTGAATAAATGAATAAGTCCGGTTTAGTGGAGAGGCTAACTCTAGAGCTTTGATTTTTATTCATGATTCTAATAATTAGTACATAGTAGAGATGTGATGAAAGTGAGAGAAAACATAAGTATCAGAACTAAAGTTTACGGTACGGGTGTGTGAGCCACAGAATGCATGCTTGATGAGTCACTACATGGCGTGGGCACAACTCAGTAATGATCGGACTTTAGCCACGCTTGTGGGGTGTTTGGTGACTGCAAGAGGATCGTGTGCCATGAAGGAGGCTGAATTGCCACAGAATGCATGCTTGATGAGTCAAGACATGGCGTGGAATTCCCCTCCAGGTTTTCTGTACATGTGCTTGTACTCATAGATCATCTAGGATACTCACCGTAGTTACAGTAGTAGATTAAGTCATGGCGAGGGATCAAACCCTACAAAGATGAAGAACGATTAAGAGGCTTGCCCTCGGACCTATATAGTATGGGATGCATAGAATCCGAACAAGTGCGCATTAGTGTCATGTAATATAAATCATTGCATTAAGGATTAAGTGCACAATCACGACACGACATCATTAAGATTTTTTTCCCTTTACTTTAATTTGATATGTGAACAAGTTTGTGATCTGTTAAGAAATGAGAATCATTATACTGTTTCTGGCATAGAGAGGATGGCCATGTATAATTATCGTCGGTTGAATAATCTGACGTACCCACAGTTTTATATGCAGGATAAATGGCATGATAAAGATTAAAGAGGAGCAGATGCTTAAAGATTATTCAATGTTGTTGTACATTTGTTCAATTGTTGTAAATTTTACTTCCGCTGTGCAGTGTAAATTGTAATGTATTCATGTAAACTCTGATGTAAAGTAAAAAGTTCAAATTTCCTTGTAAAATTGTACCAAATGAAGCGAAAAGATCCTGTAGAACATCCTGAATTCAGTGTATTTGGGATTCGGGGCGTTACAAGCTCGCTTAAGAGCGAGCTTGCGAAGCAGAGTCGAGCCAAGCATTGGACTCCGAACTCATCGTTAGAGTTTGTTCAACGGTTGTGGGAGCAATTCCGAATGGCGAACCACTTCTAGCTCGCTTAAGAGCGAACTTGCAAAGCAGAGTCGAGCCAAGTGTTGGACTTCAAACTCGTCGTTAGAGTTTGTTCAACGGTTGTGGGAGCAATTCTGAATGGCGAACCACTTCTAGCTCGCTTAAGAGCGAGCTTGCGAAGAGGAGTCGAGCCAAGTGTTGGACTCCGAACTCGTCGTTAGAGTTTGTTCAACGGTTGTGGGAGCAATTCCGAATGGCGAACCACTTCTAGCTCGCTTAAGAGCGAGCTTGCGAAGCAGAGTCGAGCCAAGTGTTGGACTCCGAACTCGTCGTTAGAGTTTGTTCAACGGTTGTGGGAGCAATTCCGAATGAAGAATCCCTTCTAGCTCGCTTAAGAGCGAGCTTGCAAAGAGGAGTCGAGCCAAGTGTTGGACTCCGAACTCGTTGTTAGGGTGAAGAGCAAAAGCAGAGAGATGCAAGCAATTTTACAAGTAAAATATAAAAAAACTTTCTTTATTGATAACTAATAGTTGGCTGCTTCTAAGTTGCGAGCCGTTATTACATGAGAGAAATAAAGGAAAAATACAAGTAAAAGGAGAGGAACGGTTCGACATCCCAGAATACTTAGAGAGGCGTCAATGCTCTCTCTTGGTATTTCAAAAGATGGTCGGCATTCCAAGTCCTGGGGATCTCTCTGCCTTCGAGGTCTTCTAGTTGATATGTCCCGAGCCGAACTACTTTGGTGATCTTATAGGGTCCCTCTCAATTTGGAGCTAGTTTACTCTTCAGACCAGGAAAAGAGATTGCTAACTTTCTGAGGACCAAGTCCCCTTCTTTGAGGTCGGTGGGACGGACTCTCTTATTGTACGCCAACACGATCCTCCTCCGATAACTCTGTTGGCGGATTGACGCTCTTTCCCGTAGCTCATCGACCAAGTCTAAGTTTGCCCGAAGTTCTCTGGCATTCTGTTCTTCTTCGAAGGCAAGAAGGCGAGGAGAAGGTATGCCGACTTCCAATGGGATCACAGCCTCGGACCCATAGGTGAGGTTGAATGGCGACTCTTCTGTGGGGGTCCGTTTTGTGGTGCGGTAGTTCCATAGCACGTTAGGGAGCTGATCGACCCATAAGCCTTTGGAGCACTTATTCAGTCTTTTCTTAATACCGGAGAGGATCTGTCAGTTAGCATTCTCCACTTGACCATTCGGCTGTGGATGGGAGACGGAGGAGAAACGTTGTTGGATGGCGAGGTCTTCACATAGAGCTCGGAAGACAGCCCCGGTAAACTGGGTTCCGTTGTCCGTTATGAGGACTCGAGGGATACCGAATCGGCAGATGACGTTCTTCCAGAAGAACTGAAGTATTTTGTTCTCGATGATTGTGGCCAAGGGCTCGGCCTCTATCCACTTCGAGAAGTAGTCGATTGCCACAACTAAGAATTTAAACTGGCTGGGAGCTGGTGGGAATGGCCCTAGTAAATCCATCCCCCACATTGCGAAAGGGATAGGACTTGATAGGGAGGTGAGCGGAGCTTGTAGGAGGCGACGGATGTTGGAGTATTTCTGACAAGAGCTGCATTGCCGAACGTGCAGTTCAGCGTCTTGTAGAAGAGTGGGCCAGAAATATCCATAATTCAACACCTTCCGCGCTAGGGATTTGGATCCTGAATGTGCCCCATCGATGCCTTTGTGGAGCACTTGCAGGGCATAATCGGCTTGTTCCAGGGAGAGGCACCTCAAATAAGGTCTGCCATCCACTTGTGTGAAGGAGCGCTTGTATAGGATGCCCTCGATAAGTGTGTATCGCTCTGCTCGGGTTCTCACTCGGCGAGCTTCCTTATGGTCTTCGGGAAGGAGCCCATCCCTTAGGAATTTAACGAGGGGTTTCATCCAATTATCTTGAAGCAGGACAGGTAGGGACTCCATTGAGTCGGAAGTTTGATCTTCTATACTTGGCTTCAGGAGCACCTCAATTAAGACGGTCTGCTCGAGACCTTGGAGGGAGGAGGAAGCTAGCTTGGAGAGGGCATCGGCTTGGGAATTCTCTTCTCGGGGGATTCACTGGATGAGAGCTTCTTCAAATAGGGCCATGAGATTCCTGACCTTGGTTAGGTACTTAACCATTCGGTCATCTCGTGCCTCATACTCGCCTAGGACCTGATTTACGACCAGCTGAGAGTCGCTAAAGATCCGGAGGCGCTGCGCCCCTGCATTGCGAGCCATTCCGAGGCCGGCTATGAGTGCTTCGTATTCTGCTTCATTGTTAGAGGCCTTGAAGTTAATGCGGAGGGAGTATTGGAGGATGAAATCATCTGGGCCGGCCAGAATGACCCCGGCTCCGCTTCCCTCGTTACAAGAGGATCCATCCACATAAACTGACCAGACAGGCGGTCCCTTCATTGCTTGGCTGAACTCGGGGATGGTACTTTCAACTATGAATTCAGCTAAGACCTGAGCCTTGATCGCGGTCCGAGGCTGATACATTATATCATGCTGACTCAGCTCGATAGACCACTTCATAAGGCGACCGGAGGTCTCTGGCTTGTGGAGAACTTACTTCAGCAGTTGGTCGGTAAGAACGACCACTGAATGGGACTGAAAATATGGGCGAAGCTTTCTTGCGGCCATAACTAAGGCGTATGCCATCTTCTCTATCCTCGGGTAGCAGAGCTCGGCATCCCGGAGTACCTTGCTCACGTAATAGATGGGCTTTTGATTCTTATCTTCTTCCCTTACGAGGATGGCGCTGAGGGTCTGCTCGGAGGCGGCTAAGTAGAGGTAGAGGGTTTCCCCTGGAACAGGTTTGCTGAGGAGAGGATGATTGACTAGGTAAGCCTTCAGCTGATCGAATGAGTCTTGTTGCTGCTGACCCCACTCGAAGCCTTTAGCCCCCCTGAGTAGGGGTGGCAGATGGGTCGACCGGGCCGGGCCGGGCCCAACCCGTGCGGGTTGGCACGCTTGGGTATGCGGGCCGGGCCGGGTTGGGGTGTTAAACGGGCCGGGCTGGGCCGGGTCATATTCTTAATTGGGTGGCCCGCCCAACCCGTGAACCCATTAGGGCTCAACCCGGGTTGGGCCGGGTCGACCCGCGGGTTGGCCCGTATAATAATATATATAATATATATATATATATATATATATATATTTTTTGTGGTAGCTTAAATTGAAGTAATACTAAGTAATACTACATTACTACTAATAATAATACTAAATGAGTAATACTACATTACTAAGTAAGTAATACTACATTACTACTAATGGCTAATAATAATACTACAATTCTTCAAAATTATAATACTAAGTAAGTAAGTAAGTAATACTGAGTAAGTAATACTTAGTAAGTAAGTAATACTAAGTAAGTAAGTACAATTCAATTTTAAAGTAATACTAAGTAAGTAAGTAAGTAAGTAATACTAAGTAAGTAATTTTTTTTGGTAGTTTAAAATTGTAATACTAAGTAAGTAATACTACATTACTACTAATAAGTAATAATACTACAATTCTTCAAATATCCCCAAATGATGTTTAATTATAATACTAAGTATGTAATTCACTAAATTTTGTAATAATACTAATAAGTAATAATACTACAATTCTTCAAATTGAATCAAATATCCCCAAATAATGTTTAATTATAATACTAAGTAAGTAATAATACTAATAAACAAAAAAAATCATGATAATAATAATAATAAGATTGAAAGAGTGAAATTGACAACAAATTTTGAAATTTTATTCATACGAATTTAAGTGATACAATTTGAACAATTTATAACGAAATGAAATGAAGAATTCAATTCACAAATAAGTTTTATACAATAACATATTTCTTATGTACAATTTTAATTGACTACAATTTTTCTAATTTAACATAAGATGAAAAGCTATTGTTGTTGTTGTTCTTCTTCTTCGGGCGAGTTGCTCCCACTTGTAGAACTTGATAGTGCTTTCCCTTGCGTCCTATCTTCAGCCTTCAGCCAGTCTTCTGTGCAAACGAGCATCTCCAACGACTCCGGGTTCAACCGGTTTCTGTAATCAGATAGAACCCTGCCACTTGTAGAAAATGCACTCTCAGAAGCAACTGTAGAGACAGGAGGAGTTAGCAAATCTTTAGCCATACTAGACAGAATACTAAAAGTGTGTTCATGTTCTTTCCACCATTGTAAAATATCTAGTGCGGAAAGAGTAGGCTCAGTATCCTGTTGGTTATACCAATTTAATTCATTTGGTTGATTAGTCCTAGGTTTTTTAGACTGAATTTGTTCAAGTAGACTAAATGTTCTATCACCAATTTTACTTTTACCTTTAGAACTACCAGAAGAAGAACTAACTACAGAAGTTGTACTACTAGAAGCAAAACGTCTATCATAATAATCATACAAGTTATTTAATGTAGATTCAAACTGAACTAAAAAAGTAGCGCAATCAATTGTTAATTCTACATTGTCATCTAAACATGCAAAAAACATTTCTATCAAATTCTTCGTACCTTCTAATTTGATACGAGGATCCATAACAGTAGCAACACAAATCAACATAGGAGGAGGAAAATAATATTTCAAAATTTTTTGAAATGCAGGTATTACAATGTCACTAATATAGGGATCATTTAACATTTCGTTAAATATTTGCATCATGCTAACTAATTCAATAAAAATGCTACTAGAAGTAGATTCATATGTTTTTGAAAACTTTAAAGTTGCGGTTTTAAAAGGTTCTAAAAATTTCAACAAAGCTTCGGCAAAATACCAATCGGGCGGAGTCATTTCAAAATTGTGCATATTTTTTGCGATACAAAAATCATTTACAACTGCTTTATAATCGGTGACAACATTCAATAAATCAAAAGTAGAATTCCATCGGTGTCTAACATCCTTTGGAAATTTTCTAAAAGGAACATTTCTAACCCTACACCAAGCTTTCCATTCTTGTAAAATGCTTGGACTTAATGCAATGAAATGTACACAATTTCTAATTTTAAGTATATATGGATCAGCTATTTTTAATGCATCTTGAACACATAAATTTATAATATGACATGCACATCTAACATGAAAAATATTATCAGATGGAGGGTTTAATACAGATTTTAAAGTAGTAATTGCTACATTGTTGTTAGATGCATTATCAAAACTAATAGCCATAATTTTATCGCGAATATGAAAAACATCACAAATTTCTATAATACGGTTTGCTATTTCAGCGCCACTATGGGGATACGGCAACGCCGCAAGTGATATGATTCTTTTTTGAAGAATCCAATCATTGTCGATCCAATGACAGGTTATTCCCATCGTTGGAATATTGTTGACACCCGTCCAACAATCCGAAGTTAAACTAACCCTACAAGTTAAACTCCATAAAATTGCAATCAACGCGTCCTTCATTTCAACATACACTTTAAAACAATCCGATTTGCAAGTATTTCTCGGAATTCTTCTAAAATGAGGGTTTAAGGCCGTTTGATTAAAATTTTCCAAGTTCCTACTCTCGGGATAGGAAAATGGCAACTCTTCCTTAATGACTAATCGGGCCATTTCCCGACGAACGATTTCGGGATCATAAGGGTGGCTATCTACTTGACCGGTCCTAGGGTTAATTTTTTGTTGGCCTTGTATTTGATCAAGAAGTTCTTTGTGATTATGTTGTATGTGTCTACTAAGTGTACCGGTTCCGTCACCCCTCTTGAATTTGTATTGTTTACCACATGATTTACACATTTTCACACCTACACCCGGAATATGTTCGTCCGGGATATACTCATAAAACTTGTGCCAATCACTAGTTTCTCCTCTACTTTTCCTACTACTACGGGGTTGTGTGGTTTCGGGTTGTTGTTGTTGTTGTTGTTCTATTTGAATGCCACCTACAACATCCATGTCGTGTGTACCCTATTGTTCCATAGTAGGATCAATGTAATCTTGGGCGGGCTCACTAATTGGGACAATTGGTGGCCTACGTGAAGAGGAGGAGGAATCTTGTCCGCTACGACCGCTACCGCGTGATCTAGACATAGTGTAGTAATGTGGTATGTAAATAAAATCTACAATGTAGAAGCGGTGAATTATACAAAAAATAACTAAAAAACAAGAGGGTTGAGATAGAGAAGTTCAAAAAACAAACAATAATATTAACTACAACGAAGAAAAAAACAACAAGAGAGATAGAGATATTTTGATACCGTTCACCGTGGAATACGCGTATAAAAAAAAATCGTGAAAATTAGAATATAATAGAAAAGATGGAGGAGCGCTTTGCCGATTGCGCAAATGAAGAGTTTAAGTAGATTTGAGTCGATGGTTGAAGAGAGTTGAAGACGTTGAAGACGTTGAATTTTGTTCTCCGATACGACCGAAATTTGATCGTGTATACGCCTCCTTGTACACTTGTTTGATGATTACTACAATTGTTCAAATTTTTTTTTTTTTGATGTATAATAGTTGAGAGAGTAAGAGAGAGAGGTGTGATTTTTTTGGAGATTTTTGGGGGCTATTTATAGGCTTAGAATTGGGTAAAAAAAAAAAAAAAAAAAAAAAAAAAAGAACAACAGCAGCAAGCAACGGCTCTAAGAGCCGTTTGCTGCTGCTGCCGTGCCCAACGGCCCAAAAGCCAACGGTAGGATCCAACGGCTTAAAAACCCAACGGCACCAAACCCAACGGGGCGACCCGCGGTTCAATTCGCGGGTTGAATTCACGGGTCGGAGTTCGAAATTCGCAGGTCGACCCGCGGGTTGGCGAGTCCAATTCGCGAATTAAACGGGTTCGCGGGCCGGGTTTCGCAAATTCTATTCGCGTAAATAGCGACCCGGGTCGACCCGGTACTGTTCACCGGGTTCGACCCGAACCCGCTAAAGCCTTAACCGGGCCGGGTTCGTGGGCCGGGTCGCGGGTGGGTCGCCGGTTGACCCGGCCCAGTTGCCACCCCTACCCTTGAGAGCCTTGAAGAAGGGAAGGCACTTCTCTCCTGACTTGGAAAGGAAATGCCCTATGGCTGCCAGGCGACCCGTTAGCTTCTGAACCTTTTTAACATTCTTCGGGGAAGCCATGTCTAATATGGCTTTGATCTTCTCGGGGTTGGCCTCGATTCCTCTTTGGCTGACCATGAAGCCTAGGAATTTCCCCGACGCGACTCCGAACGCACATTTGTTCAGGTTGAGCCTCATATTGTGTTTCCTGAGTATGTCGAACGCCTCTTGCAGATCGGCCACATGATCTGCCCCGTGGATGCTCTTCACAAGCATGTCGTCAACATATACCTCCATATTTCGGCCGATCTGTGCTTGAAAAACCTTGTTGACGAGGCGTTGATAAGTGGCACCTGCATTCTTCAAACCGAAGGGCATTACTCTGTAGCAGTAGAGGCCCTGATCGGTTACAAAGAAGGTCTTCGGGATATCTGGGGGGAGCATACGAATCTGATTGTAGCCTGAGAAGGCATCCATGAAGCTGAGGAGTTCATAGCCCGAAGTGGCGTCAATTAAATTATCGATGCTTGGAAGAGGGAATGGGTCTTTGGGGCATGCCTTGTTGAGGTCGGTAAAGTCGATACAAATCCTCCAGGTCCCATTGGACTTCTTCACCATCACTACATTCGAGAGCCATTCGGGATAGTTTACCTCTTGTATGAACCGGGCCTTCAAGAGCTTGTCCACCTCTTCTTTTATAGCTTGCTGGTGCTCGGGAGCGAACTTACGTCTCTTCTGTTGGACCGGTTTGGACCCCTGAGCAACGCTGAGGTGGTGGACTAAGAGCTCTTCGGAAATTCCGGGCATGTCTGTAGCCGACCATGCAAAGAGGTCACGGTTCCTTCGGATGCACTGGACTATGTCGGAGCATAGGGCAGATGGGAGGGTCTTGCTAACAAAGAACTTTCGGCTTGGATCTTGCTCAGAGAAGAGCACTTCCTCCAACTCATCCACCGGCTCGGACGTTGGTCGGACAACATCTTGGGGGATTTTGAGAGTTTCGATGGAGAGGACTGGACCCAGAGTAGAGGTCATGTAGCATTTGCGGGCCATTTCCTGATTGCCTTTTACTTTCCTTACTCCTCCCCGAGTGGGAAACTTCATCTTGAGGTGATAGGCGGAAGGGACGGCTTCAAGAGCAGCTAGGCCGGGCCGACCCAAAATGACATTATAAGTTGCAGGGACATCCACGACCATAAAGTCCATCGACTCCGTTCGGGTAGTAGGAGTTTTGCCAGCGGTTACGTCGAGGGTGATCACCCCTTCAATAGTCAATGACACTCCCGTGAACCCATGGAGTGTGTAGCCGACGGGTTTGAATCTGTCTTGGGATAGTTTGAGGCCTTTGAAAGCGGTGAGGAAGAGGATGTTAACGGAGCTGCCATTGTCCACCAGGATCCTCTCCACTTTAAAGTTTGCCATGTGGAGGTTGATGACAAGCGCGTCACAATGGGGGGTTCGGACACCCTCAAGGTCTTCATCTGAGAATGTGACGGGTACTCCGAGGCCTTTAGGAGGAGGTGTGGCGCGAACCGAATTAACTTCCCTTATAAACACCTTTTGAGAGGAGTTGGAGGAGCCCCCCATTGGGCCCCCATGAATGAGGTGCAGGACACAGTCCTCTTCAAATTCGGGCGTTTCATCGCGTTTAGGATGCTTGTTAGCCCCCCGAGGCGGGGGAGGAAGACCGGCTCGGTCCTTTCTCACGAACTTGTTTAGCTGTCCTCTCTGGATGAGGGCTTCTATCTCGTTCTTCAGGGCCCGACAATCGTTGGTGTCGTGGCCATGGTCCCGGTGATAGCGGCACCACTTATCTTTGTCCATCTTTTTGCCGGGGGTGTTCATTTTTGGCGCAGGAGGTATCACCCACTCCTTCTCAACTTCCATGAGAATTATGGAGATGTTGGTGTTAAGGAGAGTAAACTTTTCAAATCTGGGGGGAGGTTGGCGCTGCCCGCCATTATCCTTCTGGAGCTTCTTGGCCCCTTCCTCTCCTGTTTCCTTTCTCTTGGATCCGGAGGAAGGCCCTTCCAAGTTGGGGCGGTACTCAGCTTTCTCGGCCCGAATATACTTTTCGCTCCTGAGGAGAAGGTCAGAGAAGTTCTGCGGGGGCTTCTTAGCGAGGGAGGAGCGGAGGCTGGAGTTGAGGACATTGGATTGGAATGCTGCTGTAGCGACCGACTGGTCGAGGAATGCTATAGATCTGGCTTCTGCTGTGAACCTTTTCACATAGTCTCTCAGCTTCTCACCCTTCTTCTGGTTAAGATAGAGTAGCGAAATGCTGGTCTTCTCAGTTCGGCGGCTACTTACGAAGTGGGTGACGAAGAGGGTCTCAAATTGCTCGAAGGAGAATATTGAGGATGGGGCAATGCGAGAGTACCATTCTCAAGCCGGACCCTTAAGAGTAGCGGGGAAGGTCTTGCACAGCAAAGCATCGGAAGCTTAATGGATGAGCATGAGGGTCTTAAAGCTTTCGATGTGATCGACGGGGACAGACTCCCCGGAATAAGTCTCGAATTGAGGAGGTTTAAAGTCAATTGGTACGGGTGCCTCCATTATGGTTCGGGAAAAAGGAGGTCGACTAGGGCAAAGGGTCCTTCCTCTAAGCTCTTCTTCTCTGTCTAACTGACCCAAGCTCCTCTCCATTTCGTGGAGACGGCGGTAGACAATGTCATCCCTTCGACGGTAATCAACCGAGCCTCTAGACTCGTCTTCGTATGAGGGAGAGCGGGGGCTACGACGACGGTAGCTCCTGGAGCGGCGAGGACTAGGAATGTGTTGGGGGTTGATAGGAGCTGGGGGAGGAGTTAGGGACCGTCGGCGAGGACTTCGGATCAGAGGAGGAGTGGGAATCCTTGGGGAATTGGTGTTGCTGGGACGGAGATTGAGAGCTTGTAGGATGGTTGCTTGGAATTGCTGGAACTCGGCACGAGTGATGGATGCCTCATCGTTCCTCAGATGTTGCCGACTGACAGGGGAGTGGGGTCTTCTTCTATAACACCCCGCAAAATTGGAAATGACAATTTTGCCCTCGTGTGTTATGCACACGTATTTTGTACAGTTAGTAATAATATTTGGAACATGTTATCATTTCGCATTTTGATTTCCGACTATTTATGCATTTTTCCTTATTTTGATTAAAATATTATTATACGTGAAAAGCACGTGTCTCGTAAAATTAATAAATATATTTTTATTATGTTACATTTTATTATTCTTAAACATTTTTCCGTTGATAAAACCAAATTCTATATTTTTATGTTTTACGTACAACGCATGTATTTTCGGTAAACGTATGTAAGCATATTCGTTTTCAAAAATAAATTTTGGATTGTGTGTAACACCCCACAATTTTCAAAAAGAGTATAAGATATATATAAAGTGGAATGACTGTATGTTAGTATGGTGAAAATAATAAAGGAATAGTAGTATAGAATGTATAGTTTATATGTTGCTAGGTATTATATGAAATGGTTATGTAAAGTGGCAGCCAGTTGAAATGGAGTTGTGTATTAACGTCATTCATAATGGATTTGTGTACTAATATAATGAATGGTGGTTTGATGGGGGCCCACATGAGTTGGTCTTCATGATTAAAATGTTGTATGAGATTATATACGAATTGGAATATGAGATGCATATTGGGGGCCCACGGCGAGGAGAAGCATCAGAATTGTGTGCCTGTTGATTTCGCCAAAGAGCTTGATGACATGACGTGAAAAGGGAGTGGGGCCCAGGTTGAGTTGAAGACAGTGCTGTCCCTTTGTCATGTGGAGAGAGTCCGGAAGGGAGTTTTAGAATTAGGCGAGTTAGGAGTAAGAAGGAACCCGTTCCTTGTAGTTTTTCAACCTTCAAACTAAGGTGGGTGATCATATGCTTTCTAAATTGTAGGGACTTGCATGCTTGATGAATAATAAAATTTTGATATCTTAATTAGAAGATAAATTCATGTTTTTCTTTATGTTTGATAAGTTGTAGAAATGCTAATATTGATTAAGGAATTAATCATATGGATCATGTTAGAATATTTACTGATTTGTATGTTTTGTTGAATTATAAATGTCAAAATTTATAACTTGTCTCTACGTGATCCTACGAACAATAATTTGAAGAGAACAGTTTAAATACAGAATAGACCATACCCGATATAAATAAATTATAAAGCTGACAGAACACATATTATAATGAGTGATCATATTATAATCATATGTGGTAAAGAGTATATAATCAGAGGATAAAGTTGTTTGATTATAATTAATAAGATCATATATAATCAAATTATGATACCACAGTACATTCCAAATTCGGTCTCATTCTATTATATTGGAATATGTTTATCAGAACATGTGGAATATGAGTATGATCTGTTTTATAAATCTCAATAGCATAATTACATTTGAAATTCCACTACATTTAAACTGGATATGAACTTCACGACTATTGATAAGATCCGGTGTATAGTCTGCAATTAAAATATTTTGAAATGCTCGTGCTTTGGGCGCTTATTGTGTGTTTCGGTTGGGCTTGGTTTCGAAACCCAGTGGCTGCAGCTTTTTTTTTGTGTGTTTTAAATATTTTGAAGGGATTTCTAATGCAAATTTGGAAAAATTCTATTATTCATATAAGTTGGTAGTTTCAAAACTTTTCAAGTATAATTTGAGAAATTTAAAGTGGATTTGAGATATAAAGTGAATTGATAACTACAAAACCATTAAAGAGTATGACTTATATTTTTAGAAGACAAGTAACTTCTTGATATGAGGATTGGTTCTTGATGCGGTTTGTTTCTAGGAGACGTGTGGATGCACCAGGTGTGAGTTCGGACTCGATTTGTATTGAAGGAGAAAGCTGCTCGTCTGACGACCCTCGGCTGACCGGGCAGAACCTGCGTCGGGCTCGGAATGAGGTGGATGTCTGGGCTCGGATCAGAGGGTTCGGATCCGAGGTCTTGTGTACCTGCAGACGGTCCTGAAACACCGGGGTTTATCCCGGTGGCGGACCCTCCGACGATCTAGTCAGTCTCTGTGAGAGAGTAGCAATAACTAGGTGAATTTAAGTGGCAAAAGATTGGTTACCTGAAAAGGTGGGTGAGGGTCTTGTATTTATAGAGAATCCCAACCGGGTATGGATCCGCTTGGGGGCCGGGTCTGGACCCGAAAGCCCATGGGCCTGACATGGCAGGAGGCCTAAGGGGTTTAGGGCGGACGTGGCAGTGCCCAGAGTGGTATAGGGCTGACGTGGCAACGCCCTAAGTGGTATTTGGAGCTGACATGGCTGATCATGGGTCTCCGGTGCTTCTGGGAGAATCGGAGGGCCTAGGCTGTGCCAGGTCATCCTCCTACCTTGCCAAGATGGGGGGACGGCCCATGGGGCTGTCACGGATCGGAGGCCGAGGGCCATTGAGGCTCGTCTGATACGAGGAGATCGATTCTGTGGGGGTGAACTTGAGGCTCGGTGCCGACCCTGTAGTGGTCCGAAGCCGAGCCGAATTGTTGTTTTTCTTGTATTTGGGCGAGAGCAGCCCTGGGCCCAGGTTGGGTCCCAGGTCATTTTTACCCTACCACACAAGCCCCCCACTCCTGCGGGGGTGCGGGAGTTAGCCGTGGAGGAGTGTTTTATGGTCGTGGAAATGAGATGGCGGATCGCTGAGCCTTCCTGAGAAGGTTACCCTGGTGCTAGACCGAACCTCGGGCTGGCGAAGGATTACGGGTCGACAAGGGTGATGGCAAGCCGTTGCGTCTTCCTGAGAAGATTACCCTGGTGCCAGACCGGACCTCGAGCTGGCGAGGGATTACGGGTCGGTAAGGGTGATGGCGAGCCGTTGTGTCTTCCTGGGAAGATTACCCTGGTGCCAGGCCGAACCCCGAGCTGTCGAGGGATTACGGGTTGGCAAGGGCGAGGGCGAGCCATTGCGTCTTCCTGAGAAGAATACCCTGGTGCCAGACCGGACCTCGTGCTGGCGAGGGATTACAGGTCGGTAAGGGTGATGGCAAGCCGTGGTGTTTTCCTGAGAAGGTTACCCTGGTGCCAGACCGAACCCCGAGCTGTCGAGGGATTACGGGTCGGCAAGGGCGATGGCGAGCCGTTGCGTCTTCCTGAGAAGATTACCCTGGTGCCAGACCGAACCTCGTGCTGGCGAGGGATTACGGGTCGGTAAGGGTGATGGCGAGCCGTTATGTTTTCCTGAGAAGGTTGCCCCGGTGCCAGACCGAACCTCGAGTTGTCGAGGGATTACGGGTCGGCAAGGGTGATGTCGAACTGTTGTGCCTTAGAACGTTTGAGCGGGGGTAGCCCGCTGTTTCTGCGGAGCATTGAAGGCGCTCCTGGATCTGTGTGATGTTCCAACTTCATAGGGGCCTTAATTGCGCCGCCTAATAAATGCATGGCGCATGGGATTCCGTCGTTTGGCTTTCCCAACGCCATAGTGGCAGGTCTATGGTGGAGGTTATAAATACCTAACTCCCCCCTGCGGATGTGATCACAGCAAGGGTGGTCCATTGGCCACCAGAGGTGTCTGCTTTGGCGGACGTCTCTTTCTTGCAAAATTTTGTCCCTGAGTGTCGGAGAGGTGGTTACTCTGTCGCCCGGATCTTCTCTTGGATCTGATGGCCCCGATACGGTAGTCAGATCTAGGAGAGATCAGGGCGAGAGGGATAACGACCGGAATCCGGACCGGGGAATAAGGAGCCTCGGATTGGTGGTGACTCTGCCGTCCGGATCCTTTTTCGGGTCAGACGGCCCTCACACGGTTGTTTGGCCCGAGAGAGATCGGGACGGGAGGGGTACCCACCGTATTCTGGACCTGGGGCTGAAGAGCCTCGGATAGGCGGGTCGATCCGCTTTCTGTTAGGGTTCTAGGCGATGGTGGCTTTCCTCCCACCCTCGAACAATTCGGGGTTTCGGTTGACGAGGCCGTAAGCCCCGAGCTGCTCGCGGGTGAGAGGGGAGCCGACCGAGCCCTGGAGCCCGGGGCGCAGGCGATGGTGACTTTTCTGCCACCCGGGAACAATTTGGGGTTTCGGCTGCCGAGGCTGTAAGCCCCAAGTTGTTGTCGGGTGAGAGGGAGCCGATCGAGCCCTGTAGCCTTAAATCTTTAAAAAAGAAATTTTTCCGCCGAGCACTTCATCCGAACCGACCCCGGTGTCTGGCTGCCAGCCTGGCAATGGATGACGTCAGCAGCCCACGTTTCGAGGACGTGGCGCGATTTTCCAGGCGGCAGTTACACGTCAATCGGTGAACAGTAATTGCGGAAATCGAGGAGTCATTTTCGTCCTTTATAAATGTTCCCCCCTCTCCTCTTATCGCCCACTTCTTTCTTGCTTCTTATTTTTCCAAAAATCTTCCAACTCAGCGCTCGTCCCCTCAGTTTGCTGCAGCAGGCTCGTTCTTCCGAAGCGACCCCAGGTTAGTTGGTAAGTCTGTTTAGCTTAGGCACAGATGGACAGGGCTCAGTCTGGCTCGTCAGCGTCGACGTCTGGGGGGGAAGTGAAACCCGCCTCCAAATCGCCTTCGTGGGAGGAGCCGATAGGCGAGGAGGAGGTGGTACACCATGTGAAGCCATTGCGATCTCGGAGGCTTTTTGTGGTGGAGAGTAGCGAATCTGAGGAAGGGGGCGGTAGTTCAGACGAAGTCCAGATTCTAGGGTTGGCTTCCGGAGAGGAGGGTGGTCCCGAAGGGGGTGAAGCCGAAGGGCCTCGGAATCCAACCGGTTTGGGGCGATTATCTACACCATCGCCGGAACGAGCCAAGAAGAAGAGGGCTCCGAAGAAGAAGGGATCGAGGACCGGTGGCTCGAGTCAGGCACCTGTTTATCGTAACTTAACGACAGGGTCGCCCGTACAACCCAAGCCGTTCCGTCGATACCCCGACGATCTCTCCGATAAGGAGCTTTTTGGGGTCCAGCCGTCGTCGCCGAGCTGGAAGAGGGTGAAGATGGACACACTCCCGACCGTTCTGGAGACAGGTGACTTGGAGGCATTGCAGTTGGCATACCACATAGGGTCCAGTTACGAGCTCATGCTGCCGAGCTCTACTCTTCGGCCGACCGACCCCCTGTCGGATAGGTATTGCGTCCTCCCCGTGGACGCCTTCATCTCTGGACTGAGGCTGCCAGTCCATCCATTCGTTCGGGAGGTGCTGAATTGGGCATCTTTGGCGCCGATGCAGTTTGGGCCGAACTCCTGGAAGCAGATCATCTGCTTCGTGCTGATGTGCGAGGAGCAGAAGGTACCCCTACGGCTGAATGTGTTCCGAGCGATGTTGATGATCAGCTCGTCGGCAGAGGGTGTGTACTACATCTCGCCTCGGGGTAAGGGGAAGGTAGTCCACGGCCACCCAGATTCTATCAAGGATTGGAAGAAGAAATATCTGGTGATCCGGAGTGAGGATCCTTGGGATATCCCTACTCGATGGAACCACTCTAAGCCGAGCTACGAAACGCCGAGGCCGAGGGACCTGACGGCTGAGGAGTGGAGGTTTGTTGAGCGCCTCCGTCTGTCGTACAGCATCAATTGGACGAAGGTGACAGAGGCCCACCTGGCGAGCGTCGGACTGAGCCCGGCCGTGCTTAGTATGTAGTTGTTTCTTTTCTCTCGATCTTCTTGTACTTTCTTGCTCATTGTTCTTAATGGATTTTTTTACAGATATGGATGAAGAATCGATTAAGACACTGAGGCTCGCCATGAAGAAGAAGAAGGCCGAGAAGAAGGGGGACGCGGCGAAGACGACCGAGTTGTCCCAGGCGGTCTCCGAGGCCCCAATTCAGCCGAGGGCCAAAAGGACTCGCTCGGAGATGGGCGGGGGCGCGGTGGTTCAGGGGGGCTTGGATCAGGGCAGGGCTGCTGACCTTGATAAGGGGAAGGGTCCCCTGGTGGATCCCGGGATAGAGGAGAGACTTCGGCGATCGTGGGTGCCGAATTGGTCGATCCGCGAGGGTGACTGCCTGGTCCGAGGGCGCCAGGCCGTGGAGGTTTCAGATAAGCTGGCGACCCCCCGGGACCGCTCGGAGATGAAGGCCCAGACCCTGGACGAGGCGTACGTGCGCCTTGCGCAGGCCAATGTGCTGGTAAGTCAACCGAACCCACTTGTCTTCAGATTATGTTGTAAAGAAGGCTTTCTTAGTAGTGTCTGGCTACTGCAGGCGACCGTGCAGGGGGCCCACGTGAGAGGCCTTTATAAGGCGGCTTTGCAGCGAGAGCGAGACCGGGCTGACAAGGCCGTGCAGGAGGTGAAGGAGTTGAAGGTAGAGCTCGAAGGCTCGCATAGGAGGGAGACGGAGATGAAGGCGGCCTTCGACAAGGAGAATGAGGAATGGGCAAAGACGATGGCGGCTCAGAAGAAGATGTCTGCGAAGGAGAAGGATGAGTTGACGGAGGCGTGTCAGCTCCTGGTGATCAAAGTCCAGGACGACTGTTATGCAAAGGCCCTCAGTCATGTGAGGCACTTCTATCCGACCGTCGACCTGTCCAACTTCGAGTTTGACATGGAGATCGAGGGGACACCGAAGATCCCTGGTGAACAAGGGCCCGATGATGACTCGGCTGCCGACCCCCCTGTGAATCCGGCCGACACTGAGGTGGGAAAACAAGCAGTATAATTCTGTCCTTCTTTTTCCTTCTCTCGATTGTACTTGCCTTCCGCGGACTGGCCACCGCATTTTTTGTATGGAGCAACTAAATTTATAAAAAGAGGGTTTTTGACTGGCCAAGTATTTTGACCTCGGATATTTCCGAACCTCCTTGAGTGGGCTGGTTCTCTTGTAGGTTATGGCTCCCCCTCCTGAGGCGGACCCCCATCGTTCCGACGTGGCGTGGCTTCGGAGCAAGGTTAAGGCCCTGGAGGCCACTTTGGTTCGGTACCGTAAGGGGGCCCGTGACACTGATGCGGCCTTCAATTATTACAGGAACAAGTCCGAAGCCCTTAGTGAGGAGGCAAGCCGGCTGAGGAGGGCGATGGTGGATCGGGACCTCGGGGGCGTCGGTCTCGGATATACAATGTCTAGTCCCTCGGTGCAGAGGCCCTCCTCTGAGAAGCTACTTCGTGATGTGATAGTGGAGAAGGAGATGGAGATACACCGTTACAGGATGATGTTGGGCATCTCAACGTCTTCCTCGGGGGGTCGGCGAGCGGAGGGGGTTCTCTCTGCGTTGCTGCTGATGGAGCGTATGCGACCCGTTGATGCCCAGAGCTCCGTGGCCGGTGCGTCGACTGTGGCTGAGCCGAAGGACCATCATGACAAAGAGAGAGTTCCAAGTCATTCGGTCGGAGTGATCCCGCCCTTCGTCGGACCCGAGGGGCCCTAAGGTGGTGGTTTCCTCCAGCTTGAGATGAGTGGAGTGGTCCTGTAACGGTCCTTGTTTGTTTTCCCAGAACAAAATAAAAAGAGTATGAATAAAGAATTCTTTTCCTTCTTTGCTCTGGTTAGTAGTGTAGTGAATGGCGGCGGAGGCGAGGTTTGGCTCCGTCGATTCGTGAGGGATCGACGAGGGGTATTAGGAAGATTCCCTGGTCCGAAGCTGGGTCGAATCTACCGAGACGTTTGGGGACGATACCGGAGTGAGAACTCGGGTGCCGATCCCATTGTCCGGTATTAGGTCGGGGCTGCCGAGGCATTTGGAGTTCGACAAAAAGAGACTTCTTTTATACAAGATAGGGAGGGTCGCTGAAGTGGCCCTTTACACATGAAAGCTTACAAAAGATTTAATTTACTTCAGCCAAGCTAGAATCTAGGTTCGCTCTTCCAAGAACTTCATTAGGTGCTCGGCGTTCCAGGGTCGGCTGATGGGCCGGTCGTCCATATCTGCCAGTCGGTATGTACCAGGGCGTACAACCTCGACTACACGGTATGGGCCTTCCCAGTTGGGAGCCAATTTCCTCTTCTTGGTTGGATCAGAGACAGATAGTTTTCGTAATACGAGGTCCCCTGCCTTGATGTTTGAGGGGCGGACCTTCTTGTTGTAAAACCTCTCGATCCGTTGTTGGTAGATACTTCTCCAGATTGAAGACTTCTCTCGCACCTCGGCGACGAGGTCCAGGTTGGCCCTCAGGCCGGACGCATTGTCAGCTTCATCGAAGGCTATGATCCGGGGAGAAGGTATTCCGACCTCGACGGGGATGACTGCCTCTGTCCCATAGGTCAGACTGAATGGCGTCTCCCCCGTGGGGATCCTCTTGGTGGTTCGGTGTGCCCATAGCACGCTAGGCAGTTCCTCGACCCACAGCCCTTTGGGGGAACTGTCGAGGCGCTTTTTGAGGCCGTCGAGGATTTGCCTGTTCGCGTTCTCCGCTTGGCCGTTGGACTGAGGGTGGCAAATGGCGGAGAAACGCTGCTGGATGCCGATGTCCGCACAGAAGGTTTGGAAGTTCTGACCTTGGAACTGGGTTCCGTTGTCTGTGACGAGGACCCGAGGGATTCCGAACCGGCAAATGATGTTTTTCCAAAAGAACTGTTGCACTTGGCGTTCGGTGATGCTGGACAGTGGTTCGGCTTCGAGCCACTTGGTGAAGTAGTCGATGGCGACTATCAGGAATTTCTTTTGTCCTACTGCTGGGGGGAAGGGCCCCACAAGGTCCATACCCCACATGGCGAACGGCGCAGGGCTCGCCAGGGATCGGAGATTGGCTTGAGGAAGCCTCTTGATAGGGGAGAATCTTTGGCAGGGGCCGCACCTCTTGACTAAGTCTTGTGAGTCTTAGAGCATGGTCGGCCAATAGTACCCCTGATTCAGGGCCTTTTGAGCAAGTGTCCTGCTCCCCATGTGGCATCCGCCGATCCCCTCATGTAGGTCTTTGAGGGCGTAGCTGGCCTCGTCGTTGGTGAGACAGTGGAGGTATGGTTTGCCGTCGGCCAAGGTGTATGAGCATTTGAAGAGGATGTCATCAATCATGACAAACCTTTCAGCTCGGACTCTGACTCGTCTGGCCTCGGCCCTGTCCTCAGGAAGCTCGGCACTGATTAAGAATCTTCGGATGGGAGTGGTCCAGTCGTCTGGGCTGGTACCATCTTGCACACACATCGCCTCCGGCTCTGGGTCACTGATACTTGGTTTCAGGAGGATTTCTATGAGCATCGTCTGATCGAGACCCTCGAAGGAGGAAGAGGCGAGTTTGGACAACGCGTCTGCTTGAGCGTTCTGTTCCCTGGGGACTCTGATAACTGTGGCGGAGCTGAAGGACGTCAGGAGTCGTCGGACTGCCGCCAAATACCTCATCATGCGATCATCGCGGGCTTCGTATTCTCCGGTGATCTGATTGACCACGAGTTGAGAATCGCTGAAGGCCCAGATTTGCTTGGCTCCTGCTCGGTGGGCGAGGGTCAATCCGGCGATCATGGCCTCGTATTCTGCCTCGTTGTTGGAGGCCGGAAAGTTGAGGCAGAGGGAGTATTGAAGTAGGAATTGGTCGGGGCCACGAAGGATGATGCCAGCCCCACTCCCCGTTTCGCATGATGAGCCGTCGACAAAGACCTCCCAGGTCGGATCCGAACCCTCGATGCTGGGCTGCTCGGAGACGGTGCACTCAGTTATGAACTCGGCGAGGGCCTGTCCTTTAATGGCCACCCTCGGCTGATAGCTGATGTCGAACCGACTCAGCTCAATTGACCACTTGACTAGGCGGCCGGAGTTTTCGGGCTTGACAAGGACAGTCTTTAGTGGCTGGTCGGTCAGTACTTGGACGGAGTGGGCCTGGAAGTAAGGACGAAGCTTCCGGGCTGCCATGACCAAGGCATAGGCCACCTTCTCTATCTTTGCGTACCTCGTCTCGGCTGGGAGTAGTACTTTGCTCACATAATACAACGGCCTTTGAACTCCCTCCTCTTCTCGGACGAGGACGGCGCTGAGGGCGCTATCCGAGGCGGACAGGTAGAGCCAAAGCGGTTCGCTTGGCTCGGGCTTGCTGAGGAGAGGTGGGTTGGCGAGGTATTGCTTCAGCTGTTCGAAGGCTTCTTGTTGATGGGTACCCCACTCGAAGCCCCCTTTTCCGCGCAAGGCCTTGAAGAAGGGGAGAGACTTCTCCCCTGACTTGGAGAGGAAACGGCCAATTGCCGCCAGTCGGCCCGTAAGCCTCTGAACTTCCTTGACATTCCGAGGCGGGGACATGTCAATAATGGCTTGGATTTTCTCGGGGTTTGCCTCAATGCCGCGTTGGCTGACGATGAACCCCAGGAATTTCCCAGTGGAGACGCCGAAGGCGCATTTAGCCGGGTTGAGTCTCATGTTGTGATGTCGGAGGACACCGAAGGCTTCCTCGAGGTCGGCGACGTGGTCCGGCTCGGCCCGGCTTTTGACGAGCATGTCGTCGACGTAGACGTCCACATTGCGGCCGATCAGATCTTTGAAGATTCTGTTGACGAGCCGCTGATACGTGGCTCCGGCATTTTTCAGCCCGAAGGGCATAACGCGGTAACAATAAAGACCCTGGTCAGTGACGAACGAGGTTTTGGAGATGTCTGGTGGAAACATCCGGATCTGATTGTACCCCGAGAAGGCGTCCATAAAGGACAGTAGCTCATGCCCCGAGGTTGCGTCGATTAAAGCGTCGATGCGGGGGAGGGGGAAAGGATCTTTCGGACATGCTTTATTAAGATCCGTGAAGTCGATGCAGATCCGCCAACCCCCTGTTGCCTTCTTCACCATGATGACATTGGCCAACCACTCGGGGTAGCTGACTTCCTGAATGAATCGAGCGGACAAGAGCTTGTCCACTTCTGTCTTCACAATTTGCTGCCTCTCCGGGGCGACTTTGCGCCTCTTTTGGATGACCAGCTTAGAGTCAGGGATGACGCTCAGCCGATGCATAATCAAGTCTTCGGAGATCCCGGGCATGTCGGAGGGCTTCCAAGCGAAGAGATCAACGTTGCGACGGACGCAGGCGATGATGCTTGTCTTCAAGTCCTTGGTGAGCGAGCGGCTCACCCGGAACCACTTTGATTCGTCCTCGGTGTCGAACAGGACCTCTTCTAGTTCGTCGACCGGCTCGGGAGCTGGGCTGTCCCTCTCGGGTTCGAGTTCAACGGCGTCGAGGGGGAATACACCCCCTCCGACGGCGGTTATGTAGCACGACCGCGCCGCTTCGTGGCTCCCTCGGACGATGCCGACCCCTTAAGGGGTGGGAAATTTAAGTTTCAGATGGTAGGCCGAAGGTACTGCTTGGAGGGAGCTCAGTCCGGGTCGGTCGAGAATGGCGTTGTAAGCTGCCTTGATGTTGACAATCATGAAATCCATGGACTCGGTCCTCTTGACAGGAGTCGATCCTGCGGTGACGTCGAGGGTAACCATCCCTTCTATTGCGACAGGGACGCCGGAGAATTCATGCAACGTGTATCCGGCTGGCTTGAGCTTCCCTCTGGGTAACTTGAGATTCTCGAAGGCTTTGAGGAAAAGAATATTTACCGAGCTGCCATTGTCGACGAGGATTCGGCGAACCTCACAATTAGCCATGTGGAGGCTAATGACGAGGGCATCACAGTGGGGTAGGTGAACGCCTTTGAGGTCCTCTCCTGAGAAGGAGACTGGCCTTGGTTGTAGCTTGGGCGAGGGGTTGTCTTGGACAGCGTTCACCTCTCGGATGAAGGCTTTTCGGGATGCATTTGATTCTCCTCCCATTGCCCCCTCGTGGACACAGTGCAAGGTGAATGGCGTATCCGCGGCTCCCTCAGACTCGAGATCCCGACCCTGGATGCGGTTCGAAGTAGGGTTCGAAGGTGGAAGCCTCCAGTTCCTAGCATCTCGCCGATCCCGTCGGCCTTCTTGGGTGAATTCTCGGAGGTACCATCGTGAGACGAGTTCCTCAATTTCGTCTTTCAGGGCCCGGCATTGGTCGGTTTCGTGCCCATGCTCTCTGTGGAAGCGGTAGTAGAAGCGCTGATCTCGATTTTTGTTGTTATTAGGTCAGGGAGGTAGTCGGACGATGCCTTTGTCTTCGATTTCTAAGAGGATGGCGGATACGTTATGTGTCAAGGGAGTGTACCTTTCGAAGCGGGGGACCGGCGGGACCTTCTTCATGCCCCCGCATCCCTCGGAGCCTTCTTTGATGGTTCGACGTCTTCGGCCTTCCGTTTTCCCTTCCCGGTGGCCTCCCCGGCATCTTCGGGGTTAAGGGCCTCTTCTGGCCTAATGTACTTTTCGACCCTGTTGAGGAGGTCGGGAAAATCGACGGGGGGTTTCTTAGCCAGAGAAGCCTTCAGCTGTCCATGACGGATGTTGTGCCGAAATGCCGCGGAGGCGACGCCTGGATCAGGGGAGGAGACCGACCTTGCCTCTGCGGTAAATCTCCGGACGAACACTCTGAGTGACTCCCCCTCTATCTGTCTGAGCCCCAGTAAAGAGGCACTGGTCCTTTCGGCCTTCCGGCTGGTGACAAAGTGGGCAAGAAAATTGCCCTCTAGTTGGTCGAAGGAGTAAATGGAGCCGGGGGTGAGCTTCGAGAACCACTCACGAGCCGGACCCCGAAGGGTGGCAGGGAAGGCTCGGCACAGCAGGGGATCCGAGGCGCTGTGAATCATCATGAGGGTTTTGAAACCCTCCATGTGATCAGCTGGATCTCCCTCGCCGTCGTAGGTCTCGAATTGAGGTGGTTGGAAATTCCTGGGTATTTCCGCTTGGAGGATGGGGGCGGAGAAGGGAGGACAGACAGGTCTGTACCCCTGAGCCGCTTGTTGGCTGCCATTTCCTATGTGATCGAGGCGATCCTCCATTTCTTGGAGGCACCTTAGGAGTACGCCATCGTCCTCTGACTGGATTGTAGAGGGGCGGGACACGCTAGCCTCGGCGTCCGACCCGGTTTGGGAATGGAGGGCTTCCTCCCTGGGAGCTCGTCGGAGAGCCCCAAGAATTTCTCTTCGGAAGTCCTGGAACTCCTTGTGAGTGACGGGGGCTCCCTCGACCCTGTTTGGTCGGCCTGAAGGTTGCCTTCCGACGCGGCTGAGCGCTGGTCTCCGTCCCTCGGGCGGCGGTCTTGGATGGTTCGGGGCCGGGTTGGAAGCGGCCCTTCCCCTGCTGCAGCTAACCTGTCGGTTGACGATTATCCCCCGTAGGTCGGGCTGGATTTGACGGGTGACGCTCCTTTGGGACCCCTGATGGGGAGCCTTGTGTTTTGAAATGCGTGGCCCGGCGTTAGCAGATGGTGGGGGCGAGTCCCGTCGGTTGACGGAGGAAGCAGCCCCCTTGCCCTTGGAGGCCATGAGAGTTCGGCTGTCGAGGTCCCTTGATGGTCGGGCTTGGGTCGGCTTCTGAAGCAGTGTTCCCACAGACGGTGCCAACCTGATGCGGTTTGTTTCTGGGAGACGTGTGGATGCACCAGGTGTGAGTTCGGACTCGATTTGTATTGAAGGAGAAAGCTGCTCTTCTGACGACCCTCGGCTGACCGGGCAGAACCTGCGTCGGGCTCGGAATGAGGTGGATGTCTGGGCTCGGATCCGAGGTCTTGTGTACCTGCAGACGGTCCTGAAACACCGGGGTTTATCCCGGTGGCGGACCCTCCGACGATCTAGTCAGTCTCTGTGAGAGAGTAGCAATAACTAGGTGAATTTAAGTGGCAAAAGATTGGTTACCTGAAAAGGTGGGTGAGGGTCTTGTATTTATAGAGAATCCCAACCGGGTATGGATCCGCTTGGGGGCCAGATCTGGACCTGAAAGCCCATGGGCCTGACGTGGCAGGAGGCCCAAGGGGTTTAGGGCGGACGTGGCAGTGCCCAGAGTGGTATAGGGCTGACATGGCAACGCCCTAAGTGGTATTTGGAGCTGACATGGCTGATCATGGGTCTCCGGTGCTTCTGGGAGAATCGGAGGGCCTAGGCTGTGCCAGGTCATCCTCCTACCTTGCCAGGATGGGGGGACAGCCTGTGGGGCTGTCACGGATCGGAGGCCGAGGGCCATTGAGGCTCGTCGGATACGAGGAGATCGATTCTGTGGGGGTGAACTTGAGGCTCGGTGCCGACCCTGTAGTGGTCCGAAGCCGAGCCGAATTGTTGTTTTTCTTGTATTTGGGCGAGAGCAGCCCCGGGCCCAGGTTGGGTCCCAGGTCATTTTTACCCTACCACAGTTCTCTTAATGAGATTAAACATTTATGTCAAGTAAGAAATGTTTGAGATATACTTTATAAGCTTAAATTGCTAATTGAGACATTGATTAAGTTATGAATAAGTTAGAGATGTGAAAATAATTAAGTTTAAGACATGTTTACAAAAGGGTATATGTACCCATGTTTCTTGTACATGAAAGTTTATAATTTAGAGTTAGTAAGACCTCGGTACCGGCATTATTGAAAGAAAGGATTTGAGAAATGATTTGGAGATATGGCTAAGAAGCCATCTCGTATTTGTTGATTAAGTCCGGTAGGAGGTAAAACAAATTCTATGAGTGGAAATTATTCATGTCTTGAACTTAAGAAAATTTAGGCACATAAGTGAAGATGTAGTAAACTTAGGAAAACGTAAGTGGGGTGCTCTATATAGTCGGCGGTGGACTCCAAGACTATAGACCCAGTTGGTGGACTGAGGTTGCCCTGTAGGAGACGGATTATTATATTTTAATCCGGGACTATGAGGACGGGTCAGCGGTGGACTCTGGGATCTTGAGTAGTCGGACGGATGGATTTTTGTGTTTACCATCTCCAATGTGTATATATATATATATATATATATATATATATATATATATATATATATATATATATATATATACTGGGCTAGAGGGTCACATACGGGACGATTCGCACGATGTGGAATCTGTTATAACAGCCGGCGGTGGACTCCAAGGCTGGGATTCAAATTCGTGGAATAGTCTGAACTTTGTTTTGCTACCGGGTAGTTTTCATGGCGAGGGATCGGGCCCTTTATTGTGGAAAATGTAGGCACTTGCCCTCGGACCTATATTGTAACTCCTGTTTTTCCGTATTTGTATTTTTATACAGTATTTTTCTCAATTGTATTCTTTTATCTATTTGAGATTCCGTATTTTATTTCTAATCGAATAAAATCGTTATCTTTGTTGCGACTCGAATTTTGGGTCCTTTTATCAAATTTAATTGTGTGCATTTGTATCGTTCTTCATGAACAATGGACCAATTCTTCTCTTTTATCTCTCTAATCTCCATGTTATTGCATTTTGATCACTTCTCCTGTTGGGCTCTTTTTGAACCGGATCCCCAAAACCCACGAACCCGCAAACCCGCCAACCCTACTATATAACCCTACCCAAACCCTAATACTGTTTTAACCCTAAACCCCCAGCCGCTAATCTAATCTCTTCTCACCTTCGTCTCCATCTTTCTCGCCAACCAACCCATCGCCCAACCTCTGATCGCCTCGCCGCTCCCTCGCTGTCATCCTCGTCGACCCCACAGCACCACCTCCACAAACTCCATCGCCGGCGCCTCCACCATCTCCCCAACCGCAGAACCCCCACCGTCGTTCTCAAACCTCCGAACCCATTACCCAACTCGACACTTCCACCACCTCCGACCACCGCAACACCTCACCGTCGCCTCCAACGCACCCCCTCGACCTCCTCTCCTCCTCCGTCGCTTCGCCAACACCCCGCACCGCCGAACAAACCCCCCGTTCCATCCCCTTTGTTTTCGACGCAGAACAGAGCTGGGCTCGAACTCGAGCCGCCGTGCCGTCGACGTCGCCACAGCCGAGTCTCCATCGCTGCCCGGCGCGCCTCGCCGTCAGCACCACGTCGCCGCAGTCCAGCCGCCGCCGTCGCTATCTCTCTCGCACTCCGTTTCGAAGATGAGAACGAAGAAGAAGAAGAGAAAGAGCGGGAGCGTTTCTCAGCCGCCAGATCTCTTCAAGATCCGCGCTCCAGATTGCTGTTCGCTGTGCGCCCGCACCAGATCCCGGATCCGCTGTTCGCTGTTCTGGATCTGATCCGCTGCATTGCTGTGTTCTGACTGGACGGGTTTGTTGTTTCCTGTTCTACCCGCAGCGAATCCGAAGCCGTGTTTCGCTGTTCTGAGCCGATCTTGTGCGCAAGGAAAGCTCGATCTTCGGTCAGATTTTGCACGCGCTTTTCGAGGATATTTCTGGGGATTTTTCTACTCTTTTTGCTTCAACAAGCGGAGATTTCAACCGTCGATTTAAGGCAAGTAACCTTGTACATCTTATCGTTCTAGTACAAGTCTCTTTGAAATACCACATGTAGTTAGTTTGTGACTCCCTTTGAATATCATAGTATATCAATTTGAACCTTCAAACTCACCAATCTAAGAGTCACAGAACTTCCTCGTATTAAATAATAATTCAATTGGACTCTTTTATCTCCTTGAACTTGCGAATCACATGGACATATGAATTAAGGACCCCTAGAAATTGTAGACGCATATAAATTTAGTGTTTTGGCAATTTGTGATTATTATGACTTGGAAAATATTATTATTCGCTGTTTGATTCCCATTACCATGTATTTGTGCCACATAATGATTTTAGACACCAAATTACATAATTCTATGAAATCTACATTAGTGAATTATTTCCCTATGTTGCTGTCTGGATTTTCTTTTGCGGTTTCGACCCTCTTATCTTTGGAATTTGGGCCCGAGGCCTGAATATGAAACGTAGATCAGGATGTGTAGATGTCGATAGACTCCAGAATGATTGAATTTGGAGTTACGGTCTAGGAGATATGGCTGTTATACTGCAGCTGTGTCAGTAGGCGCAGTTCTGTAAAAACTGCTGTATATATTGACTTTGCGAATTATTTCAGCTGTACAAACAGCGTGCGTTTGACCCCAAATTTTGTGTGAAGCTGCTGGACATCATCTAGGACATCCCTAAATTTTTCTAGAATTAATTTACAACATTTACTTAGGTGTGCTTGCTTGATAAGAGTTAATAACAATAACAAGCCGGGGTTTGGGAAAGATTATAGAGTGGACAATATAGATACGTGTACTCGGAAGGGGGCCCGTGTTTCCCAATACTTGGTTCATGAACTTGTTGTATCTTGTTTGATTCATGGAGTCGGTTACTCGGCTCATGAACTTGTTGATTCTTGAACCCATTGTGCGGTTCTTGAACTTGCTTGTGGATTCGCGAACTTGCTTCGTGAACTTGTTATTTAATTTTCGATTCATGAACCAAGGCTTGCTTGATACTTGATACCTGAGTACGCCGCCCTATAAAATCCATTACTAGGTCTAAACGAAATTGTTTGACTGTAGCAACCATGTAGTAAAAGAATGGATGCATGTCGTGCTACCTAGCTAGTAATTCACCACTAGACTTGAACTTGATAACTTGGACTCGATAACTTGAACTAGACTTGGACTTGAGAAACTTGAGCTAGATAACTTGACACTTGGACTTGATGACTAGACATTTGAGACCTAACATTTAAAATAACATATGACACTAGACTTGAGTTTGACACTTGATATTTATTACCCTTATAGGTGTACCTGACATGTGATTCACCACTAGCAGTTGTTATCCAACCTAGTTATTAAGACTTTTCCCTCTTGCTAGTTAGTCTTTGAATTTGCCTACTACTCCTCATAACTCTGTTTATTCTTGATTCCAATTCTTGTTTTTCCCTTACTTGTACTTGCTTTCACTATTTGTGGCCCTAGCTTGCACTAAGGGCATTTTCCCTTGTTTCCCCTTTGTTTTCCTGTTTATATTATTAAGCAGACTTTGGAGACGCGGTTCCTGCTGGAATTAGCGAGCAGACATTGCAGGTTTTGCTTGGAGCAAGGACCTGTTTAAATAGTTGCCTTCTTTAAGGTATTTATTTCTTCTGATGTTTAAGACTTGTTTCCGAGTTTACACTTGATCCAGACATGGGGAACTATTTGAATATTATCATTTATTTAAATTGTTTCTGTTGCTTAAATAATTATTCATGCATGCTTGGTTTTATATCTCTCTTGTTATATATACTTGTTGTGATGCTGAGTCGATCCTACAGCTTATGGATGATTGAGAAATCATTCGCTGGGCTTAGTCATGCGCTCGTATTCCGTATTTTGGGAAGCGGGGCGTGACAAGGTTTTTAGTGGTATCAGAGCTCAGGTTTGGCTAATGTGTTAGTTTGACTAATACATTAGACGGGCTTGACTCAGTCAAGATTAACTCAACATTAAACAGGCCATGCAACTACATGAATAATTTAATAGTCAACTCGATCTGGATACAAGTCTTATCCCATCCATTTGATCCCTTCGTATTCAATTCTTTGATTCCTTGGTTCCTTCCATCTCTTGCAGTCGTCCTGATTTGTTGATTCTTTATTGAGTACGAATTTAATTCTTTCCGTACCCATATTCTTTTGATTCCGGTGCAAGCAATCTCTTATCTTCTGCTTGCCTCGTTGATCCCCTCTTATTTCAGTTCGTGTGTCGTTCATTACTTTTCGTGCTTTGCGTTCATCTACAACTGTTGACTCACTTTGAGTATCATGTTGATTATTTCTTCCCTGCTATATTCTCTTTAATCCCGATTTTGCCCCCCGTCCCACTTCCTTCGTATTCAATTCCTTAATTTTCTTTCGTCCCTTCTAGTCATCATTCTTTTTTAACTCCTTATTGGGTGTCGCTCCATTTTTCTCCTACTTATTTTTCTCTTTATAATTATTTTTCCGAATACTTTCTATATTTTGATTATTAATTATTATATTTATTTTCGATCTTCTATGAAGATGTATCTCAACAAGGATTTTGTTATTTCGAACGATGATGTATTTTAACTCACTTTTCATTTTCAATCGACTATATATTTCTACTGAATTATTATTAGATAAGGCAAATTCTTATTTCGTTGTATAATGCTATTTTTACTACCATTAGTATCATTGCTATTATTTTCACTATCATTACTAATATTATTATTATTGTTACTACTATTGATATTCTTATTGTTGTTTTCACTATTTCATTATTATTGTTATTATTATTATTATTGTTATCATTCTTTTGCTATTACTATTATTATTATTGTCATGATCATTGTTATTCTATTGTTATTAATATGGACCTTTTTATATTATTATTGTTATTAGTACTATTATTTTCTTTCGTTACTACTATCATTATTATTAAATTGTTTTGAGCCTGATCATGCTCAATTTTATATACATTTCACCATTTTGCTGCAACCTAATGTCGAGATAGCAAATATGCAACTCGATGTCAATGGGGGCAAATTGCAACTGGATATCGGCGAGGCAAAATGTGCAGCCGAATATTTGGATGGCAATTTGAAACCTGATGTCGTGAAGGCAAATATGTAACTTGATGTTAAGGAGGCAAGATTTTCTACCTATTACTAATTTATTTTTCAAGACTCGTTACTTATATAATGAAACTGATGGTAAAAGAATACTTTCGTTATTATTGGTATTATTAATATTACTGTCATTTCAATTGATGTTATTATTATCGTTTCATCACCTTTACTACTGTTATTATTTTTATTATTATTACTGTTGCTTTATTGATATCATTGTTATTTTTGCTATTGATATATTATTATTATCATTATTGATATTATTTTTAATGCTATTATTATTATTATTGCGTTATTTTCATGAATGTGTTTGTGACAGTGTAAAAATGGCCTGAGGCCCAACCAGGGCCCAATACAATTCCTACTCAGAAAAGCAAAAATAACAACCTGGTTCGGCTCCGGACCACTTCAGGGTCGGCGCCGAACCTCGTGTTTGCCCTCACAGTGCCGGCCTCCTCGTACTGACGAGCCTCAGTATCCCCCGGAGTCCGATCCGGAGCAGTCCCTCAGGCCGTCCCCCCTCTCTGGCGGGGCAGAAGGATGACCTGGCGCAGCCTAGGCCCTCCGATTCCCCCCAGAGGCACAGAGGGCTCACGATGGGCCACGTCAGCTCCAAATACCGCCAAGGGTTTCGCCACGTCAGCCCTATACCACTCCTGGTATCGCCACGTCCGCCCTAAACCCCCTGGGCCTTCTGCCACGTCAGGCCCATGGGCTTTCGGATCCAAACCCGGCCCCCAAGTGGAACCAAACCCGGTTGGGATTCTCTATAAATACTAGACCCACACCCACCTTTTTGAGGTAATCAATCTTTTGCCACTTAAATATACCTAGTTATTGCTACTCTCTCACAGAGACTGACTAGAGCGTCGGAGGGTCCGCCACCGGGACAAACCCCGGTGTTTCAGGACCGTCTGCAGGTACACAAGACCTCGGATCCGACCCTTCCGATCCGAGCCCAACCTTCAACATTTTTCCGAGCTCATCGTAGGTCCCAGAAGGTCAACTGAAGGTCGGCAGACGAGCGGCAATCTCCTTCAATACAAATTGAGTTCGAACTCACACCTGGTGCTTCCACACGTTTCTCAGAAATAAACAGCATCAGTGTTGAATTCTACTTTGTCATGTATGTATTATCGTTATTATTAGTATTGTTGATATTTTTATTTCATCGTATTATTATTACCTGTATGATTATGACGATTTTTTTTCTGTTATTATTATTGTTATTATTATTATTTTGTTACTAATATTGCTAATTTTGTCATTATCATTATTATTATTAGTTTTTATTGTCATCATTATTTTCTATTACTATTGATATTATTATCATGGATATTGTTACTATTGTTATTCCTGGTAAAGTCATTAGTTTTGATGTATACTATATATTTTGATTATTTGAATTGAAGCTCAATTTTATATTCTTTGCATCTTTGTTTATATCTATCCTGAACCCATACTCTCTTTGATCTTGGCGTCCCATTCCTTTCTTCCTGCTCGGATCGTCGCTTGGTGTCACGTTGTCTACAACGACATGTCTGGAGCTTGGAGTGTCACCATCAGAGTAGCGCAGCGGAAGCGTGGTGGGCCCATGACCCACAGGACCCAGGATCATGTTGTTGCTTCTCCTTCCTTGTATTTTGTTTTGTTCCATTCCTTGCACCATTTGCTGTCCCCTATCTCTTGCTTTTGTTCTCATCCATTGACTCATTGCGTGGTGCATCTTTCCCTTGTCGCTCCCTTCTTCGATTCCAGCTCTTTCTATTCGTTCACTTCCATGCCTTGTTATCTTGCAAGTCTTGTGGTGTTCAGTGTTCTTCTTCGTTTTTGATACCGGTTATTTCCTTCTTGCTTTCCATCCTGCCATCATGTACTCATTCATTATTGGATTCATTTCTTTCCTGTCTTCCATCTCCTTGGTTTCAGTTCTGCCTAACTCCTTCATCGTATTTATTATCTCGTGTTATTTGGATCCTTTAGACACTGTTATTCTCTTTCATGCCATTCATTTGACCTCATTGTTATCCACTCCCTTCTTATTTTGGTGTTACCACCAAGTCGACTTTTCCTTGGATCCCTTGTTTGTTACCTTCCCCTAAATTGCTTTTGCCCTGTCCTATGTACCGCCTAAGCAAATTTCGAGGACGAAATTTTTTGTGTAAGGTGGGTAGGATTTGTAACTCCTGTTTTTCCGTATTTGTATTTTTATACAGTATTTTTCTCAATTGTATTCTTTTATCTATTTGAGATTCCGTATTTTATTTCTAATCGAATAAAATCGTTATCTTTGTTGCGACTCGAATTTTGGGTCCTTTTATCAAATTTAATTGTGTGCATTTGTATCGTTCTTCATGAACAATGGACCAATTCTTCTCTTTTATCTCTCTAATCTCCATGTTATTGCATTTTGATCACTTCTCCTGTTGGGCTCTTTTTGAACCGGATCCCCAAAACCCACGAACCCGCAAATCCGCCAACCCTACTATATAACCCTACCCAAACCCTAATACTGTTTTAACCCTAAACCCCCAGCCGCTAATCTAATCTCTTCTCACCTTCGTCTCCATCTTTCTCGCCAACCAACCCATCGCCCAACCTCTGATCGCCTCGCCGCTCCCTCGCTGTCATCCTCGTCGACCCCACAGCACCACCTCCACAAACTCCATCGCCGGCGCCTCCACCATCTCCCCAACCGCAGAACCCCCACCGTCGTTCTCAAACCTCCGAACCCATTACCCAACTCGACACTTCCACCACCTCCGACCACCGCAACACCTCACCGTCGCCTCCAACGCACCCCCTCGACCTCCTCTCCTCCTCCGTCGCTTCGCCAACACCCCGCACCGCCGAACAAACCCCCCGTTCCATCCCCTTTGTTTTCGACGCAGAACAGAGCTGGGCTCGAACTCGAGCCGCCGTGCCGTCGACGTCGCCACAGCCGAGTCTCCATCGCTGCCCGGCGCGCCTCGCCGTCAGCACCACGTCGCCGCAGTCCAGCCGCCGCCGTCGCTATCTCTCTCGCACTCCGTTTCGAAGATGAGAACGAAGAAGAAGAAGAGAAAGAGCGGGAGCGTTTCTCAGCCGCCAGATCTCTTCAAGATCCGCGCTCCAGATTGCTGTTCGCTGTGCGCCCGCACCAGATCCCGGATCCGCTGTTCGCTGTTCTGGATCTGATCCGCTGCATTGCTGTGTTCTGACTGGACGGGTTTGTTGTTTCCTGTTCTACCCGCAGCGAATCCGAAGCCGTGTTTCGCTGTTCTGAGCCGATCTTGTGCGCAAGGAAAGCTCGATCTTCGGTCAGATTTTGCACGCGCTTTTCGAGGATATTTCTGGGGATTTTTCTACTCTTTTTGCTTCAACAAGCGGAGATTTCAACCGTCGATTTAAGGCAAGTAACCTTGTACATCTTATCGTTCTAGTACAAGTCTCTTTGAAATACCACATGTAGTTAGTTTGTGACTCCCTTTGAATATCATAGTATATCAATTTGAACCTTCAAACTCACCAATCTAAGAGTCACAGAACTTCCTCGTATTAAATAATAATTCAATTGGACTCTTTTATCTCCTTGAACTTGCGAATCACATGGACATATGAATTAAGGACCCCTAGAAATTGTAGACGCATATAAATTTAGTGTTTTGGCAATTTGTGATTATTATGACTTGGAAAATATTATTATTCGCTGTTTGATTCCCATTACCATGTATTTGTGCCACATAATGATTTTAGACACCAAATTACATAATTCTATGAAATCTACATTAGTGAATTATTTCCCTATGTTGCTGTCTGGATTTTCTTTTGCGGTTTCGACCCTCTTATCTTTGGAATTTGGGCCCGAGGCCTGAATATGAAACGTAGATCAGGATGTGTAGATGTCGATAGACTCCAGAATGATTGAATTTGGAGTTACGGTCTAGGAGATATGGCTGTTATACTGCAGCTGTGTCAGTAGGCGCAGTTCTGTAAAAACTGCTGTATATATTGACTTTGCGAATTATTTCAGCTGTACAAACAGCGTGCGTTTGACCCCAAATTTTGTGTGAAGCTGCTGGACATCATCTAGGACATCCCTAAATTTTTCTAGAATTAATTTACAACATTTACTTAGGTGTGCTTGCTTGATAAGAGTTAATAACAATAACAAGCCGGGGTTTGGGAAAGATTATAGAGTGGACAATATAGATACGTGTACTCGGAAGGGGGCCCGTGTTTCCCAATACTTGGTTCATGAACTTGTTGTATCTTGTTTGATTCATGGAGTCGGTTACTCGGCTCATGAACTTGTTGATTCTTGAACCCATTGTGCGGTTCTTGAACTTGCTTGTGGATTCGCGAACTTGCTTCGTGAACTTGTTATTTAATTTTCGATTCATGAACCAAGGCTTGCTTGATACTTGATACCTGAGTACGCCGCCCTATAAAATCCATTACTAGGTCTAAACGAAATTGTTTGACTGTAGCAACCATGTAGTAAAAGAATGGATGCATGTCGTGCTACCTAGCTAGTAATTCACCACTAGACTTGAACTTGATAACTTGGACTCGATAACTTGAACTAGACTTGGACTTGAGAAACTTGAGCTAGATAACTTGACACTTGGACTTGATGACTAGACATTTGAGACCTAACATTTAAAATAACATATGACACTAGACTTGAGTTTGACACTTGATATTTATTACCCTTATAGGTGTACCTGACATGTGATTCACCACTAGCAGTTGTTATCCAACCTAGTTATTAAGACTTTTCCCTCTTGCTAGTTAGTCTTTGAATTTGCCTACTACTCCTCATAACTCTGTTTATTCTTGATTCCAATTCTTGTTTTTCCCTTACTTGTACTTGCTTTCACTATTTGTGGCCCTAGCTTGCACTAAGGGCATTTTCCCTTGTTTCCCCTTTGTTTTCCTGTTTATATTATTAAGCAGACTTTGGAGACGCGGTTCCTGCTGGAATTAGCGAGCAGACATTGCAGGTTTTGCTTGGAGCAAGGACCTGTTTAAATAGTTGCCTTCTTTAAGGTATTTATTTCTTCTGATGTTTAAGACTTGTTTCCGAGTTTACACTTGATCCAGACATGGGGAACTATTTGAATATTATCATTTATTTAAATTGTTTCTGTTGCTTAAATAATTATTCATGCATGCTTGGTTTTATATCTCTCTTGTTATATATACTTGTTGTGATGCTGAGTCGATCCTACAGCTTATGGATGATTGAGAAATCATTCGCTGGGCTTAGTCATGCGCTCGTATTCCGTATTTTGGGAAGCGGGGCGTGACATATATAGTATGGGATGCATAGAATCCGAACAAGTGTGCATTAGTGTCATCCTAGTATAGAAATGTGTGCATTAGGCATTAAGGCATGACATACACTTATGTTTAGAATAATCACGTTTGACACTTTACTTGTTCATTCAATCTTTTTTTTTTGTGATTTGTTGAAGTATGAGATCGTTATACTATTCCCGGCATAGAGAGGATAGCCGTGTATAACATTTCGTCAGTTGTAAGTAACTGACGTGCCCACAGATTGACATGTAGGTAATGGACTATTCATGGAGTTATAAAGTGGATATGCTGTTGCTGTTTAGAAGTTAAAGATGTTGTAAATGATGTTAAAGTTATACAAGTTGTATTTCATTGTTGTAATCTTTTAGTCTTCCGCTGTGTGAAAACCAAGTGTAAATAAACTCTGATGTACTATTGAAAAAATTTTAAAATTTCCTTGTAAAATTGTACGAAGTGAAGTAAAGATCCTGTGAAATCTCGAATTTGTCCTTATTTGGAATTCGGGGTGTTACATCTTCTGTGATGCTCGGGGGAATCTCTCCGCCCTCTTCGGGTAGGGGACCTTCTGTGGTCTCAGCGGTGAGGAGATCGCTCATCCGGACGTTGTTGGCGGAAGGCTCCCTTTCGGGCCCGCTTTTCATCCAAACGGCGGCGAAGATCCTCATCTTTCTGCCGATTGAGGATGGTATTGCGAGGGTCGGAAGCTCGGGAATTGTGGGAGGCCATAGAATCCGAAAAGGCATTGTGGATTGAGACGTGGTCCTGATGGAGAGGTTGTTTCTGCGGGTTGGGACGCGAGACCCCCGCGCCGGCATTCTGCGGCCCAGTTGAACCCCGAGGGGATTGCTGATTCTGAAGAGGAGGCTGGTCCTACTAGAGAGGGTCCTCAGCTTGCAGAGGAAGTTGCCCCTGCTGCTGAGCAGGTTGGATGGGGACTTCCTGTTGCTGATCAACGGGGTTGGGTCCACGGTTGGACCCTCTGGATCTTACTTTCCTAGGAGGCATGGCTGGAGAAGATCTAACCAACAGGAAGAAGGGAGGCTGCTATTCGTGGTGTTTCTCACAGACGACGCCAATCTGTTACCGCTGAATCTGGTGTGGGGGCAAACAGATAGTATTTGTAGATTTTTGGAAAACTTTGAATAGCAAACCTATTACCTGTTCCGCCGGAGTTTGACCGTTGACTCCCGCCATTCACCTGCAAAAAGTGCGAGACGCCGGGGTTGATCCCGGCGACGCACCCTCCGACGCTCAAGTCAATAATCAGGAATGATTATGAGAGAGCGTAAATTGGCAAAGGATTGATTACCTCTTAATAGAGATGGATGGGGGGTATTTATAGCCGCCTTTGGGACCAGATTAGGAATGTAATCCCTGTGGTCAGATAAGGAATGTAATCCCTAATCCCCGGTAAAAGGATAGATGTGAATCAGGGCCGTTGATTAGTATTAATCAGAAACCCTAATTCTATCATGTTGGACTGGGTTCGTTTCGGGTTGGGACCCGTACCCAGTTGAGGTGGATCCGTTCGTGAGTTATTGGGTCTTTTAGGGAAAAGATCCAGGACTCTCTTTAGACCCATTGGTGGGCGAAATTACCATTTTACCCCTAGGCTTTGAGATTCGTTCCCGATTTGGACGGTTCTGATTTAACCCCATTTTTAGCCATATCACTTGCCATCTTAGAAAATTTTATAAGTAAAAATGCACATAAAAATTTACGTGTGATGCACGTGCTAAATATTAAAAATTAATTTGAGAGAACGAAAAGCAGTCAAATTACAAAACATGTATATTTGATAATGTTACGAATATTTCACGTAACGGAAAATAGACATAATCGACACGTGTATTGAAAACACGTGCAATGTACAAAAAAAATAATGATTAAAATAAATGTTTGAGTTTGCTAAAGATATGATTGAAATGAGTTTTGAGAAAACGAAAAATATATAAATAATCAGAATATGACATTTATATAAAAATACGTTACGAATATTACTCGTAACGGTACAAAATATACGTGCATAACACACGAGGACAAAATTGTTATTATTCAATTTTGCGGAATGTTACAGTAACCCAACAAACACGTGCATTGTAATCCAAACACGTGCAATGCACATGCATAACCAATATAAACGAGGTCTTAGGTTTGATGCCAGACAACATGAGATTTTTTTTAATAAAAAATTTATATATAAAGACGTGCATTGCACGTGTAAATTACTAGTTTAAAGTAATTAAAAGAGTTTTATGGTTTATACGTTAGAATAATTGATCATTTATCACAAGAAACAGGCCGTATACCGAGAATTCCCTTCTTATTTACAACGAAAAGCACAACAAGACTCGTTAGCATAGGCCCAACAATTAAAAAGAAGTGGGCTTTGTGGGCTCTTAATGTCAGAATTGGGCTTCCTTTCTAAAAAAAGAGCGCCATCAACGACCCAAAATCATCTGATATCATAAAATCAACGGCCAGGATTTAATGTTTAATAACATAAACTTAATGAATTAGTTAATAATCATTTAATTTAAGGAATCGATCCCTAATTACTTTTGCTTCCGATTTTATTCGCACCTTCTCTCTCCTCGCTCTCGGTCACTCTCAAATCAAGTAGAAACCAGCTCGAATTTTGAGGCAAAAATTTCAAGAAATCGCTCCTTTTGAGGTAATTTCTCTTCAATTTCATCTAGTTTAGTGTCAATTTTGTTAGGGTTTCTGCTTTTTATCATCAATTAATCCAGAATGCTTCGCCCTTTATGGTAGAAACCCTAAATCTCATGTACCTTTGTCTTTTGGGGGGAAAAAGAGGGATTTTTTTAGGGTTTAGGTTAATTGAGAAGCCTTTTTGCGTGAAAGAACTATCGATGTTTAATTAATGGTGGAAAATAATTATTTAAGCTCTGAAATTCGAGAGTTGAAATGTTTAATTTGAAATTGTTTGTTAAATTAAAAAATGTGTAAACTTTCATAAATTTGTAGTTATAATATATATTGGATTGAAATAATTTGTTAAGGTAGCGTAGCTCAAATTAATTTACGAGCTCGTTGCTTGTGATTGGTGATTGTTGTTAGGGTAATGGTTAGTGTATAGTTATTGAAGGTATGCTGATTTTTTGTGTTGATTTTACATGTGGGCTGGAATTTGGAAATGTTAGGGCATTTCGAGTTAAGAGTTTGTTTGGCATATGGAATTTGAAGGGGGGAAGTGGGAAAGTAGTCGATTTTGCAATTTCCGGAGATAGTGGAAAACTAAAAATTCTTTGCAAGTTCTGTGTTTAACAAATTGACACTTCCACAACTTTTTTGTTCGGATAATTATTTGGAGTGATCCCAACATCTGTGTGTGTGAGCTGACTGCTTTATAACTATATATTCCATTGCTGAAAAAATTATATTTTATTGAGAAAGGAATAGTTAAGAGTTAATCATGGATGAAAATAGAAATTTTTGGGAGAACACGAGTTATCCCATAAATTTTCCCTAGAGTTGAAAACTCATTTGTGGAACAGTGCCTATTAGGCTTGTAGGGCCCATAAGAATTGGGGAGTGAAGTTTCCAAATCTATTATCAGTTTGATTTTCTGTTTCCAATTCTTTAGTTGAATATTTCATTTCCTTCTCTGTATTCAACCTGGCAAGCACACCCTAACAGGTCCTTGTTTTTGTTATCCCATTTTGTAAGAAACATAGCTTGACAATTATGCAGTTAGTTGTCTCAAGTGAGTTCGTTGTTGTGCAAACGTTTATGTGAGATTAACATCCCAGCTCTCATGTACACACATTAATAGATTGGTCTCGTATAGAGTTGTAGATATGTTTATACTTGTACTGAATCATGAATTAATTTGCATTTGTTATGCTTGCTGTTTGCAATTCAGCTGTATTTATACTCCTGTGACCTCATTAATTTTATCCTCCTTTGTCCGTTTCATTTTTGAGTTTGTTAAAGTTATCTTCATATTGTTTCCTGTTTGGGAAATCCGTCAATTGGTCATACAGCTCAATCTATTTTACATCCTTAAGTGGTTCTTGCTACTTATGGATACATTATTCTTATTACTCTATTGAAAAACAGTTGCCGTGGAATTTTTCTTTGATTTGCAGGCTGTGGATTTTCACATATATTTGATTACAACAACTCTTGACATTCATTTACATTTGGGGGAAAATGAAAAATGAGTGTAACTTGCTTACTGTACCTAAAAAGGAAAAATGAGCTGTAACTTGTCTGTTTTGATAATGAGGTTCACAATTTCATTTGAAACTTGCTTTAGGGATTGTTCTTGGCAATGCATTTCATTTTACATTATTTTTTTGGTGAAAAGCATCCCTAACCTTTGGATTCCTTTAGGAGGGTGGACAATGGAGGATTCAGAAAGTGGAGTTCCTGCATCCAAAAAGAGGGTAGCTGGAAGACAAATATCAAAAGAAAACCCTGAACTAGACGAGGATGGCCCTGAACCCGAGATGGGGAGTTTCAAAAGAGCCAGTGATGAAGTGTTGGCAGCAAGGAAAATTGTAAAAGTGCGACGTGCTGAACCCTCCCCTGCTGCTTCTAATCCTTTTGCTACTCTCTGTATGGTGCCACCATCTGATCCTAATTCAAGCATCCTTGGTGATAAGGTGAAAGTTGGTGTTGATGAGAAACATGGACAAATTGAGGAGGGTAAGAAAGAAGACGAAAGTGGAACTTCTGTTGATAAATCAAATGGTGTCGAGGAGAAAGAGAAGAAAGTTGAAGAAAAAGAGATATCCACTGCTAAGAACGAAGATAAGTTTGAAGATGGTGCAGTTGTTGCTGAGGAAATTGTAGAAAATGGAGATAAAAGGAGTGTTGAGGAAGTTAAAGAAGAAGCGGCAAAGGAAGATGTAAAAGAAACCAAAGAAAATGAGAAGGAAAAAGTGGGCACAGATGATAAAGATACAGAAGTGAAGCCAGCTGTGCCTCTGAGTTCATTCCAACAGTTGTCAAGCTCTCAAAATGCCTTTACTGGGCTGGCAGGATCGGGGTTTGGATCCTCATCATTTTCCTTTGTGACAGTTGCCAATGAGGGATCGATTTTTAGTGCTAGTCCTGGATCATCATTTGGACTGAAAAGCGATAACCCCTCATTTTCTTTGTTTGGTGATGTGGGTTCCAGCAATGGTAATCTTTCAGTGCAACCTCCCAGTACTTCTGCTCCATCCATGCAGGAGGTGCCAACTGAGACTGGCGAGGAAAATGAGAAGGCAGTGTTTACTGCTGATGCTATACTGTATGAGTATTTGGATTCAGTGTGGAAAGAGAGGGGAAAAGGTGAACTTAAATTGAATATCTCTTTATCGGGCACTAAGAAAGCTAGGCTTGTTATGAGGACAAGGGGTAATTATAGGCTGGTCTTGAATGCAAGTCTTTACCCAGATATGGTTCTCACTAATATGGAAAAGAAGGGCATCACTTTTGCTTGCATCAATAGTGCTGGAGAAGGAAAGAATGGGCTTACTACTTTTGCCCTAAAATTCAAAGATTGTAGTTTTGTGGAGGAGTTTCGAGGGGCAGTAACAGTACACAAAGGAAAGAAAGATACAGTACTGAAGACACCCGAGAACTCTCCTAAGGCTTCTGATGATTAAATGGAATATACTGCTGCAGTGAAATCTAGTTTGCAAGGAGTTTCCTATGGTAACTGTTTCTTGAAACCTTTTTCTTTCTTGTCCTTCATTGGTTTGAGGTTTCTGTTGTTATTGTGGAGCTTTAACTTTAGCCTGTATAGAAATTGCGCGCACGCGCGCGCACACACAAAGCACCAACCACACACATCTATTAATGACATTTTCATGTATCTTGTCATGGGGTTTTATTGAAATAAGGAAGTTTCTTCTGGGTGCAATGAATCAAGAAACCCTTAACTTCAATATGGGAACATAACCTTTATCTATAGTTTATAGTAATAGATTATATTTGTTAAAATTTAAAAGACAAGATATTCTCACAAGTTCAACAAAGTGTATATAAATTTGCTGCTACTTATGTTTTGTTTATGTAATAAGTAATTTTAACTAGAGTTTAATGAATGCTGACTCCCATGACTGCAAATACTGTAAAGGTAGCATGGGTTGAAAGACGAAAGGAAGCTGTAATGATAGGGAAATTTATTGAGGGGTGAATTTAGGGATCAGCTGGGCTTTGATTGGACTCCTAAACTGGGGTTGAGTGACTTGAGTCACATATTTTCCTTCGGTTCAACCTGATTTCTGAGCCCCTACCTCCCTTTTTATTAGTTGGGCTTGGATTTCTTGGCTCTCAGGCCTAATTTTGTGTTCTTTCAATTCAATATGTTCACAAAAGAAAGAAACTAATTTAGTCACTATAAGATTATAAATTTTAAATAAGTGATAAATAAATTATTAGAAGAATTCCTAAATTAATGTATTATAGAACACTCAATAAAAATTCAACTTATCAAACATATTTAGTATAGGTTATAACAATACTAAAAGCGATCATTTTCTCCAGTATAAAAGTGTCTTAAGAGATTTACCAATCACCTCCATATATCTCGGAGTAGTGTTGTAGATTTGTAATATGTAATTTAGGGAAGCCAGTAAGAATGAGCCCAAACGTGGCCTAATTAAAAGAACAGGGTAAACTCTATTTGGCTTTGAATGGGCTTCATACCTCCAGCCTGTTAGGCAGTATGGGCATCATTCTTCTTTCCTTATTGTACTTGTTTTGTATTTTTCAATTAATGGAACGCGGGGAGGACATCACCTCGCCGTTTACGATTAGGGAAAAAAAGGGCTTAACATCTAGGTGTAAGCCTGATCTGAAATATAAGAGCTTGGCCAAGGCGTGTACCTAACCTGGTCAACTTGGGTCTGATCCAGTTCATTGTTTCACCTGTTTAGGGCCCATTGTTAGTTCTATGTTGTTTCATAGCGTTTATGTGGAGTATAGGCAGAATAATGGTAGCTGGTTCTGTTGATGCTGATAAATCGTAAATCTAATCTTACCAATAAGTTAGATGGAGAGGACATGCTTCATGATTGTCAGACGTAGTTTAATGATGGATGATGGATGATCCATACAAGGACCGAGAGAAGATGGATGATCCATCTAACTCAGGTTAGTGACTAGTTAGTGCACAACCAAATGGGCTATGTAGGTCAGTGAGTTGATGGCTTTTTCTGAATATGTTGAATCATCAGCATTGTAGATATAAAATATGAGGAAGTGAGGGAGAATTAAGGATGTGGGGAATACGTATACCTTACTGTTTGCATGTACGTAAAATTTGGGACGGTAATAGGAAATTAGCACATTTCTCTTGGTCTATCATGGTACTAAATTATGTATTTTCATTTCCTACCATATTACAAGTCATGGGATGTCTTTCTACTGTCTGCCACTTGCAAGAATCTACTTTATAATGATGATAATGGTGAGTCTAGTAAATTTGGTTGTGAAAATGTTAAAACTTGCACATGGGCTGAACCGCTGCTGCTCTCATTCTTCTTTATCATATTTAGTGGGAACCCTGTATAGTTTTCATTTGTCATTCATGATCGTGCATACCGGTTAACCACTGGTACAAGTGATACCCTTGATTTCATCCTTCTTTCTCTTAAATCTCTGTCTCTTGTCAATGCCTAAGTCTCATTCTTGAAATTGGCATATTTGTAGTCCTTGTGTTTCAAAAGCATCCTTCCCTACTTGTTTTGCTTTCATCAAATCTACCCCAAAGACTTCCACTTTGAAGCATATGATAGAGATGCTTCTAGTTAATCATACCAAGACTAGTAGGTGCAGTCTAATTTGAACCATGCAGGAGATATATTTGCAAGGGATTTCAGGCTTATATATTAAGTGTTATTTCCTTGAATTTGGTATAACAGATCATCCTTCATGAATGATGTAAACTAGTAGTGGTTTAATTTAGTAGGTCCTAGGATTTTAATGGGTATGTTATTTAGGTGCGATCAAATGAATTATTCAGATCATATTAAATATGAGGTCATACTAAACATGAGGTCTGTTCAACTTGTTTGCTCGCCACACTTTTTTATTCACCATTTATCAACGAATGGTTTTACCACATCTGGAAATTATTTCTCCTGCAGTGAGCTCAGAGAATAATTTGTACGTTCGCTTAATTAAGATCTTGAAATTGAGCTGAAAAATCATATAGAATCTGAACATATTTATTCAAGGTACAACAAGACATGCTTGCAAACTCATTTTGAAAAGTTTGCTCAAGATGACTATAGATCTTTAACAGTTTTGTCCTGTAACAATAATTTTCTCAGAATTCTTTGCATACATCACTATTATATAAGTGATATAGTTATGAACTTATTGAGAAGGCACTGATTCTTATGCTTGGTTCTTCTTAACTTCTCAATCCAATATGTATATGCCATGCCATTTCACAGGCTTCTATGTGATATTTTTTTCCCTTTTTCCAATTGATCTACCATATGTATCTGAGCCCATTAAGTAAATATGTGATTAAAGAATATGTACTTGTAAATTTAGCCGGTTAAAGCTATGCACTGGTGTTTAATAGCCATACAAGAACTGTCTGTATTAATACAGTTTGTCGCAAATGTTTCAGATTTATATAAGTTCCTTCTCATTGTCGAATGTTCCCAATTTAATGTATCCAGCTGCATGTAGTTTCCAAAGTGAACCGTGGTCCTATCTCAAATATTTAGGAGGTTCTAATTGCCAATGCACGGTAGATTGAATATTAAATGGATCTATGTAGGAACTTAATTCTGATGTCAACCATGAACATTATTATAAATCAGCTTCCCATTCCCTTTCTCTCTTTCAGTGGTCCATCGTTTATGTAAATGATAGGAGGCCATCATTTTTTAGGGTTAGTCCCTCTTTTTTGTATTGGGTATTGAACTCAAATGTAACCTTCTCCGGGATATTTTATAAATACAATTTTCCTGATGATGTTATTTTATTTGGTATATTGGTAATCTCTATGAATAACTGTTTTCAAATGCGAAGGCTCAAATTATTGAGCTCCATCCTATCTGAATGTGTACATATCGATTTGTCAGTTAGCTGAATGATCCATGACATGGATACAAGCTTGATGATATGGAACATGTCTTCACATCTCCATTAGAGCCTCCTAGTTTTACTGTACAAGCAAAGTTACTGAATTAGCTACGGTGTCTGGTTTAATGATTTGTTTTAATAACTAGCGACAAAAGTCTCATATTTGTTTGGTCTATCTTGTGTTATCAGGTGGGCAGACTGTGAAGATACTCTTAGGTGATCATTTGAAGAGAGCAGATAATATTATGTGTCATGGGAATTTGTCTTGAGTTGTTCTTTGAGTCATGCATCCTACCCTAGTCAATCTTTCAAAGATCCTGATTTCTCCCAGTGTAAGTCGGTATGCCAAACTCATTTGTTCCTGACATTTGAGGGCCTATGCCTCAAAACAACTTTTCAGCAGTTTACCAAACGAGACAGTTTGTGAAGAGTATCATTGTTTATATACTCTTCATAGAATTTATGATGAATAGTAGTCATGGATTGTACTTTAGAACGTAAGTTATATGTTTAACTATTAGTATTAATACAATTGTTTACGGCGCATATCTCTAATCTCTAATATTATAATGGGAGAGTTGTCATTTGTAGACAACCTGTGATTTGTATACATTCAACATTAATTAATTTACACCACACAATTAGATTAAATCTAACCCTAACCAAACTAAATCTCTCAATTAAATCTACACCACACAATTAGATCTAACTCTAACTTAACTAAATCTAAACCACACATTTTGGCAACTTTGGTAAAAAAATGATTAATATTTTGGCAAGTAAATTTTAGGTATGAGTAGTTGGAAGAAAATACTATTTACAATTGAGTAATCTCAACTATTTTAATGAAAGAGTTGGGGTTTGTAACAAACAAACTCTAAGTTTGGAACTATATAAACACGTATAATACACGTCCAAATTATATCCAACAAATATAAATGTGCACCGCACGTGTAGCCCAAATCAAAACATTCAAATATGAACTTTTTTTTTCTTATTCAATATATATTCATTTAATTTGATGACTTTACTTTTTTAAATGTGCATTGCACGGACATTATACTAGTTAGTTGAAAGTATTACTGATGGGTCAAATTTACATTTCGGATTAATATGAAATATTTATGGTAGATAGCATGACTTTGCCTTCATATATTCAAATACTTCGTAGTTGTAGCAGGTTTTCTTTCAGGAGTTTGTCCCGACTCCTCTAGTATTTTTACTAATTTTTAGACATAAGAGTACGTGGCTGGTCGTAAATTGTTCATATTTCAGTCTTAAAATACACTACAAGGTCCACATGCCTATAGACGAAGACTTTGTTAGATCCACTTGGAGTTCCGTACTGACCGAGCATGTCTCTGGAGGAGTTGCTGAGAAACCCTACAAGATCCGACTTGGCAGACCACCAAATCCAAACCTGAAAATTTGAATAGGATACAAATGTCATGTTTTGTTTAATTGGGTTCCGTTTTTACCGGGGCCGGCCCTGAGTTTCCGGGGGCCCGAGACGAACTCCCGAAATGGCCCCCCATACACAAAAAAAAATAAAAATAAAATGTATACAAAAAAAATTGCACATTGTTGAAAGAAAAATATGCAAAATATATAAATTTGTTTTAAATCACCCAAATTTAAAGTCTCAAATTCAATTCAAGTCTTCAAGCCTAAACCCAAATAATTATAAAAAAAAATTAAAGGCTCAAATAATTATTTTTTTGGGTCCCCCAATAATAGTATTTTTCTTTTACGTGCAAAATGCGTACCTATATTTACAAGAGAATTACAAATTTGGGGTCCCTAAAATCGCAAAATTGTCGGGGGCTTGAGGCAGCTACCTCACCCGCCTCAAGAGTGGGGCCGGTCCTGGTTTTCACCCCCCGCAAATAACCTTATCTGAGAAAAACTTAGGTTTTAAGGACGGTTTGTTGAAATACGGTTAATGGGTTTATGGTTTACGGATTGGATTATATTGCAAATACAATTACAAACTGCTAGGGTTTAATGGGGTTCCATAGGTATTACACTGCAATTACAATTACATTAGGACAAAAGTTGGAGATTATACGAACTAATGCTGAGAATGATGCATCATGTGTATAAGCATCTTCTTTCCTTTGTCTTTGTTGTGCGATGGTGAAAGCCTTAATCACATGCAGAGCTTTCTCTGGTTTCAACCATTTCTTTGTATGTGCACCACAGCATCAAATACTTTAGCTGCTTCTGATGTTTTGAGTAGGGTTTAATTGTCACTCGCTGCTTTTTTTACAACCTTCTTTTCTTTGGAATCTGTCATAAAAGTGATTGTCAAATATTTTAAGGGAGTGATTGACATGTAGGAACTAGGCTTTCTTCTTTGTATTAAAGGGCTTAGTTTGTGAAGGATATGCTATCTCATTGTGATCGATGTTGTTAGAACCGAACAGGCAACTAAACCGAAAAGGTGTTGGTTCGGTTTGTTTATTTTGGTTTGTTCGGTTTGGTTTCTTTTGCGTTCAATCGTGTTTGTTTTTTGTTGAACAGGTTTCAGTGTAAAGAGAGCTGTCCTTGCAATGGTTTAAATACAAAAAGGAGATATCTTTCAATAGTGTATTATCTTCTAATCTATTGAAATGTATACTTAGTTTTCTTTTAACTTGTGGAAAGGTGTGGTTCATTTATAATATCGTACCTAGCGCTTTGTTTTTTGAAGGATAAGGGATCACTTATTTTAATCAATGTTTTCTTTTATCCTTTGTTTGGGTATTTTAATCTGGCTTGATAAGTTGAAGTCATATTTGTGTGTTGCTCAAGTACTGGACAAACATCCAAGACAATGTGTGACCAAGATAGAGAAGTGTTGGGACGTGCTTTTGCACCTGATAAAGTAGACATTTAATTTTGTTTCATGAAAAAAGTTCTATTCTTTTTTATGAGGGCAGCTTGGTCGGTGATCATCTCACCGATATGTGAGGTATTCGTGATATCACTGATATGTTAGTGAATTATCGCCTGCGGAAGCGTTGGAATGTTATTGAGTTATGCGATGCAATTAATACAAATCACCAAGCAAATACTAGATCATTCCAATTACACAAAGTGTATAAGAATTATCTCGGTTGGGTGGGGCTTTCGCCTTAATCTGAAGGAGAAGAAACCGATATATTATTCAACTAGAGAAGATACGAAAATATTATACAATTTTTATCATAGACTTCTTTCTCAAGTCTAACTGGAAAAACTTGTTGTTAAACAACGGAGAAATCTCTCACATCTCGGATGAAGTATTATATTCTTCTATTTAGCACTCAATATAATTATATTGTTCTTTGAAAACGTTACATTGATTATATAAAGATTTAGAAAATTTTAGTTTGATACACTTGATACATTAATCATCCAATATTTCCTTAAAAGATAATCATACGGGGAGAGCCGTACGATCCAATTTGAAGAAGAAGTTGGTTTCAAACGAATCACCTAGACCTGCAATTCGAACACAATCTCTTCTTCGGTCCACTTGTCGCTTTGATTTATCTCTTATAAGGATTGTCTTCTCTTCACTTCAGATATAGTATGCAAGATATATAAATCTAACAGTTTGTTTGTCAAGTAACTGCCTTTGCCTATACAGTTTGGTAGTTCGTTAAATTCAATTGACGTGAAAAACATAAAAAATACATGGATTGTTTATTAGGTAAATAATTCAAGATTACAATTCTAAATAACTTCGAAATAGATATTAGAGCTCTATAACTAACCCTTTAAATTATACATCTCTCTCCTTTAACTCTCTTAAATTTACAAAATTTACAAAATAAGTCTTAACTACTGTCTACTGCTTGCACTGTGATTTTCCCGAGTTTGCGTTGTAACATGAATCTTCTCACATTTCAATCCCAAGGCTAAAATAACAAGTCAATAACTCTAATCAATGAAATACAATTGCTATATTCCACCTTTTCTTTAAAATAATAATAATAATAATAATTCTAATTAATAATTTGAAGCATGAAGATCTTTATTGCTAAAATTAAGTAACCCTTTAAATGATAGCCATCAAATCAAGTTAAGGACGAAGCATTTGCAGTTAAGAGGAAGCACAAGAGTGCCTTAATTAGAAATGGCTGCTATAATTTATGATAGTTTAAGGTACTTTAATTTTAAGAAGTAATCTAAGTGCACGAGCATAGGCAAACTGATCTTAAGCTGCATGTTACATGTATCGTACAAGGCATAATTGCGGAAGATTGTAGCCTTTGCCTTAGCCCCAAGTGAGTGAGATGCATATCAAACACTCCATATTTGTCTTTTTATTATTATTATTATTATTATTTTATAAATTGCAAAATAAATAAATTAATAATTCCCGGTGAACTTCGACACTTTGTTCAGTACTAGTTCGTTCGTGTTGAACTTCTGTTAAATTTGCTCCTTCATTTAGCGATTCATTAAATAAAGATTTGGTCCAGCCTAGTTTTTGCTATATAGGTACAACCATAGTCACAAATTCGGAATTCAGGAATAATTCGACAAGATTTAATATTCGGAATTTGGCAAAAATCTGATAAATTCAGAAGAAAAAAATTGGCAAAATTTTGTTTATAAAAAATTCAAAATTTAATGCATCTAAAAATAAATATATATTTAAATTCATAAATATGAAAAATAATTCACATATTATTCACTAATAATTCGTGCATTATTTGCAAAGAATTTGCGAAATATGTGATTTAAATATGAATTGGCTACTTGATTCACGAAATTGATAAATTATTTGCGAACTTTGTTACTGTGGGTACAACTAATGCAACTATTGAAGGTAACTATACAATATGAAGGATTTTTCTTTTTAAGGAAAAGATGCGGACTAGATATAATACATACAGTGATATATGATAATTCTCTTATTTAGCAGCAGCAAGAGGTGTAAGAAAAATTAAAAAAAATAACATACAAGACCCCCATTCATTTCCATGATAACACCACGTATAACTAAAGAAACTGAATCCGATTCAGAAAAAGTGGGCCCCACGAAATGGACGGCCCCACTTCCCGCATCGTCTTCCCAAAAAGCGGACTATAAATAACCGAATCGTAAAGAGAAAGAGAAGGAGGGAAACAGAGAGAGCAAGTAACTGCTAAACTTCCACTACACGATTCCGATCCGATCCATTTCCATTCTCTCTCCTCATCGAAGACGACGACGCAGAACGGAGTTCCTACAAGCTTCTAGAGGAAGCGATTACGATCCGTTGATTTGAGGTTAGTTCGATATTTCTTGTTAGATTTCGCATTTCGTTTCCGAAGAGTTTCTAGAAGCTTCTAGAAGAAGCGATTGTAATCCGTTCTGTTCGATCTTTCTTCTGAAATCTCGCAATCGCATTCCACTTCCGATCTCTAATTTTCTCTCTCATCGAAGGTCTCTAGAAGCTTCTAGAAGAAGAGTGAAGATCGGGAGATTCTTGGGCTGATTCAGAGGTTCAGAGGTCAGTTCAATCATTCCATTTCAAGATCGGTTGAGACCCGTGATTGTTTTTTCTTATTTTTTTAGCTTTTTTTTTTTTTAATTTTTAGTGATTTTTAGATGATAGTTAGAATTATGTGTAGGATGGAAGCAATTCTTATTGATTGATTGAAAAATCTGAGTAAAATATGTCTCCTATATATAGGATAGATGGGAAGACTAAATTATTACATTATGTCATTATTCGATATGGTACTAAACTAATATCCCTCATAATATCAAACACCACTCTCAAACTCAAGTTGGTTCAAACAACATGAGTTTGGAATATTGACGATATTCATGTGGCAGGGATGGCAAACTGTAATGCAGGAATGATGCTCAAGTAGATTGCGCGGGGAAGGTGCTCGATGGCGCATGTGTTGGGATCTTACCCCAGACTAGAGAATAGTAGTAGCAATAGTGGAAGGAATTAGTGATACCGCACTGTTGGGATCTCCATATTCCGAACTGTGACGGAATTTTCATATCCCGAACTGTGATGAGATCTCACCCCTGACTTGAGATGTAGTAGTAATAGTAGTGGAAGGAAGTAGTAGTGGTGCACTGTTAGAATCTCACCCCGAACTATGGCGGGATTTCCATATCATAAACTGTGATGGGATCTCACCCCTTACTTGAGACGTACTAGTAGTGGAAGGAAGTAGTGGTGGCGCACTGTTGAGATCTCCATATCCTGAACTGTGATGGATCTCACCCTTGACTTAAGAGGTAGTAGTAGTAGTGGCACACTGTTTGGATCTCACCTCCGAACTATGGCGGAATTTCTATATCCCGAACTGTGATGGGATCTCACCCCTGACTTGAGAATTGTCCCTGAATTGAGAACTGGATGCGGAAGATGATAGACATCGACGGAAGGTGAGGGAGATGGGAACTGTGATGATGTTTGTATCTCCTCCTCTCAAACTCACGATGGTAGTGTGTGGTTGCTGATGATTTGGATGTAGAAGCTAAAGAACCTGCAAGAAACTTTTTTTTCGTGAATTTCCCCCTTTTTCAATTTTTTTTAAATAGAAAAAAAAACGGGCTAGGGCTTTGGGTGGGTTTGGTTTTGGGGTTTCGGGTATTTAGAATTGGGTTCGGGTATTTATTAAAAGTGGGTAGGGTTAGGGTTTGGAGTGGGTCGGGTTTTGGGTTTTGGGTTTGGATTTAGTATCTGAAGGGGAAACAGATGGGCGGCTAGGGTTTGGGTAGTAGTGGTAGGAGAGATAGGTGGCTAGGGTTTCAGCAATTTGGGTGTGGATGGAGGAGTGGCTGTTTGGGTTTCTGTGGGTTGGAGATGATAGGAAGGAGATCGGGTTTGAAAAAGGCCGATCGGGTAGAGGACAGGATGATGTCACGGGGATTACTAAGGGGCGACGGAGAGGCCGAGGACGATGAGGAGTTTGGAGAAGTAGGCTTAGTTTACGTCATCGGGGTGCTAGTCGTTGACGAGGAGGTAGATGTTGAAGAGGATGACGAGGACGCAATCGACGATTGCTATGATAGGGACGATGCACGTTGAAATCGCCCATTTTTCCGAGGAGAGAATGGCAATGGATCTGAGGGGGATTTTGAGCGGTTTGGTTCATTTGACGTCGGATATGGCTGTTGTTGGCGATAGTGGGTGATTGGGTTTCGGCGAGGCAGTTTGTTACCGATGCTGGATTTGAGATGATGGGTTTATAATGGTGGTCGCGCTCAATGTTGTTGCTGATGTTGATGTTTTGGATCGGTTGTTGCCGAAGTTGTTGGTTAGCCTCTCTTGGTGTTGTTTTGGATTAGGGTTAGGGTTTTGGCTGCTGATTTGATTAGTGGAGGAGATGAGAGAAGGCAACAGAGATTAGAGGTTTTGGGATTTGATCGGGAGAGGGTTGTCGAGAGGTGGTGTGATTTCGATGAAGACGAGAACCACTCCACCTCGACGACGAGGATAAAATTAGTATAGGCCTTATAGGAGTACAAGCTCTGATACTCAGTTAGAATTAAGGGTAGGAACGAATGAATTCTTATAGATTGATTGAATAAACTGAGTACAATATGCCTCATATATATATGAGAAAAGAAAAGACTAAACCAATACATTATTCGATATGAGACTAAACTAATATCTGTCATAATATCTAAAATGGTGAGGTAAATCCTGGATTTAATATGTTGCTTACGAAAATGAAGTTATTTTTGTGATTTAGTTTTAGTTTTAGTTATTAAGCAATATCTTTTTTGGAGTGTGAGTTGGGCACTGATAAAGGAAGAATGGAAATCAAGTTAGTAATCTACAGTAAAATTCAGATAATATTATTATTAAATTAAATATTTAAATGCCATTATGCATTCATAATCGGGTAAATTTCAATAAACCCAGGTTTCACGATAACCTATTTCATATAATTTTTTGGCGGTTTGGCTACATATTTGCCAAACTTAGTTGCGATTTGGCTCGTTCTACTTAAAAAACATATATTTATGCTGTTTGGCTACCTCCGCATAATAAACAGATCACGTGATAGTTTTTTTGTTGCCTCTGTAGAGTATTTTGTATAGTAAAATATCCCTAGTTATTAATCGAATAATCTATCCTAATTAATAGATTAATCTAACCTAGTTTTGTATAATTTTTTATTATGTATTAAAATTACTATTAAATATGAACAGTTAGTAGTGAGATATATTAGGTAAAAGAGAGAATCTATAATTAAATTAGTAAGTGTAAGGATTAAATGGTCAGAAAATATAAAATAGGGGGCATTTTGATGGAGGTAGCCAAACCACAACCACGCATGAGAAATAGGTAACCAAACCGCAAAAAAGAAGATATAGGGTGGGTTATCTGTAAACTCATGAAATCTGTGGTAGGTTTATGAAATTTACCCTTCATAAGTTTGATTTTGAGATTAAACAACTTAAATTTATGACCGCCTTGTTGGTTGCATCTTTGCTTTTGTTTTGTGGCACGTGTATTATATGTGTTTCTATCTCATCTTTTCTTTGCGGTGTATTGACTATTGAGTTGATCGAGGGTTCTCTATGTGTGCTTAATCGTTAGAGTAAAATCTATACTTCAAACTGAACGATCAGCACAAGCATTTCCTTTGGGAGTCATTAAAGCCTTAGGGGACGTTTGGTACACGGATTGGAAAATTCCTCAGAATAAAAGGATTCCCATGAATGTGAGGATGGGAATGAAGATTCCCAAGAATGTTGCATTATCGCGTTGGGTATAGTACATTATTGTAATTTTTTATTCTAGTTTTTTAGGTTTTTTTAATTGTTTGTTATGGAAATTATATGAGAATGCTCAAATTCCATGATTTTAGGGAGGAATATATTTTTTTATTCTAGTTTTTTTTGTTATTTTATTGTTTATTATGGAAATCACATGGGAATCCTCAAATCTGGTTTTTGAGGGGAATGAAAATCTTTCCAACAAAGGATTTTGATTCCCTTAGTAATCTATCATTCCTTCCAAAACTATACTTGCTGCATACCAAATAAGGTAATTTAAGAGGGAGTATGAAATTTCCTTGCACATTCCCACACACCGAACGCCCGCTTAATTTATTTTTAAAATGTGCAGAAATTGATTGTATCAGACACAATAATTATCATCTTGTTATTTAATTAAACAGATGGAAGCCAAAAATATGTGCAATTCTTATATAAGGTCACGGAAACAATGTTCATACATCCACAAAATGTCAAAATGTGACACTTACTATACGTCAGTGCTAATGATCTAGGTTAATGATTTCTATTTGATTACTTCTAAATTTAACAATTTTTTATGGAGTGTTATATCTACCGAACCCCATCATGATAACAAAATATAAATAAAAATGAAAAAGATGTGAAATGATATTTCCTGTTCCATGTTTCTTTACAGTAGTTAATTAAACTAATTAAAGTAGTAATATAAGAAAAAGATAAAGCAGAAGTAATACTTTCTGTAGAAAAAGGAAAAAGGAAAAAAAAAGGGGGGGGGGGAAAGAGGAAAATAAATACATCTGATTAATCTTTGCTTTGAACGCATCAGGCATCAGCTCTTCTCTTTTTTGTTTAAGGAGCCCTCTCGATGTGGATCACTTCACAGCGTTACTCAAAGTGGGACCCTCATGTCATAGTGTTGTTCTGAGTTGGGTCCATGTTAAAGTGGGTGTATGTATTAACGACTGAAGATAAGAGTACATAACGTAATATGCTCAACATGTGGGTGTTTTGTTGAGTTCTCAATGTTAACTAGGTGCGTCTTAGATCTCTTACTTTTGACTATAAACATAGTTTATTTACTAATTCAAGAGTTACATAGCTTGAACTTTACGTGCTAGCTTAAAAGGTAGGTCTTATCTAGTGATTTTTTTATATTGCATTCTTTGGAGGAAAGACTTTCTCATTTTTTCACATTTGAAGGTTAATATCACATACATTTTTTTTTGAAGGAAAATGTGGAATCTGGCCACCCTGTTTCATTAATAAAAGCTTAACAAAACAAATTCAGAGTACTGGGCCAAAGTACAAACTACAAACAGAAAATAAAACATACAAGAAGCAACATGACGCGTACAAACAACAAATCCCTCCAACAATTCTAGAGGGTGGGCTGACAACCAAGCTCGGTCCAGCAAAATTATAAGTACGTCAGTTTAGCTTCGTACAGTGCCTCCATGGCACATGCACACCCACTTGACACAAGTCTTGCAGGATATTATCACCCACCGATCCATGCCTTCACCTCTCTGGGGGACCTCATCTTTGGGCCCAAGCACCGCAGATCGAATTCTGACCCCACGGCACGTGCACAGTGATCGCACCCTCCTACCATCTCCACCAACTCATCCTACAAATGCGCCAATCGCTCCCACAGCCGCTACCAAAGAGATAGCCGTGAAGAGGATACTTTCACCTCTCACACGATAGCGCTTTCTCAGGCAATTTCTCACCAACCATCTCGCTCACCCCACCAAACATCACACTCCAGGAGGAACCGTGGACAGGATACCTTCACCTCTCTCACACTCTAGCTCTCTCTGGCGATTTCTCACCACACAGACTTATCTCGACTCATACTTCCAATCCGAGAGAAGAGGCGACGCTGTCACGAGCCAGTGACCTAAGCTGGAGGAAGCTCAATAGCCTAATAGTAGGCGCTATGACAACTGCACTGGAGACATCGAAGGACACTCAAACGCGCACATCATGGAGAGACCCCATCTTCGGGACCAAGCTCCACAATCGTGCAAAACAGCATACTTCGGGAGGGGGCGCACCTCGCCATCGTCCCGATCACACTTGAACCTCAGATTCATGGCGTTCGCGACAACAGGCGTGGGAGGATGCTCTGACGCGACATAGTCACTCTACGCAGTTGAGACAAGCACCCCGAAAGTAGAGATAAGTGAGCGCACACCACAGACGGACCCCAACTTCAGGCCCAAGCTCCACAATCGTGCACAACATCATAACCCGCTCATTATAGCGACTCGTAGATAGAGAAGCACATACGGCTTCTTCACACGCACTACCAACCCTCGCAAAAACCAAGTCATAGCCACAGATCACCGTGATTGGCCCCGAGAGTGTGGACATGGTGACAAGTGCGAAGAACATCCGGGCAAACATCTAGCAAAGTCAACCAACCCCAATCTAACCCAAACCCCAACCCTAATCAACTCACCCCCAAACCCCCAACTCCAAAAGCAACCCAGATCTGGATGCAAACTCACCCCCATTACTAAATTTTTTTTATTCACACCCTAATCTCTCTCCCTTCATCGTCTTCCCTCAGCTCAAACCCTAATTCCATCCACATCAATAAAAAAACCCCACCTTTCCTTCCAAAACCCTGCATCCGTCGAAATTGATCGCAAACCGATCAACCACCAATGGCCGGCGGCGGGAACTGTAGCCACGACGCGCAGATCAAGATCGGAAGCACGAATGGGTTCGCGGTTCTTGAGAGCTTGAAGAAGAAGAAGAGGTCGGCTAAGGAATCTTCGAAGAAGGGATCGTCGAAGAGGAGCGATGTGAAGGAGGAGGCTCCGGTGTTCTGGAACCCGAGGCCGTTGGTGAGCATGGGCGAGTAGGGTTCGCGCGAGGTCATCGGAGGAGGGAGGGGAGTGGATGTGGAGGGCGCAGTCGGGGAAGGAAGGGGGAATGGGACGGAGGTGAGTTGGTTGCGAACCCAGTTGCAGCGGGAGAGGGTGTGGAGAGAAGTGCGTTGCGGATCTGGGCAATGATCGGCGACCGGGGAGGGGGCGGCGAGATCCCGGCTGCCACCCCCTCCAAACAGTCTCTAGATCTAGGGTTTTTGTTTTTTGGATTTGTTTGGGGAGCTTCTCTCTCTAGAAAATACAGAGAGAGAAACTCAATTTGTTTAAAGATTACTTGTATTTTTCATCAACATAATATACTCCATCCATATTGAAAATTTATATTGTGATTCTAAACTAACTAAAAGCAAAAGTTCAATTGAAATGGAATTCTAACCTTGCATCATGTGATCCAAAATGAACATTTTAGACTAGGATCACAATGGTAGTTTATCGCTTTATACCGATTTTTCATCCGACAACTCTAAAATGAAAACTCATTGTCTATGCCAAACACTCATCTTTCTCTTTGTTTAGCTACAGCCTACATACATGTGTGTTGCTTGTAAAGATGCAATGAGGTGTTAAATATTTGGTTTGGCAACTAATATTTTGTTGTCGTGATTGCCATGTTGGGAATGAAGTAAGGAAGATGAAACATCTCCATTTTGTATCTTAGTAAATATATTACACATGGCATGTGCACTACATGTTGTGAATAGGGCATTACTTCAACCATGCCTCATGTTTGGGGATATTTTAAAGCTTTTAGCTGCAAATAGTTGATTGATGTCCATATGTTATGGATGTAGCTTAATGGGGTCATCAGTGGCGGAGCTTAGTGAGGACCCGGGGGTGCCCCCCCCCCCCCCCCCCCCCGCCCGGATTTTCAAAACCCCCTTCATGTTAGGGATTTCTACCTAAAACCCCCTCTTACGGATCTTATTGAGTTATTCGATGTAATCAATACAAACTACCAAGAGCATATGAGATCATACCAAACATACCAAAGCACACAAATTTGTTCCGGTTGGGGCTTTCGCCTTAATCCAGGGGAGAAGAAACCCAAGATGTTGTTCAACTAGAGAAGATACAAGAATATTACAATTCTCACCACGACCCTCTCTCAAGCCTCACCAGCAAATACTAGTTGTTTACAATTAGAGAATCACTCAATCTCTTCTTCAATGAAGTACTCTCTCTCTCTTGGCTCTCAATGGATGCTAATAACAACAATATATAGTGATCTAGAGAAAACCTAGTTTGATATCTTGATACAATAACCATTGGATATTCCTGAAGAGATAACCCTTACGATAAGAGCCATCAGATCTGACTTGAAGAACAAGTTGGGCTTCTCACGAATCACCAAGACCTGACCCAATTTATCCATCAGCGCTGCTGTCGGTCGATCGCCACCCAGGTTCGGTCGACCGTCCCCCTCTCGGGAACATTTGCTGAGTAGGTGCGGTCACCGGTCGACCGCAACTCCTGTAACTACAGTCGCTGACTATTTCCTTGCCTACACTCCGTCTCCGATCGTCTCGATTCCTTCATCGTCTCATCATCTTCTTATCCAATCTCATATACAAGACATAAACCTAATAATCTCCACCTTGGATTGCATACGCATGAATCCATACCTATGTGATTTAAAACCCTCTAGACTCTTTTCCTTATCTTCTTGCAAACAACTCGTTTCAATGGCTTCCTCTGCTAGTTGAATATATCTCTACCTGTTTTTCTTCCGCTGTATGCCCCCTCAAGGACACACCCCAGTAGATGTAATCATGGAGGTGTCACCTTCCACACGAACTCCACCTACCTCAAGGCTTTCTCCACCTTCCGACGATATTCGAACGTCGCAGTCTCGCTCGGATGATTCTAGTGATGGCATACTAGATAGTGCTTTAGGAACAATGGGCTTCGAAACACTTGCGCAAGTTTTTCTGTTCCTCCAAAGCTGGTAGAGGTTGTGCTGATCCTGCCCAATCTCCCTTTTACCCTTCATCACCTCACGATAACTTTCCCAAACTGAACGAACTCCACCTGGATCTGTATACCTGCAATCCCGAACATCTAGAGTTCTCATGGAAATAAGGCTTCACTTCATCAAAGAAATATGCATGCCCTCCTCTAGTGTGTATCCCCTTCTGTCTGTCATCTTCGACTCATTTGTTTTCTCACATCTTACTTCACAAGTCTTGTCAATCTTCGTTCCCACACAACGACATGATACAAACTTGTAAGTAGAAACCATTACTTCACAAATCTTATCAAACTTCGTTTCCACACAACGATATGATGCAAATTTACAAGTAGAAATCATCTCCCTCTCGGAGCAAACTTGAGAAGAACTAATCGAATCAAAAGAACAACCGGAATTCACATCTAAAGAACTTGAAACAAAAGCACTGTTTAAGCCTTCACCTGATTCAGTGGCACTGAATTTGGCACCCCTCTGACTCAGTCGCTTGCAACAGTCTCTCGTGTAATGCTTAATTCCTTTGCACTGGTGGCCACCGACTTTACACCGACAAACACTTTTCCTTCCAATCAAAGTACAATCCACCTCCAAGCAACTCACAGAAGTTGACGCCGATTTCTGACTCTCCTTCCTAAGTGCATCCTCCTCCAACCCCTTGATCATACCTGCTATGAAAAACTTCTCCTTGGTAGAGTTCTCGCCTAGCACGGTTATCATGTTGGATGGATTTGATGGTGAATATATTGAGTTGGAAACTCTTAGATCATCTGCGTTGAACGTCCTCAGTTTAGATAACTCCATATTGAACTCCACTTCATGATCTAGAAGAGCGGTACTTTCCTTCATTAAGAAACCCCACAACTTTCTTTGCTGGTACATCCGAACTTGTGATGACGATCTCGAGTAGTCAGTTCTGAATCTTGCCCAAAGACTCGCCGTACTTCTCCTATACCTGACTTCGTTCATCGATGACAACCGGATTAAACCCAAGGCTTCTGAACACATCTTCTTCCACTTCTCCTGCTTTGTGCCGATTGGTCTCCCTTTATCTCCTTCTAGGACTAGATCCAAGTCCTGTTGAACCGATGCTTCATGCATGTCCACCTTCAAGAGATTAAAGTTGATCTTGCCTTTGAACCGCTTGATCTTCGTGATTTGATCTGCCATAATCTCCAAGGAACTCGAACAAACCCTTGAACCCGAAGCTCTGATACCAATTGTTAGGGATTTCTACCTAAAACCCCATCTTACGGATCTTGTTGAGTTATTCGATGCAATCAATACAAACTACCAAGCACATATGAGATCATACCAAACACACCAAAGTACACAAATTTGTCTCGGTTGGGGCTTTCGCCTTAATCCGGGGGAGAAGAAACCCAAGATGTTATTCAATTAGAAAAGATACAAGAATATTACAATTCTCATCATGACACTCTCTCAAGCCTCACCAGCAAGTACTAGTTGTTTACAATTAGAGAATCACTCAATCTCTCCTTCAATGAAGTACTCTCTCTTTCTTGGCTCTCAATGGAGGCCAATAACAACAATATATAGAGATCTAGAGAAAACCTAGTTTGATATCTTGATATAATAACCATTGGATATTCCCGAAGAGATAACCCTACGATAAGAGCCGTCATATCTGACTTGAAGAACAAATTGGGCTTCTCACGATCACCAAGACCCGACCCAATTTATCCATCAGCGCCGCTGTCGGTCGACCGCCACCCAGGTTCGGTCGACCGTCCCCCTCTCGGGAACATTTGCTGAGTAGGGCGGCGACCGCACCTTGTGACCGGTCGACCACAACTCCTGCAACTACAGCCGCTGACTATTTCCTTGCCTCCACTCCGTCTCCGATCGTCTCGATTCCTTCATCGTCTCATCATCTTCTTATCCAATCTCGTATGCAAGACATAAACCCAACATTTCACACTATTGATAATTTTATAAACCCTTCAAAAAAAATTATGATTTAACCCCCATGAAAACTAAGTTTTATTGTTTGGTCCCCCTAAAAATTATGAAAAAATCTCTATATTTTTACATGTAATCATAGATTTAAAAATTTTCTAACTTCGCCCCTAGGGTCATAAATTTGCAAGTACACACATATTAAGTGTTGAAACCTGAGGAATGCATTTCATTTGGCTTATACATGCTTACAACAAGCCAATCATTCTTTCCTTCTTAAAGATCTATTGTAGTTAGAAGATCTATTGTAGTTAAGGAGACTGGTATTTTTCACGTGCGATGCACGTTTTGATGAAGAATTGGAGTTAAACATGCGATACACGTAAGTTAACAGTAATTAGCACGTGCGATGAATGTCTTAATTTTTAAAAATGGAGCTGAATGGGCGATACACGTATTTTTTAAAAATTAAGAAGGAAAAATTTTGATATGTACGTGCAATGGATGTGTTACAAATGGATTTGGAGTTGCACGTACGATGCACATATTTGTTTGGTGACAAAAGTTGTGTTTCTTTTGTGACAAAAAAATATTTAAAATGATTTATTTGTGACAAACTCTTCTATTAAATAGTAAGTAAATATATTATACTATAGATAGATAGATGGATAGTAATTTACACATCTGATGCATGTTTAATATAAAAAAAATTAAAGTAAAAAATCTGAGATAGTGAGGCTTCGAACCTGAGACCTCCTTCATATTAGTTTTGCAAGTGTGATGCACGTGTTGGTAGATTGACAAATGACACTAAGGCCTTCTCCCATTATAATATAAGAGACTAGTAATTTACACGTGCGATGTACGTCTTAATAAATATAGTTTTTTGAAAAGTAAAAATTCAGACGTAGTATGGATTTGATCTAAAATATCATTTACAATAGTTATGCACGTGCGTTGCACAGGTTGGTAGATGGACAAATTACACTAAGGCTTTCTCCCATTATAGCAGTAGAGATAGAGATATAGTAGTTTACACGTGCAACGCACGTCTTAATAAATATAGTTTTTTTAAAAGTAAAAATTTAGACGTACGTAGTCTGGATTTGATCGAAAACCTCATTTACAATAGTTATGCACGTGCGTTGCACGGGTTGGTAGATGGACAAATTACACTAAGGCCTTCTCCCATTATAGTAGTAGAGATAATATAAGAGATTTTGGGGAATGGCAATGAATCATTTATAGTAACTGCAATCCAGCCCGTTCTACATTGTATAGGTTTGTCATCTCCCTCGGAGAGGCCTTGTCTTTCACAGTCAATCTCGCTGTAATGAGAAAAGGCTTAGAGGATAATGATGACCAAAGTTTCTGAAGCTCTAGATATTTGTGCAATTTAATTAACTCCTATATATTCCGATAAAAAAGAAAATTAACTCCTTACATGTAGAAAAATTGTTTAATAGATGTGAGAGCAGTACTATCTATATATTTATATATTTAATAGTAATTTTACTTTTTCTCATATTAGACTTAGCAAAAGGATTTAGTTAAATCATCTTTATTTTCTCTTTTAAGGGAAGGCCAGGAGCAGGAAACAATCAGGTGTTGGCAATTTGGGATCGTAATTGCAGAGTACTGCTCTGTTTGTAACAAAACACTCTAAACTTCCTACTTTCTCATATAGACAAAAGTCACAAAACAAATCATGCTTGTCCAGTCATCAACCCCTCAGATCTTTTACTTGAATTGTTTGTCTATCCAATTATTGATGCTTTAAGTTAGGTTTCACTTAGGATGTCTTGATTCCCGACGTTTACAACTACTCCCTGAAATGTAGCATGTGTCAATTTGCTAAGATTTGCAATATGTGTCCTAGTAGAGTTAGGCAGAAAGTTATTCACTGAAATTGGTATGGGTTTGTTCCTTATAGTTTCTTCACAGTGCCTACCTCTCTACCTTTTAAATCGCTAATAAAAGCTATCCCTTACATTGCAGCAATCATCAGAAGTTGCACAAGTTGCATGTAGAAGAGGATACTGGAACATCTTCCATATATTTTGTACTGTAAAATGGCAATGGAGGATCCAGTTAGCATCAGCAACAGTCACAGGGAGAGATATGCGAGGTTCATGGAGGATTCATGTTGTACACACTTCTGTATTGGGCCAAACCCTTTAATGGCTCGGTATGTCTATGCCCTCTTTTTTCTAGTCACCAGCCTCTTGGCTTGGACCATCCGTGACTATGGCCGCACTGCCCTCTCTGAGCTACAAAGTAATATCCTCCTCCTTCTCCTTCTTGATTAGTTCTAGATATATAATTTCTAATCTGTTTTCTTTTTGTGATAACTTCAGGACTGAAAGGGTGTCATGGTGCTCGTTACTGTTTGGGTACAGAAGGTGTTCTCCGCATCAGCTTTGGCTGTTTTGTATCCTTATTAATAAGTCAGACCACTATTTGTTTTTGAAATTTTGTTGTTTTTTTTTTATATATATATCATTAAACGGTGGGTAAAACCCCCCGCGTTTCATTAAAGGGAATTTAACAAAACATACAACCAAAAATAAGACTTATGAAGTTCAGATCCCAACAGGCTGGGTTCTGGAACTCATACACCCCAACCAACAAACAAAAAATACAGCGAAATCTGTTTCTATTGATCGGCCGCTCCCGCCAGAGCAAATTTCTCGTGCCAATTTGGGCTCACTCTCTCTGTCGCTCGCTTGTACACCGTTTATCCTCTCCAACTATCGTGCGCTCTTTCTCATCGTCCCTTGCAGTGACCCAAATGACAAGTTTAAGCACCATATGAGACACACCGCATATGGCACCCAAACGATTTTTTTTTTTGTCTTAGAAGATATTTTGTGTGTGCGCGGTTATTGCAGTCTCCTTTCGAAAATAACGAAATGTTTTTCCTTAACCCGATCAATCATTACTTCTCCTGTTTTAGCAAAATTGAGTTGCTTAACTTACTAATATCGATTCTGATCGGAAAAAAAAAAAACTTACTAATATCGCCTAGGCCAACCTTTTATGATCAAAAAAAAAAAAAAACTTACCAATATCAAGGGGTTTTCCATTTTTTGCACATAAAATCAGATTTCTAATGCATTGTACTTTTAACTCTACCATTGGCTTGTGGAAAATGCTTTAAGAATGTCTGACCTTTTACTTGAAAGTCGAGCACAACACCAACTCATTCACTCTTTAGAAGTAATGCTACACCCACTACCTTTTCCACTACCTTTCTCTTCACCACCTTGACACACTACTATTGGAGGTTTCTACCACATACTCTACACCTACTCTCCAATAACATTTACTAGTAGTGTGCCACCTAAGTAGTGAAGAGAAAGGTAGTGTTTTTGGTAGTGGGTGTAGCATTACCCTTCATTTAATACCTTAATCCTGTTACATATGTATTAGTCATATTATTGTATATTTCTATGGCATAATATTATTGCTTATCCAATTCTTTAACACTTGGTTAGATATTTTTCTTTATAATGTTCCTGTCGACCGCTGGCACTAAGAAGTTGGATGATCCTCGGAACTCGTGGCACTCTGAATGGTGGCCTGCCAAGATCCTGATGTGGCTGGTTCTGATGGCAGTGCCATTCTTGGTGCCCTCCCCATTTATAGATTTATATGGTAAATTTCATTCACTGTTTTTACGTCTTTCAGATTTCATTAGTTGCCTAAGCTGATTCAAGTGGTTGTGGTTTTCGCAGGAAAAATCGCACATTTTGGTGCCGGGTAATAAAAAGTTTTTACAAACTGACTTTTTGAAATTAGATGTTGTTCAGAAATTTATGTTTAGCATTGTATCAGGGTTTTCCTTGTGATTCAACTAATCAGTGTTATCAGTTTCATAACATGGTTGAATGATTGCTTCCGGTCAGAGAAAAATGCTGAAAGATGGTATGATTATTATTTTCTCACTCCAACTTTCTTTATTCTGACATCAGCCTCTAGGAATTGAGAATTTGATCCATACTGACGAAGGAGCGTAGAAGTTTGTTCGAACTAATACTTATACATGACCTGCAGCCGCATTCATGTGACAGTTGTCTCAATTATCCCATATTTTGCATCCTTTGTGGGAATTGTTATGATGTATATATGGTATGCACCGAAGCCAGCTTGCAAACTTAACATCCTCTTTATAACTCTGACTCTGGCTCTTCTACAAATTATTACCTTTGTCTCATTGCACTCGAAGGTAAATCAAGCACCTTATGTTGTGCGAACTGTATATCAAGTACAAATTTTCAGGTTTAAATTTTGTGTGTTTGTTTTTGAAATAGGTGAATGCTGGATTTTTGGCACCAGGACTCATGGGGACTTACATTGTGTTCCTTTGCTGGTGTGGTATAAGGAGGTAACTGCTCTGAAACTTTTGCCCTATATGTTTACTCGGTATTACAGATAACATTAACTCTGGTGTCTTGTGATTTTGATCCATAAGGACAGTGAACCAGAGACGGAGATGTGCAGCAGGAGAGCGCAAGCTGTGACGAATGCAGATTGGCTTACTATTGTGGTGGGTTTCCATAATGTTTTCCTAATCTTATTGGGGAATATTAGGATGAGTGTAATATTGAGTGAACTTGCTCAGAAAAAAAGAAAACAAAAAACTATCTTGATATTGTAGGTATTTCAGAAAAATGAAAGCTGCAGTAATTTTAATCTAAGATCTTTAGATATAGCCAGTTACTGCTCAGTATATACTCTCTTGTTTTACAAACAAGTCCTCTAAGCTCTAGGACCTTTTAGATGAATTCGAGTAACCCTTCACTTAAAATGATGTAAAATTTAAGGTTTTCAGTCCTTTGACGTACTGATATTTGCTCCTGTGTACAACATAGTTTTCAATCCTAAATAGAAAGGATTACAGTTGTTTTCTTTCGTATCTGTCAAATTATTTTCTTTCAACTACTTGTGTCTGATACAAGTTTCCTCCTCGGCAGAGCTTTGTTATTGCAGTACTTGTACTAGCCATGGCAACATTTTCGACAGGGATTGATTCAAAATGCTTACAGGTACATCTCTCATCAATCATTGCTTTTCATTAAGTTTCATCTAGACAAAATAGCTTTATTTTTTTTACAATGTATAAATGCAGTTCAAGAAAAGCGAAGCACAGTCAGATGACGATGTTCCGTATGGGTACGGATTTTTTCACTTTGTTTTTGCTATGGGGGCAATGTACTTTGCAATGCTGTTCATTGGATGGAATACCGATAAAACTATGCAGAAGTAAGCTACTCATCTCTGTAAAATTTGAGGTCTAAGAAATCGAATGAAAGCTCTAAGCAATCTGAATTTTATGATACGCAGGTGGACAATAGATGTGGGATGGGTGAGTACCTGGGTTAGAGTCGTCAATGAATGGCTGGCAGCATTAATTTACAGTAAGTTTCCATAACCTCCTCATTTGCGCATGCCAAATTAAATCCTATAAAATTCTTAGCCATTTATTAGTGGAGCTAATGCCTGTTAATTTTAGTTAGAGATTAATGTTACAGCAAATACTGAAGAAGTTTGGCTCAATAGATTTAATACAATACGTAATTGTTTACTTATCAACCTTCTTCTCTTTCATTGTTTAATACTAGAAACCTGAATTTAGAGCATTGTAATGCATCTACAAACTGACAACACTTTTAAGGGTCATTAGTATGTTGATTCATGTTTTTCTAAATAAGAAAAAAAAAGTTTCATAGGCCCATAAATAAATTATATGACTCGTGTGTTGGAAATGAGTTCTAGCTTATTCTACTCATCAAGACGAATAAAATGATGTATTCACATGATCAAAACAGATTTTAAATGAATGAATATTCGCTTCCGAAGTTAGCATGTTGAAATGAAGAATTGGATTCTTTGCTTGGTATGTGGCATTCAATGTTAGTCCCACATTAGAAAAGAGCAAAGATATAAGCAAATTAATAAGTTAAAAAATCAGCCTAAGGGTTGTGCACTTGGGGGGTACGAAGATTTTCTCCAGAGGGAAATGCGCGCCGGGCAGGCGGGTGGGCTGGACTTGGACTTTTTTTTTTGGTTAACAGTTTGTTTTTTTGAAAAATCTGCGAGGTTGAAACAATCACTTGACAGTTTTTCCGAGCAGTTGCAAAAACCGTGCAAAACTGTTCAAGGTGTAAGCCTATAAATAGAACACGATTCTGATCAAATCGTTATTCCATTTTCTAACACCCTTATCAGTGCTAACTTAATCAGACAATGCTATCATATTCATCTTGCTAGAGCCTTCGTTATTCCAGTTCCAGTTAACGGAGTCCCGACTACTGTACCTTGGGAGATGATCGCTAATCAACTGTGTGCACCCTAACAATGGCGGAAATAACGTCTTAAGGACATTGTTTTTCGGTAATAAGCCTCAGTCTATCTGTTCACCATCTGCAAGGTTGGAATTGAAGATAAAATTATATTTGATGTAAAACTAACCCTAAAATAGAAAATTTTCAAGATTCTTAATGAATTAATTTTACCAACACGTAGGTGCGGATCAAAGTTGAAAATTTTAAACAATTAATTAGTTGGATGGATTTTCAAGAACTGAATCACGTTAACAATCCCAATTAATAATTCACTATACAATCAATAATTAAATCACTAAGTGTTCTTAGCAAGTAATAGATTCAATATTGATTCATACTCTACTCAAGCATGTGGAACACTCAATCTCAATTATTTTTGTGGACGACAGGCAAATCAGATAATATAATAGATAATAGAGCAATAGAACACAAATATTTAAAAAGTGGAAAGAGTATATCGAGTACGAAGAAATCTGCGTAGATCTCGGATGGCAGCAGCGACGAGCACAATAGGAGCAACAATGGCAGCAAGAGAGAGGGGCTCAACAGCAAGAGGAGCAAGGGCCCAGGGGGGCGGCGGACGGCGATGGGGCTGGACGTCGCTGGTGGCGAGGAGCGACGGAAAAGGGGAAAGCAGGGCCTTGGGTTTTGGGGTTGCTAGCGATCTGTAATAGGGCAAGGGTAAGGTTGGGGGAGGTGCTGGAGGTTGACGACGACAAGGGATTTCGTCGGGGGTGAGGATTAGGTCGGAGAAGGTTAGGGTTTGGTCGGGGTCGGGAGAAGAAGGAAGAAGACGATGGGATTGAGGATGGTTGTGGTGATGGGTCGACAGAGATAGGGTAGAGGGGCGAGGAGGGGTGGAAGGCGACGGTGATTTCGATGAGGGAGATGGCCGTGGACGATGGCGTGGAGGTGGAGCGGGACTGGGGAAGAAGAAGGAGTTGATTTTTTTTGTTTTTTTTTTCTGTTGATCGGGATTTGGGGTAGAAGGAGAAGAAGATGAAGAAGGGGATTGTGAATGGCGGCTGGTGTAGGAGTAGGGGATTAGGGTTTTGTGTTGGGGATTTGGAAAATTAGGGTTTGGGTAATTTTAGTTGGGGATTTTTTAAATTTGGGGTAGATTTTAGAGTTTATCACAAACCCTAAAATTGTATTAGGATTTATCACAAATCCTAATAATTTGGATCTCACTTGTATCACACAAAGAGAGAGAGGAAGAGCAAAAACTCAACACAATTTTTTTAATCAAGAATAGCATACTTTCTCATTAATCTCAAGGCCTATAAATAGGCTCAAAATATATCTTGATATAAATCTCAAAATATTCTCAGAATCTCAAATACATAAAAAAAAAGATTACATATGGTTATAATTGCCAAAAATAAATATGGTACTAGATCCTCAATATTGAAAGTCTTACTTATGCCAAAACCTTTAGAAAGGTCAACAACATAGGTACTATCATTGATTGCATATAGAATCTTAAATGGGCCTACAGCACGTATGTTTAAGTTCTTAACGGGTCAAACAGGAAACCGTTCCAAATGAATCCGAACCATCACCTCGTCACCAATATCAAAAGTTATAAATTTTCTTCTAGTATCTGCTATTAACTTGTAGTTAAAATTATTATCATTAAGTTTTTTGGAAATTTCTCTATGCAAGTCATGAATGTTATATGCAAATGTGGGTGCAGACTCTGTGACTTTGTGATGTTCTAACACAGGGGTAAAATCGATGGGTTGCCAAGTGACTTGGAAAGGAATGAGTGACTCAGGTATACTCAATGGAGGTGACTGGACAGGCTGAATACAATTGAGAGACTGGTCATCCTCTTTTTCATCAAAGTCATCACTTATATTAGGTTCATAGGTAAACTCATTGTCGGGCTCATCAGCGATGACTGCGGTACCCTCTACTATATTGATCCTACTTGGGCTGGGACAGCTGCCAGCAATATGGCCATATCCCTTACATTTATAGCACTTAGTGAGAGGATTAATCTTAGAATAGTCTTTTTCAGTGTTCTTATCCGTGTTGTCATTTCTATGTGAATAGGAATTTGAAGTATGTTTATTTGGGTAAGACTTGTTAGGGTACTGAGGAGAGGAGTGCTCAAGTCTAGAGGGGTCAGGAGGATTCATTCTAGAGGAATGATCCATCGAATTGCTGGACCTGTAATGGAAACTAGCTTTATGGGAATCCATATCGAGGACTAGGGCGTAGGCTGCCGCTATTGAGTCCACATTTCTATGAATTAGCTCGTTCCTCAGATCGGCTCGTAATCCAGTCCTGAACCTAGAGAGAGTTTGTTTTTCATTCTCTTTACCTAAAGCATTGCACCGAATAAGGAAGTCATCAAATTTATCAACATATTCTTGTGTGGATTTACTTCCTTGATAAAGTTGGTTCCACGAATCTAGCAATCGGGTATGGAACGATAACGGTACATATCTCTCAGTGAGCTTCTCTTTCATGGCGTCCCAAGTGGCTATGGGTGCCAGGCCTCGGTCTCTGCGGGCCTATTCAAGATTGGTCCAGTGTTGTTGAGCTTTACCCATCAATTGCATAGTGGCAAATTCAACTTTAAGGGCTTCGCTCATGTCAAACCACACAAAGTAGTGGTCTATGGCACGGATCCAATCGAGGTAAGCTTGGGTATCCATGTGGCCTTCAAACTGGGGAACGTCAACCTTAACGTTCTTTTTATATTGTTCGTCAGGGTCACGTTCTTGACGTTGATCGTCGCGAACATTCTGACGATTAGCATGAAGCTCAGGGACAATGGTTTCATTTAACTCTACTTTTTCAAGTCTCTGATTGATATTGGCAAGAGTTACTTGGATGGCAGCTAGGATAGCGGAGATATTAGGGTTGTCCATTTCAGGTCGGGAAAGTCTAGGGTTCCTAATTGGGTGATTTGGAAGGGATAAGAAAGGCTCTTCAGGATCTGTAATGGTGCTGTGAAGACGCATTCACCAAAGTGGAAACTGGGGGTCATGTGTGTCCTTTTTTTTTTTGAATCTTAAATGACCTAAAATAAAAGAAAAAAAAATAGACTACACAATCCTAAATGAATACAAAATTGATGCCTACGATGCAAGAACTAGGGTTTTAAGAACATTCGCTCTAATACCAAAATGATGTAAAACTAACCCTGAAATAGAGAATTTCCAAGATTCTTAATGGATTAATTTTACCAACACGTAGGTGCGGATCAAAGTTGGAAATTTTAAACAATTAATTGGTTGGATGGATTTTCAAGAACTGAATCACGTTAACAATCCCAATTAATAATTCATTATACAATCAATAATTAAATCCCTAAGTGTTCTTAGTAAGTAATAGATTCAATATTGATTCGTACTCTACTCAAGCATGTGGAACACTCAATCTCAATTATTTTTGTGGACAACAGGCAAATCAGATAATATAATAGATAATAGAGCAATAGAACACAAATATTTAAAAAGTGGAAAGAGTATACCGAGTGCGAAGAAATCTGCGTAAATCTCGGATGGCAGCAGCAACGAGCACAATAGGAGCAAAATTGGCAGCAAGAGAGAGGGGCTCGGTAGCAAGAGGAGCAAGGGCCCGGGGGGGGGGGGGGGGGGGGGGGGGCGGCGGACGGCGATGGGGCTAGGCATCGCTGGCGGCGAGGAGCGACGAAAAAGGGGAAAGCAGGGCCTTGGGTTTTAGGGTTGCTGGCGATCTGTAATAGGGCAAAGGCGAGGTCGGGGGAGGTGCTGGAGGTTGACGACGACAAGGGATTTCGTCGGGGGTGAGGATTAGGTCGGAGAAGGTTAGGGTTTGGTCGGGGTCGGGAGAAGAAGGAAGAAGACGATGGGATTTGGGATGGTTGTGGTGATGGGTCGACGGAGATAGGGTAGAGGGGCGAGGAGGGGTGGAAGGCGACGGTGATTTCGATGAGGGAGATGGCCGTGGACGATGGCGTGGAGGTGGAGCGGGACTGGGGAAGAAGGAGTGGATTTTATTTGTTTTTTTTCTGTTGATCGGGATTTGGGGTAGAAGGAGAAGAAGATGAAGAAGGGGATTGTGAATGGCTGCTGGTGTAGGAGTAGGGGATTAGGGTTTTGTGTTGGGAATTTGGGAAATTAGGGTTTGGGTAATTTTAGTTGGGATTTTTTTTTAATTTGGGGTAGATTTTAGAGTTTATCACAAACCCTAAAATTGTATTAGGATTTATCACAAACCCTAATAATTTGGATCTCACTTGTATCACACAAAGAGAGAGAGAAAGAGCAAAAACTCAACACAATTTTTTTAATCAAGAATAGCATAATTTCTCATTAATCTCAAGGCCTATAAATAGGTTCAAAATACATCTTGATACAAATCTCAAAATATTCTCAGAATCTCAAATACATAAAAAAAAATTATATATGGCTATAATTGCCAAAAACAAATATGGTACTAAATAAAATTGATGTCCTCATCAATATTCTTTCTGTTCTTTGTTTATAGTAAAATATGTTGTTTACGAAACAGATATGTTAGTTCACAATTATCAAGGTCCGAATTGAAGATACATTATCTTCTTTTTGTTCTTTGTTCATAGTGAATTTCACTTTTTGTGAAACGGTATAATTGCGATTAAATTCGAGTAGAAATTTAATTCGATTTTATTAATTTTCATAACAAAATTAAGTTTAGCCATAAGAGCAACCACAGCCGTCATTGTGTAAAATATGCATATATGGATAGATGCATATAGCATTTGGCTATTGTGCTGTAGTCGTCGAATGCTATTTTTTACCAATTTAATTTAAAATAATAAAATCTTAGATCAGATTAGATTAGACGGACATGAAAAAAAAACCCAAAATAGACGGACGCAACTTCATGTTGCGTCGGAAGAGAGAAAAAAAATTCAAAAAAAATGGTCAGACGCAACTTCATGTTGCGTCCGACATTTTTTTGGATTTTTTTTTTAGTTTAAAAAAAAATTCAAAGAAATGGTCAGATGCAACATGAAGTTGCGTCTGACATTTTTATGATTTTTTTTTTGTTGCTTTATTGAGTTTTTTGTGGGTTTTTTTTATTATAGTTTTTTTTTTCGTCGGACGCAATGCGAAGTTGCGTCGGAGGAATAAAAAGTGATTTTTTTTCGTCGGACGCAATGTGTAGTTGCGTCCTCATAATATGCATAATTCTCATATCTGGTCTCATTTATAGCAATCTATTGTAGCAAAATATGCAAAATATGCAAAATATGCATATTTAGCAGATGACTGCAGTGATTTTTTTGACCAAATATGCATATTATGCATATTTAGCAGAAGACTACAGATGCTCTGACAATGTGCTCTATACACCAGTCACTTCTATATGTACTATTTGTTTGCACTTACAATGTACTATATACTTTTTCCTTAAGAATTATTTGGTTATAAAATTTGTAGAACTTAAGACCAAAAAAATGCCTCCTTCTAACTAAAATATGTAAAAATATTGCCTCCTTTTAACTAAAATATGTTGTCTGATTAATCAAATATAGAAGTGTAATGAGTATTTATTTGTGTTTAGTTATATAAAAGTTGTGTACAGTTTGTGTGATGATTGTCCAATAAATAATTTAAAATTAAGTAGTTTAGTTCAAAAGAATACATGATACCTACTTTTCTATTTTTTTTAATTTAACTCTCCATTTTCTCCATATTTCACCTTTAAAAATATGGGAATTTGATCTTTACATTTATTTTGTTAAGAGGTGAGCCACACTCTTTTTTCTGTCGGTCAACTCTAACATCTCTGATAATGTGTTAATTCTTTGGTTTATATACACTTTTCTCTCTAAACTGAGCACTCAAAACAACTTTAAGGTAAGGATTTAAATTCTTTCTATTTTGCAAGAAAAATAGAGAGACCAGTTACAATCAGACTCATCAATAACAATGTTTATCATCACAATCGGTGCAACTTTTTTAAATTCAGTAGAAAATTGTTTACTCGTTAATCTTTTTTTATATATGAACAAGTTTTTGACACCTTGTATTGGAGATATTAGCTGACAAAATTCAAATTTGTAAGGATTACTGATATGTGATATGGGTTAACTTCAGTAAACATAGCAAGAGAGAATCTCTCAGATGGAGTTTATGGTCTGAGGAGTTGAGGAATGATAATACTTTTATTCATTCAACTAATTACATTTAAATAAGTGCACTTATATACACATATTACGTATAAACACTAGGGTTGCTAGAGTTAGCTATAGACTTGGCTAATAATGTTTATGGTCTCCATAGGTACAATAGATTGGGCTATAGATGACTATAGCGACAATAGGGATGGTTGTAGGATGGTTGTAGAGTAAGGACTTTGAGCTGAACATTATTTACAAAAAGATAAGTACATACCATTAACAACATGTAGATCCATATTTTTTCAAATGAAAAAAAATGGCATGTGAGTTCATGACAGAGCATTGTGCTCCATATATGGAGATTTCATCTATTGGTGCCTACAAGATACTAGATACTTTCTCATCAATTAATTAAAAATTCAGATTATCTCTACCTTGCAAGAAAAGTAGAGAGATCACTTATAATCATTAATCATAGTTATCAATATCAACATTAATGATTACGAGATGATCATTTTCCCCACATTTAATAGAAAATTGTTCGCTCACTCTTTTTTCCCCAGATTTTGTAAATTTGTATTGTGGCTATTAGCTAGCAATAATGTTAAGGATCACTAACATGTAAATTTATATTTTTCAACGTGAGAAAAAGAAAGACATGTAGATCCATGAGTTATAGAATCATGTTTTCATACATCAGTCATATTTGAGGTTGTGTTACTGCAAAATACCAAATACTTTCACGTTACTTGCTATTTCAGAATTTCTCCACTTTGCAATAAGTGGAGAGACCACTTATAATTATAATTTCAAAAACAATATCAACCAATTGCAGTAGTAACTACATAAAATTATTGTAACTGGGTAAAAGTTTGTTAGAGGATTTTTTTTTGTGAAGTTCAGATGATCCATTTTCTTTGGTTACATGGCTACTAATTAGATTTAAAGATTAAACACAAATTAGTATATTTGTTAGCCTTGAACATTTTGATATTTTATTAGCAGTTCTTATATGATTTCAATATTGACTTTGCTTTTAAATATTGTTTTAATACTAATCTAAAGATAAAAATGTTTGCAGCATGGATGTTGGTTGCACCCCTTGTATGGAAAAGAAGGCAAGTAGAATCCACATAGAAAACAAGAATTAGGAAATTGCATTATTTTTATCTCTTTCATGAGGTTAATTTGGATAAACATTGCAATATTTCCAATTAATCTCTCCAAGCTACATTGACTAGTCCCAAATGGTTGCTTGCTTCTACAAATCTCTGAGGAAATTGCAACAAATTTCATGGATTGAATATCATTGCATGGGCTCTCAATCTCGTTCGAGGAAGAGAATCTAGTTTTTCAATTTAAGAGTCTAAATTATGAGCAATGTATGACTATTTATGATTGTAAATATATGGGGGGTTAAAGATTTTAGAACTTATATATATATGATGTTGTTCACCTCATTGGTATGGGAGAATATATATGCTCCCTACTGAGATCTATATATATATATGATGTTAATTGAATAAACTTTATTACAATTACAAGAAATATAATCTAGAAATTGGACCCAGTACATGGAGAACATGGAGAGACAGAGTAGTTCTCGTACAAGCAGGAGGGAGTAGCAGCACTGTAGTAATCTGGTGTCGGCGGCGAGGGCGAGTAGTTAATCTCGGCTACCGTAGAAGGCAGGAGTTCAGGTGTCGTCGATGTTGGGAAAAAATCGGGTAGCGCAGGTGAATAATAGGGTGAATACACTGAGGGCGAATAGTTAATCTCTGGTGTCGAAGAAGGGAAGAGTTGATCAGGTGTCGTCGATATTGGGAAAAGCTCGGGTAACCCTGGTGAGTAATAGGGTGATGTTATCGAGGGTGAGGGCGAGTAGTTAATCTCCGGTATGGAAGAATAATGCAAGTATTCCTGAGACGATATGGAGTAATACTCCGGCTGCGCAGGGGAGTATTGAGGTGACGACATGGAGGGTGATGGAGAGTAGTTAATCTCTTGCATCGATGGATAATAACTAAAGTATTCCGGAGTCGATATGGAGGGATACTCCGGTTGCGCAGGGGAGTATTGAGGTGATGATATCGAAGGTGAGGGGGATAATTTGCGTGCCGTTGATATCAGGGAATACTCACGTACCGAAGGAGATTGGGGCGAGTAGTTAATCTCATGTATGCAAGAAGGGAGTTCGGGTGTCGTCGATATTGGGAAAAACTCCGGTAACGACGGAGAGTAATAGGGCGAAGACATTGAGGGTGAGGAGTATGTTCTCTCTGGATAGTAATCTGGTGAAGACATTGAGGGCAAGTAGCAAACTAGCAATGAATAAGAGAAGTAGGCAGAGAAACTGAAGGTAAAGATTTTGGATTGTATCCCTCATTTTATAGGGAGTAAGATCAGATGTCGGGCCCTCTTATCATCATTTAAAAAGATCCAATCCCAACCCTAATAATAATAATAATTATTTTTTAATGGCTTGGAATTAATAATTACTATTTGATTACTATCTATCTTTCCTTATTTAATTTTGATTATTATCTAATCCCTATCTAGTTTTAGCGAAAAGAAATTAAATTTTTTTAAAAATATCTACTAGTTATCTACTTTATAATTAAGGATGAAGATTGTTTCTCCTAAAAGATTAAAACAAACCTTTTAAAAATTAAAAACAAGATTATGTTGTAATTTTTTTTTTCTTTCTAAAAGCTCAAGAAATAGGATTTGATGCTAATCGATTTCCTTAACATAAATCCATTTTCTTTTAGCAAAAAGAAACTGACTTATATTCCCTAATAAGGCTATAAAAACCTTTCCACACTTTTCTTTCAACTGCCTATTACTAACATTCCTACCTCTCTAATTCCCCTTCAAGAAAGATGAACACCATAAACATCGATCAAGATTTCTTTTCGGACTTGTACACCAAATCTTCGCCGGAGTACACACCATCTTCAGTCGACTATACTCCATCCTCCCTGCTAAACTCGCCATCTTCTTCTACGATGTCTTCACTCGTATATACACCATCTTCGCCCGAGTACAGTACTCCGTCTTCGCCCATGTACTTGCAATCTACACCAGAATATACTCCCTCTTCGCCCATGTACTTGTCGGAGGATACTCCATTGTCACCATCATACATGCCATCTACGCCCGTGTACTCACCATCTACTCCGGAGTATACTCCATCTTCACCATCATACATGACATCTACGCCCGTGTATTCGCCAATGTACTCATCATCTTCGTCCGAGTATAGTACTCCGTCTTCGCCCATGTACTTGCCATCTACACCAGAATATACTCCCTCTTCGCCCATGTACTTGTCGGAGTATACTCCATTGTCACCATCATACATGCCATCTACGCCCGTGTACTCACCATCTACTCCGGAGTATACTCCATCTTCACCATCATACATGACATCTACGCCCGTGTATTCGCCAATGTACTCATCATCTTCGCCCGAGTATAGTACTCCGTCTTCGCCCATGTACTTGCCATCTACACCAGAATATACTCCCTCTTCGCCCATGTACTTGTCGGAGTATACTCCATTGTCACCATCATACATGCCATCTACGCCCGTGTACTCACCATCTACTCCGGAGTATACTCCATCTTCACCATCATTCATGACATCTACGCCCGTGTATTCGCCAATGTACTCACCATCTACTCCGGAGTATACTCCATCTACGCCCCTGTATTCGCCAATGTACTCACCATCTACTCCGGAGTATACTCCATCTACGCCCGTGTGTTTGCCAATGTACTCACCATCTCCTCCGGAGTATACTCCATCTTCACCAATGTACTCACCGTCTACTCCGGAGTATACTCCATCGTCTACTCCGGAGTCTAACTATGTAAGCGCCTTCTACAACTTAGTGCATCTTGCGCAAGACCGAGGACTTGTATTCGGATGCATATAATCCTCTCTGTTGCTTCTGAAATTCCATGGCCTTTCTCATGTTCTAATTATGATGATAAGAAACAACAAAATTAGTGATTGATCTTACAGAATTTGTTGTGTGGTGTTATGAATTTGGTTAATTTAGTAGTATTTGTGAGTTGAATCCTCTGTACTTTTTTCCTTCAAGCCTGCTATTTGTATTAGTTTTGTTTTAGTTTCTATTTGTATTTGATCTATTTCGCAAGATTGTTTCTGAAAAACTTTTATATGAACTAATTTCATATTTTGATCCATACATATAAGAATTCTTGCTAAGTATCCATGTTTGCCTTAATTATAAGATGCCTAATTGTAATATCAAATTTTTTATGTCCCTAATAACCGCACTTTTCAAATACACAATTTTTTTTTTTTTTTTTTTGAATATTGCCACAGCTGCGCACATCCACATCACATATATATTAATGAGAGAATTTTTGTGCAAGCAGAATTTGAATTCCAGACCTCTCACCAAGAAAGAGGCTACCAACCAGTGGACCATACCTTCAAGTACACAATTGAGTCTAAACAACAAGGAACAAAAACAACAAAACTAGAATTATGATACAGAAAATAAAATTGCAACTGAATCAAAACCCAAAGAATGTTTCTAGTCTTTAATTTAATGATACAATCTCTAGAAAACATCTTCAACATACATGATACAATATGCAAATCGAAGGAGATAATATTACATGGGTCTCTCACTGGCAACAAAGTACTCATCATAATTTCATGAAACAAGGGCTCCAAAAAGTTCTAAAAAAAGAAATTGGGAAAAGAAAAAATATATATATAAAAGAGACAGACCCCTGAAACAATTACAACAAACTTTGGAGGGGCATTTGCCAGGCAAAAAAACATACCAGATACAAATTTACAAGCGATATAAGAACCAGTAACATGCCTTGGTAAAATCCCCTGTAGAGCTAATGTAACTACTCTCTCCAAGTTCAACTCTTTTTACACAAAAAGTACAAGCTCCAAACTCACCACATTAGAAATGAGAGTAGAGAAATTCTTCTCGCTTGGTTGCTTGCCTTGTCGTCGACTTTTAAGAGTTAAGAGGCAAAGAATGGCAATATGCTAAGACATACAATAAGATTGTCACATCGTTCTCCATGTCTAGCCAAAGGGATTTCCTCCAGGCCCACCAAACGAATTTGGTGTGCCAGGAAGAGGGTATCTGGCAGTTGAAGATGGATCCATTCCCAAATTACCGTACCCGGAATCCACACTGCGAGGACTTCCAGTACCTTGATGCCTGTAACGAGTAAGAAAAGCACTTTTAAGTTCCTTGACCTTAAATTTAGTTATTTTTGGTATGAATGACACAATCTATATAAATTGTCAAAATAAGTATTTGAGATATGACATTGAGGTAGAATGCCTCACAATTTATTATTTGTTATTGTTTCACTCATAGCGAACTAGTGATTACCCTCATCTATGGTTATATCTATTACAAGAGAATATTGATATTCTCCAAATGGTACTACCAAACCAAGTTCCCTAAATGTGAACTTCATTATCCCATTACAGCAAAAACAGGGGGATAAGCAGATAAGTGAGCTTTTGTAGGACACTATTTGTCGGGTAATTAAATTCAAAATTAGGACATACCAAGGATGACATTACTGATGAAAAGGATAATAAGGTATGTAAAATACACAGGCAACCATTATCCAAAATCATAAATCAATCTTCTATTTAATGAAGAATTGGTACATAAATATTAAATTTAGATATTAAACTAGGCATTACCCAATCATGACCGCATTGCTATGTGGTAACTGATGCGTGTTACTTGGCATCTGTTGTCCCACGTATTGACCTGATTAAAGAGTATAATCACTATATAAGCCTGAGGTATTAAGATGTCAGTAAAGAAAAACCGAATATGGAATGTACCTTGTGCCATAACTGGGGGAAAAGATGACTGTTGGGTGGGTCCCCACTGAGGGGTAGGATTTCCAAAGCTAGAACTTCTTAGTATGGGTGAAGGTCCAGACACATTTGGTAGTGCTCCTTGCAAAGATCCCATAGATGGAAACTGCATCAAACGAATCACATTATGTAAACTGTAATATTCACGAGCTACTAAAAGCAGTAAGCATAAACAATGTGTACTAGAATTGTAGTAAGGTCGACACCCCTGCTTTGAATTAGCAATGACAACATCAAATTAACCATGCAGGGTCGCAAGTACTAAGCCTCTCCCACAATTAGAGGGAGTTTTAATTGGAACTACAACTTCTATTGTATTCAAGAACAGTTGCAGTTATTTGGTGGTAGCTGCTTGTGAATCAAGTGCAGTTGCAAATTTTATAGTTATTAGTGACAAGCTAATACATGCAGTTAATTTTCTTTCAGTTTGCACTGAAACTCATCTGAGGTCTTTTAACAGGGCCTTCCCGTCAACGAACAAATCCTGTTCCTCACTTGACAAATTATTGACTATCTTTAAAAAAGTCGACAAACAATAAGTAGAGAAGGCACACAGGCTTATGAACGATAATGACAGTCTAATAACTTTTCCTGAAACTATCACAATGATATTAACAAAATTTGCTAAATTATTGCATACCGTTGATGCATGAGTTAATTTTTGCTCGCCCCCAACATCAAAGGGATTTGCAGATTTTGATGGTTGAGTTACTTGAGTATATGCAGGATATGTTGGCATTGTCTGAAGCTGGGGGAGAAAAATATAACGAGTGACGATATAAAATAAAGAAAAAACCAGAATACTGACACAACTATAATGGAGTTAAAGTGTCATATAGAACAATAGAAAGTCACTTACATGCACCATTCCCATAGGATATTGCATCCCATATCCATAGCCACGATGTGGACCTCTTTGCCAGCCTGGATAGACAGGTGTTGATGGATAAAGTGCGGCAAATAGGTCCTGTAAATTGATTAAAAACCATAAGGACCATAAGAAATGCTGACAAGCATTATGCGTGGAGTATCAGATAGTAAAAACCAACACATTACCGCTGGGAGTTCTTGCCTTCCAGTTGGCTTCACCTCCGTAGGCAAAGGTGATGAAACCACTGGACTTGGTTCTTGAGGTGGTTTGTTAGGACCTTGAGGCAAATGTCCAGCTGAGTTAGGCAGAGGACCTTGAGCACTTAGTACTACTGGTGAACCCCATGGCTGAAAGAGAATGCAAAGAACCATCTTGTAGAGTTAATATAAAATGTAGTAGTAATGATAAAATATTAGGACCTTACAAGTTGCACAATTATATCTTACTCCTTCACGTATTATTCATTTTTGTATTAGTCTCTCACAACGTGTTTATTAATAGTTTTTGAGGGATTAATATATAATATGACATAGTCACACAAGGACTACTAAGTAAGTGGGTCTCATAGTGAAGGACTAATATGGAAATAAGGATTTGTGAGGGCCAACATATATGATATAGTATGAATTAATTAAGGGCCGGTATGCGAAAAACCCTTAAAAGTATCATTTCTACAAAACCTCACGAACAAATAAACTAACCTGAGCGCCAACAGCCGGTGCATTAACAGGTGCGCTGAAAGGTGGATTAGAGGGAGCGTTGAGATTTGATGGAAATAGAGAAGTCTGATGCTGTTGTGTTGCTGGCCATTGACGTCCATCATTTGTGCTAGGAATAGGACCAGGTGCTGACAATTGTGATAATGTAGACTCCAGAGTTACAGTACTAGAAGCTGAAGATGCTTGAGCTGCATTTTGTTGGCTCGTTGTGTCAAACGAAGCCCAATCTCCACCATTAGAAGGTGCAGTGGTAGTTTGTTGAGGGACAGGTTTCTGTGGAGATGAAGTGACTGGGGGTTCAGGATCTGTATTAAAATCTATTAAACTCCCCAAGTCAACTTTCTTCAATTGAGTTGAATTCCCATCACCAGATCCCATGCTACTTGAAGATGAAGCCCTCTGCAAAAGCAAAACCATATATCTATGAAGTTTTATTTAAAAGAACCATTATGAGATTAGCGAGATATATGATTGCAAAATGAAGGGTAGAATGAATCAGAACTTGTCGCAAATGAGGGCCAGACAATATAGGAGAGGCCTAGGTAAAGTGCATATGCAGATACACATTTTTTTTCAAGCATTAAAAGAACTAGAGAAATCCTACTCATATTTGTCTGGTAACAAACATGCGAGGGTGTCACAAACTTTTCTCAGAATTCTAACGGATATCTGCTAACCCAGACAGATGAAAATATCAAATGCTCGAGATATGCGGTGCTGCCTTATAACATACTTATGTCCTTTGTTAGGATGGTATTCCTAAAATCCAAAAATGGAACTTGTTGTAAATTCTTGAGCATTCTAACAGTTTAGTTACGACTCTAAAAGATAGTCAAAATCATAATAGTTCACATAGCATAACCTGGTGGATTTATGGTCAATGTGCATTAGTCTGAACAGAAAGAAAAAAAGGGGGGATAAACTGTTTAAGATAAACTAACAAAATGAATACAATTAAATATACACGATAACTTCCATCGAAGATTTATGGTAAGGGTAAATCATAGGAAATTCTCCAAATGAATTTCAAGTAAGAATTGAATGAGATTTTACCAACAAATGATACGTAAAGGAAAACATCAAAGAAGAATGACGAATCATACATGAATCACCAATAAATAAAAAAACGTCTAGGTGACCAGGTGATTGTCATGGTTACAATTTCATTATTGCAGGGTCATGGATTTATAACTTACAGTGGAACTAATTAATATTATTAGATTATAACAGCGAAGAAGATTAATTTTTCTTGGTATCAGCCGCGTCACCAGTTCTACATTAGTAAACCCCCATGTGAATTTTCTAGGTAACCTAAAAACTATTCTACATACTTGCTCAGTTATTTTCGATCTCCCAAGTGGATCCTACGGAATTCTAGTTTATAACCATGAACTTTCAAGATTGATCCAAATCTGACATGTTCTTACCCCACACATGTAAGCTGGACACACTATTTCATCTCACTTGATAAAAAGGTATAAAGCAATATTGAATTGCATATCAGTATATCACCGAAAAATAGGGATAGGATGGTATTTCTAAAATCCAACAATGGAACTTGTTGTAAATTCTTGAGCATTCTAACAGTTTAGTTATGACTCTAAAAGATAGTCAAAATCATAATAATTCACTGAGAATAACCTGGTGGATTTATGGTGAATGTGCATAAGTCTGAACAGAAAGAAGAAAAAAAAACGGGGGGGGGGGGGGGGGGGGGGGGGGGGGGGGGGGGGGGGGGGGGGGGCACGATTATGGTAAGGGTAAATCGTAGGAAATTCTCCAAATGAATTTCAAGTCAGAATTCAATGAGATTTTACCAACAAATGATACGTAAAGGAAAACATCAAAGAAGAATGACGAATCATACATGAATCACCAATAAATAAAAGACTTCTAGGTGACCAGGTGATTGTCATGGTTATGCAGGGTCATGGATTTATAACTTACAGTAGAACTAATTAATATTATTAGATTATAACAGTGAAGAAGATTAATTTTTCTTGGTGTCAGCCGCGTCACCAGTTCTACATTTGTAAACCCCCACGTGAATTTTCTAGGTAACCTAAAAACTATTATATATACACGCTCAGTTATTTTCGATCTCCCAAGTGGATCCTACGGAATTCTAGTATATACCCATGAACTTTAAGATTGATTCCAAATCTGACCTGTTCTTGCCCCACACGTGTAAACCGGACAAACTATTTCATCTCATTTGATAAAAAGGGTATAAAGCAATAGTGAATTGCATATCACCGAAAAATAGGGAACTACAAAAATGTATATGAAACGAATTCAAACCTGAATATAATTCATCAAAAATAAATCTGCTTCAGTAGGGCAGTAACCACTCTGAAACTCACCTGTATCTGAGAACTATCTGGAACCCTCGTAATATTTGTTTTAGGAGGGTCGCCCACATGAAGTTTTGGTGCATCATCACCTAATATATCCCTTACAGGTCGAACAATTGGAGGACTAGACACATCTTTCTGGCGGCTCGGTGATGATCCCTCTGGCTTTGGTAGTGCATCTGGAAGTCTCCGCTCTTCAAATCTGCGGAATTGGTTTCCATTTCCATATCTATCATCACATACCCTGTCATCAACTACTTCAAACCGACGAGGGCTTCGCTTATTATCACTTTGATCATATCCAGGACTTCGGCTATTTCCACCAGTACCAACTCGCTCATTGTAGCGATCATCATATGGTGGGCTTCTTGAACCACCTCTATATGAATCTCCTCTTCCACTATCACTAAAATAATTCATATCAGCCTGTGCCATAAAAAAAAGAACAAAATTAAAAATTAAGCTAGTAAGAAAGAGAAAGCATTGGGAATACTAAGTATGCAATAGTACCTTCCCGCCTAAAGGCCTGCCAGTATTCTTTTCCCCGGTAAATCTTCTGTCCACGTAAACATGCTTAATGAAGTCCCTCAGTTTATCAATATTACTGAACAAGAAGAGAATTAAGTTAGAAGTCCCTAGCATTCATAATAATTACTCAACTTTTGAACTTCAAATATCTGGAAAGACTGGAATTAGAAAAACCTGCTATCAGGAAGTGAATTCCGTTGCTGGTCCCACTCCTTAAAATAAACTTCCCTAGCTTTCTGAACAAATTATTCATATATATTAAAAAGATGACACCTGTTTTGGTGGTGGTTTTTTTTTTTTTTTTGGGGGGGGGGGGGGGGGGGGGGGGGGGGATTAGAACATCCACACACAGAAAAAACACCAATTACCTCGTTCCCTCCTTCTTGAAGAGCATTAACTTCTTGTGTTGTAAATTTAGCCATAGAAATTGATTTCACCCGGTGACAGAATTCTCGACTGGAAAAAGTCAAAATGATGAGAAGAGGAAAAAAAAAATACAACAGATAAATTAATCATAATCAAAAGACTTTATTAATATCAAAGAAAAACCTTTATCATAAATAGCAAAAATTAAAACTAAATAGCTATCAGCACTTACTGCAATCCACTGCAGTTCGTACAGATGAATGTCCAAAAATTTGTGCACACATATTGTGGCCCCTGTTCATATAAGTAAGTCAGATTACTACAGTCTTTAAGAAAAATGCTCACATCCACATGAAAACGATTAAAATTCATTAAAATACAAAATAGTGAAGCCTGTGATTTCTTTAATTGCTATGATTTATTAGTGAAGCCTGTAATTTGGTCTTTTGGAAGTTTCCCAATTGCAAGTCTCCTCTTAAACTTAAAGGTTTTGGGCATCAATAATCCCCTTCAAATAATATTATTCAGACCAGGAACTCACATGAGAGTATGCATTCTCGCTAAAAATCTAACCAATTACACGCTAAATATTTAAGAAAAAACAAAAGCCTATGGAAACTCCCAAGCCAAATATTTAGTTTATTTATGCTTATAACCTATACAATGCAACGGAACGATTAAAAGTTTGGAAACAAAGTTAGGTTCACTAAATTTTATGTTTAAGTGGACGTAGAAGTTTGCTACATTTTGTTATTACACATCTACCTACACTGATAAAGTTAACTCTATTTTTTTCCTAGTGTTTGGCAAGCCAAGTAAGTTCACGTAACTCCATTATTCTAGAGAGAATAGCACAACTCTGAGTCGCTTCCTGTCATTGGGAGGATGGATCATAATGTTAAATTCAGTTCTGAGTGCGATCCCGACTTACCTGATGTCCCTGTACGAACTGCCAAAGTGGGTAATTCAAAAAAACGACAAGCTAAGAAGATTTCTTTGGAAAGGAACGGATGAGGGGAACAAAGGACTACATCTGGTAAAGTGGGATAAAGTCTGTAAGAGAGAAAAACGGAAGATTGGGTATCCTGAACCTTCATGATATGAACAGAGCTTTGCTTTGTAAGTGGTGGTGGAAAATTGTTAATAAGCATAACAGGTGGTGGAGCTTGTCTTTCAACCTTTTCCATAGGAGAAGAAAATTTAGGTTTGGTGGAAGAAGTGCGTCCGCAAAGGTGTCATTACTCTGGAAAGGAATTGCGAAGCGGGGAGAGGTCTTCTTTACTAATACCTCGTGTAGAGTAGGGAACGGGAAAAGAACTAGATTTTGGAAGGATAAGTGGTATGGGGACACGACGTTGCAGAATAGATTCCCTGACGCAGCGGCCGCGACATCATATTTAGAATCCTCGGTGGCAGACGTGCGGAAAAAAGGAAAGCTTAAATTTATCGTTAGGGACAGTCCTTCCCAAGAGAGTACAGCTGAGTTCGAAGACATGAACAGGTTAATCCAAGCAGAAGGGGGACAAGAGAACAATACCGAAGACGAGAGATGGTGGGACAGGGAAGATTCAAAGATATACTCGGTTGCGTCCATGTATAAGTGGTTAAATGATGGAGGACTGAGAGGGAAGGAAGAAAGCATCATCTGGGGGTGTCACGCTCCGATGAAAGTAAAAGTTTTCTGTTGGCTAGTTCATAACGACGCGATCCTCTAGAAAGTTAATCTGAGGAAAAGGAATATGATTATAGACGTTACATGTGGACAGTGCTCTAACGAAGAAGAGGACGTCAACCACATCCTATTTTTATGCCCGAAAGCTAGACTAACCTGGGAGGTAGTTTGCAGGGGTTTTGGGTGTTCACAAAAGCCAATCTCAACTTCTGATATTTGGGGAGTCCTTAGATATGTAAATATTAGGATAGAAGATAGAGGGGCTTGGGACTTAGCTAGTGCCGCTACCATGTGGAACCTATGGCTAGAACGAAATGCTTTCATCTTTAGCAATAAATCTTTCAATTTTTCTTTCTCAATGCATAAAATTTTCCTTCTTATTCATGAATGGGCAGGTGTAGTCGAGAACAGGAAGAGGCTGAAGATAAATGAATGGGAATAGATAACAAAGGGGAGGATGAAGATGTATACAACTCCAGTGTCTCGGAGGGGAGGGTGTATACTACATTATCATGGTGGTGGTGTATGTTTCTTTGTATCTTGTATGTGTCTTCTTAGACTGTTGTTCCTATATTTAGACTTTTGCTACCTACGGGTAAGTAGATGTATCGTGATGCTTGTAGCTCACTAGTATTTTGTGTATCTGTACTTCTTTGTTTCGTTATTACTCTTTAATGAAACGATGACGAGAGTCATCCTTTTATCAAAAAAAATAGCACAACTGTTGTCAAAGTCTACATAAAGTAGGTTCGAATAGAGTTGCGATAACTATAGTTATCTCAACTTCAAATGAGCTCCCAACTAGAGCAAAGTTAACTCACCCTAAGTGAAGGTAAACGAATGCAACCTACAGGCTAGACTGACGTATGGTTATCTTAACACACAGAGGTGAGATAACCGGAGGTAACATAACTCTAAAATATGATCCAAAGAGATCAAATTTTACATAACCTACAGGCTAGACTGACGTATGGTTATCTTAACACACATAGAGGTGAGATAACCGGAGGTAACATAACTCTGAAATACGATCCAAAGAGATCAAATTTTACATAACTGCATTTATACAAGTCACTTCCGCCAATCTCCCCTTACCTCCATTAACTTGTCTATCCAAACAAGGCCTAATTCGTTGAATTTAAACTTCGCCAACAACACGTGTTACCAAACTCAAATCATATACAACTATATCACCCCCCCACCACCACTTTAGCTTGGTTTCGAAGCTTATCTACACACACACCACACACACACAACTTGATCGAACTTTCAAATTGTCATTCTATCTAATAAAACACTACAAAATCAACGAAAGTTAAGCCAGTAAGCGAACTAAACTAATTGAAAGCTAAATTTGTACCAGATTATTGCAATTGATACATCTCCTATTCGGCGGAAGCTTGAGCAATCCTCGAATAATCTTCTCGTTCCTCTCATCATCCTCCTTCATTCGACTCGCCATTTCTCCTCCTCCTCCACCGAAGAACCAGATATCCCAAGATCTAACAAAATTCTCAACTGAATTTCAACTCAAAATCAAGAAAACTCACCGAATCTCAACGAACTGAACGCCTTCCGATTTCTAGGGTTTGAAGGCGAACACGATGATGATGATGATGAACGAAGAATTTTTATACAGCGGACAAGTTTTTCCTTTCTAACAGTCAATTCGACGGAAAATAAACGCCTGAAAAAGCTTTTGTTTTTTGTTTTTGCCGGTGGGTGGACCGGCTGTAGCCGGTGATAACTGATTTAACGGGTACGGGGGTTTTGATCGGAGGGTGAGAAATGGATGGGGGGTGAGATGAACGGTGGAGATTTGGGGTCTGTGGAGACTGGGCCGACATGTGAGTGGGATAGAGAATGTCTTTGACTGGGATGAATGGGGAGGGTAGTTTTGGTCATTTTGGCTTTGCGGGGGATGACAGGCTGGCAGCCACCGGGGGTGGGGAGAAGTTTTTCCCAAACTGACCCCTTTTTGAAAGTTTTTCCCAAACTGACCTACTTTTCGAGAAAAAAAACTTCAAACCGACTCACTTGTTATCTCAGATAGCGAGTTTACTCAAAATAAAACTCACTATCTGAAATAGCTAGTGTTGGTTTTATAAATTTTTGGTTTCATCCTTCGCCAAGACCCATTGTCTTAAACAGCGAGCTTGTTTTAACCAAACTCGATATTTGACAACGTGTGTCGATTGGAGTTTTTAACTTTCTCAACCCAGACTCGATGTCTCAAACAACGAGCTTGCTTTAACCAAACTTCTTGTTGAAACAGCGAGTGTCGATTGGGGCTTTCTTAAACGCCATGCTCGTTGTTTCTTTTCTTCTCTCCATTCTTACTTCTAACTCCGAAACCCAAAACCCTAGCCTCCCAAATTCGACCTCATACTACAAAATCTCCTATAAATCTAAATCTATTAACTTTTAATCTTTCCCAACCCTCTCTCCTTCTACTCTCACAACCTTACACCCATCCTTTGGAAGGCCCATATTTTGGAATTTCGATAAACTTCAAGAGAATAACAACTTCAACTCTCCTACTCGTTTTTCTACGACTATATCATTCCGATAGCGAGTTTTGAAGGTATATGATTTATATCACGTTTTCTTTTATACATTTTTGTAGGTTTTGTTTGTGACTAGATAATAACTCGTATTTTCGTATAAATATATATATGCTAAATCTCATCGCTTTCTGAGATAACGACTGTGTGGATAATGACATATCCAGAAACCAGCTAGTCTCTGAAAAATCTATCAACTCAAAATTCGCTATCTTAGATAGCGAGGCACTTTGACCCAAATTTGCTATATGAGATAATGAGTCTTGAGTCTGATGCCCTTAGCAATATCCAACCTCCAAACTTGCTTTCTTAGAAAGTGAGGAAGTTTGAACCAAACTCGTTTTCTGAGATAGCGAGTTTAGGCCAAATATTTTTAGCAACGAACAGTGGTCTATCACAACTGTAGCTAGGAGTATTCCTCTCCAAAGACAACCCAAGCCGGCCTTAAAGGTTGAATTCCATCACAGGCCCAAATCACCACTTGCTCTCATCTGGCCCGTGTCTAATCGGGCACGTGTCCAATTAGCCGTGCAAACTTATTTCGAAGACGATATATTGATTGTGAGAGGATATGTGCGTACTTAGTTTTAGTACCTTTTCTCAGCGATGTTTCGTTGTCTTAGATTCATCACGGAATTCAAAGACCATAAGGGATCGCTTGGTTATTCGTAGAACAATAGAAAAGTGGCATTTACGGAAATTTTCCACTAGACAAGGGAGGAGAACTTTTCAAAATTTTAATGGCCAACCATTGAGAGTGCTCCGATATAAGCAAATTTGTGTGTTTTGAACCATAAAATAGATGGAAAAACATGTCCGCCTTTATTAAATTTTTTTTTTTGTCATTAATTTTCCTTCCCTCATTCCCTCCCTGGTCTTTGTTTTCTTTTTTCTTTTTTTCATCTTCGTACATGTTACTGAACAACCCTTAAGCAAGGTTGCATCCAAAATGCACCTTTTAATCTTTGCGCGAAATGGATGGTGCAACAAATGCTACTTACATTTCTACTTCGGTAGTTTGATTTCAAAATCGTTGCTTACCTCCCTTTTGCTTCAATTCTGTTCTGAAGTTGCAAGTGCTTAATTGTGGTTAAGTAAGCAAAGCCTGAGAACAAGCATTCTGCCTATGATTATCACTCAGAGATCGAGAATTTAACCATTTGGCTGCTTCATTGTAGGTACACAAAGAGAGATGCTTTGGAAATATGGCTGGGGATGAATAATTGGCTAAATCATATACATATTTGATTGACCTAATACTATTAGATTTGAGTTAGAGAAATTTTGACAAGAGCATCTAGTGATGTCAAGAACACTACCTATCCTATTATCAACATAGGGATGGCAAATGGGCCGGGTCAACCGGCGACCCGCCCGTTGGACCCGGCCCGTGAAACGGTTTGGCGGGTTCGGGTCAAACCTGGTGAACAGTAACGGGTCGATCCGGGTCATCAAAAACGCAAATCCAACCCGTTAAATCCGGCCCGCGAACCCGTTTAAAAAAGTCCAACCCGCCGCCAACCCGCGGGTCGATCCGCGGGTTTTGAACCGTTGGACCCGTACGGGTCGACCGTTGACCCGCGGGTCAGCAGCCCGTTGGGGAGGGGGGGCACTGTTCAACAGACAACGGCTCTCTCTTGACCGTTTTTTTTGGGTTTTTTTGATTTTTTTTTTTTTTGTATTTTTAGCCTATAAATACCCCTCAAAATCCCATTAAAAATTCACACCTTACTCTCTTACTCTCTCTACTATTATACATCATTTCTAAGGAATTTTTTAACAATTGTAGTATTCAACAAGCAAGTCTACAACAAGGCATATACACGATCAATTTTCGATCGTATCGAAATCAAAATTCAACGTCTTCAACTCTCTTTAACTCTCGTCAATTCTCCTTCAAGCTCTCCTCAACTCTTCAATTGCGGAATCGGCGAAGCGCTTCTTACTAGTTCTATTTCTATTCTTATTTTCACGGTTTATTTTACATACGCGTATTCCACGGTGAACGGTATCAAAATTTCATACCTCTCTCGTTATATTTTTTTTTGCGTTGTAGTTAAAATTATTGTTAGTTTTTTTATCTTCTCTATCTCAATCCTCTTGTTTTTTAGATTTTTTTATAATTCACTGTTCCTACATTGTGTATTTTTTTTACATACATTAGTACATTATCACGCGGTAGCGGTCGTAGCGGGCAAGATTCCTCCTCTTCCCGTAGGCCACGAATTGTCTCAACTAGTGAGCCCGCCCAATAATACCATGATCCTCCTATCCAACAATGGGGTACACACGACGAGGTTGTAGGTGACATACAATTAGAAGAAGAAGAACAACAACAACAACCAACCGAAACCACACAATCCCGTAGTAGTAGGAAAAGTAGAGGAGAAACTAGTGATTGGCATAAGTTTTATGATTATATCCTGGACGAACATAGTCCGGGTATAGGTTTAAAAGTTTGTAAAACATGTGGTAAAACATACAAATTCAAGAGGGGTGACGGCACCGGTACAATTAGTAGACACATCCAACATAACCATAAAGACATTCTTGCTGACCTACAAGGCCAACAAAAAATCAACCATAGGACCGGTCTAGTTGATAGCCACTCTTATGATCTCGATCTTGTTCATCGGTAAATGGCCCGATTAGTCATAAAGGAAGAGTTACCATTTTTCTATTCCGAGAGTAGGGACTTGGAAAATTTTAACCAAACGGCCTTAAACCCTCATTTTAGAAGAATTCCGAGAAATACTTGCAAATCAGATTGTTTTAAAATGTACATCGAAATGAAGGATGCTTTGATTGCAATTTTATGAAGTTTAACTTGTAGAGTTAGTTTAACTTCGGATTGTTGGACGGGTGTCAACAATATTCCAACGATGGGAATAACCTGTCATTGGATCGACAATGATTGGATTCTTCAAAAAAGAATTATATCACTTGCGGCGTTGCCGTATCCCCATAGTGGCGCTGAAATAGTAAATCGTATTATAGAAATTTGTGATGTTTTTCATATTCGCGATAAAATTATGTGTATTAGTTTTGATAATGCATCTAACAACAATGTAGCAATTACTACTTTAAAATCCGTATTAAACCCTCAATCTGACAATATTTTTCATGTTAGATGTGCATGTCATATTATAAATTTATGTGTTTAAGATGCATTAAAAATAGCCGATTCATATATAATTAAAATTAGAAATTGTGTACATTTCATTGCATTAAGTCCAAGCATATTACAAGAATGGAAAGCTTGGTGTAGGCTTAAAAATGTAACTTTTAGAAGATTTCAAAAGGATGTTAGACACCGATGAAATTCTACTTTTGATTTACTAAATGTTGTTACCGAATATAAAGCAGTTGTAAATGATTTTTGTATTGCAAAAATATGCACAATTTTGAAATGACTCCCACCGATTGGTTTTTTGCCGAATCTTTGTTGAAATTTTTAGAACCTTTTCAAATCGCAACTTTAAAATTTTCAAAAACATATGAATCTACTTCTAGTAGCATTTTTATTTCATTAGTTAGCATGATGCAAACATTTAATGAAATATTAAATGATATCAATGTTGGTGAGATTGTAAAACCTGCATACAATTTTTTTTGAAGTATTATTTTTCTCTTCCTATGTTGATTTGGGTTGCTACCGTTATGGATCCTCGTATCAAATTAGAAGGTACGAAGAGTTTGATTGAAATATTTTTTGCATTACTTGGGAAAAATGTAGAATTAGTAATTATTGCGCTACTTTTTTAGTTCAGTTTGAATCTACATTAAATAACTTGTATGATTATTATGATAGACGTTTTAGTAGTACAACTTCTGTAGTTAGTTCTTCTTCTGGTACTTCTAAAGGTAAGGGTAAAAGTAAATTTAATGATAGAACATTTAATTTACTTGAACAAATTCAATCAAAAAAACCTAGGACTAATCAACCAAATGAATTAAATTGGTATAACCAACAAGATTCTGAGCCTTCTACTTCTCCACTAGATATTTTACAATGGTGAAAAGACCATGAACACACTTTTAGTATTCTGTCAATTATGGCTAAAGATTTACTAACTCTTCCTGTCTCTACAGTTGCTTCTGAGAGTGCATTTTCTTCAAGTGGCAGGGTTCTAACTGATTACAGGAATCGCTTGAAGCCGGACTCGTTAGAGATGCTCGTTTGCACAGAAGACTGGTTGGAGGCTGAAGATAGGACACAAGGGAAAGCACTATCAACGTCCACAAGTGAGAGCAACTCGCCGGAAGAACAACAACAACAATAGCTGCTTTGCCTATAATAGCAACTCGACCGACACGTTAGGAATTGTATTATATCTTTGCTTGTTATGTTAAATTAGAAAAATTGGAGTCAATTAAAATTGTATATAAGAAATATGTTATTGTATAAAGCTTATTTGTGAATTGAATTCTTCATTTCATTAGAAATTGTGAAAATTGTATAACTTAAATTCATATGAATAATATTTCAAATTTTTTTTGGAAATTTCACTCTTTCAATCTTATTATTATTATTACGATTTTTAATGTTTATTAGTATTATTAGTTACTTAGTATTATTATTATTATTATTATTTTAAGCTAAAAATATTTTTTAAAAACCTTACCTATCTAAACGGGCCAACCCGCGGGTCGACCCGATCCGACCCGGGTTGGACCCTAAAGGGTTCACGGATTGGGCGGGTCGCCTAAATCAAGTTTGGGCCCGGCCCGGCCCGAGCCCGCCCAAGTCACGAGCCAACCCGGGCGGGTTCGGCCTGGCCCGGCCGTTCGACCCGTTTGCCATCCCTAGACACCACCTGCAAGTTTGTAACCATTTTGGTCATCTGGAAGTAATAAGAAACGTAGTTCCTGTTGAAAACAGATTTGGAGAAAAAATAATTGTTATTCTTCTTGTTCTTTATTCTTTACAATATACATCTATATATAAGTATTACAATCTTGAAGAAGAAGAAAGGAGATTGAGAGAAGATTGAGGGGTGAGAGATTTGAAGAATCTGTTTTCTATAGATTAGGAAACAGAATATACATATTACTACTTACTACATTTCAACACTCCCCCTCAAGTTGGTGCATAGATATTGAACATGCCCAACTTGTCAACAAATTTTAAGAAGAGCCGACTCGAAACTGTCTTGGTCAGGATATTTGCGAGTTGATCTTCTTACTTCACTTTAGATATCTCAATGACTTTCTCATCCAACTTCTCCTTGATAAAGAATCTATCCACCTCTACATATTTCGTCCTATCATATTAAACTGGATTAGCGGCAATATCACATGCTGCCTGACTATCGCAATACACCTTTATAGGTTCATTCGGACCACAGCCTAAGTCCTGCAACAAGAGTTTCAGCCATAAAGCTTCCGCTATACATAGAGCTACTCCGCGATACCCAGCCTCTGCACTAGAGCGTGCAAGAACATTCTGCTTCTTGCTTCTCCATGTAACTATATTTCCTCCAACAAAGGTGAAGTATCTTGAAGTGGAGCGCCTATCAATTATAGATCCTGCCTAATCAGCATCAGTATATGTCTCAACCTTCAAGTAACCATATTTCGCAAATAGGACCCTTTTTCCTACAGCAGACTTAATATATCTCAGAATTTTCATCATTGAATCCATGTGATGTTCCTGAGGTGCATGCATAAACTAACTTACCACACTTAAAGTATATGATAAATCTGGCCGTGTATGTACAAGATACATCAGTCGTCCAACCAATCTCTGATATCTTTCCTTATCACAAGGCACATGATCAGGTTCGTTGCAAAGTTTCAGTCCTTATTCTAATGGTGTACCAATCGGCTGACAAACAGACATTCCAGTTTCCTTCAATAAATCGAGAGCATACATTCTTTGAGATAGAAATATACCATTTCTCGAGCGAGAAACTTCAATACCAAGAGAATATCTCAAAGATCCAAGATCCTTCATTTCGAACTCTTGTGACAAGTAGATCTTCAATGTCATTCTCTTCTCAGGATCATTCCCAGTTACTATCATATCATCCACATATATAATGAGAGCAGTAATCTTACCTTCTTTCCTTTTTAGGGATAAGGTATGATCTGAATTACTCTGACAATGTCCGAATGTCCTCATTGATTTTGTAAACCTCCCAAACCAAGCTCTTGGCGACCGTTTGAGACCATATAGTGCCTTCCTCAATCGACACACTTTATTACTGTGTTGGACTGGTTTGTTCGGCCATGGTGGAAGATCTATATAAACCTCATCTGTCAATTCTCCATGCAAAAAATGCATTCTTCACTTCAAATTACTGCAACGGTCAGTCAAGATTTGCAGCAAGTGACAGTAGGACACGAACAATATTGAATTTTGCCACGGGTGTGAATGTGTTTTCATAATCAATTCCATACATTTGAATGTATCCTTTGGCAACCAGCCTTGCTTTGTATCGCTCTATTGAACCATCGGACTTATACTTCACCGTATAAATCCATCTGCATCCTACTGGCTTCTTTCCTGCTGGCAGCTCGACTATCTCCCAAGTCTCATTCTTTTTCAAGGACTTTATCTCCTCATCCATAGCTACTTTCCACCTTGGATCAGTAAGGGTTTCTTGCACACTATTAGGAATAGATACATTAGATAATTGATTTATAAATGACTTATTTGATTCCGACAAGCAGTGAATGGATACATAATTACTCATAGGATATTTGACGTTACTAGTGGAATCAGGTTCATAAGTGAGTTTTGGAATACCTCTATTAGTACGGTGCGGGAGTTTTCTTCTAGGAGCTTTGGACAACGATGACAATTGGTTTTGGGGTTCTGATGGTTCACTCTCACTGAGATTTAGTACTGGTTCCAATTCTTCAAGCGGGTCTTCGTCAAAAGGGGCTTCTTCCCTTGGTTGCACTTCTTCGTGAGGCTCTTCCTTCCTTGCTAGGTCTTTATTCAAGTGTTCGTCATTATTTGTATCCAGTTGTTCGTTCTGGCTGGTAATTACTTCATCATACCAAAGAGTCTGAACTTCACTAACCCTTTCATCATACCCAAGAGTCTGAACTTCATTTCGGTACTCCCCATGAAGTTCATTCGCAGAAAAATACATCTCATCTTCATGAAACACAACATCCGTAGTCACAAACATCCTTTGAGTTGGTGGGTGATAGCACTGATACCCTTTCTTATCCCGTGCATATCCCACGAAAATACAGCGGATAGCTCGAGGAGTTAACTTATTGCATTCATGTTGATGAAGATGAACAAATGTAATACACCCAAATACACGAGGTGGCAAGTTGATGACTTTTAGTGCATTCACAGCATCAGTTAATGCTTGAAATGGTGTGAGGAAGTTTAGGATACTAGAGGAAACTCGGTTGATTAGGTATGCAGTAGAAGCAAGGGCTTCCCCCCAATAGATGAGTGGCATATTTTCATGGATGAGAGAAGCACGGACCACCTCGAGCAAATGTTTATTTTTTTTCTTCTACAACTACATTCTGTTGAGGTGTATATGAGTATGTGGTCTGGTGAACAATTCTTTGTTCCTCCAAATATTGTTGCAGATTCGAACTCAAGTACTCTCCGCCATTATCACTCCTATGAACTTAAATCTATGATTTATACTGAATCATAATATGCTTGTGAAATTTCTAAAATAAGCCACTAACTTCACTTTTCGACTTCATCAAACAAATCTAGGTCATACAGGTACAGTCATCAATAAATGTCACAAACCATTTGGCTCCCCCAAATGTAGTGGTTTTGGATGAAACCCAAACATCAGAATAAATAATCATAAATGGAAGGGAGCTTCTACTTGGACTTGGAGGATAAGAGACACGGTGACCTTTTGTGGGTTCACACACATCACACCGAAAGGTAGAAATATCGAACTTCAAAAATAAACTTGGATATAATTTCTTCAAATACCCAAAAGAAGCATGCCCTAGACGTCGATGCCATAGCCGAATATCTGATTTCTTCTTCTCCTCTTCGGATCCTTCCACACATAGAGCTTGAGTCAACTTGCTTGAACATTCAGATTTTAAATCTAGATAATAGATTTTTTCGTGTCTAACCCCATAACCAATCGTCTTGCGAGTCCGAATATTCTTAAACACACAATGTGAAGGCCAAAAACTAAAATACAATGTAAGGCAGTAGTTATTTGAGAAACAGATAATAGGTTAAAAATTCAAGGTTGGCACAACTAGAACAGTATCTAAGGTTAGGTTGATTGTGAGAAGTATGGAACCCTCGCCAGTAACAGTGGCAGGATCACCATTGACAGTGGACACAGTTGATTTGGTGGATGGTTAAAAATTTTGGACTTGTCTAGAATCAAAAGTCATATGGTCGGTAGCACCCGAATCAATTATCCATCCATTATTCATAACAGAGGCAGAAAAAATCTTACCATCATTACCTGCAGCAGCACGATCAGCAACTCCAATTGCGACACTGGGTTGATTGCAAGTCTTCTTCCAAATATCCCTACTATGATCCTAGTTCTCCGGATAGCTAACAATATTATAACAACGAGCCTTTGTGTGGCCGATCTTGCCACAATGGATACACTTCCTTGACTCATACAGATATTGTCCCATAGTAACACAACAAGGAGAACAAGTTGTCCGCCAAGCAGTGAGCAGCAAACACCAATGGAATACAATTAGCAAATTAGATCTAACTAAATTAGATCAAGAGGTCACAACAGCAAAAATAGAAAAAGAACAACGATAGTGGCAGCAACAGAGAGAGAGACAACAACTAGAATGCAAGAGAGGGAGCAGCACTGGCAGCAACGACGGTCGAGGGGGCGACGGCGACGACGACCAGTGGAGGCGGCGTCGACGGGGAGGTCGAGCAGCAGTGTAACCCTCGTTCCCGTAAATATATAATTTTTGAATAATTTTCTATATTTTGAATTTTCTATTGAAATCTTTTTCAATCAGGAATTATGTGTATTTCAAATGAGGGTGTATTTTAACTTTACTTTCCATTTTTCTCTTGTTATTGATCGACTATTTTCATTTTAGCCAAATTAGAAATAATCGGAATTTCGTTAATAATTTGATAAACCCAATTCCTTTATATAACCTTGTTATTACTATTTTATTAATTCTTTTCATTATCATTATCATTATTATTATTATGAGTATTATTGTTATTACTATTATTATTGTTATTATTAGTATTAGTGATGTTATTATTACTTTTATTTTCATGATCTTTATTATTATTATTTTTAATTAAAGTTCAATTGATCTTGACCTATTTTGTATTATTTAATTCTTTAATTTGAAGCCCAACCCAATTTTTATTTTAAGCCCAATTTATATTCATTTGATTTGCATTGTTTATTTAACCTAAATTGTTAAGCCTGAATATAAAGCCCAATGGTTTTAAACCCAAACTCATTAACCCAATTCTCCTCTTAATTGTGTGGTGACCAGATTAATTCTACTCCTAATCAATCCCTAGAATCTCTCCTGTAACCCCCCCAATTACTATCCCTAATTATCAGCCTATTGATTCCCCCTCATTATGTAATCCCGTAACTCCCTCCTCTCAATAACTTCCCTCTTATTATTATATTCTATATACATTATTTTATTACTAGGTTTGCCTGTGGACACGTGCCTACGGCACGTCTTCATCAACAATGCATCATATGAAAATGCAGACAAATCAAAGCACATAAAGTATGAGATGAATTCAAATTCTAGCAATACAGTTGAAATGGCCGTTGAGATTAATGCACGGCGTAGGCTTAAAGTAGAGTTGGAGAGACAGAGCATTTAATAGAGCTAAATGAGATGGAGTTGAACATGGCAGCGGAAAGGGCTTGGTTGTTCAAGTTTTTTTTTTTTTTTCGATTTTTTTGATGTTTCTTGTACGTGCCCAGTTTGTGGCTAGTTGGTGGAGGTAAATGTAAAGGCTCAAAAGCTTATGCAATGGTCCATTGTAGTGAAAAGGAACAGTTGATTCATCAAGAAAATGTATTAGACTGAATTATCAATAATGTAAGGTATCAAAGTGACTATAATGGGCATGATTATACAAATGAACAATAGATTACCAGGTAAAACTTCAACAAAAACAAAAATTAACTAAAACTTCATTTTTATTGAATGTTAAAAATTGTATTTACAAAGAATTCCTATCTCTCAGTCAACCAAATACAATAGACTTGTATATTTCATACTAAAAGGACTATATCTGTCTATCTTGAACCAAATACAATAATTATACAACATTAAGCCTGTAGCTGCATTATTGTGCTTCTAACTGCATGTTGCTTTGTTTGCTTAAGTATTATCCTGATGTTGAAGCTCTACTTGTTATCAGATGCAACACCTAGGCCATTTCATCCCAAGCTTCATGAATGCTCATGGTTTGCTTGTTCTCATTTGCTCCACCACATCTCTGATCCCAAGCTTCACTCAAAAAAGCTGAAACTCAAAATACTCTCAAAAACATACACAATTAAAAGAGGTTATTAGGGAACTAATTCAAATTTAGATAATATCAAACAAATAAAAGTAGGTAAATTTAAGCAACGAAATGGCTCAGAACACATGTTTTTCCATCATCATAAGGGCTAAGAGAACACCACAATTATGAGTACAATTATGAGTAGAATTATATGGCTCAGTATCACGCTAATTCTCTTCACTATCTGGCTCAGAACTATATGAGGATCACATTTCATGAAGTAAGAAAATTCAGAACCGTGTATCATAAAGTAGGCTGAATCAGTGCAGTCAAAACCAATAAAAGCATGCTAGATTGCATTGCATAATAAATGCAATAAAGTAGTTTGGCGCAATGAATGCATCACCAAAATATAATAACAGGCAATAACTCATTCAGCCTACGCATTGAAGGGGTGAGCCTCTTAAACACTTTTCATATTCAGAGAAGCAGCAAATCAAAAATCTCAAGTCAGAACCAAGTGCAAAACCAAAGGAGACTCAAATTAAGTTCATCACTGCTCAGATTTTGAAAATAAATGCTTCAATACCTAAAATTTGTATGAATCATAATGTGTAATCTCATCACAGCCATAAGAAACATAGTGATTAAAAGCATAATCAATATAAGAAACAGTTCCATTATACCAACCAAAGCAAAGTATCTGCAAGCATCTCAACAATAGCCACCATCCTCAATCTCAACAATAGTCAGCATCTCAACAATAGTTCATCATAGCCCATATAAAAGAAAATAGTGCTTCAATTACTTAAGTGTAGAATGAAGCGTCTAAGAGCAGAGTCATTTAACTCCCATCCACAATCTCCACCACTCTCAAGCATTATAGAAGTTTTTAAGAAGCAACAAAGGAGTTCAACATCTTTAAATATTATAAGCAAAAGGTTGACATATGGCATGGCAAAAGAAAATGTGAACCTTCAATGTGATTAAACATTTGTAGAAAGTCATTCAGTTTTAAAGGTTAGAAAGCAGAAAGATCCATATAATTAAACATCACCAGTCATTGCACCAAGACATATTCTAACATCAAAACATATTGCAATTTAGCTTAATAAAAGACACTATTCTGCCACCCCTTTTCACCAACACAAATTACATTTGTAAATGTGTGATGTGTAAAAAAAAAAGTTCAAACTATACAAAACAATTTTCAGTCAATATTTTCAAAAGTTTTTACAAAGCTGACGTATATAACTGATCTCTCAAGTGTCCAAAAATTATTACAATCTGATACATGTCCAACCTGGATATAACTTTATCATATAAGTGCGTATGCTACACAGACTATTATCTTCTTGAAATATAAAGCATGGTAAAATTGGGTCTCAAAGAAAATACCTTAAGAGCTTCATCAGCAGCCTTGCAAGCAACAACAGTGGCCTCTATCACCAGTATGTCCCACCATGTCACTATTAGGAATGCATGTTTGTTTACCATAAAACATGACTGTTTTCTGATAATGCATGTTTGTTTACCTGATCAAACTTTCCACTGAGGATAGCATCCCTTGCCTTCTCGCCAATTTCCAAGGCCTTCATTTTGGACTGGACATTGAATGTGATTCCACTATCACTTGGGATTTCAACATACTCTTCCATAGCCGGATTGAAATATCTAGATCGGTTACCATTCCAGAAAAAGGTAACATGACCAAATTTGACTGTATCACTGAAAAATTCAGAAAGACATTTGTGAATGTAACACTCTTACAGATTAAATTAATATAATGAGAAGCATGATTTGCAACAAATAAAGAAAAGTAAAAGAGAAATTGTTTAACTTGCAAAACATTCTTCAGACATAATAATCCTTGTAAACATAATATTCTTTAGACATAATATTCTGCAGACATAATATTCTTTAGACGTAATAGTATTGACATAATATTCTTCAGACGTAATAACAATAATCAACTGCAAAGCATCTCACCTGATCCATGGCGAAGTCGAAATAATACCCCATCGACCTCTCAATTATATGCCTTTCATGAACCATATGATGCACCTCCGCAAAAGCTTGGAATCCAGCGTACACAAATCCAATTACATTCACTCAAACAATACCTAAAAAAGTTGATGCAAAAAGAGGGAATTTTTTTCTTCTAATCCTTTAATGTTTAAGATCTGTACGAAATTTGATGCTTGATTACCTGCAGAACTCTTGAAACCAAGGTGCTTTGCAATAGGAAAATAAAACTAAGATCAAGATCTTTGAGTGTAGTATTCTCATTGACTTCCGACTCAGGTCTGTCAGTTATTCGACCATGGGAAGACCCTTTCAGATCAAAAGGCTTGTGAATGACATGCTCGGTACATAATAAGTTTCTCATTATAACAAAGCGCACCTGATTAAATTAGTACCAAAATGAGCAAACAATTGTACCACAAATTATGATAATTTCTATCCAATCTACCATTCTGTTTTCTAGAAACAATTTACAATTTTGCAACAAACCCTCTTTTATAGAAACCTAATTTACAAATCAAGAACAAAGAAACTCCTCACCTGTACTCATTATAGTGAATCGAGAGTCCAACCCTTGTTCTTGTCCACCGCCATAACTGAAAACGATATCAAGCAGAGAATCGCCTACAAAACCCTAGCTACGATGGCTGCTTTTTTTAGGGTGCGGCGGCTTGGTTTTGACGGACGATGGAGGCTACGGATCGAGATCCTCCATCCTGATGTGGCGGCGATGGCAGCACTGCCTTGGTGTCGACGGAGGGAAGTGGCGGGTGGGACTTGGCAGCGGTGGAGCGAGCGGACCAGCTGATGATGGACACGGGAGAGGGGAGGTCGGGGTGAGAGGGGGAGTAGGAGGGGGAGAGGTTTTCGAGGTGGGCGGCCGGTGATCGTAATCGCGATTCGACGAACATTGGAGAGAGAGAGTGCTGAAGGGGGAAGAAGATTTGAAGGGATTTTGGAAGAGGCAGAGAAAGAGAGAGAGAATGGGTGAGTGTTTCGGGAAGAAAGAGAGAGAGAGAGAGAGAGGGAAATTGAAAAAATTTGGTTTGAAATTTTGGGCGGGAAAATGTGTTTTGTGAAGTTGGATCTGGGCCTTTGATTTTGGGGGGATTGAATGAGAGCCACTTGATAGCTTTCTTTGTGTTTTATTATATAGATAACTCTCTCCCTCTCTCTCTTCCTCTGTTCAAAAAAAAACAGAAAACCCCTTTCTCCTTCAACTTCCTCCTTCTTCTCCCGCTCAACCCAGTCGAGCGCCTCTCAAACCCAACTCGCCTCATCGTCGTCCGCCCCCTCATCCTCGACCTCGTCTCCAACCGAAACCCACTCCCACCTCCGACTTTGCCATTAACCCATCAAAGCCCCACCTCCATCCCGCCATAGCCAAAGCTTCGCCCACATTCCCGCTCGATCTATCTCCCTTCCACCTCGCCTGCAGTCGTGCCACCCTCGAAGCACTCCCTCATCGACCTCATCCCTCCGGTGGCCTTGCCTCCACCATCGACGACCACCACCGAACCCATCGCCTCTGTCGAACTCCCTTGCTGTAGTCGAAATCTATCAACTTCATCCCCGAGCCCCATCACCGCTAGTCGTCTCTGCCACGTCTTCGCGCCTCCGTGCACCCCCGCAACCTCCGGCGAACCCTTCCACATCGCTCTCGTCATCACCGTTCGAGCCCCAAGTCGCCAGTTTTGCCTTCCCTGTTTCGAGCATGAAAGCAGAGCACCACACCATCTCGCCGTCATTGCGACGCTTCCCGACCAGCGCCACCGCACGTCTTCGCCGCCAGTGGCGCGAGCCCCGTCGCCAGCCGCCACCATCATCGCTGGAGTCTTCCGCACGCTCTCTCTCTCTCTCGCTCTGGCGATTGAAGGAGAAGGAACGGGAGTGGGAGATTTCCCTGTTTGGTGTTTGGCGCACAGCGAATCCCTTCCGCTGTTCGCTATTTGTGTCGATCCAGTGTGGGAAAGATCTCCATTGGCTGTGTTCACTGTCCTGTGTTTTGGCGCAGCAGATCCTGGTTGGCTGTTTGCTGTTCTGTCCCGATCTGTTGTGGGATTTCTTACTGAGTTGCTGACTTTATTGCTTGGACTTCTTGCATGTATTTCGCACGTAATTTTTGGAGTTTGCCGGTTATTCTCTTTTGAATCGTCAAAAAGGCAAGTATTTCTTGTACAATTTCGTTTGTTCTAGTACAAGCTTCTTTGCATAAATACCGTAAGTATATTCCTTGATTCAAATTCGCATTCATAAGTCGAATTCAATCTGTTACTATACAAAATCTTTCGATCTCGTATTCACATGTGATCGTGAATACTTTGTTTCCATATGCATGACAAGAACACAAATTAATATTTACACATGTACTCTTAGGATTATATATGATTATGTGCATGATTGTTTTACTCGTGATAGTAGTTAAATATGACATCTTGTTCTTGTTGATTAAAATTAATAAAAAGTAACAAGTCGGGATTTAAGAGAAAGACCATAGTAGTGGACAATATAGAAGAGCGTACTCGGAAGGAGGGCCGTGTTTCCCATGATTACAAGTTATATGGAACTAAGTGCCACGTAGAACTAAGTGCCACGTCAGGTTGATGGGGGCCACCTCTAGAATCTACGGGGGCCACCTCTAGAATCCATTACATGATTATATGTTTATATGTTTCACGCTACATATTTACATGTATGTTTGACTCGATATGTTTCATGTTATATGTTTGCACGTATCTCGATAAGAGATACAAATGATATGTTTTTCCCGAGTACATGACTTATAAAATCCACCACTAAGTCTAAACGCAACTGATTGTAAGTAGCAACCATGTAGTAAAAGTATGGATGCATGAAGTGCTACCTAGATAGAATCAAATATTAGACATAAGATTAACATATGCATTTGCATGATCCAATTATATGTTACATGTTCATGTTGACTTGATATTTGTTTACTTGATTACTTATTTTACATGCCACTTGTTCCATAATACCTTATTCATATCATGTTTACATGTTGCATTTCTCCTATTTCATGACTCTCTATTCCTTGCTCTTTTTTCCATTTTTCTTTTGTTTTGTTTTGTACATGTCTCCTTAGCTTGTACCACTTGCGGTCCGTGACTTGTATTAACGGGCATCTCCTTGTTTTCTTTTTCTCTTCTTTTTGCAATAATGTACTTGCAGGCCCAAATGGAGAGTTACCAGAAGGTGTCGCAAATTAAGTGTTCAAGTTTATTGTTTATCATGTTATCTTTAGTTTATGTTTTATTTCATGCAACTCTTTATTGTAATCCGGGCTTGTTTGACCCGTAACTATTTGTATTTTCCAGTTGTTGGTTATGTTTTGTACTATGTCATGAACTTTCATTATTATATTGTGATTTTACATGCCTGCATGGTTTGTTCTTTTATCTTGTTGTTGAGTTTACTTGTACAGCTCATGAATGGTGTGTTCGCAATATTTACTGGGCCTTAGTCATGCGCCCGTATTCCCGTGTTTTGGAAAGTGGGGCGTGACAGGCATCGGGGTGAGGAACGGCAACAGCAGCAGCAGTTGTTGGATTTCTTAGTAGGCTTTCAATCGATCAGAGGTGGATAGGGGTTCGGGGTGTGCTGGCGGCATCAACAGGAAGGCGACGATGAGGGGCGGCGCTCGAAGTTCAAGGTGAGCGTCGGGGGTCGCCGGAGGTCTGGGAAGGAGAACGGAGAAGATGAACAGTACAGGGAATTTGGTCGGATCTGGTCGGGGTCAGGGTCGACAAGGACGTTGGGGATCGGTGATGGAATCTGGTTGGGGTCGAACGTCGAAGTGAAGATGTTGGGGATCGATGATGGGATCGGTGACGATCGGTGACGAAGATTGGTGACGGGATCAGCAACGAGATCGGATCAAGATGGAGGTGTCAGATCTGATCACCTCCTCTTCTTTTTCTTCGGTTAACCTAGATCTGATTAGGCTCTGATACCATGTTGAAAACAGATTTGGGAAAAAAAATAATTGTTATTCTTCTTGTTCTTTATTCTTTACAGTATACATCTATATATAAGTATTACAATCTTGGAGGAGAAGAAAGGAGATTGAGAGAAGATTGAAGGGGTAAGAGATTTGAAGAATCTATTTCCTATAGATTAGGAAGCAGAATATACATATTACTACTTACTACATTTCAACAGTTCCCACCTGTCAGAGTTCCCCTAACTGCAGTGCTTCTGGTTGCAAGTAATTAAAAAAATGGGTACGTAAAGCAAGTATGTTTCTGTTCGTTCATTAGCTATTTCTAGTGTTATCATTTTTTCTCTCTTTTTCAATTCATTGGTGGTTTGAAGCCTAAGTCCTCAGAGCATCCTTATTTTTCATCAGATTTACATTGGTGAATGCTATGTGAATGTGTCACACTGTGAAAGCAAACATATTTTCGATGTAGGTTGATCGCTACTTCTGTGTTTGTTGAATGGTAGTATTTTTTAAAATTGTCTTTGCATGTCTCTTTTTGTGCATGCTTGCTTGTTATAACAATATCTAAGCTCGATCATGTCTCATTCAATCGGTTCTGTTTTATGACTATTTGCAATATTAAAATTTTCCAATGTCTCTTCTAGCTAGATCCTAAGTACATAATACGTTGTGCGTGAACCAAGGTTTTAGTTTTGGGCATTTACGCGTATTTGTTAGATAAACTGGATAGTTGGGCACTGATATCTAAACATCGCATAGTTCTTTCTCATATTAGGTTACGGATTTTCTATCTTTTCAGACTGATCAATGTCTTCATTTATATGGACACGCCATTTTCTATCTTTTCACAGAAAATGTGTCAGTACCCCTAGACACTTACCAAGAGTTGGTATCGGATTCTATCGGGTCGGGTCCGGAACCGAAACCGGAACCGGAACCGGACCCAGTATCTCACGGGTCAAAAAATTGGACCTGGACCCGGACTTGCGAAAATTGGATCTGGGTTAGGGTCCTGGTCCTAGTTATAAAAAACTTACCCATTGGGTCCGGTAGCGAGGAATAAATATTTGCACTTAAGTATTTTTCACATGATGCCATACGGTTTCAACAATTTTTGCACTTAAGTACATGACCTAGTTTAAAAAAACTTGCTCATTGGGTCCAGTAGCGGGGAATAAATATTTGCACATAAGTATTTTTCACATGATGCCATACGGTTCAAACAATTTTTGCACTTAAGTACATAATAAATAGTTGTAGTCTTATCTTGTTTCTGACATTTATCTAGTGACATGTAGAGTTACAGTTCATGCGGTTTATCCGCTACTACAGTCGGACGGTGGTCTCTCTCCACTCCTAAACAGTCTGGTGATCAATCCATTCTGTTGGGACCGATGGTCATTCTCCACTCCGCCTGGGGCCGGCAGTATTTCTCTGCTTTCTGACAGGGCCGGTAATTGGAATAAATGCATAGAACAATTGTGTGAGAATGTATATTTATACTAGGGTTTTGTTGTGCGATTATGCAATGGAAAGATTGCACGTGAGGTGTTCGATGAAATGTCCGAATGAAGATGTATGCATATGTGAAGATATATGCATATGTGAATGAGAACGTCTAGTAATAAAGACAAAGATGGATAAATATTATTACACATAAGGTGTTCGAATTGTCTTAATGAGAAGGTTTAGTAGCTTATAAAAATTGGGAGGAAAAAAGTTGCATATGAGGTATTTGGCATTATGTAAAGGTGAGTTGGAATAAGTACCTGTGTGAAAGAACATAGTGTGGAAGAACATTATAATAAGTGTGATTGCCTATTTTTATTGTTAAACGGTGGGTAAAACCCCCGCATTGCATTAAAGAGAATTTAACAAACATACAACCAAAAATAAGGCTTATGAAGTTCAGATCCCAACAGGCTAGATTCTGCAACTCATACATCTCAACCAACAAACAAAAAATACAACGAAATCTAGTCCTACTGATCGGTCATCCCCGCCAAAGCAAATTTCTCGTGTCAATTTGGGCTCGCTCACTCTCTCACTCAGTCCCTCGCTTGTACGCCATTTATCCTCTCCAACTATCGTACGCTCTCCCTCGTCGCCCACAGCAGTGACCCAAACGATAAGTGTAAGCACCACATTAGAGACACCGCAGGCATCCACAAATCTAACAACTCCATGTCAAGATTGAGTCATCATTCTCATTCCCTCGCTTCACTCTCGATGACTCTCACCGCAACCTCGCAACGAGGGTAGACATCGCACCTGACCCCTGCAAGCCCTCTGACATGAAAGAAACCAAAGGCACCCCTCACTTTTACCAACCAAGGTCAAAGTAGACCCCAAACTATAAACTTTCCTGACAATCGTCGCCAACACCAACTAGGGTACATTTCATTGTTAATTATGAATCGGTTGTAATTTGGATATTTAGGGAATTGAATTGAAACATTTGGATATTAGTGTAACTCCTGTTTTCCTGTATTTGTACTTTTATACTGTATTTTGCTCAATTGTACTCTTTCATCTATTTGAGATCCTGTATTTTATTTCAGTTCGAATAAAATCATTATTTTTGCCTCGACTCAATTTTTGGGTCATTTTATCAAATTCAGTTGTGTGCCATTTGTGTCGTTCTTTACGAAGAAATGACCAATTCTTCTCATTTATCTCTTTAATCCACATTTTAGTGCATTTTGACCATTTCTCCTGTTGGGCTCTTTTTGAAACGGATACCCAAAACCCAAAACCCGATACCCTCACTATATAAACCCCTAACCATATACCCAAACCCTAACCCTTACTGTTATACCCTAACAAACCCGCCGCTCCTTCCCGTATCCCTCTCCTTCTCCTTCGCATCAGTCGAAACCAAATCAGCATTCACCTCCACCATCATTCTCAATCGAACCCCGCTCACCTCCTCGCCCTCCGATCACCCACGGCCTCCAATCACCACCATCGCCTTCAACATCCCCACCTAGTCGCCTGTGCCTCGCCAACCCTGTAACCACCACCGCCATCACCCTCTCGAACCCAACTCCTCCATTACCCAAACTCTCGACCTCCACCATCCGACCACCTCGACGCCATTACCGTCGCCTCTCGTCCCCTCCATTCGCCTCGCCAGTCACCACACATCGCCAACATCCATCCACCGTCATCTCCTTCATCGCAATCCGACCTCCATCGACATTTCCCAACTCCTCCGAAAACCCACCACTTAACGCCAATACCATCGCCAACCACCTCCATCATCGACCCCCGTCCGCCACCACTTCTCCGTCAATCTCCTCATTACCTCGACCTCCCCTCCAACCTCCGTTCGCACCACCAACGCCCCAAACCCGCTCCCTTCGCCCCTCCCCTGTTTCGAACCCAGAGCAGAGCCGCCGCGCGACGAGTGTCCCTCTCGACGTCGTCGTCGCCGCCGCTGCCTACCATCGTCACCGTCGTCGACTGCTTCCCAGTCGAACCCCGACCAAGCTATCGCCGCCTTCAGTCGCCGTCGAACGAACCGGAAGGGAACGAAGAAGAAGAAGGCGGAGGATTGGCGGGATTCGATCTCAGCCGTAGGATTGCGCCAAGATTCGCACCGTGATCGATGTTCCGTGTTCGCCCACAGCAAATCCGGAGTCGGTGTTCCGTGTTTGGGATCAGATCCGCTGCTTTGGAAGAATCCGATTGGCTGCGTTTAGGTGTTCCCTGTTTTGCCACACCAAATCTCACTTGGGTGTTCGCTGTTCTGGGCTTGGATCCGGTGTGCTGGAGAGTTCCTATTGGTCTGTTTCGGTGTTTTGGTGCTTTGGCGCATCAAATCCTAATTGCTGCTTGCTGTTTGGACGATCCGGTGTGCGGGAAAACTCGATCTACGGTGATTTTTGCACGTGCTTCACACGTGCTTTTGGGAGACTTCGCCCGGGATTTTTCAACCCAATTTTCTACAACAAGTGGAAGTGGATCTAACCGTCGTCAATTAAGGCAAGTATCCTTGTACAATTTATTGTTCCAGTACAAGCACCCTTGAAAATACTACAAATAGTTAGATTGTGACTCCTCTTTGAATATCATTGTAGATCAATATTGAACCTCCAAATTGACAATTCTAAGAGTCACAAAATTTCCTTGTATTTGATTTATAATTATTGGACTCTTTTATCCCTCGAGCACATGAACACATAGACATATGAATTTAGAAGCCCTAAATTGGTAGATACATGTCACATTTAATTTTTGACGAACTTGCAACTATTATGACTTGAAAAACATTTATCATGTACTTTTTTGGCCTCTATTATCATGTATTTATGCCACATAATGACTTAGACGCCAATGACATTTCCCATGTAACCTACGCTAGTAAGTTATTCTACGTGTTGCTGTCTGAATATTCTTTTGCTGTTTCGACCCATTTATCATTTGAATCTGGGCCCGAGCCCTGAATAGAAATTGTAGGTCTGGATGTGTAGATATCGATAGCTTCCGAAAGTTTTGAATTCGGAGTTACGGTCTAGGAGTTATGGTGGTTATAATGCAGCTGTGTCAGTAGACGCAGATTTGCAAAACTGCAGTATACATTTACTTTGCAAATTAATTTAGCTGTGTAAATAGCGAGCGTTTGACACGAAATTTTATATGTAGTTGCTGGACACCCTATAGGACATTCCCAATTTTTCTTAGAATTAAATTACAACATTTCACATATGTATCTTGCTTGATAAGAGCTAATAAGTGTAACAAGCCGGGGTTATGGGAAAGACTATAGAGTGGACAATATAGGGAAATGTACTCGGAAGGGGGCCCGTGTTTCCCAATACTTAGTTCATGAACTTGTTGTATCTTGTTCGATTCATGGAGTCAGTTACTTGGCTCATGAACTTGTTTGATTCATGAACCCATTGTGCGGTTCTTGAACTTGTTTGATTCATGAACCCATTGTGCGGTTCTTGAACTTGCTAGTGGATTCGCGAACTTGCTTCGTGAACTTGTTATTTAATTTCTGATTCATGAACCATGGCTTGCTTGATACTTGATACCTGAGTACGCCGCCCTATAAAATCCATTACTAGGTCTAAACGAAATTGCTTTGACTGTAGCAACCATATAGTAAAAAGATGGATGCATGAAGTGCTACCTAGATAGTAATCACCACAAGACTTGAACTTGACAACTTGAACTTGACAATTTATTACTTGAGACTTGACAACTTGATATTTGAGACCTGACATTTGAAATAACACTTGACACTAGACTTGACACTTATTACATGACACTAGACTTGAGACTTGTTACTTGATGTTAGTTACCCCTACAGGTTCACCTGTCATATGTTTTACCATTAGTAGTTGTTAACTAGCCTGTTTACTAGGATGTCCCTCTTGCTAGCTAGTTCTTAGATTCCCACTACTTGTACATTCTTGATTCCAATTCTTGTTCCCCATACTTGTACTTGTTTTCACTATTTGTGGCCCTAGCTTGCACTAAGGGCATTTTCTCTTGTTATTCCTAGTTTTTCCTTTTTATATTTATTAAGCAGACTTGGGAGACGAGCTACCTGCTGGGATTGGCGAGCAGACATTTTTAGGCTTCGCTTAGAGCAAGGACTTGTTTAGATAATTGCTTTCCTTAAGGTATTTATTTCTTCTGCTGTATAAGATTTGTTTCCGAGTTTACACTTGATCCAGACATGAGAACTATTTGAATATTATTATTTGTTTAAATTATTTTCTATTTAGATAATTGCTTTCCTTAAGGTATTTATTTCTTCTGCTGTATAAGATTTGTTTCCGAGTTTACACTTGATCCAGACATGAGAACTATTTGAATATTATTATTTGTTTAAATTATTTTCTGTTGCTTAATAAATTATTCATGCACGCTTGGTTATATATAAATCTGGTTATATTCTTGTTATGATGTTGAGTCGATCCTACAGCTTATGGATGATGTAAAAATCATCCGCTGGGCTTCGTCACGTGCTCGTATTCCATATTTTTGGGAAGCAGGGCGTGACAAGGTTTTTAGTGGTATCAGAGCTCAGGTTTGGCTAATGTGTTAGTTTGACTAATACATTAGACAGGCTTGACTCAGTCAGGATTAACTCAACATTAAACAGGCCATGCAACCACATGAATAATTTAATAGTCAACTCGATCTGGACACAAGTCTTATCCCATCCATTTTGATTCCTTCATATTCAATTCTTTGATTCATTGCTTCTTTACATCTCTTGCATTCGTCTTGATTTGTTAATTCCTTATTGGGTACAATTTATTCTTTCTGTATCCATATTCTTTTCATTCCGGTGCAAGCGATCTCTTATTTTCTGTTTGCCCCGTTAATTCCTTCTTATTTCAACTCGTGTGTCGTTCATTGTCTTCCCTGCCTTGCATTCACTTTTATTTGTTGATTCATATTGAGTATCATGTTGATTATTTCTTCCCTGCTATATTCTCTTCAATTCCGATTTTGCCCTCGTCCTCCTTCCTTCGTATTTAATGCCTTAATTTTCTTTTGTCCCTTCTAGTCATCCTCTTCTTTAACTCCTTATTGGGTGTAGCTTCATTTTCGCCTACCTATTTTTCTCCTTATAATTATTTTCTCGAATGTTTTCTATATTGCGATTTTTGATTGTTATATTTATTTTCGATCTTCTATATATATAAAAAAAATTGTTTCTCAACAAAGATTTTGTTATTTCGAACAATGGTGTGTTTTAACTTCACTTTTCATTCTCGATCGACTATATATTTCCACTGAAGTATTTTGATAAGACAAATTCTTATTTTGTTATATAATTATGTTATTACTACTATTATTATTATTGCTATTATTTTCATTATCATTACTAGTATTATTATTATTGTTACTACTATTGATATTCTTATTGTTATTAGTATCGATATTTTATTATTATTATTGTTACTGGTATTATTATTTTTATCGTTACTATTATTATTATTATTATTAAATTGTTTTGAGCCTGATCATGCTCAATTTTATATACATTTCACCAATTCGGTGCAACCTAATGTCGAGATGGCAAATATGCAACTCGATGTTGATGGAGGCAAATTGCAACTGGTTATCGGCGAGGCAAAATGTGCAGCCGAATATCCGGACCGCAACCTGCAACCTGATGTCGTGAAGGCAAACATGCAACTTGATGTTAAGGATGCAAGATTTTCTACCTATTACTAATTGATATTTCAAGACTCATTACTTATATAAATAAACTGATAGTAAAAGAATATTTTCGTTATTATTGGTATTATTATTATCATTGTCGTTTCAATTGATGATATTATTATTGTTTTCATCACCTTTATTACTGTTATTATTATTATTAATTTTTTTTTACTGTTACTTTATTGATATTATTGTTATTATTGCTATTATTATATTATTTATTATCATTATTGATATTATTTTTAATGCTATCATTATTATTATTATTGCACTATTTTCATGAGTGTGTTGAATTCTATTATGTCGTGTATGTGTTATCGTTATAATTAGAATTGTTGATATTTTTATTATGTTATTATTACCTGTATGATTATGACGATTTTGATTTCTGTTATTATTATTGTTATTATTATTATTTTGTTACTATTATTACTAATTTTATTATTATCATTGTTATATTTAATTTTTATTATTGTTATTATTATTTTGTTACTATTGATATTATTATTATTGATATTTGTTGTGTTATTATTTATGTTAAAAGCCATTAGTTTTGATATGTATTCTATCTTTTAATTATGAAGATTGAAGCTCCAGCCTTATATCCATTTTGCATTATTGCCTATCCCTATTTGGAGCCCATACTCTCTTTGATTTTGGTGTCTCGTTCCTTTTTTTCTGCTCGGATCGTCGCTTGGTGTCACGTGGTCTACAACGACATGTCTGGAGCTTGGAGTGTCACCATCAGAGTAGCGCAGCGGAAGCGTGGTGGGCCCATGACCCACAGGACCCAGGATCATGTTGTTGCTTCTCCTTCCTTGTATTGTGTTTTGTTCCATTCCTTGCACCATTTGCTGTCCCCTATCTCTTGCTTTTGTTCTCATCCATTGACTCATTGCGTGGTGCATCTTTCCCTTGTCGCTCCCTTCTTCGATTCCAGCTCTTTCTATTCGTTCACCTCCTTGCCTTGTTATCTTACAAGTCTTGTGGTATTCAGTGCTCTTCTTCGTTTTTGATACTGGTTATTTCCTTCTTGCATTCCATCCTGCCATCATGTACTCATTCATTATTGGATTCAATTCTTTCCTGTCTTCCATCTCCTTGGTTTCAGTTCTGCCTACTCCTTCATCGTATTTATTATCTTTTGTTATTTGGATCCTTTAGATACTGTTATTCCATTTCATGCCTTCCATTTGACCTCGTTGTTATCCACTCCCTTCTTATTTTGGTGTTACCACCAAGTTAACTTTTCCTTGGATCCCTTGTTTGTTACCCTCCCCTAAGTTGCTTTTGCCCTGTCCTATGTACCGCCTAAGCAAATTTCGAGGACGAAATTTTTGTATAAGGTGGGTAGGATTTATAACTCCTGTTTCCCTGTATTTGTACTTTTATACTGTATTTTGCTCAATTGTACTCTTTCATCTATTTGAGATCCTGTATTTTATTTCAGTTCGAATAAAATCATTATTTTTGCCTCGACTCAATTTTTGGGTCATTTTATCAAATTCAGTTGTGTGCCATTTGTGTCGTTCTTTACGAAGAAATGACCAATTCTTCTCATTTATCTCTTTAATCCACATTTTAGTGCATTTTGACCATTTCTCCTGTTGGGCTCTTTTTGAAACGGATACCCAAAACCCAAAACCCGATACCCTCACTATATAAACCCCTAACCATATACCCAAACCCTAACCCTTACTGTTATACCCTAACAAACCCGCCGCTCCTTCCCGTATCCCTCTCCTTCTCCTTCGCATCAGTCGAAACCAAATCAGCATTCACCTCCACCATCATTCTCAATCGAACCCCGCTCACCTCCTCGCCCTCCGATCACCCACGGCCTCCAATCACCACCATCGCCTTCAACATCCCCACCTAGTCGCCTGTGCCTCGCCAACCCTGTAACCACCACCGCCATCACCCTCTCGAACCCAACTCCTCCATTACCCAAACTCTCGACCTCCACCATCCGACCACCTCGACGCCATTACCGTCGCCTCTCGTCCCCTCCATTCGCCTCGCCAGTCACCACACATCGCCAACATCCATCCACCGTCATCTCCTTCATCGCAATCCGACCTCCATCGACATTTCCCAACTCCTCCGAAAACCCACCACTTAACGCCAATACCATCGCCAACCACCTCCATCATCGACCCCCGTCCGCCACCGCTTCTCCGTCAATCTCCTCATTACCTCGACCTCCCCTCCAACCTCCGTTCGCACCACCAACGCCCCAAACCCACTCCCTTCGCCCCTCCCCTGTTTCGAACCCAGAGCAGAGCCGCCGCGCGACGAGTGTCCCTCTCGACGTCGTCGTCGCCGCCGCTGCCTACCATCGTCACCGTCGTCGACTGCTTCCCAGTCGAACCCCGACCAAGCTATCGCCGCCTTCAGTCGCCGTCGAACGAACCGGAAGGGAACGAAGAAGAAGAAGGCGGAGGATTGGCGGGATTCGATCTCAGCCGTAGGATTGCGCCAAGATTCGCACCGTGATCGATGTTCCGTGTTCGCCCACAGCAAATCCGGAGTCGGTGTTCCGTGTTTGGGATCAGATCCGCTGCTTTGGAAGAATCCGATTGGCTGCGTTTAGGTGTTCCCTGTTTTGCCACACCAAATCTCACTTGGGTGTTCGCTGTTCTGGGCTTGGATCCGGTGTGCTGGAGAGTTCCTATTGGTCTGTTTCGGTGTTTTGGTGCTTTGGCGCATCAAATCCTAATTGCTGCTTGCTGTTTGGACGATCCGGTGTGCGGGAAAACTCGATCTACGGTGATTTTTGCACGTGCTTCACACGTGCTTTTGGGAGACTTCGCCCGGGATTTTTCAACCCAATTTTCTACAACAAGTGGAAGTGGATCTAACCGTCGTCAATTAAGGCAAGTATCCTTGTACAATTTATTGTTCCAGTACAAGCACCCTTGAAAATACTACAAATAGTTGTGACTCCTCTTTGAATATCATTGTAGATCAATATTGAACCTCCAAATTGACAATTCTAAGAGTCACAAAATTTCCTTGTATTTGATTTATAATTATTGGACTCTTTTATCCCTCGAGCACATGATTTATAATTATTGGACTCTTTTGGCCTCTATTATCATGTATTTATGCCACATAATGACTTAGACGCCAATGACATTTCCCATGTAACCTACGCTAGTAAGTTATTCTACGTGTTGCTGTCTGAATATTCTTTTGCTGTTTCGACCCATTTATCATTTGAATCTGGGCCCGAGCCCTGAATAGAAATTGTAGGTCTGGATGTGTAGATATCGATAGCTTCCGAAAGTTTTGAATTCGGAGTTACGGTCTAGGAGTTATGGCGGTTATACTGCAGCTGTATCAGTAGACGCAGATTTGCAAAACTGCTGTATACATTTACTTTGCAAATTAATTTAGCTGTGTAAACAGCGAGCGTTTGACACAAAATTTTATATGTAGTTGCTGGACACCCTATAGGACATCCCCAATTTTTCTTAGAATTAAATTACAACATTTCACATATGCATGCTTGCTTGATAAGAGTTAATAAGTGTAACAAGCCCGGGTTATGGGAAAGACTATAGAGTGGACAATATAGGTAAGTATACTCGGAAGGGGGCCTGTGTTTCCCAATACTTGGTTCATGAACTTGTTGTATCTTATTCGATTCATGGAGTCAGTTACTTGGCTCATGAACTTGTTTGATTCATGAACCCATTGTGCGGTTCTTGAACTTACTAGTGGATTCGCGAACTTGCTTCGTGAACTTGTTATTTAATTTCCGATTCATGAACCATGGCTTGCTTGATACTTGATACCTGAGTACGCCGCCCTATAAAATCCATTACTAGGTCTAAACGAAATTACTTTGACTGTAGTGCTACCTAGATAGTAATCACCACAAGACTTGAACTTGACAACTTGAACTTGACAATTTATTACTTGAACTTGACAACTTGATATTTGAGACCTGACATTTGAAATAACACTTGACACTAGACTTGACACCTATTACATGACACTAGACTTGAGACTTGTTACTTGATGTTAGTTACCCCTACAGGTTCACCTGTCATATGTTTCACCATTAGTAGTTGTTAACTAGCCTATTTACTAGGATGTCCCTCTTGCTAGCTAATTCTTAGATTTCCACTACTTGTACATTCTTGATTCCAATTCCTGTTCTCCATACTTGTACTTGTTTTCACTATTTGTGGCCCTAGCTTGTACTAAGGGCATTTTCTCTTGTTTTTCCTAGTTTTCCCTTTTTATATTTATTAAGCAGACTTGGGAGACGAGCTACCTGCTGGGATTGGCGAGCAGACATTTTTAGGCTTCGCTTGGAGCAATGACTTGTTTAGATAATTGCTTTCCTTAAGGTATTTATTTCTTCTGCTGTATAAAATTTGTTTCCGAGTTTACACTTGATCCAGACATGAGAACTATTTGAATATTATTATTTGTTTAAATTATTTTCTGTTGCTTAATAAATTATTCATGCACGCTTGGTTATATATAAATATGGTTATATTCTTGTTATGATGTTGAGTCGATCCTACAGCTTATGGATGATGTAAAAATCATCCGCTGGACGTATTCTATATTTTTGGGAAGCGGGACGTGACAATTAGGGATGCCACCAACCTCAATTTAAGACTAAACTTCAAAAATAAATTTAAAAGTCCAGTCCAAAACCCCTCACCCCCAATTCCTTATTGAAGCCCATGATCCTAGGCGAAAGGAGCCCGATCTCTAGTGGGATGAAAACCTTAGTCTCGTATGTCAGATTGACTGGGAACTCGCCCGTAAGGATTGTTTTGGTTGTTCAATACGACCATAGGACGCTCGGCAGCTCGTCGATCTACAGTCCTTTGGAGATTGGTTTAATCATTTTTTAGACCTTCAAGAATTTGGTGGTTGACGTTTTTAGCTTGGTCGTTCGATTGGGGATGAGCTATTGATGAGAACCGGTGTTGGATGCCGAGGTGTTCACAGAACTTTCGAAAACTTTTAACTGCAAATTGAGTCCCATTATCGGTGATGAGCATGCACGGGATAATAAACCATAAGATGATGTGCTTCAAGACGAATTTTTGTAATTGATGCTCGGTGATTGTGGCTAGGGATTCCGATTCGACCCACTTGGTGAAGTAGTCTATGGCCACGATAAGGAAACGTCTTTGGCCTGTGGCCTTCGGAAATTGGCCGACCAGGTCCATCCCCCACATGGCAAAGGGGGCTGAACTGGTCAACGACCTAAGTTCGGCTTGGGGCAAGTGTCTGATCGAAGAGAATCTCTGGCAAGGGCCGCATTGCTTAACGAGATCACAGGCATCTTGTAGTATGGTTGGCCAATAGTACCCGTGGTTGAGCACCTTCCTTACGAGCGACCTGCTGCCCATATGGCACCCTCCATTCCCTCGTGCAACTCTTCCAGTGCATACTTTGCTTCATCCGGACCAAGGCATCGGAGGTAAGGTCTACCATCCACCCTGGTGTATGAACATTTGAAGAGGATGTTATCAATTAGGGTGAACTTTATTGACCGGACCCTTATCTTCATAGCCTTGATGGGGTCTTCAGGTAGTTGGCCTTCCGCCAAGAATTTGTAGATGTGATCCGTCCAATTATGTGACTGCATGACTGTATTGAGGCAGATGACCTCGGACTTCTCGATGCTTGGCTCATAGAGGACCTCGATGAGAACTGTGTGGTGAGGCCCTCGAATGACGATGAGGCGAGCTTGGACACGGCATCTACCTGACTATTTAGCTCCCTGGGTATCTACTCGACAGCGGCATGCTCGAAGGTTTCCATGATGAGTTTGACGTGCACCAAGTACCGGACCATCCGAGCATCACAGGCCCCATAATCCCCCAAAATTTGGCTAACCGCGAGCTGAGAGTCGCTGAAGGCCCTTATTCGTCTTGCACCTGCATTGCGGGCCAGAGTGAGTCCAGCAATCATTGCTTCGCATTCCGCATCGTTATTGGATGCCTGGAAATTGAGGCACAGGGAATACTGTAGGACAAAATTGTTGAGGCCATGAAGTATGACGCCAGCTCTGCTCCCGCCCTCGCAGGACAATCCATCTACATAAATATTCCAAGTGGGTTCCGATTCTGGGATCTCAGGTACTTCAAAAATGGTACACTATATGATGATTTCTACGAGGGCTTGCCCCTTGATGGCTGTCTGTGATTGGTAGCTGATGTCGTGTTGGCTCATCTCAATCGACCACTTGATGAGTCGCCCTGAATTTTCAGGTCTGTTGAGAACGAGCTTGAGTGGCTGATCTGTTAGGACTTGAATGGAGTGAGCTTGAAAATACCGTCGGAGTTTCCGAGCGGCCATTACCAATGAGTAAGCGACTTTTTCCATTCGGGCATATCGGAGTTCAGCCTTGTGTAGGAATTTGTTGACGTAATAGATGAGTTTATGGACCTTGCCTTCCTCCCTGACAAAAACGGCACTGAGCACGTATTCAGATGCGTCCAGATAGAGGTAGAGGGGCTCGCCCGATTCTTTCTTGCTGAGGAGAGGGGGGTTGACCAGGTAGGTCTTCAGCTGATCGAAGGCCTGCTGTTGGGGTTCTCCCCATTCGAATCCTTTAGCAAGCCGGAGGGCTTTGAAGAACGGCAGCGACTTTTCACTGAATTTGGAAGGAAACAATCGATGGCCGCCAATCGACCCGTGAGCCTCTGGACCTCTATGACATTTCTTGGAGGGGCCATGTCCAATATGGCCTGGATCTTCTCAGGGTTCGCCTCAATGTCCCGTTGGCTGACCACGAATCTGAGGAATTTTCTCGAAGTGACGCCGAAGGCGCATTTGGAGGGGTTAAGTCTCATGTTGTGGGACCTTAGGACCCCGAAGGCTTCCTCTGAATCGGTGACATGGTCTTGGCTAGATAGCTTTTGACGAGCATGTCGCCGACATAGACCTCCATGTTCAGACCTATTTGCTCCTTAAACACCCGATTGACGAGCTTTTGGTAGGTAGCACCGGCGTTCTTCAGCCTGAAGGGTATGACCCAGTAATAGTATAGACCATGGTCAGTCACGAAGGAAGTTTTGGGGATGTCAAGGTGAACATTTTGATTTGGTTATAACCTGAAAAGGCGTCCATGAAGCTCAACAGTTAGTGACCAGAAGTCGCATCTATCAGAGCTTCGATTTTTAGAAGGGGGAATGGATCTTTTGGACAGGCCTTGTTGAGGTCTGTGAAGTCTATGCGGATCCTCCACTTCCCACTTGGTTTCTTCACCATTATGACGTTGTTCAGCCATTCGGGATAGCTAACCTCCTGGATAAAACGAGCCGAGAGGAGCTTGTTCACTTCTTCTTTGGTCGCCAGCTGCCTTTCGGGGGGTGAATTTGTAGTGCTTCTACTGGGCAGGCTTTGAATCCGGGTGGACGCTCAGTCGGTGTATGATAAGTTTCTCTGAGATTTCTGGCATGTCCGAGGGCGTGCAGGCGAAGAGATCAACATTCCACCTGATGCAGTCAGTGATGGCCTGTTTTAGGTATGGGAAGAGGGACTGGCTCACTCGGAGCCACTTAGATATGTCCTCCTTGGTGAAGGTTGTTTCTTCCAATTATTCAATGGGCTCGGAGCCCAACGAGTTCCTGTCAGACAGAAGTTCGACCGTGTTGAGGGGAAAAACTCTGCCTCCCACCGCGGCCATATAGCAAGACCTGACCGATTCTTGATTGCCTCGGACCATGCCGACTCCGTGGTCGGTAAGGAATTTCTTTTTCAAGTGGTATGCAGAGGGAACTACTTGAAGGGAACATAGGCTGGGCCTGCCAAGGATCACATTATAGGCAGCTTTGACATTGACCACCATGAAATCCATGGGTTCTGTTTGGATGTCCGGGACTATTCAGGCTGTGATGTCGAGCGTGATTATCCCCTCGATCTGTAGAGGAGTTCCTGAGAACCTGTGCAGCGTGTATCTCGCCAGTTTCAGTCTTTCTCGAGAGAGTTTGAGCGCTTCGAATGCAGCAAGGAACAGGATGTTCACCGAGCTTCCATTGTTAACGAGGATACGGTGAACCTCGTGATTCACTATGCCAAGACTGATCACTAGGGCATCACAATGAGGTACTCGGACACCTTTTAGGTCTTCATTGGAGAATGAGACCGCCAGGTCTTGGTCCCTGGGGGCGGGTGATGGACCGAATTAACCTTCCACACGAAGGCCTCGCGGGATGTATTCGACTCTCCCCCCATGGGGCCACCGTGAACATAGTGAAGGATGGACGGCCCCCCGGCATCAGGCTCGGGTTCCGCCTCAGGACGCCGACAGGCTGCTGGAGGAGGGGGCGAAGCCCACTGGTCTCGTAGATTAGTTCGAGTGAACTCCCTTAGGTAACCCCTTTGGATGAGGGCCTCGATCTCGTCTTTAAGAGCATGACACGTATCAATATCGTGTCCGTGGTCCCGGTGGAACCGACAGTAAAATCTCGGGTCACTTTTCTTGTTGTTGTTAGGTCGAGGAGGATGGTGGACGATCCCGTTCTCCTAATTTCCATGAGGATGGCCGACAAACTATGAGTCAGGGGAGTGAACTTTTCGAAGCGGGGGACCGGAGGAGGTCGTTTTTGACCAAAAGGGTCTTTTTAAGCCTTCTTCGTGGGCTCTGGACCATCTACCTTCATCTTCCCCTTAAAGGGGGCTTCTGTCAGGCTTTCAGGGTGCAGAGCTTCTTCGGCTCGAATGTACTTTTCGACCTTGTGGAGGAGGTTGGAAAATTCGATTGGAGGCTTCTTCGCCAGGGAGGCCTTTAGTTGGCCATGGCGAACATTATGTCGAATGGCCGCAGACATGATGCCAGCGTCAAGAGAAGAGACTGCCCTGGCCTCGGTGGTGAACCTCCGCACAAAGTCCTGTAGGGACTCCCCTTCCTTTTGTTTGAGGTCCATAAGTAACGCGCTCATCTTTTCGACCTTGCGACAGATCACAAAGTGAGCGAGAAAGTTTACCTCTAGTTGTTTAAAAGAGAAGATCTAGTTGGGGTGAGCTTTGAGAACCATTCCCTTGTCGGACCACGTAAAGTGGCGGGGAACGCTCGACAGAGGAGAGGATTCGAGACGCTGTGAACCATCATGAGGGTTTTGAACCCCTCTATGTGATCAGCTGGATCACTCTCTCCATCGTATGTCTTGAATTGAGGTGGTCGGAAATTCCTCGGGATCGAGGCGTCATGGATTCAAGCGGAGAATGGGGGTCCAGTAGGATGGTACCGCGGAATGGATTGGCCTTCACCCTTGCCGATCCGGGCGAGGCGGTTCTCCATCTCCTGGAGTCGCTTGAGGACAGCGTCATCCCTCCTCGGTGGTCGGGTCGAGCCGTACGACTCTCTACCCAGGATGGGGTCATCGACTGGTTGTTCGATCCTAGGGGCACCTCGGATGGCTTGGAGGACCTCGTTCCTGAACTCCTAGAACTCGGTCCTCGTGACTGCAACCTCTTCGAATTGGACCGTCGGAGATCGTCGATCTCTGGGAGCGGTTGCGTCGTTGTTCCCGACCATGTATGCTGTGGGTCGGAACCTGGACGGAGGGGGCAGCTCCACTCCTGGAGTGGTCGAGCTGTTTGTGGAGGTCATGCTCAGGTTTCCGATGATTGATGACCTTCCGAAGGTCATCGGCTTCCTGGTGCTCGGGTCGCCTCGCGGCTGAGTGTGAGGCGCTCGGACCCAAACCCAAGGGATTCTCGGGTCCGACCTTCAGGAACCTTGGGTGTCCGTCTGACTGTGAGTCTGGTGATGATGGTCGGCACACCGCCCTGCCGTGGCCGCCCTCCTTAGTTTGGGGGCCATAGGAAGGGAGGAGTCTGGAGACCGGAAGCTGGTTTTGTATCCATCAAGTCTTCCCACTGACAACGCCAACCTGATGCTGCTTGTTTTCGGTGCGGGAGCAATATGTGTGAATTCTTGTATTTTTGTGTAGCGGAAGGGACGGATCTCAGCCGCAGATCGGGTCTGTTTCTGAAGCTCGGCTCGGAAGAGCAACTGGTGACTGGGTGACCGGGCACCTGCAAAAGGTCTAGAAACACCGGGAGAAATTTCGGCGACGGACCCTCTGACGATCTAGTCAGTCACTGGAAAAGAAAAGAAAACTAGATTTCAGGTGAGAATTTTGAGATTACCCTTCTTAAGGAGGAGGGGGCCTAGTATTTATAGGCAGAGCAACTGGGTATGTAATTCTAATGGGCCGAGTTGGACCCATTTGTTTGTGAAACTGAAGTAGTAGAAGACCCGTTGGACTTTTTTACCTGATGATTTAAGATGAGTGAATATCGAGAAAATTCCAGAGTCCTAATTGAGCTATGTCACTTGTACTCACGTCACTTCAGAAACTTCTCGTATTACATGCTTTCAGGAATTGATCTGAACTACACCTCTCAAGTCTCAATAGCAAAAATATCTTGTAAAATGGACAATTTTGCTGATGTTGGAGTTTAGGTCAGCAAAAAGGTTCTTCTTGGACGATTCTCCAATGAGAATATAGATAATTAGTTTCTAATTGTTTTTCATTAAAATATTTAAGCCCAAAAAGGCCGGCTTTGGACGCATCTGTAGCTAGTTTTATGAAAAAGTCAAACAAATAACATTAATATCTTTTGTCTTACATATACTCAATAATTACTCAATAAGAATTAAGTCCCTGTACCAAGCTGTCTCTTATTATTTTATCTTCTCTTTACAGTATTCATTTTTGATAGCAATAGGATTGTATAACGACGAGGCACAAGAATACTATTCATAATGGGTTCCATTTTCAGAGCCTGCCAGTAAGAAAGCAACAAGTGGTTAGTTATCTATATTTATTTTCTAATTGATCTCGTGATTTGTTTTTTGTTTTGTTTCAGATAATTTAATACCAATGCTACATCCACTACCAATTTCACTGTATTTCTCTTCATTATCTTAGGTGGCACACTTCAATAGGTAGGAAAAGATAGCGTAGGTGGGAAAACTCTCCAATATGAGTATGCCACCTAAGATAGTGAAGAGAATGATAGTGAAATTGGTAGTGGCTGAAGCATTACTCTTTAATACAAGCCTAATTATATATATATATTTTTTAATTCAATGCATTACTTCATCCAAATTAGTGGAGTTCTCTATGTTGGATACTTGAAAAAGAAAATATAATACTTGGATCCCTATGCTTCCACTCAACTCGAGCATGAAACTAGATGATCCAAATTCCGTCTATCAAATTAAATTAGACTAAAGTAATTTTATTTGTTAGAGGTGATATCATCCATTCAGATCTAGCTAGTGAGGACAATACAAATTTCAATCTATATATTAATTACTAACTGTATTAGGTAGTAAATTATTATTAGAGGCCCTCCAGGCCCACTAGAGAATTGAAGTATATTATACTATATCCCCTCCCATGATTTCAGAATTTTTTGCTGTACTGACCCACTTTCGAAAATATTTAGCGATCTATCTCAGTTTTAGACACGCCAGCATAAAACGTTATTGAAAATAACAACATCTGTTATTTACATGCCGCTGTTTTGAACAGCGGTATCTATTTTTAAAAAAAAATTGTGTGCCGCTATTTGAAGTAATGACATCAGTTATCTTATTTTCATTCGTGTGCTCTCTGACTTGGAAAAAAATTTGTAAGTGTGAAAAAAGCCTATAACAGATGTCTCTATCACCAACAACGTTATTCGTATTATTGATGTCGCTGTTTGGGAAAGTGACATCAGTTATAAGATTTTTTTGTATATAAATAGTGATCCCATTTTCTCCTTCTCCTTTCACCTTAGATATGTTTCCTCTCTCTCCCGAAACCCAAAAACCCTCACTCTCAAGAGTGTTATTTTACATCCCAAACAAATTCATTAATTACCCATCCATAAACCGTGATTGTGATTTCCTTCTATCCAGGGCCGGCCCCAGTATGGAGGCGGGTAAGGCGGCCACCTCGGGCCCCCGCGGAATTTGCGATTTTTAGGGCCCCCAATTTTGAACTTCCCTTGTAAATATAGGCACGTATTTCGTGCGTAAAAAATATATATATGTTATTAGGGGTCCTATTTCGGAAGTTCGCCTAGGGCTCCCGGAAACTCAGGGCCGGCCCTGCTTCTATCTCCGTTCACTTTGATATTTGGCGTTGATTTCTTCTACAGCTCTTCTAAAATTCCAAATTGTGCTATGTATTCAAAAATCCTTTTTTTTTAAACAAATGCCACTATTGAAAACAACAGTATATAAATAATCTATGCCGTTATTTTTAATAACGGTTTATGCTGACGTGTCCAAAACTGGGCAGATCGCTAAATTGATCTAAAAGTGGGTTAGAACGCTCAATATTTTCAAAAAGTGGGTCAGTTGGGGCAAAAATTTATGATTCCACATCCCATCTTTTGAGTGCTAGCTCTGGCTATAAATTGCCATTGAGTGCAAAGCTATCAACACTGCACCAATCATCATCATCATCGTGGTCGGTATCTATTTTTCTATCTCTCTCATGGCGACGAATGCGAAGCTTCTTGGCACCGGCAAGTTTACCCTAGTTCTAGCCCATGGCTATGGGGGCAGCCAAGCAGTTTGGGACACCATACTCCCCCACCTCACCTCAAAGTATAGCGTCCTTGTCTTCGACTGGAATTTCTCCGGTGCTGTCAATGATGACACGAATCTTGATGCGTTCGATTCTAACGAGTACTCCTCCTACTACGCCTTCTCCGATGATCTCGTAGCTCTGTTGGATAGAATGGAAGCGAAGAAGGTGGTGTTTGTAGGCCACTCCATGTCCGGCATGATTGGCTGCATTGCTTCCATCAAGAGGCCTGATCTTTTTAGTCGTCTTGTTCTTCTTGGAGCATCTCCTAGGTAATAAATAATTCAATTCAATTCAATTCAATGGCTAAACATTCTAAATTTAGATTCTCGTTTGGTTGTGATTATTTTCTGCTAGATACAGGGGTGGAGCTATGTGGGGTCCGGGGTGGCCCGGTCTCCCCCAAAGTTTTGAAAACCCCCTTAAATTTTTTGAATTTTTTTTAAAAACCTGCTTAAATGTATTAAATTTTATTATTTGCCCCCCCTAAAAATTATGAAAAATATCTATATATTTATATATAGTTATAGAATTTTTTCTTGGCCCCCCTTGAAAATTTTGTTCTGACTTCGCCTCTGACTAGATATATCCCTTCACTTCAAACCCTTGAGTCTTGTCGTCCAAAATATTTTGATAAAATTCCTTTGTTATGTAGATTAACTAAAAGCTGTGTTTATTGAGGAAAATATATATAATATGTGGATATTTTTTTCTTTCCTTTTGTGGAAGAAAAGGACAAAGCATGTGGTTGAAAAAGAACAAAAATTTTTATCAAAAGAAAAGAACAAAAATATTTGCATCCCTTGAAAGTGGTAAGATAAGAGTCCATCATATCTCGCTAACCATAAAACCGTCTATGGCATAAATTTTTGTCTTCTTTGACTTAATAGCAATTACGACAAATTTCTCAGCCGATGAAAATGATACACTATTAATTCCATCGTTTCTGAGTGTGTTTGGTAGTAGCTTACAAGTGCATATTGCAATTGAAATTACAAATAAAAAGAAGAGGTTTTTTTTAAAAGAAACTTTTTGGCACAATTACCAAAATATTCTTTACTTTTCGACCTATCCCTTATTTCATACTAGTAATTTTCACGTGCGATACACGTTTTGATAAAAAGTTAGAGTTGAACGTGCGATACACGTAAATCGTAGTAATCAGCATTTTGTGATGAATGTCTTAAACTTTAAAAAAATTGAAGTCAAACGGATGCTACACGCAATTTTTAAAATTTTTTTATGGAAAAACCTTGCTTGAATTGTACGTGTGGTGCATGTATTATGAAATATATTTAGAGTTGCACGTATGACGTACGTATTTGCTTTCTGACAAAAAAAATTAATAATTATTTGTTTGGTGAAAGAAAAACCTTGATTTACACACGCGATGCACGTGTTCATAAATAGAATTAAAGTTACGCGTGCAACATATGTATTTCGTTTTTTGACAAAAAAAAAAATATTAAAAAATTGTTTGTTTGGTCTCCCATTAAAATATTAGATAGATTAAAGCTCTTAATTGAGCTAGTCAAACTAAAATTTCACAGTTGTCCTCCTCCACTTGAATTAGGATTAATAACTGAAATTTTGTTGAGGAGAAAAATTGAATTGTTACTCAATGGTAATAATTGATAGTCTAATATTAAAAAGCATTAATGAACATATAATGTATTAATTAAGAAATGGTTTTTCCAAATAATTCCAAGATAATTCCCCCTCCCTTTAATTTTTTAGGTACCTAAATGTGGAAGGCTATGAAGGAGGCTTCGACAAAACCCTACTCGACAACATCTTCTCCAGCATTGAATCCAACTTTGAGGCATGGGCTGAGGACTTCGTTAAACTTGTGGTCGGCTCAGATGACCCGATCTCAGTCCAAAAGTTTGGGAATGACTTCAAGAGGATGAGGCCTAAAACTGCACTCTCATTGGCCCGAACTGTCTTCCTTAGTGACTACCGGGATATCCTCAGCCAAGTAAAGGTCCCGTGCACTATTGTGCAGGGTTCTGATGATGTGGCAGTTCCCGTCTCAGTAGGGTATTACATACAGAGCAAGATAGAAGGGAAGGCATCCATAGAGATCATTGAAATGAAGGGGCACATCCCACAACTCACTGCTCCAGACAAGCTCATCGACATCCTAGACCGTGTCCTAGCAAATTGTACGGCTTAGTTAGTAGGCCGGGCGCATCACCGGTCCCCTAGCCTCTACTAGTAATAGGAATAGGGGGATCGTTGGATTCTATCCTCGTTATCAAAAAAAAAAGTATAATGCGGCTTGTTGGTTAAGTTGTTAGGTGTTGTCATTATCATGAAGTTAGTTTGAATGCTAGCTCGATCAGAAGATCTAAATAAATATATTGATAATTGGGTTGAATCGATCGTTAGCAGAAATTGGTCATCAGTTGTGCTATTTTGGCTTAGAATGGCATAATATGTTATCTGGGCTCAAAATTCTTATGTATCCTTCCTTATATGAGGAAAGGAAACCTTATACTTATAAGGGCCTGTTTGGCTCAAAGGAGGGGAGGGGAGGGATTTTAATGGAGGGGAGGGGAGGGGAGGGAAAGGGAGGGGAGAGATTTAATGAAAACTCTGTTTGGTTCAAAGGAGGGGAGGGGAGGGAAAATAATAATTTTCTTGTTTGGTTCACAAGGGGAGGGAATGGATTTTATAGTAAAATTACTTTTATACCCTTTTGCATATAAGAGTTAGATGATAATAAAAGTAACCTGGAACTCAATCTTGTTCCAATCTATACTGCTTTCAAAATCAACTGTAGTTATCGTTTACCAGTGTGCAGTGCAATTTTATGAGCGTAAATTGACAATTAGCTTGTCAAGCTCGATAACAATTCAGTTATGAAATCAGATAGGGTTGTTTTGTATGTTATGCTGCTACACAGCTAAAAGAAATAAGAAGCTGAAGTAAATTAATGTAAAGCCCAGTACTGATTCAAAATGATAACAACTTAATATAACAAACGACTAAACAAACAAACAAACAAACCTCGAAATACAACTCTACAGCATTAACATCACTAACTGCCGATATGTTCTCACTAATCTTTGATCCTACATACCGCCTTAAGCAGTCTGCACAGAAAGAGTGCGAGCAGTTGGGGTTGGAGAACATCTCAGATATTAATGTTGATTTGGAATAATGTTCCTCCATGCACATCTTAAGAAATCAGAACCATTATTAGTGCTGATGCAGTTACAAACATTTAAGATAAAGATTAATAGGCTTGTAAAACAATGTCAATAAAATAACAGTTTACATTTTTCAAAATGGCAAATCAGTGGTATGGAGAAAGAATTGTTTTTTTAGGATTTAGATTTTTTTAAAAGGGCAATTTGGTCATACAACTTTAAAAAATTAGCCCTATTTTCTCTCCCCTCCAAATCCCCCCATTTTTGGAGGGGAGCCAAATTTGGCTCAGGAGGGGTGTTGCACCCCCCCATTTCCCTCCCCTCCCCTCCTAAAAATTGAACCAAACAAGAAAAATAATAAAAAACCCCTTCCCTTCCCTCCCCTTCCCTCCAAAACCCTCGAACCAAACAGACCCTAAGAGAATTTTTTTCATTCAGATGATCCACAACATTCATCATATTTATTATGTCGTAAGAAGTACATCTATACCAAAACATGAACTTGTTTGGAGGCTTCTTATCTTACATCGCGTGGTGCCTATTTTTATATTATTGAAAAACCGTTTGTTTGTTCTGCAACAACTTGAAGTACAAAACCAAAAATATCCAAACAACTTGATTTTTCATAAATAGAGATATTATGAATGTGAACAAGTGAACAAAGTTGATTATCCATAATAAGTTTCGTTTCGTCATCTGACAAGCATTCACCAATCAGATTGACAAAAATTTGGTCCTGAAGTCAAAATTTTTCGAATCTGAATTTGTGATGACGAGGGAAAGAGAAATTAGAGTGGAGAGCGATCGGAACGTGGTCAGAAGCGGGATTGGGTAAAGCCATGGCGAAAGTGTTGTGGAATTGGTTAATCCATTTATGGGAAACCAAGAATCGATCGAGTTTGGCCATGGTTGGGTTATGGCGCATGCTCGACCAAGTGAATGTTCTACCCGACAAAGGAATGTCGGAGAGTTGCATTGAACGAATACAATCGTTGAATTTTGCAGAAAGGCTATTAGTATTTGAGGCATTCGATCTTTCGGAGGAGAATCTGGTAACGTTAAAATCTCCACAGATAATGCAGAGATCGTCAGAGTAAGAATGAAGTTCTTGGAATTCATTCCAATATAACGTACGGCCCTCCGAGGAAGAAGGCCCGTACACCGAGATCACCGTTAATACGACATTGCAACGGATCCAATAAAGTTGCACGATAAGAAAGAAATTGAGACGTTTAATTGGTATAAGCGAGAAAATGGCCTCTTTGAAGCCTAGAAGAATACCCCCCCCCCCTAGATCCTATAGCGTCCAGCGAGATCCATTTAGAAATGATGGATCCCCCGATAGATCTAAGAATAGATTGGGAGGGAGCTTCTAGTTTAGTTTCTTGGATGGTAATGAGATCACAGTGAGAGGAAACGATGAGCTGATAGATTGCCCTTTGCTTGACCGGACAATTAAGTCCCCTTATATTCCAAGAAAGACTAATCATGACGACCGCTGTGCTCCAAAACTCTAAAGTGTTCTTTTTCCCTGATGGCTAGGGCTACTTCCGAATCCGAGGATTGGGGAACGAAGCCCAGTTCCAGGGATTTTCTAATTAGGTCCTGATCGGATAGGGAAGAGAATTGAAGATGGAAGACCGAGCCTAGAGGGGAGGTTTCAGGCAGTGGTGCATCCTGAAACCTCCGATAAATACCGTTCTCAAAGCGAGAGAAGGATCCCTTGATGGCCGAAGAGACCGAAGCGCGCGTTGAGGCTTTAGCCATTAAACGCGCGCTAGATCTAATTAGACGGGATGGGATACTCTGATCCTGGGAAATGAGTTTCCCTTGATAACCGAGCTTCCTATCGAAGGCACTAGGAGAGGAATAGTCCTAGTGCCTCCTATCGAAGGCACTAAGAGAGGAATAGGTTCCCTTGATAACCGAGCTTCCTATCGAAGGCTGTAAAATATGGCGCAATGAAAGACAATTCAATACTAACTTCCTTAAAAATTTCTATCTGACTTCCATTGAATCTATTGATAAAATGGAAGAGCAGGGTCCTATTTCTGAGGCTCTCTTTGAAGAGCGTCTTTCTTGCAAGCGGGAATATTCAGTGATCCTTCACCAAGACCATCTGAAATGGGCCCAAAGAGCCAAATTTCGATGGCTCAAAGAGGGAGACTGCAATACCGCCTTCTTCCATAACTTTGCTTCTTATAGACAACGGAGTAACCACATTTCCTCTATTGTAGATAACGGCATCGAATTGACTAAGGACAATGATATCCATAGAGCGTTCCTCTCTTTCTATAAAAATTTCATCGGATCCCCTAAACATAGAGCAGTTAGTCTCGATTGGGACCAACTATATGGAACACAAAATTACGATCTATCTGCCTTCGAGGCACCTTTCACTATATATGAAATCAAGAAGGCGGTCTTCTCCTTAAAAAGTGACGCTGCCTCGAGGCCGGATGGTTTCCCCGCTTTCTTTTTCCAAAAATTCTGGTATTGGCTTAAAGATGATCTAGTCCGGATGTTCACTGAACTGCATCTAGGCTCTTTCTCTTTTGATCGCATTAATTATGCTCATATTGTTCTCATCCCTAAAATGATGGGAGCGAACTCAGTGGCTACTTTTAGGCCGATCAGTCTGATCAATTCCACCTTCAAAATTATTATGAAGGTCCTCTCGGCTAGACTTAGCGATGCTATCTCCCCCATGATCGACTCAGCCCAATCGGGTTTCATCAAGGATCGTTTCATTCTTGATAGCGTCGCGTCGGCCCAAGAGGTCATTTCTCTTTGTCATAAATCCAATGTTGAACGTATTATGCTTAAGTTAGACTTTCAAAAAGCATACGACAACGTCAGTTGGGATTTCCTCTTAGATATTCTGTATCATAGGGGTTTTGGTCCCAAATGGATAGCTTGGATAAAATCTAACCTTTTTGCTGGGACCTCGTCTATCCTTATTAATGGGACTGAAGGCCACAAATTTAAAATCAAATGTGGCCTCAGGCAAGGCGACCCTCTCTCTTCTCTCCTTTTCTCTTTAGTAGCGGATGTCTTCAGTAAACTTCTTCGCAATGCCTGGGAAGCCAATGTCATTGATGGACTGGGCAACTCTCCCAATTTCCTTAGTGTACTGAATCTTCAGTACGCCGACGAAACTATTATTTTTACCAAACCAAATGCTCACTCTCTCAGAAATCTGAAACTACTGCTTTATTGTTTCGAATTAGCATCGGGGCTAACGATCAATTTTCAAAAATTGTCGGTGCTTTGGCTGGGAGGATCCCCTAATAGGCAGGAAGAAATTTCAAATTTCTTTAACTGCCCGATTGCCTCTTTTCCGATCACGTACCTGGGTATTCCCCTCAGATGGGGCAAGTTGCATAAATTGGATTGGTCTCCCTTAATCGACAAGATCGAATCCAGATTATCAGTATGGTCTGGAAAACTTCTATCTCGAGGAGGTAGACTCATTCTCCTCAACTCTGTTCTATCCGCGATTCCTCTCTACATGATGTCTTTCTACTTCTTACCATCTTGGGTCATCAAGAGGATCGACCAGATCAGAAGTAACTATTTCTGGTCTGGTTCCCCTATTCACAAGCCCGGAGCTCACCTATGTAACTGGAAACTTATTTGTTCAGCTAAAGAAGCTGGAGGATTAGGAGTATTAAATCTTAGGCACCAAAATCTAGCTCTCCTAGGGAAATGGCTCTGGAGATTTCTTAAAATGGAGGAGTTACCTTGGATCATCAGTATCAAAGACAGGCTCTTTTCGGTTGATAAGTGGTGGAGTTTTCCCTCTAACACCCACCGTAATGCCTCTCATTTCTGGAAAGGTGTGTGGAAAGCTGCGGCGGCTTTCCATTGTGGTCTAGGCCACGTTTGTGCCGACGGATCAAAGACCAGATTCTGGTATGATCTATGGATCGGTAATTCATCCCTTGCAACCGCTTTCCCAGCTATTTACCGTCTTGCATCCAACCCTTTTGCTTTGGTAGCTGATTCATACATCATTGCTAATCAGCAAAGGCAATGGTTGATCCCTCTCTCAACCGATCTACCTTCCCATCTAGAGTCGGATTTTAACGATCTTCTCTACTCTCTTAACAATTTTGTTTGGAGGGACAAAGAAGATTTCTTCTGGCGCTGGAACACGTCAGGTTCGTTCTCGGATCAGTTATTCTATCGTTTTCTTAATTTCAGAGGCATTTTATCTCCTTTTTTTGATCTTGTGTGGAAATCCTATGCTCCGATCAAGGTCAAAATCCTTTCTTGGCTTTCCCTCAACAATAAGCTCCTGACGGTTGAAAATCTCAATAAGAGGAATTTAGCGTGGGGGCAATTGTGTCCTCTATGCTTGTGAGACCCCGTATTTCTAGAGAGTATATAAAAATATACTAGTATATAGAATATAGTATATATATAGTATATAATACTAAAAAGATGAAAGAAAGAAAGAATGGATGGAAAGATGAAAGAAAGAAAGAATGGATGGTGGGATTGATATGATGACGTGGAGAAGGAATGGAAGAAGTAGAAGTGTGTGGTGTGGTGTGGTACTTTGACCGGTTGACCATTAGATGGAATGGAAGTGTGCTGGTTGGGTTGCTTTGACCCGGGTTGACCATGGGAATAATCCCATATCGGTGGGATGAATAGGAGAAAAGAAAGATATATAGGATTAACCAGTGAGAAAGGGTACCCAACGGTTAACCACCCTTTTGAGGCAGCCTGTGGTGGGCGTGGCTAGAATTTAGTTAATTGTGTGCGTACGAGTTGAGTGCGGGGCGTTACAGATGGTATCAGAGTCCACTTTCGACATCGAATGTAGGACTTGTATATAGGAAGTGCGTGGGACGCAATATGTGTATATGAGATGCGTAAGACCCTGGGAGGGCAGCGATTAGGAGACAAGTCTACATTCGACTAGAAAGACGATCCTGTGCTAGATTGCACGTCCCGTATTCAGCGAGGACGCTGAATTCTTAAGAGGGGGTGAATGTGAGACCCCGTATTTCTAGAGAGTAAAAATATACTAGTATATAGAATATAGTATATATATATATAGTATATAATACTAAAAAGATGAAAGAAAGAAAGAATGGATGGAAAGATGAAAGAAAGAAAGAATGGATGGTGGGATTGATATGATGACGTGGAGAAGGAATGGAAGAAGTAGAAGTGTGTGGTGTGGTGTGGTACTTTGACCGGTTGACCATTAGATGGAATGGAAGTGTGCTGGTTGGGTTGCTTTGACCCGGGTTGACCATGGGAATAATCCCATATCAGTGGGATGAATAGGAGAAAAGAAAGATATATAGGATTAGCCAATGAGAAAGGGTACCCAATGGTTAACCACCCTTTTGAGGCAGCTTGTGGTGGGCGTGGCTAGAATTTAGTTAATTGTGTGCGTACGAGTTGAGTGCGGGGCGTTACAATGCTCTTTTGCATCTGAAAATGCGGATCACTTATTTTTGGGTTGTGAATTTACTGGTGCTCTTTGGAAAATCTCATCGCTCGCTTGGGAAGTGCCAGTCATTCCTTGCAATCTAGTTGCATGTGGAACTAGACTCCCGTCGAATGGCAAATACCACAAATCTTGGTACTTATCTTTCCAGATCATTGTCTAGATCACTTGGAGAGAGAGGAACAAGAGAATATTCCGTCATTCGACCTCTCCCTCTAGTTCTATTTTCGACGAATTCCTATTTCTTTTTAACCATTGGTCTTCGTCGCTATCCGGAAAAGCCAAAGAAGCCCTCCTATATCATAGACTGGAAGATGCATTCCTTTGTCTTAAAAACCTTAATGCGATCTAACGCTTGCGGTGTTTTCGTAGAGTGTTGAGGATTTTTCTGTATTTCGGCTGCTTCCTGTTACTTTCATCTCTGTTATCTCATGTTTCATTTATGTTTTATTCGTTTCTTAGCATGTGCTGGGAGCAATGAAAATTTCTTCTATTATTTCTTCTTTGCAGGGCTGAATGTTTTAAGTTTACTATGGTAACATTTTGGGCCGTCATTGGTGGAGCAGCATAGTTGCTCTTCTTTTTGTTGGAAGCAGTATGTCTTCGTTCCCCTTCCACCTCTGGAGTGGGTGACTTTTCTCGGCACCACCCTCCTTTTTGTTGATGTGCTTGGAGGTTATGTTATTAGTATGGAATCTGATGTTATTTTGGGAGTCCCCTGGCTCCTCTTATGTCTGTATCTTTACTTTAATTCTCTAATCCTTATAATCTGGTAGTTTCTTTACTTTACTTTGCTGACTCTGCGGTGTGTTCTCTTAGCTGTTGGTGTGGCCCTTCGGGGTTAGTTTGCTGAGTTTCTTTGGTTTTCCAATTCTGATCACTTTTCTATGCTTATGCTACGTGTTAGTAGCATACTGTGGATGCTGATGTTTGAGTTCTCAGTTTTGACGCCCTCTATTGGCTGTTCTGGTTTTTACTGAGATGTATTGGGGCTGTTCTCATTCTCATCGCTTTTTAGTGGTGACTTAGAAGTATTCGGGCGTTGGTTCGTTAGCTGTGTGGGAGCGTTCCCGGGCTTCGCCCTATCTCGCTCTCCGGGGCCGGATCTTCGTTCGGGAGCCCATCAGGACTTCTCGGCTACCTCCAGCCTCTCGCCGGTTGTTCCTGTTGTTATGTGTCCTGTGTTAGCTATTATCTATTCATTGTTGATCTATTATCGTTTTGTTATTGTTTTACGTCTTGCAAGACCTATCATGTAATTAGACTTTTTGATTGAATTATAGATTGGCTGGAGCCTTTTGGCTCTATCCGTATCATCAAAAAAAAGTTTCGTTTCGTCATGGGTGTACAAGTACTCTATATAAGAAAAATCACCTCTCATATATATAAGTATGAGAATCATTTAATTTACTAATGCTCAAAACATTCAATGTTTCAAACATAATAACTTATCTGCCCCTCTTTAAATTTATTTCTTAGTTGGGTATTTATTTCCTTGTCCTTTTTCACTTATTTTTTCTTCTTTCTTTTAACTGGACTTAACCTTATCTTTTGGGCTTGGAGTCATATATTGTGGAAGACCCTTCATCCTTGCTCTAATCCAATGTGAAGCCCCGCTGTAACTATGCCCAAAATGCTCCATTTTAAAGATTTTACAAGTTTCTTCAAATATTAAAGTGAAGACGCTATACGGGCATTACTTTAAATAAAAATAATGAAGTGAAAGAAGATAAAGTTCATAATTTGAGTTTTGTCCAAATATAAAGTGGTCCAATAAGTGGATGTGAATGTTCTTATTAATAACTTCCACATCTTGTGTTACTTTAGAGAGTAATAGGATTCACTAGTGAGTACATACCCTCGTCGTAATGGATTTTTCTTATGACGCAATCCTCCAACTAACCACAACTTTCCAACATTTCATTTGCTCTAGGCTATAGATTTTGTAATATCTTCTCAAATATTTTTTTAAAATACTAAATAAAAAAGGTTATTTTGGTCATTCCTCGTGTTTATTTTCTTTCTTTAACTTTTGTGTTTTGTGAAAAAAAAAGGTTCAGGAAAATTAAATCGGGGCTCGAGAAAGAAGATAGTGAAAATATCGAGAAATGATCAAAAACCCACAAACAAAAACAGAATCAATATCATATGATAATCATAAAATCTATATCATATGACGTACAATTTATGAGATAGATCCAATGGTTATTGTTGCTGCTTATTTCGGTGTGGGAGCAAACAGATAGTGAGTTAATAAATGAAGGACACTACTAAAAGTCAAAACTGTAATCTGGCCGTTATAGACTGTTAGGGCTCCTGAAAATAGATCTTAACCGTTGTTTAACCTTCTGTGATCTGAATTGGACGGTGGATGATGCAACCGACGGACCTACAAAAACGTCTGAAACACCGGGGTGTGGCCCCGGTGACAGACCCTCCAACGCTCAAGTCAGAACCAGAAAGAGAGAGAGCGTAAAAACTGGTGAATTGTTGATTACCCGGAGACTGAGGAGGGGGGGGGGGGGAGTATTTATAGGCCTGAGAGATATTCTAGAAGCTGAATCACGACCGTCGGATCATTCATATCTCCCCCCCCCCCCCTGAAGAGATAAGATATCCCTGTGAGAGGATAAGAGATGAGACTCCTAGCCATCATGGGCTGAGTGTCTCTCTTAGAGGGCCTAGTCTATCACTTTTTATGGGCTTGAAAGAAGCCCATGTCTTGAAGTGGGCCCAGGCCTTGAAGTGGGCATGCGATGGCTAATCTGTCTGTAGGCGCTTCGAGATCCGTGCAGGAATCGTACGGCTCTGATCTGCTGCGATTTTTACCATCGTCAGTTATCTTTTTCTTTCTATAACATATCATATTCTAATTGATTATTAGAATATTTTCTACAAGAAATTAAACTGGCACAGTTAGTGGATGCTTCATTTGTGGTCTATTTATAGTAACTTATAGTAAGATAGTATTTAGATATTAGGAATGAAAATTCTTATAGGGACCGGGCTCTGAGCAGTCGGGTGGAGGTCGGAGCTGCAGATGAAGATAAAAATGAGGGAAAATAAATCATGTTCTATGTATGATATCTAGATAACTGCCTATCAAAATAAACAAAAGAGGCAAATGTGAATAATGGTAGTAAGCCTGAGCAAAAGAACTAAACATCCCAGCCAAACAGAGCAGTCAAAATATAACATAGATATTAGCTTCAGATCCCTCAAATGCTCGGCTCTGCAATAAAAAAAGGGAGAATAAAACCAATTAAAGTGGAATAAAACAATTAAAAGAACAGAGAAGGAAATTAAGCTTAAGGAGGGTGAAAGCTATTATGCATGAAATCATCCACCGTATTATGAAGATGATGAATGTGGAGTTTAGTAACTTGGTTATGAGATAAGCAATTAGTCCAGAGATTAGTATAAAAAAGAAAATCATCAATTAAACCAGAGATAGTGCGAGAAGTGTTCACGAAAATTATGCTATTTCTTTCTTTCCAATTAATCAAAATCATCCCCATCATAGATAAATCCCACGATGCAAGATAAGAACTGTTAATTCTACGAGACCTCCAAGTACTCCAACTCGATACAAGGGTGCCAAGCTTACCTTGAACCAGCCATGTTTTTTTACAAATGGAACATAATGGTTGAATGAAAGGCCAATTGATGAATAGGTGAGTCACGTTCTTGTCAAAAGTAAGACATAAGGGGCATTACTGACCTAAAGCTAGATTTCTCTTGTTCAGATTATCAACCGTGAGTAGCTTGTTGTGTACAGAAACAAGAATTTTGACTTTACGAGGGTAATGCATTTCCAAATTGCTATAGAAAAAGGAGAAGAAACTCCTCCAGAATTGAAGAAGTTGTAACAATATTTAATCAAATAGAATCCTGATTCGAACCATCGCCAAAAGACGTCATCTTTAGGATGCCAGAGATAAGCTTGTAAGGACATAAGGAGATTGATGTACTTAGGGAAAAAAGAGGGGGGAAGTGATCTTCTGAAGGGAATATGCCAATTTCTCTGATTATTGTTAGTGACAAGATACTCAGCTACCGTCGCATGACGATTGGAAGCAAGATCAAATAATTCTGGAAAATCGGAGGCAATTGAGATATAACCCCTGTTTCCTGTATTTGTATTTTTCTGCTGTATTTCATTTCACTGTACAGTTTTATCAATCCAAGATTCTGTACTTTGTTTTCCAGTTCTAATAAAATCATTTCTTTTGTTCGACTCAATTTTTTGTGCCAATCTATTTCAATTTGCATTGTTCCTATCAGCTCTAATTTGCTATTCTTCATGGAGAATTGACCGATTCAATTCACCTAATTCGTATAGGGTAATGAAAGTGAATTTTGACTCAATCTCCTTTTGGATACTTAAACCCGCTATCCAATAACCCTAAACCCAATAACCCTATACTATAAAAACCCTAACCTACTTAACCCTAACCCTAAACCTATACTGTTTAACCCCCTAACAGCCGCTATTCACCTTCTTCCACCTCCAAACCCCTAGCTCCCGATCCCCTACCTTTTCAACTTCCACCTTCCGTCTCTCTCTCCCTGCTCTCGTCTCCTCCCCTCGACTGCAGGACCCGGTGCCCCTCCTCGTCCTGCACCGCAATTCCCCTGGTCGGCCCCCCCTCTTCGTCGACAACAGACCCCGACGCTCCTCACTATGTGCATCGTCCTCTTCCGAAGACGCTGCAGCCAGCTGCCATGTGCTCCCCTCGACAGAAGCAACGGCCTCCCGTCGTCGCGACCACCCCCCAACGCTGCCCTCCTTCATGCAGACCCCTACAGCGTGAGCGACAGCCCAGCCGGTCGCCTCCCCTTGGTCTCCACCTCTTTTCGAAGCCGCAACAACGACAACAGCAGCCAGTGCACCCGCGACAGCAACCCCTTGTTGCTGTCCCCTGGCCACCGTCATCCCCTCGATGTGCGCCGCCCTGCCGTCTGCCACACTGCAACCAGCCACCACAGTCGCCGTTGCCATTACTGTTGCTACTTGATCAGGAGAAGAGTTAAGTTGAATCTGGGCTGTCTGATCTAATCGTGATTGTGATCGGTATTTGGTATTGTGGAGTAGGTGATCCCAATCCCGTGTTTGGTGTTTTGAAGAAGGATTTGGCTATTTGAATCCCAGCCCTCCATCTGATCAAGATCTGATCTGAGCCATCCGATCATCTTGAATCGCCATCAAGATCCATGTCGGGATCCGTTTTCGTTATTCTTTCGTCGGATTCATCGTCTACACCCCAAGGCAAGTATCTTCTTGTACATTTCGTTTTCTAGTACAAGCTTTTCCTTGAAAATACTGCAAGTAGATTGTAAATGTGACTCCTTTTTATTCATCGTTGATGATCTCATGTTTCACCTTATCTGTTACATGATCTAAGAGTCATAACCCTTTATTGATACACTTGTTTACAATTAGTATAATTATGACACATTTCATGCAAAAAGTGTCTTATTTGGTTTCTGTCCTATCTTGGCTTGATGTTTCGACCCCGATAACACTAGAATCTGAACTTGAGTCCTGAATATGAAATGTAGCTAGGGCTACAAACGAATTGAGCTATTCGCGAGCTATTCGGCTCGAGCTCGGTCAAAGCTCGGTCAAAACTCGGCTCGAACCGAACTCGAGCTGAGCTCGAGCTCAAAAGTAAGCTCGTTTCGTAAACGAGCCGAGCTCGAGCTTGGATTTTTTTTTTTAGTTTAAGCTCGTGAGCTATTCGGCTCGAATACGATCAAAGCTCGGTCAAAGCTCGGCTCGAACCGAGCTCGAGCCGAGCTCGAGCTCAAAAATAAGCTCGTTTCATAAACGAGCCGAGCTCGAGCCTGAAGGTATTCGGCTCGGCTCGATTGCAGCCCTAAATGTAGCCTAGATTGCTAATTTACTTTTCCTTTTTACGGAATTGAATTCCGAGTTACGGTTTAGGAGATATCGCAGTTTTACTGCTGCTGTATCTATAATCGCAAATTCATTAAAACTGCTGTACCACTTTGGTTTACAATTATTTTAACTATACTACCAGTAAGTAAATGACTTGAAATTTTGCATGCTGATACTGGAAACCCTAGAGAACATTCCCTAATTTCCTTAGAATTAATTAACAAAGTTTCAACCCTGTTTCATATGTATAAACTCAGTTTTACAAATTCTGGCTGAACACAAATGCTGTATAGTTTGCTGCAACTGCTACAACTTAACTATATGCGTTGGAACCGGGCAGGAGTCTATTTTCTAGGCCTTCTGGTGGATCCACATTTTCTATCTTGTAGCAACAGGAATCGCAGTTTCGGTGCAGCAACGTCATACTGTCCAGAACTGCAATTCTCGTAGTTCTTGATAATCTTAATTTGTGTTGACCCTCGAATATGCTTTATAATTATCTTAAACTTGTTCCATATTCTTGATCATGTTTACTTGACCTTTTTCCCACACTTTTATTGTAACCCCCATTCCCGATAATAAGTATTTTCCGTGTATTTTTTACAATTCTCTATTCTATCGTAATTAAGAGGAATAAGTGGATGTGAATGTTCTTATTAATAACTTCCGCATCTTGTGTTACTTTAGAGAGTGTGGGGAATTATTGGATGATGACATGAATTTAATACTTAGCTACCGTCGCATGAGGATTGGAAGCAAGTTCAAATAATTCTGGAAAATCGGAGGTAATTGAGATATTAGCTAACCAGAGATCGGTCCAGAATTTAACAGTGGAGCCATTGGTGTGAACCTTGATAATACCACATTTAAAGGGTTCAACTACTTTCCACACCCCTTTCCAAAACGGAGAGGCCAAAGGGGGAGAGTGTGGGGTTTAATTCCCAGGTTTTGTGACGGGCATGGTATTTATGAATCACGGTATGAGCCCAAGGCAAATGATCGTGTTTGAGAATCTTCTAAATCCATTTGCCAAGAAAGTTCTATGTTTTGATGTCTAAAATTAAGAATACGAAGTCCTTCTTCATGCTTAGACTTACAAACCAAATTCCACTTACAAAAGTGTTTTACCGTTTTGTATTCGGAAGAGCCGGATCAGAAGAAATTCCTTTTAATTTTATCAATCATGGTGATCACCCAGGTGGGCACAAAGTAGAAGGACATAATATACAATGGAATAGCTGAGGACCGAATTAAGTAAAATTAATCTCCCGCCCCGCGATAAGTGACGGGTAGACCAAATGTTAAGTTTGGATTCTACTTTATCAATCGTAGAGATCCAATCATTTTTATGCAACTTACCTCATCGCAATGGGATGCGAAGATAAAGAATGGGAAACGAAGCAAAGGCACAATTGAAAAATTGTGCGATCTCAACTTGTCTACTGGCGGAACCTCCGAGCCCAAGCACATAAGTCTATTAAAATTTATTGACAAACCTGATGCTTTCTCGAAAATATACAGTAGTAGCTTGAGATTGCGAAGGGTGGTCCATTTGGTTTGGCGAAAAGAGTCGTATCATCCACGTATTGCAGATTAAGTACTCCTCTAAAGCCATTGAAACTGCCTAGCCCTTCGATGATATTAGCGTTCCATGCTTTAAGAAGAAGCTTACTAAATACATCAACCACAAGGGCAAATAGAAGAGGTGAAATTTGGCCACCATGGCGGAGACCGCGTTTACATTTGGATTTTCTACCCTCGGTATTATTAATAATGATGGAAGATGTACCAGCAAAGATGATGGATTTAATCCAAGATATCCATTTAAGACCAAAACCTATGTTGAGAAGAACTTCAAATAGGAAACTCCAATTGACATTGTCATAGGCTTTTTCAAAGTTTATTTTTAAACGAATCCCTTCGGAGTTAGAATGATGACATCCAGAAATAATTTCTTGCGCCGAAGCAACACCTATCAAGAATAAAACAATCTTTAAAAATTCCTTCTTGAGCCGGGTCAATCAGGGGTGAATTTACCAAATTGAGGCAGTTGGAAAGAACTTTCATAATGATTTTAAATAGAGAGTTCAGGATGATTTTAAAAAAATTCATCCAAACGGAAGATAATATGCTGTCCCACATATTTATAATAATAATAATAACTTAATTGTTGTGGGACGGAGGATGTTCTCCCGTTTAATTATTTTATTACTAGTAATTTACACATGTGATGCATGTCTTAATAAATTTAGTTTTTTTAAAATAAAAATTCAGATGTGGTGTGGGTTTGAAACTAAAACCTCCTTTATATTAGTTATGTACGTGCATTGCACATGTTGGTAGATTTACAAATTACACTAAAGCCTTCTCCACGTCAAAAAAAGTAAAGTCATCAAATTAAATGAATATATATCAAATAAGAAAAAAAGTTTAAATAAATGTTTTGATTTGGGCTACATGTGCAGTGCACATTTATATTTGTTGGATATAGTTTGGACGTGTATTATATGTGTTTATATAGTTACAAAATTAGGTTTTGTTTGTTACAAACCCCAACTTTCCCATTAAAATAGTAGAGATATTTTTTAGCCAAATTTAGCTCCAAACGATAGCAGCGAAACTTATTTATTGCTATTTACAATTGCCAATTTCTTATATTTTAGGAGCGACGATAATGGATGCTCTTAAGGATCCTTTACTACCATAAAAACCCCAAAGACCCGGGACGATTCCCCGCTCTTGTTCTCGAGAAGACGGTATGGGTGTAGCTGGCGGTTGCGGCCGTGTGCATAGGTTGATGGGCCTGAGGAAGCCCAAACCATGCTAGGGATAGATGCCGAGCCCCACACCAGGAAGAAAGCCGGTAATGGGCGTGGCTGAAGGTCGTCGCCGAGCATGACGGTCGAGCAGCTTTGAAGAAAGCCTCGGCCTTGCTCGGGGTCGACGACGATCCCCTACACTTGTTCTCAGGAAGACGGTACGGGTGTAGCCGGCGATTGCCGCCGTGTGCATGGGTTGATGGGTTTGAAGAAGCCCAAACCATACTAGGGGCAAATGCCGAGCCCCCACACCGGGGAGAAAGCTGGTAATGGGCGTGGCTGAAGGTCGTCGCCGAGCGTGACGGTCGAGCAGCTTTGAAGAAAGTCTCAGCCTTGCTCGGGGTCGATGACGAGCCCCAACACTTGTTCTCAGGAAGACGGTATGGGAGTAGCTGGCGGTTGCTGCCGTGTGCATAAGTTGATGGGCTTAAAGAAGCCCAAACCATGCTAGGGGCAGATGCCGAGCCCCCACACCGGGGAGAAGGCTGGTAATGGTCGTGGCTGAAGTTCGTCGCCGAGCGTATCGGTCGAGTGGCTTTGAAGAAAGCCACGGCCGTGCTCGGGGTTAACGCCGAGCCCCCACACTTGTTTTCAGGAAGACGGTCGGGTGTAGCCGGCGGTTGCCGCTGTTCGCATGGGTTGATGGGCTTGAAGAAGCCCAAACCATGCAAAGGGTAGATGCCAAGCCCCCACACTGGGGAGAAAGCCGGTAATGGGCGTGGCTGAAGGTCATCGCCGAGCGTATCGGTCGAGTAGCTTTGAAGAAAGCCACGGCCATGCTCGGGGTCGACGCCGAGCCCCCACACTTGTTCTCAGAAAGATTTGTAAGGAAAGCTTTTCTGGCTCGCGGTTCTATCTGAGGACCAAGCCGTAAGCTTGTAAGGTAAACTTTTCTAGCTCGCGGTGCTATCCAAGTGCCGAGCCGTAATCTTGTAAGGAAAGCTTTTCTGGCTCGCGGTACTATCCGAGGGCCGAGCCGTAAGCTTGTAAGGGTAGCTTTTCTGGCTCATGGTGCTATCCGATGGCCGAGCCGTAAACTTGTAAGGGAAACTTTTCTGGCTCGCGGTGTTATCCGAGTGCCGAGCCGTAAGCTTATAAGGGAAGTTTTTCTGGCTCGCGGTGCTATCCAAGTACCGAGCCGTAAGCTTGTAAGGGAAGCTTTTCTGGCTCGCGGTGCTATCTGAGTGCCGAGCCGTAAGCTTGTAAGGGGAGCTTTTCTGGCTCGCAGTGCTATCCGAGTGCCGAGCCGTAAGCTTAAAAGGGAAGCTTTTCTGGCTTGCGGTGCTATCCGAGTGCCGAGCCGTAAGTTTGAAAGGGAAGTTTTTCTGACTCGCGGTGCTATCTGAGGGCCGAGCTCGAGACATGTCTTTAATGAGAACTAACACGAAGCCAAAACTTGTTTTAAGAAAGCTGACATAATTACAACATATTTGTACTTTACAAAAAACAAGGCACGACATGCCGATTACATCCTTCATAATTTACATGGGCTGTAGAGGCTAACCCTCCCCTCCTAGGAATTTGATGAGGTGTTCTGCGTTCCAGGGCCTTTTGACAGCCTTGCCCTCCGGATCGATTAGGCGGTACGTGCCCGAACGCACGACCCCAGATACCTTGTATGGGCCTTCCCAGTTTGAGGCCAATTTCCTCTTTTGGCCGGGGTTGGATACCACCAGCTTCCGGAGGATGTGGTCTCCGAGTTTGATGTCGGTGGGACGCACCTTTTTTGTTGTAGAACCTTTCTATCCTCTGTTGGTAGGTGTTCCTTCTGATGGCGGATTTCTCCCTGACCTCGTCTATGAGGTCTAGGTCGGCTCGCAGCTGTGCAGAGTTGCTTGCTTCATCGAAGGCCATGATCTGGGGTGAAGGGATCCCGATTTCCAGGGGAATGACGGCCTCCGCGCCGTAGGTTAGATTGAATGGCGACTCTACTGTGGGGATTCTCTTTGTCATCCGGAGGGTCCAGAGAATGCTCGGCAGCTCATCCACCCATAACCCCTTGGAAGAGTTATCGAGTCGTTTCTTGAGGCCATCGAGGATTTGGCGGTTCGTGTTCTCGGCCTGACCGTTTAACTGTGGGTAACACACCGAGGATAAGCGCTGCTGGATCCCGAGATCTTCACAGAACTTTCGAAAATGTTTACCCCCGAATTGAGTCCCATTGTCCGTGATGAGCACCTGTGGGATTCCGAACAGGCAGACGATGTGTTTCCAGAAAAACTGTTGGGTCTGCTGCTCGATGATCGTTGCTAATGGCTCGGCCTCGATCCACTTCGTGAAGTAGTCGATTGCCACTATGAGAAACTTCTGTTGGTCCGTTGCCTTCGGAAATGGGCCTACCAGATCCATCTCCCACATTGCAAAGGGGGTCGGATTGGCCATGGAACGGAGGTTCGCTTGCGGAGCCCTTTTCACAGGAGAGAATCGTTGACAGGGGCCACACTTTTTGACCAGAGCGATGGCGTCTTGTACCATTGTGGGCCATAACTGTGATTCAGAGCCTTTTGAGCGAGCGAGCGGCTTCCCATATGGCACCCTCCGATTCCCTCATGCAACTCTTTGAGAGCGTTTTACTTCATCGGGGGTTAGCCAGCGGAGGTATGGTCTTCTGTTCGTGGTTGTGTATGACCTTTTGAAGAAGGTCGCATTGATTACGGTGAACCTTTCTGAACGGACCCTGACCCGCCTGGCTTCGGCTCGGTCTTCGAGGAACTCTCCCTGGATTAGAAATTTCTTGATAAGAGTGGTCCAGTCGGTAGGAAGAGCTCCGTCTTCGATGCAGAGAGTCTCGGGGAAGTCTGTACTCGGCTTTAAGAGAACTTCGATCAGGATGGTGCAATCAAGGCCTTCGAAGGAAGAGGAAGCTAACTTTGATAGAGCATCGGCCTAGGCGTTCTGCTCCCTGGGGATCCTTAAGACCGCCGACCCGTCGAAGGATGTTAATAGCCTTCGGACCCCGGCCAAGTACTTGATCATCCGATCATCACGGGCCTCGTACTCTCCGGTGATCTGGTTGACCACGAGCTGGGAGTCACTGAAGGCCCTGATCTGTCTGGCACCGGCCTGATGTGCCAGGGTGAGCCTGGCGATCATGGCATCGTACTTAGCTTCGTTGTTAGAGGCCGAAAAGTTGAGGCGGAGGCAATATTGAAGGAGGAAACCGTCTGGACCCCGTAGGATGATGCCCGCACCACTCCCCGCTTTGCAGGAGGAGCCATCGACGTAAACTTCCCACGTCTGGTCGGCCTCCTTGCTTTCGGGTTGGTCGGAGATGGTGCATTCTGTGATGAACTCGGCGAGGGCCTGCCCTTTGATGGCCGTCCTTGGCTGATAGCCGATGTCGTATTGACTGAGCTCGATCGACCACTTGACAAGTCGTCCAGAGTTCTCAGGCTTATAAAGCACGGCCTTCAGAGGTTGGTCCGTGAGTACCTGGACTGAATGTGCCTGAAAGTAGGGACGGAGCTTCCGCGTGGCCATGACCAAGGTATATGCTATCTTCTCCATTCTAGAGTATCTGGTCTCGGCGGCGAGCAGAACCTTGCTCACATAGTACAGGGGCTTTTGGACTCCTTCCTCTTCTCGAACGAGGACGGCGCTGAGCACGCTCTCCAAAGCTGAAAGGTAAATCCAGAGGGGCTCACCTGGTTCAGGCTTGCTGAGGAGAGGAGGGTTGGCGAGGTACTCCTTTAATTGGGCGAACGCCTCTTGCTGCTGAGTACCCCACTCGAATCTTCCGGTTCCGCACAGCGCCTTGAAGAATGGGAGGGACTTCTCTCCTGACTTGGAGAGGAAACGGCCGATGGCCGCCAGTCTTCTCATGAGCCTCTGGACTTCTTTGATGTTTCTGGGAGGGGCCATGTCTATTATGGCCTGGACTTTTTCGGGATTCGCCTCGATGCCGTACTGGCTGACGATGAAACCAAGAAATTTTCCCGAGGAGACGCCGAATGCACATTTCGCCGGATTGAGCCTCATGTTGTGGGTCCAAAGGACCCCAAAGGCCTCTTTCAGGTCGGTGACGTGATCCTGTCCCCGCTGACTCTTGACGAGCATGTCGTCGACGTACACCTCACTACAACACACGATGGATTTACCGGCGTATATTTCCCGGCATTTTACCAGAAATGCCGGGGTAGGAAGAGACCAGGAATGGGGCATCAAATTGGATGGTTATACGCTGGCGGCCTCTATAAAACGCCGGGGAATTATGATGTTCACCGGCATTTTTTATTAAAATGCCGGTGAAGGCCATATTCACCGGCATTTTAATAAAACACGCCGGTGAATGTACAGATAAAATGTACCCAAAAATCTTCTCCCATTAACCGGCGTTTTTTAGTTAAAACTCCGGTATAGGGTTTGGAATAAACTTCCCCCAAATCCGAACCCTATACCATTTCCTCCTTCGATCCCAAAAAAAACCCAATTTTTTGCACCTCTCTCTCGCGCTCTCCCGCCTCTACCTCTACCGCAACTATCTGAATAGGCTGCCTTCACTTTCTCCGTCAGCTATCGGCGTCGGCGCTCTGCCACCGAACTCTACCACCGGTGCTCTCTCCCTCAGCCGACGCTCTTTTCCCTAATCAGCATATTTCGGTAATAAAATCAATCTTGTTTAGGGTTTAGTAGTATTGCTAGGTTTAATCACTTGGGGATAGTAATATTGTCAGGGTTTATCATATTGAAAATTTAATCATTTGGTTCCCAAGATTTTGGTTGGGAGTTTTGATGAAAACAAGAATAAACTTGATGTATGTTGTAGAATTTGAGTGTGAAATGCCCACCAAGTGTTTGTGTGTATTTCACACCTAATACCCCTACAACCTTAATTGGTGTTGTGGTGGGAATTGCTTGACAGTCATGGTTAGTCAATTTGGGATTCAGAGAGTTTGGAAAAGAATATTTTTCCTTAACTGCAACATATCCAATTGGTGGTTTTAGATTAACTCAATGGTGACATATTGTTTGTGTTGGCTTTATAAATTAAACAAAGTTATATTTATGGACAATAGGTTATAAAAAAGGTTATAGTAATATAATCTTCATTATTTCTACATAAGCCAGTTATGTTACTGTGTTTTCATAGAAGACTTTCAAAATTCGGGAAGTGGCCAGACAACCCAGCCCAGATTTAGCATATGTTCAGTAAAAACATAAATTTCATTATTAATGGATCAGGATCTAGGAGCTATATGTTGAAAATTTCATATACTCCTTTTGGATATAGATCCAAGCCAATGACTCAATAGAGCTTACACGCTACTTCTAGTAAACCTCTGCTAAAGATCAATTCCCTTTCCAAGCCAGTTTGGGTAATGACTTACATGCCATGTGTTAATACCTACTCCAATATTGCAAAAGGTGATAATATGAATAGAAACCATCAGAAGAAGGTAATTGCCTACTATCTCCTATTTAAAAAAAAGGAAGATATACTACAGAATCATGTTTGATGAATCGGCTTTTATCTTTATGCCCGTCGAACCCGATTCCATTTTATTATGATGTTTCCACTCGACCTGCAAATGGAATATAACATGTTGATAGTTTTGAGTATATTTCATAGTTTCATAAATATATAGTTAGTGCAAAGTAGTGAATGGTTAGATACTTCACGAGTAATGCCATTCTAGTTTATTCAGTTTGCACTTTGTACAAGTAAATATCAAATGTGTATCTCTTGTTATCTACTTGATCCATTGTGTGTTACTGGGGAGGCGATACTCTTCTAGTACTTATAATCTGAGATTACTATTAGCTTTTGATACTAAACATCTGAACCTTTATGTATACAAAGTCATTTGGTTGAACCTATCAAAGTTCATTAGCATAATATGTTTGCTTTGGCATGATAAACTTCAGTTTATAATGATCATCTGATACTTTGCATTCACTCATACATTGTGAGCCTGTGATCAACTATGGATACATTATGAACCTGTGTATATTAGTGCATATTGAAGTATACCTTATGATGCTAAATTAGTGCATATTAAAGTATGAACCTGTGTAATATTCATATTCGATAAGTTGCAATCATCTTTTCAGTAATAATTTTTTTACGTCTTAAAGAATGAAAATATTACCATTGTTGGCTTGATCAGTTTCATAGCAAAGCAAAGGGAAACGGGAAGGGATGTGCAGAGAGAGAGAGGGGGGGGGAGGAAATGGGTGAATTTTTTTTCGTACTGACCCACTTTTTTAGTTTTGCAATTTGGAGATGAGATGGATCATATATCTGAAGTTGCACACTATGATTTTTGTGGGAGTGACTAGTGATGGAATATTTTTTATCTAAACTTTATATACAATTATATCATGATGTCTAGATGAGTATTAGTTTCTAAGATAATGAGATTGTTGCTTGTTGCTTGGGTTTGAAAATGAGATTGTTCTTTCTCATTGATTTTAAGTGATGTCGAGATGGATTATGTAACTGAAGTTGCACACTATGATTATTGTAGGAGTGACTAGTGATGAAATAATCCTGTTTGAACTTATCTTGTGGTTTCAATTGACAGTTATCTCATGAGTATTATAAAAGTATAAGTTTCATCTCAGTTAGTATCTTGTTTGCCTGAATTTGACAGTGAAAATATTCTTTTTCAGTCTTTGTAACTCAATATTTTGAACTCCATATTTTGGTTATGAATGTGATGAGATCACATTATTATGTTTCATTATGAGATTACAATTTGATGATATTATACTATTATGCTTCATTCATATTTTATTGGGGCTCTTTTAGTTTTGCAATTGGTTTTGATTGCAAGAGTGCTCAAGGTTTTTTATTTTTATTTTTATATATATATAATTTTTTTAAAAAAAATATAGCTACACCGGCGTTTTTACAAGCTTCAGCAAAAAACTGACAGTCTATACCGGCGTTTTAAGAACGCCGGTGTAGGTGATGGCCAAAAACAGTACTTCCAAACGAAACCACACATTCCCCCGCGTTTTTACGACCGCCGGTGTAGTTTTCACCTACACCGGCGGTCGTAAAAAATGCCGGTGAATGTTCCTAAGCTATAGCGACACACGATTCAGCGACACTTGCATCCTATTTATAAAACGCCGGTGGTATCTACAGCGGGGTTTATAAACACCGGTAAATGTGCAAAAAAATGCCGGTAAAGACTGTTAGTCTTGTAGTGCCTCCATGTTGCGCCCAATTTAATCCTTGAAGACTCGGTTAACGAGCCTCTGATAAGTAGCACCGGCATTCTTCAGCCCGAAGGGCATCACCCGGTAGCACTAAAGGCCTTGGTCCGTGACGAAGGATGTCTTTGCTATATCGGAAGGGAACATTCGGATCTGGTTATAGCCGGAGAATGCATCCATGAAGGATAGGAGCTCGTGACCCGATATGGCATCGATCAGAGCGTCGATGTTGGGGAGAGGGAACGGATCTTTGGGGCACGCCTTGTTGAGGTCTGTGAAGTCTATGTAGATCCTCCAGCTTCCGCTCGCCTTCTTGATCATCACGACGTTCGCCAGCCACTCAGAGTAGCTGACCTCCTGTATGAAACGAGCGGACAAGGGTTTGTCCACTTCTGCTTTTACCGCCTGCTGTCGCTCCGGGGCAAACTTACGTCGCTTCTGGACGATCAGCTTCGAGCGGGAGATCACGCTGAGTATGTGCATGATGAGGTCCTCGGAGATACCGGGCATGTCGGAGGGCTTCCAGGTGAAGAGGTCGACGTTGCGGCGAATACAGTCGATCAGGGCTGATTTGAGGTTGGGAGCGAGGGAGTAGCTCACTCGGAAACACCTTGATGCATCCTCTGTCCCGAAAAAGACTTCTAGTTTGTCTGCGGGCTCAGGTTCTGGCTGGGTTCTTTCGGGCTGTAGCTCGACGGCATCCAGGGGGAACACAGCACCCCCGATCGCCGTCATATAGCACGATCGTGCCGCTTCTTGGTTCCCTTGGACAACTCTGACACCTGACTTGGTGGGGAATTTCAGCTTTTGGTGGTAGGCCGAAGGAACCACTTGGAGGGAGCAGAGCCCGGGACGGCCGAGGATGGCGTTGTAGGCTGCCTTGACGTTGACAACCATGAAGTCCATCGACTCGGTTTTCCTGTGAGAGGCCATACCCGCGGTGACGTCTAAGGTGACAATCCCCTCGATTGGCACCGGTACGCTGGAGAACCCGTGCAGGGTGTACCCGGCTGGCTTGAGCTTATCCCGAGAGAGCTTCAAGTTCTCGAATGCCTCCAAGAAGAGGATGTTTACTGAGCTCCCGTTGTCAACGAGGATGCAACGGACCTCGAAGTTCACCATACTGAGGTCGATGACGAGCGCATCACAGTGCGGGAGCTGAACTCCCTCCAGGTCTTCCCCAGAGAAGGAGATAGGGAGTTGCTGGACCTGGGGGGATAGGGGGCCCTGGACGGCATTGACCCTTCGGACGAACGCCTTGCGGGAAGTGTTAGACTCCCCTCCTATGGGCCCTCCGTGGATGCAATGCAAGATAGCTTGACCCTCCGGTTCTTCAGGCTCAAGGTCCCGCTCGGGACGCTGTCTGGGTGCTCGAGGAGGAGGGGAAGGCCTCCTGCTCCTCGTGTCCCTCTGATCCTGAGCGTCTTCCCGTTTGAACTCTCGGAGGTAACCTCACTGGATGAGGGCCTCGATCTCGTCCTTCAGGGTGCAGCAATGGTCAGTGTCGTGCTCGTTGTCACGGTGGAAGCGGTAGTAGAACCGTTGATCCCTCTTATTGTTGTTGTTGGTCAGGGAGGAAATTGCACGAGGTCCCGGTCTTCGATTTCTAAGAGGACGGTTGATACGTTCTGTGTCATCAGGGTGTACCTCTCGAAGCGGGGAACCGGGGGGACCCTTTTTGTGGCGCCCCCGTCTCTTGGGACCTTCTTCGCTGGTTTTGCTTTGTCGGCCTTGCATTTCCCTTTTCCGAGAATTTCTTTGGACTCCTCTGGATTCAGGGCCTCTTCAGCTCAGATGTATTTTTCGGCCCGATTGAGGAGGTCGGGGAAATCTATCGGAGGCTTCTTTTCCAGGGAGGCCTTCAGCTGACCGTGCCGGACATTGTGCCGGAATATTGCCGAAGCGACCCCTGGAGCGAGGGAAGAGACCGACCTCGCCTCGATTGTGAACCTACGGACGAATAACCGGAGCGACTCCCCTTCCTTCTGCCAGAGGCCCAGTAGGGACGCACTCGTCCTTTCAGCCTTTCGGCTGATCACAAAGTGAGCGAGGAAGTTGCCCTTCAGTTGGTCGAAAGAGTAGACGAAGCCGAGGGTAAGCTTGGAGAACCATTTCCGAGTCGGACCCCGGAGGGTGGCAGGGAAGGCGCGGCACAGGAGGGGATCCGAAGCGCTGTGAATCATCATGAAGGTCTTGAAGCCCTCCAAGTGATTAGCAGGATCACCCTCACCGTCATAAGTCTCGAATTGAGGTGGGTGGAAATTCTGGGGTATTTTTGCCTGCAAGATGGCAGTGGAGAAAGGAGGTCGGGTGGGCCTGTGGGCCTGGGCCGGCCTCGGGCTGCCGTCGCCGAAGTGGTCGAGGCGGTCCTCTATTTCTTGGAGGCATTTCCAGACGTCATCGTCATACTCCGATGGGACCGTCGGGCCGCGGGACGCGCTGGCCTCGACATCCGAACGTGAGTAAGAGGGACGGATCGCCTTGTCGACGGGGGCCCCACGGATAGCCTCCAGGATTTCTTTTCGGAAGTCCTGGAACTCCTGGTGGGTGACCGAAGCTCGCTCAGCCCGGTTTTGGTGGGCCAGCGGCCACCTACCGACGCGGCTAAGTGCCGACCCCCGCCCTTGGGACGGAGGTCTAGAATGGTTCAGGGCCGAGTTGGAAGCGGCCCCTCCCCTAGTCCGGCTTGCCTGTCGACTCTGGATGACCCCTCGTAGGTCGGGTGGGACTAGATGGGAGGCCCCCGATTGGTGTTGGTGGCTGATCCCTGGATTGTTGGATCCATGAGCATCGGCCGGGGCATCCTGAGGAGAACGTCCTGGCGACGTGCAGAAGTGACAGCTCTCCTGGCCTTGGGCGCCATGTGAGCTCGGGTTGAAGGGGTACCATTGATAACTGAGCTCGGACCGGCATCAGTACTAATGGTTTCCCACAGACGATGCCATCCTGATGCGGTTTGTTTTTGGGGGGAGTGGGTGCACTAGGTGTGAGTTCTTCTCGATTTGTATTTTTGCGGAACCTTTAGTGCGGACGGTGGCCCCGACCCTCAGCTGGAGGAACGGTTCGGAAGTAGGCGGGAGTGAGGCAGAGAATGGATGCTCAGCTCGGACCTGGAGGCTCAGCTCGGATATTGGAGGCTCGGATTCGGAGTACCTGCACACGGTCTAGGAACACCGGGGTTGGTCCCGGCGGCAGACCCTCCGACGATCTAGTTAGCTACTGAAAGAGAGTAACAGTAACTAGGGTTTGAGAAGGAAAAGATGGATTACCTGCAGAAGGGGTAGAGGGTCTGGTATTTATAGAAGGAGCCAACCGGGTTTGGACCCGTATGGTGCCGGGTCTGGACCTGGTTGCCCGTGGGCCTGACGTGGCAGAAGCCCAAGCGGTATAGGGCTGATGTGGCGAAGGCCTGGGTGGTTTACAGGCTGACGTGGCGGGGGCCTGGGTGATTTCCAGGTTGACGTGGCGGACCCGGATGATCCGGCGGTGCACGCTTTATGAGAGGATCCTGTGGCCCAGGAGGGGCCACGTCATCTGACCCATATCATTATACATATCTTTTTGTCTTTCTAAACTTGACCCTTAAAAAAGAGTAAGTTTTTAATAAATAAATAAAAAGTAAGGGTGCGTTTGGATCGGGTTTTAAAAACAGTTTTCTGTTTTTAAAATCAACACATAGGGTAATTTTGTTTGGATACAAATTTTTCGAAAACTCATTTTAAAATTTCACACTCAAAACCTATGTTTAAAATGAGTTTTTTAAAAAACAGAAAGAAAAAAAAACATGTTTTCTGATATAAGCTTTTTCATTTCCCAACCAACATACAGTATTTGTATATGTATAAGTATACTAGATTTGCCCATGGGCACGTACCTACGGCACGTCTTCGGAACGATACAACACACGAAAAGCCCTGTAAACAGTAAAACAATAATTATGTTGTTCAAGTTTGAATAGTATGACAATAATTAGTTGTAAATATAAGTCCATGTTTCTATTAGTATATGTTGAAAAATAATTATAAATGAGGGTGTAAAATCCAACTTCTTAGAACTTTAAGGGTGGAAAATGATGAAATTGAACTGTTGAAGAGATATTTGCTATTTTCAATATAACATGTGCAATAAAAAAAGCATACAAATTCTGAAAATTTTACAAACCTGAAATCTTTAAATCTAAATTTCTAAATAAAAATAAGAAAGAATGGGAGAGAGCGGGAGAGAGAGAAAGAGAGAAATATGAAAAAGTGAAAAAAGAAGAGAGATAGTAATAAAGTAATGAGTTTTTTAGTTTTGGGGGGGGGGGGGGGGGGGATTTTAATTTGGAGGTTTGAAATTTTGGGCGGAAAAATATGTTTTGTGAGAATCAATCTAGGCCATTGGTTTTAGGGGATATTGAATGAGAGCCACTTGATAGCTTTCTTTGTAATTTATTATATAGATATATATACTATTATTATAATATGTTATTATTTCATATATACTATTTTATATATACTATTATTATAATATATTGTAATAATATATAATAATAATAATAGATTATTATTATTATATTATAATTATATTATTATTATATATATTATTACAATATATTATAATAATATTATTTATAAAATAGTATATATGAAATAATAACATATACTATTATTGTAACGTCCTGAATTCCAAATAAAACCGAATTCGAGATTTCAAAGGATCTTTACTTCACTTCGTACAATTTTACAAGGAAATTAAAACTTTTTCAACAACATAAGAGTTCTTTACACTTTTGTTTACACGGTGGAAGAATAAAGGAAATACAACAATGAAATAAAATACAACTTGTACAACTTTAACAATGTAAGTCATCACTGCATCTTAACATCTTTACTTCTTCATAAAAAGTTCATTACCTGCATATTAAGCTGTGGGCACGCTAGCCACTTACAACTGACGAAAATGTCATACTCGGCCATTCTCTCTATGCCATACATATAACAATCTCATTACTTTAACAAACCACAAAAATTGAATGAACAATAAAGTGTCAAAAGTGATTATTCTAAACATGTAAGTGTATATATGCCTTAATGCCTAATGCACACAATTTATTCTAAGATGACACTAATGCATACGTGTTCGAATTCTGTGCATCCCATACTACATAGGTTCGAGGGCAAGTACCTACATACTCCACATTTGTAGGGTTCGATCCCTCGCCATGATACTACCTAGTAGTAAGAACAAGGTTCAGATTTCCACGAGTACGGATCCCAGCCCCGGAGTACACCGCCCGACTGTTATACAGACTCCTCGTCGTGCGAATACCCCGCAAGTGCCTCTCTAGCCCCGGTATACGTATATACACTGGAGTACGATAAACTATCCACCCGACTACGCATATTCCCGGATTTCAAATAAAAATTCATCTTCATCAAAGCAACCTTAATGCCGGAGTACACCGCCCGACTGGGTCTATAGTCCCGGAGTACACCACCCGACTATATAGAGTGCCCCACTTACGTTTACCCAGGTTTACTACACTTCTCTTAAGTGCCTAATTCTTAATTCAAGACATGAATAAGTTATCACTCCTACAATTAGTTTTACCCCCTACCGGGCTTATTCACAAAAATACGAGATAGCTCCATGGCAATATCTCAAAATCATGTCTCAAATCTTTTAATTCACTAGTGCCGGTAGCCGATGTCTTACTAACTCTAAATCATAATTTTTCATGTACAAGAATCATGGTATTCACACCCTTCAATAGTCATGTCTTAACTCAAAGTATTCTTTAGCTTCAACATATTCACAACTTAGTATATGTCATGTTTTAGCATCATTCCTTCAATTCATTCACTATCTTCTTAAGGCAACAATTCTTTTCATGAGTTTATATCATAGATTCAAATCTCTTCTAGGAAATTAATCACATAAAATTCTTAATCACAAACAAGCATATTCATATAATCTCATCAAAGCAAACAAGTGATATAGTAATTCTTTCCAAAACTCTATATGAATTCTCACAAATTTTAATCTCATCTAGTATTTCTTACTCAACAAAATGGGTTGTTTATAACAAGAGAATCTTATTACATATTTTTCTTTTCTTCAAAAGAATTATTTATTCAAATAATAATTTCGGAAACGAAGCGCATTTACTATTTCAATTTCCTTTTCACTTTTGAAAAAATTACGAGGTTGAAATTTAAAATTATTTCTAATAAATCTTTTAGGAGATTTTATAAAAAATGAGTTTATTTTCCAACCTTTTTCAATCAGTAAAGTCCCAAAAATGAAGATGAAACTCAAACTTCAAAAAAAATATAAAAGGTGGCTTAAGGGTTTCGAATCAGGGTCAGCCGGCACACAAACGCAGTGCCCAAGGCCCAAGGGGCTAGCCACCAAATCCATCTGGACTTTGTGTTATAAATCGAAAAGAAAACCTCTTTATACAAATCATACAGTCCGGATTTTATTGAATGAATCAAAAATAAAAGGTAGCTATCAAATTTCGAACCCAAGATCTCTTATAAATAATGCTCTGTGGTACACTGGCTAACCAGTAAGTCCAAGTATATTTTCTGTTTAAAAGTTATACTAATATACTTTTGTTTATACTATTCTGAATTTGGTTCCTTTTAACAAAACTCGTTTATCCAATAATCCAATCCTTTAGAATATTAGAATAAACATCTCTTTTGAACTGAGATGAAATCTTAAAATAATAATCAACAAGTTCAAACTTATTTTTAGAATATATCTTCATTTTCAAAATAGATTTTTCCTTTCTTTTTACATACAAAATTTGCATTTCTTCTCAAAACTCGAAAACTAGTTCATGTACATCATTATACTAATTAAATTTTTTGTAGTAAAAATCAAACATGTTTCTTAATCAACCATGAATATTTCAAAGAAATTCTTTCATGCAAAAATTTGTATTTTTAACGTATGTCGACATATTTCATGGCAATAACAATTTTTTTTTTCTCTTTTCCTTTTCTTTCTTAATCACCATGTCTCTAAGCATATGTCGAAATATAACATTCTTTAACAATTTCTCATACATATAACGCATTTGACATACATAGATTCATAAGTATTCTAACATGATTCATGCTATTAATTCTTTATTCGAACTCTTCTTTTTAATTAGCATGGTAACAATTATTTACTAAGCCTCAACAAGATTATTACATGTTATACTAGCATGAATTTTATCTACACATTTCTCATCATATTCAAATCATACTACTCATTTAAAATAAATTAGCATGCTATTTCTACTTTAGAAAGAATGAGATCACCCACCTTTAAGAAGAATGAAAAACCACAAATGAAATAAGAACTCTTCTAGCTCCTAGCTTCCCTAGCAAGACCTTCTCCTCCTAGCAAGAACTTCTCCATGCAAGAACTCCTTCAAAATGAGAACACTATACTCTCTTTCTTTTCTTTCTCTTCTTTTGATTTTGTTTTTGGTGCCAAAGAGAAGTATGAATGAGGTTGTATTTATAAGGTGAGGTGAGGGTCTAAAAAGCAAAATTTTCCACCTAATAACTCTCTCTTAATTTCCCACTCAACTCTTCATTTCCTAACTCATAAAACTCCCAACCTTTCATACTCCCAATCCTTCACAATCTCAACCCCCCTCCCCCACTACCAAATCCGGCCAACCCTAGCTTCAAAAACCGGTCACTACTATGTGTGTACATGCACACATACACATTCAAATTAAATATAATTTTCTATAGTTCTAAATGTGTACTAAAGGTTGTAACTTGTCATGTATTAATCCAAGCTCAACTTAAAATTAGGATTTTATTATTGGGCTTGTCCCATGGGCTTTTAATCTATTAATT